>JAHFWL010001127.1:0-600000 GCA_021292165.1 Shinisaurus crocodilurus
AACTATAATATTCTCTGTTCTCTGTAGTGTCCATCATACTGTTGATACTCAGCAAACATGTACTTATACCATAAGGGGACAGCGGAGGCAGGTGACTCCTATTTGGTGGGGCTCCTTTTCCATTGCCAGTTTTGCAATGGAGCTATTCATGGTGCTCCATGGTGGTGAACCTATTTGGAGATGGAGTTCAACACCATGGATAGCTCCTATGATGCCCCAAATAAAACCTGAAAAACCTGCAATGGAAAAGGAGCCCCCCAAAATAGGACTCACCTGCCTCCCCTGCTTATACTATAGTAACAGTAGTAGTAATCTTATATACAGCCATGATTATATGCTGAAAGACAAATTGCAGTTTGATGAAGAAAGAGTCCCACCCATCCATATCCTCTGTGATCCTCATTGTTCTATTCAACAGTGATGTTTGGGACTGCTGGTTAATAAGTCCTTGTGTGAAAGAAAGACCTGCTAAATCATAACAGAACAACAGAATTCAAACTAACCCAATACAGAATATCCAAAGACTAAACAAATAAATCAATAATAGTCCAAAGCTGTCAACATCAGTGTAACACACACTTACAATCAAAGGGCCCCTGTTGTTTTCACGGTATTTTTTTGGAAGAAAATGTAAACCACTGTGGCTGCCAAGGAGTAGAGGAAGGCAAACTGCAATAGTGACAAAGAATTCAGCAGAAGAAGAAAAGTCGCCTATTAGCGAGAGTTTTTCTCGTTTGCCTTCACAGGTGGGGCATCAAATTCACCTGGTACAACCTAAAATCCAGAAAGAGAGGAAAGTGAGTTGGATCACAAAAGAGTTTGGTTGCCTGTGAGTGACAAAGCTCTTGACATAGCTTGTTCCTGATCATTATATACCTGCCCCATTGGGTTTTATTCTAGAATTCAGTGGGTCAACTGCTGTGCCTTAAGCTACTGAATTTTGCAAAGGAATGCTAATTTAAAAATTGAAGAGACATCAAATTGAGCCATTTAACCAATTACATTTCCCCAGTGCAACAGAATCAAAGTTCATTTCAAAGGCCTATCTTTGCAAAGTAAGGCAGGCCTGCACATCTTGTGACTTATCAAGCTGAACGCAGCCTCCCAACCATGTACAGAAATTCACCTGGAGCTAATAAATACCATGCTTTCCTGCCTGCTTGGGACTGCCAAAACAAGAAGGCTATCATGTGCCTTGCAGGCCTCCACACATGATATGATAGCTAGGCTGCATTTGGCTCACGGGGCACAAGTTCTGCAAGTCTGAAGCAAATAACATTATTTCATTCAAACTTTTACTCAGTCCCATTCCAAATACTTGTGGCCCATTAAGAAGAGAGCAGTAGAAGCACAAGAATGCTTCTGCTACCTTTTAAAACAAAACAAAACCCAGAGAGATGATTTGGCCCAAGCAAGTCTGTACTGGAGAACTTTGAACAATGCTTCTTGCTTTGTGTTTCCATATTGTTTGTGTTCTATTTTGTACTTACATTTCACCCCAAACCTTGCAGGTGTTTGAATTTTTTGAGGGAGCATAGGGATTGCTTAGAGCTGCCAACAACCACCTATGTCTTCTGTGACAAATGGACGACATAAGGGTCTAAGCAAGCAAGCATAAATAGTGACCTACAAGTAACACTTCCAAGAGACCCAGACTCAAGGATAAAGCGAAGTATCCTGCAACCTCACCACTGGATAACCTAGGAAAGAAGGGACAGTTGGGTGCAATCCTATTCCTGGAGCAATCCTCTCCACATCAGCCACAAATACATTTAATCAAGGTTGGCATTTGGGAAGCTTCTCCCTCCACTCATATTTCAGATCACATATGATGATTCCTCAGGAGTACTGCTTTTTAGCAAGGAGCCAGATTTCGAGACCTGCTGTGAATCTTACCCTCTCCCACTGGAATCATTTTGCTACTCCCCCTCCCCCCACACACCACCTGAAGCCTGAAATGGCACTTCAGCCATTCACTTCCTAAAATGTTTTTGAAGAAATTGTTTGTATGAGTTGGCTCTCAATTTGTTAAAGGAATTGTTTTATATACTGTAGCACGGAAGTTGCAGCTGGTACAGAATGCAGCCACTCGCCTGATTAAAGGCTGCTGCCGGCGAGATCACATCACTCCGGTGCTCAAAGAGTTGCACTGGCTACCAGTTGTTTGCCGAGCTGAATTCAAGGTATTGGCGTTGACCTTTAAAACCCTGTACGGCTCGGTCCAATATATCTCAAGGAGCGCCTCCAGCAACATCAAGTAGGCGGCTCAACAAGATCTGCCACAGACGGCCTTCTCCCTGTCCATCAGCCAGAGAAACCAGGCTGGTGGGGACTAGGAGGAGGGCCTTTTCTGTGGCAGCCCCCAATTTATGGAACTCTCTCCCCAGTGACCTCCGCCATGCCCCTTCCTTGACTAGCTTCCGCCATGCATTAAAAATGTGGCTTTTCAGGCGGGAATATGGGGTGGGTTAGGATTTTTAAGTTTTGTTCTGTTATAATTGTGTTTTATACTGTGTGTGTATGTTCCCCCCCCCTTGTATTTTATTGGATTGTAAATCGCTCAGAGTGGCCGGATGTCTGGCCAGATGGGCGATTCATAAATATAATAAATAAATAAATAATTATTGTTATAAACCATCTTGGCTGAAACATGGGATAGAAATTTAAGAAATAAAACCGATAAATAAAAAGATGATAAAGAGATCACTGGCAAACTGTGCAGGCAGAACCCATCTTAGCATATTTAGGTATCATCATCATCATCATCATCATCATCATCATCATCATCATCATCAATAAATTATTATTATTATTATTATTATTATTATTATTATTATTATTATTATTCCAACTTTAAGCAAAAATTAGCCCTTAAGGCTTCTTTGCTTTGTTAACTTAATACAGTTCTCAGGAATCAAAGAGCAAACAAAATGTACAAGAGAGAGAGGCACATGGACAAAACTCAAGGCTTTGATGACAAGAATTACCAAAAAGGATCTGGAGCTCTGGCAGACCTAAAACTAAACTAAACCCAAGCTTAGAAAGCGGGAATAAAAATAATAAATAGTTCTACATTGACAAGAGCCGCAGTGCAGGCCTAGCTAGTGGAAGAGTCTGCTTATAAACAATGTGTAGGCTAGCTTCAGTTTTTTAGGTCTTATAGAGCAGCTCATGAACTAAAGCTCAGGAATACACTCGTCCCAAGTTTGAGAGTTCAGCTTACCATTTAGTTTTTTAAAAACACACAAAAAAGGACTCAATCATTGCAAGCCACATCCCTTCAGATACATAGTGCCAGCCCCTCAGCCCCTTGCATCCACAGGGGAGCCTGAACCACATCCCTTCCCAAATCACCTACCCTTTGTCTGTTGTTGCCTCCAATGACCCACTGATTATTGTCCTCTCCCCTAAATAGAAAATCTCCAATTGACTATTGTCCTCTCCCCTACTAGAAAATCTCCACTCCCAGCGGGCTCAACTGACCTACAGTTCCACTCGCTGGAAGCTAGTGCAGACCAGTAGTTCAGCCATAGCCTCCCTTGCTTTTCAAATAAGGCCCTCTAATCAGATGGGCTGCAGCAGCAGTTGGGCCAAGCTAGGCAGAGCTATATAAGGAGGCAGGCTTGTGAGGGAGCCAGCTCTCCGAGCATGAGGAGTTGCTCTGACAAAGTGTCTCAGCCTGAGTGACAAAGCCTCAGCACACAAGTGAGTTAGGCACCCGTGCAAGTTTAGCAACAGGGCAAGGAGGCCAGGGCAGTTGACTATCTCATAGAAAGCAACTGTAAATAAATACCTATAAAGAAATTCTGCAGCTTCTCCTAGTAAACAACTTAGTTTTCCAGGTAAACAAACCTAATAGTAGCAATAAAACAAACAAGCAAAAAGTTATGTGGGGTGTGGGGCTATCCAATGTATTGCACTGAGTGCCACATGTATGACTATCTGGCCACTGGACAGAAGTGGTGTGTGTGTGCTTGGTGTAATGAAGTCCTGGCTGTCAGGGAACAAGTTTGTTCCCTTGAATCCAAGATTGCTGACCTGGAGAAGCTAAGGGAGGCAGAGAGGTTGGTGGACAAGACCTTGGAGACCTAATAATGGTGTCCCAATCCCTGGATGAAAGCTCCTCTGCTGTCACAGAGAATGGGGCCTCGGGAAGGAGGGTGTCAATCTGAGGAAGAGGGAAATGATTCTCTCGTGCTGAGAATGTGCCTTCAGGGGGTAGGGGGCTTGTGTTAGCGGGAGAGATTTGATAATTAGACACATAGACAGCTAGGCTTGTGATGGGCGTGTAGGCCTCATGGTAAGTTGCCTGTCTGGTGCGAAGGTTGCGGATATCATGTGCCATCTAGATAGCTTGTAGATAGTGCCCAGGGTGGAATCAGTGGTCGTGGTCCATGTTGGTACAAATGATGTGGGGAAATGTAGTTGTGAGGCCCTGGAAGCCAAATTTAGGTTACTAGGTAGAGGGTTTGAAATCCAGGGCCACACCAAATTATTTAGGGTAGTTAAAACAAAAAGGGATTGTGGGGAGCTCCAAAGCATTGGCTTTAAATTTGGATGGTTTCAAAAGGGGATTGGACAAATTCATGGAATATAAGGCTATCAATGGCTACTAGTCCTGATGTTATATGCTACCTCCAGTATGTCTGTGTACACCAGTTGCTGGGAACATGGGCAGGAGGGTGCTGTTGCACTCATGTCCTGCTTGTGGGTTTCCTGTGGGCAGCTGGCTGGCCACTGTGTGAACAGAATGCTGGTTAGATGGACCCTTGGTCTGACCCAGCCTGGCTCGTCTTATGTTCTTATCTGGGAAACATTTTTAGCTTCAGGAATAAGTACTGTGTGGGTCTGAAGGTCACAGCAAGTTGAAGTTGTGAATATATAATTTTCAGCTGAGATAATGGGCTGATACATACAATTACTTCCCCTATGCAGCAATTTTTGCTGTTATCCTATGGTAAAATCCTCATGGAGCTTTGAACATCAGACACCACTCAATGACAACTTTGAAAAAGCAACCATATGAATTTTGGCTGAATATTGGGATGCAATTCCTTGTTGGTCCCCTATACCGTTGATAAAAGCAAACATGTGAAGTGGCTCAAAGGATCTGTTTAATTAATACAAAACTGCAATTTTAATCATTCTAGGACTGAAGAACAAATGACAGTTTTATTTGGAGACCTGAAGATAGTTTTATTATATATCCCACAGTTTTTTCGAGGAGCTCAACCTGGCATATATCATTCTATCCCCACATTTCTATCCCACAACAACCTTGTGAGGTGGGTTAGAGACAGTGACTGGCCCAAAGTCACCCAGTAAGCTTCATGGCTGAGTTGGGATTTTAACCTGGGTCACCACAATCCTAGTCCAACACTCTAACCACTACACCACACTATCTGCACCATAGGAAGCAAATGCCTTTCTCAAAATGCTTTTAGTTCTCTTACAGCACAATCCTATGGCCCCTAGACAGTCTAGGATTTTTGGAGTCGGAAACTCACTCTGAAGTCAGAGCTGGGACTCTGAGCTCGGGGTGTCTTCCTCCCCCACCCCTGCAGCTGGTGAAGAAGGAACTGCACCGGTTGCTTCTCTGAGGTCGCAAATGTGACCTCGGAGAAGTGGTTTGTGGGCATTCCGGGGGGCGGGGAGGGAGGAGACAAGCACCACCATGATAGAAGGTATCATGGAGGTGCCTCAGCCTCCTTCCACTCTGAAGTGCTGCACTTAGATGGCCAAAATCAGCTGTCTAAGTGCTTTGAAGGCAGCAGGACTGTGGAAGTGACCTTTGCCTTTGTGCTCTTCCTACCCTGCATAGGATACCTGTAATTCTCCAAGTTTGGGTATCCGGACTGGATTGCGCCCTTAGGCTGCAATCCTATGGACACTTGCAGAGGAGTAAGCCCCACTGAATACAGTGGTACTTACTTCAAAGTAAACATGCGTAGGATTGCACTGTTAAAAAAAACTATGTCCGCTACTCCGCTTTCGTCTTTTCTGGAAAATAGGCCACTTTAAAATCACTGGTACTTATTTCTGTGTAGAAATAAATGAGACTTTTCTTGATCCTATTCCAAATAATGTTGCAGAAGCAAATAATGTTACTGAGGTACTGGAATATTCTCTCTCTCTCTCTCTCTCTCTCTCTCTCTCTCTCTGCTTCTGCTACTCCTTATTCCAAAGACATACAACAGCGGTCCCTCTCATTGTTCCCATCTCCCTCCAATTCATGTAGAGAAAAAAAAACCTGAGCAAAAGGATGAACTTATAAGAGTGATAAGGATGTTTCTGAACAGAAGAATTTTCCAAATGGTCTTTAAGGTTTTCTATCTCAATTATGCAAATACTCTTCATCAGGGTTATTGAGAGGGAAATCTCTCTTAGCATCTGTCTTTGCAATTTTCAAAGCATGGAGACTAAGGCCTCTTTCTAAAGCTAACCAAGGTTACTTGGAGTGTTTGAATAAAAGATGGACTAGAGCAGAGGAGAAAAACAATAACTGGGAAGTAGCAAAGTATAAAGCTGCTTCTTATGTACAGTAAATACAGAAGATGGACATTGTAAACAGACTGACTTAAATCCCCTGATCTTCAGTAGGATCTGGATCTCTTTATCTACATTGCACACTTTGAACCAGGACCAGATTAATTCTTGTATAGCTCGCGCTGCCTCACAAACTTTCACAACCTTGCCTCTTTCCCTTCCAAACAAGGTTCCGGTTAGAAATTATAGTTAAATATGGAACTATCAATATGAACTTTATTTAAATATAAATATGAAAAGGTACAAGTTAAGACCCATGAAATATTTTCAGTCTGTGCATTATCCGCTTACCATTTTAGGGGGTTTGTTTCATGTCCCACCCCCACAGAAGAAGGTTTGAGCAAAGAGGAAGTTTTCTCCTTTTGTTTCATAAGAACCTAAGAGCATAAGGAGAGCCATGTTGGATCAGACCAAGGGTCCACCTAGTCCAGCAATCGTTCTCACAGTGGCCAACCAGCTGCACACAGGAAACCCACAAGCAGGACATGAGTGCAATATAGAGCTGACCCAAGAATTTTTGCTGCCTGAAGGATAAAATGGCACCCCTCCATCCCACATACAAAGATGACCAGAGTGATAGTTTCATAGATTTCATAGATCATAGAGTTGGAAGGAGCCTACAAGGCTATCGAGTCCAACCCCCTGCTCAATGCAGGAAATTTCAACAGTGGCAATGGTACAGCTTCTTCCTCCACCACACCTGAGGATAGCAAGATAGCTTAGGAAGTTCAGGGCAGACTGCGCAGCACCCACAGCTCTATCCTCCAACACCTCACTGCTGCCCCACTGTATCTGAGTATCTGAAGTAGCCTGAGGCAGCCACTTCACTCTGCTTAATGGTAGGGCCAGCCCTGATGCAATAGCACCCTCCTACTCATGTTCCCCAGCGACTGGTATACACAGGCATACTGGAGGTAATACATAGCCATCATGATTAGTAGCCATTAATAGCCTTATCCCTCCTCTCCTCACGCCCCCTACTTCCTTGCCCAACTCAACTAGAGAGAGCCACGTGTGGAAGCAACCTTTTACCCTCCTATAATTTGCTGGATCAGGAAATGTAATTCTAAATCAGATGGCGTTGCTTGCTTTCCGTGGAAGGCACACTTTGGATAGGTATGCAAATCTGTGCATGCACATTCCATTGAAAGCAATGCAGTGCAGAATGGACTTATTTGCATTAAACTGCAACGCGGTGGTCCTTGTCTCAGTTTAAAGGGCCCAATGGTGGTTTCATAGATTTCATAGATCATAGAGTTGGAAGGAGCCTACAAGGCCATCGAGTCCAACCCCCTGCTCAATGCAGTAAACTAGAGGAGGGGTCTCCCATCCAAGTAATAACCAGTAATAAACAATAACTAGGTGGACCCTTGGTCTGATCCAACATGGCTCTCCTTATGCTCTTAGGTTCTTATGAAACAAAAGGAGAAAACTTCCTCTTTGCTCAAACCTTCTTCTGTGGGGGTGGGACATGAAACAAACCCCCTAAAATGGTAAGTGGATAATGCACTGGTTATAAGATAATGCTTAGCTTTCCACGCTCAGACAAGCGGAGCCAGCGTAAGCCACAGGCCTGTGTGGTAGTGGACTGGGATGAAGTTGGGCTTGGAGAAAGTGAGCATGAGGGTGTGCATTTTGAGATGCAATTCCCCCCTCTAGCACTTGATCCATCCTGTTTTGAGGGGGGGCTAGGGAGAGCCTTTATTCCTGCATGCATCCTGTCCCCTGCTCTGTCCCTTGACCACTTTCCTTGGGGGGGGGGTGTCTCTATTATCTGTAGGAGCCCCACTGCATGCTATCCTGTCCTCATGTCCAGTGCATCCACACATGGGACACCCATTTTACTAATTTATTTATTATATTTATACCCCACCTTTTTTCCTGCAAGGAACCCAAGGCGGCTTACATAATCCTGCTCCTCCTCTCCATTTTATCCTCACAACAACCCTGTGACGTAGGTAGTTTACTAATGGGTGTGATGAGATGTACGTATGTAAAACACGACCTTAGAAAACCTCATGACCCACTGCTCTCTTCGGGCCACGATAAAACAGTGTGTATGAAAGGTTATAAAAACTGTGTTGTCTCCCCCTCCCTATTATAGGATAACATAGTCCTTGTTCTGAAATGTATCCCCATACATACTTCTGACCTGTGATTGGCCATATCGTATCTCTCCCCAGCCAGTCTCACTGAAAGGTGGAACACAAACATGCCTTAATCAAGCTCTTTTCCCTGGAACCTTCCCTTTGGTGATCTTAGGCGTGACTAGTTGGCCACATTCTGGCCACCTGAATAGCCTTCCCACGTAAGAGTCAAAGCAGCAACAAAAACAGCAAGAGCTGTGTATTAAAGGCATTTGATAGGGGGCTTGAAATTCCTTTGAGTTTGAGGGCATGTTTGTTGAGCTGCACCTAAACTTTATGTTATGTCATCTTGTTTATGCTGTTGATGCATAGCCTCGTATCTTAGATCCACTGGGTTTTCTAGATATCTAGTTTTTCCCTTTACAGTTGACTTTTAAAAATATATATATACAGTCATGCCTTGGATTGAGATCATAATTCGTTCCGGAAACGTGCTTGTAATCCAAAACACTCTTATATCAAAATGAAATCCCCACAAAAAAATTTGTACAGAGATTTTTAATTTAAGCCGTACTACAGTACTTGTATTGCAAGACGTCGCTTGTATATCAAGTTTTTAAAAAATTAAATAAATATTTAAAAATTTGCTTGTCTTGCAAAACGCTCTCAAACCAAGTTACTTGCAATCCAAAGTATTACTGTACACCCATTTGCACACTTTTTGCACTTTATAGTTGGTTGTTAGTTTACTATTTTATCTTCTGGACTTCTAGATATTTCCCTGGGAAATTTAGTTAAGGACCCGGAGGAGTAGGGGATGCTGCAATCTCAGCAGTTTTGGGTAGGATGAGATACGGTGATGGAGGATGGACAAGCCAAGTAAGGGGAAGGGGGGGGGGTTAATTAATGCCTGTCTTTCCTTCCATTCTTCCCTCAACCACAGTGACCCTAATTGTTTTGTCCACTTGCCCTCAGACCTGGTGGTGCTGTTATTAGAAGCTAAAATGGTCTTTGAGAAAACATCTGTCACCTGCGATTTGATTGTGGATGAACAGGCTGACCTAGTTTGGTATTACTGAGATCTCCGTGGATGAGCTGGGAGATCTGCATCTTTCTCAGTTGTGTCCACCTGGGTAGCTGGTGCAGCACCAACACAGGTCCAAGGGTTGGGGAGAACGAATGAACTGGAGAGATGCTGGCACTCAGGGTATGTGGGCTGTGGTTATTTAGCGATGAAGTAAATGCACTTTTCCTGTGCTCAGAGGCTTGCATCTTCTTCATTATTGCTTTGCATTCCCCAGGGTTGAGTTCCGGCACTGAGAAGGTTTAGCTTTTGAGCCCTGTCTCAAATGAAATCCTGGTGTTCTCCCAGCTAGAAAGCTTTGCAAGAGGACAAGATACAAAGGATAATGTAGCCAGTGGCAGAGATTGCACACTGTAACTGCAGTAACAGCTGTCTTCACCATGGTGACAAACCTTTACCACATCTGTTCAGGGCTAGCCAGTTTGCTGGACCATCTGGCTGCCAGGCAACTACTACATCTTTAGCTTTTGAGCCCTGTCTCAAATGAAATCCTGGTGTTCTCCCAGCTAGAAAGCTTTGCAAGAGGACAAGATACAAAGGATAATGTAGCCAGTGGCAGAGATTGCACACTGTAACTGCAATAACAGCTGTCTTCACCATGGTGACAAACCTTTACCACATCTGTTCAGGGCTAGCCAGTTTGCTGGACCATCTGGCTGCTAGGCAACTACTACATCTTGCTCTCTCCTTCTCCCCTGGATCTGTCAAGAACTGGCACCCGGGGCTGTTATTTATAGTATTATAGTAAACTTACAGTAATGCATTTAGCATCATGTGTAGCTTGGTCCTTAGGCTGCAACCCTAAACACTAATTACTAGGGAGTGAGCGTCATTGAACACAGTGGGACTTACATCTGAGTAAACATGCATAGTATTGCACTGCACATTACTGTATCTTCCACCATCACTCACTGACAACTTTCTAGTTTTAAATTGCAGGGTGATATGTAGCTCATGCCTCCTCTGTGCTGCCCTATTCTTCCCAGACAGAAAACGCTTCAAAACATGGAATGACGCGAGAGAGACCTTAATTTGGCAGTATTCATAGCAGTGATGAACTATTCTTTGCAGTTCCTCGCTCTCTCATTACCACTCTTGGTGTATCGTACTATCAGGTATATGCTCTTCTCCTTAGAAGGCTTCCTCAACAGTGAGTCAAGCTGTGTTAGCAGACAGATTCTTCCTGATTGGTACACATCCAAATTTATCCATGCCTTCAGAAATTTAAAAACCTCTTATTATTAGAAGGCCAAGCATGAATTTGCTAAAATTAGACGGAATGCATTTCTCAAGGTTGCATTTTGTGCAAGCACAAATGTACTCTTGTTTCCTTTTTAACATATTAGGAACGATTAGACCTGCATTCAGTACATGGGGGGGGGGGGGGAAGATGCCCTAACTCCGTTCCTTGAAAAAGGAGGAAGAGAATATCTGGGATGGAAATGCTGGTTCTCAGCAGTAAACTGCTCTGCTAACAGCATGGAAACCTGGATTTTAACCTAGCTGGGCAGATGTTGGCTCTCCAGCACAAATTTTGTACCAGTGTGTTGTTTTGGTTGAGCTGAGCTAGACAAATGTTAGTTTTCAGTAGCAAGCTTTCCCACAGACTGCAGGCAGACCTGGGCTATATCCAATTTGGCTAGCTCTAAGCAGCAAGCTCTTCCTTACCTACAATGGGCATTGTGGAAGGGATTTTTTTTAAAAAAAAAATCTTTACACTGTTATTATCATAGTCATCAAAAATAATGACTTGCCAGGTTGTGGGAGGATGTATAAACAATGACTGCTCCCACCTATGAGGTTAAAAAAAAAAGAAAAAGAGGGAGTCAGTAAGATCTGTATACCAGCTTGCTTTTGACTAAGAGAAACAATATTTGTTTTCTTCTTTCCTCAAAGTAATATATTTTATTTATTTATTTATTTATTTATTTATTTATTTTATTAAGGGTGCAATCCTATGGGTTGTGTCCTCATGAGAAGAAAGCCTCCAAGTTCTTCCAAGTATTCAATGCCCTGCTGAGCTGCTGCTGGCAGGGTGGGAGGAGCGATGGAGGTGATTTTCTCCATCCTCTGTGGGTTATTTCCCCCCCCTCTAGCTGGGCTTCTGAGCCTGTCTAGAGAGGGCGCACTGGCAGGGTTGGGACTGGGGCTGGAGAGAGGCCATAGGTGTCCTCGTACCCTGGCCTCTCTTCTCCCTCCCACCCACTGGAACACCCCCTTACAGACCTTTCTGAGGCTGCTTTTGTGACCTTGGGAAGCAGTCAGCATGGTTCTTTCTGCAGTGGCTGTGAGGCGGTGGGAAGGGAACAGATACCAGTGTCCCTTCTGAGGTCATAGCAGTGTCTACAGCCTTGGAGAAATAAAAAAAAATCTATGGTCCCTGGGATGCTCACCCAAGACCATAGGATTGCTCTCCAAAACATTTTTAAACCACCTATCAGTCTTGTGGATGCCAGGGTGGAGTACAAATGTTAATTAAAATAATGCATACAATGAAAATGATACGCAGCTTCATATGCACTAATTGGACAAGCATCTAAACAGGGAATAGCACAAAGGGAACCCTCAATAAACATTAAGTAAAATAAATAATTTACAAGAGTCCACAAAGTCATAATAATGAATTCAGATATACTGCAACTCCCATCAATTCCAGCCTGCATGGCCAATAGGTAGGGGTGGTGGGAGCTGTGGTCCAACAACATCTGGGGCCCCACAGGTTCTGCAACCCTGTTCTAGAAGTCATATACTCTCCCTGAGAAGGTTAAGTGTGATTTCTAAAGTATTATTTCATGTCTTTCTCTCTCAGCCCAGCAGTAGTTGTTTTCAAACGTGCCTCCCATGGTATTTGAAGAGAATGAATGGGGAGTCATGCTTCAGCTGTGTAGATTTTCTGGTGTTGTTCATAACTCTCACTCCAATGGCTGAAGAAAACTTGAGAAAAAGGTCAAATGATATATACAATTGTTCCCATCTCACTTCAAAAATGACAGAGCTAAAGAAGAATGTGGACTTTCTAACAACAACAAAAACCATTTAAAGTGCACGAAGTACTATACAAAAGTAAAACGAGCAGATCCTGGCCACAGGGACACAAACATGACCAACATGGTCGCAATGAAAGCTCATAAAATCATGAGTCATGAAGAGAGAGTTAATGTCCCCAAATATATAAAGTTCCATAAGACCATCAATTTCTAAACATTGGGTTTAAGATTAACAAAAAGACGTTTAACCTGTGGAGTTTATTGGCACATGACGTGGTGGCAAGCATAAATGATGGCCTCAAAAAAGGAGCTAGGAACAAACTACAAGGAAGTAATAGCTGCCATTTTGTGCTGCTTTGTGGCCTTCTTGGTAGATTCCTGTAGGTTGTTACTACAGTAATACCTTGGATTGCAAGTTACTTGGTTTGACAGCGTTTTGCAAGACAAGCAAATGTTTAAATATTTATTATTATTATTTAACTTGATATACAAGCGATGTCTTGCAATACAAGTACTGTAGTACGGCTTAAATTAAAAATCTCTGTACAAATTTTTTTGGGGGAATTTCGTTTTGATATACAAGTGTTTTGGATTACAAGCACGTTTCCAGAGCGAATTATGCTCTCAATCCAAGGCATGACTGTATAAGGCTGCAACCCTACGCACACTTATCTGGGAGTAAGTTCTATTGAATTCAGTAGGACTTACTTCTGAGCAGAAATGCATAGATACTGTAAGATAGAGAGACCTGGTTTGCATGATCACCGCAGCCCACCAAGGCTGATCCAAGCCCCCCACCACCACGGTGGCTTCTTGTGTCATCCAAACCCAGCAAAGGTGGCTTAACAAGCCACTGTGGCTTGTTAAACACCCTGTGATCATGCAAACCAGGCCAGATTGTTGAGCTAGATGAGGCCATTCCAATCTAGCCAGTCAGAAGCCCAATTCTTACTGAGGTGGTAAACTTGTGTCTGAGCTATATTACTTCAGATGGAAGGTGGGAACTTGAGACTGAATGCTCCTTGACACAAAAATATTTCTGGGACAACTAGCATGCAGGTAGAAGGCTAGGATATAACCCTTTCCAATGATGTTTGGTTTTCTATGTGGAAGGATTTGGAGGGGACATGGAGGAGCATTGAAACTTATAAGACTCCACCTGCACTCTGAACTGGTACAGCACAGTGTTACCACAACAGAGAGAACTAGGCCAGAATAAAGAAACACAACCAGTAGAATGATATGTTATGGTTCTTGCTGGACTTTACCATTTCGGATGCAATACTGCATATGTGAATGCTTGCACACAGAAAACTAGCATGTCAAGGGAGCAAAGTAGCAATGGTGCATTAAAGTGAAAAGAGTATATTACTTGGCCAACTGGTACCGAGTGATGACTAAGTAGGGGAGGGTAATGTGGACTTACCGATGATACAGTTGGGAGTGAGAGGGAAGAATTAGGAGGATATGCAAGCGAAGTGTTCAGCACCAGCACCAGCACCAGCTGAGGGACACTATTACTGCCAAAAATATAGCACAATTACCCTAAGCATACAGTCTAAGTATGAATGTCCCTTTTATAAGCTCTCCATTTCCCAGCCCCTCTTGACAGCAATCAGTGGGTTCCAGCAGTCTAACTGTTCATAAACTAAGTTTATGATCTGGAACCAACAATATGCTCAGAATGAAAAGGTTTTTTAGATTCTAAAGAATGGAAATGGAAACGATTACAGGTCGCTTGGGGAATGCTGGGCAATGGAATGTGGATAATTGATAAGTTCCAGTATAATGTCTTCCATTAATGGAAAACAAATTTTCAGTGGGCTTAGGAAAGCTGATTCATAACATACAACCCCATCACCTCCTGCTTGAAAAGTTATGTCACTTTTTTGAGCTGGAAAGAAACATCAGTCAGAAATGTCAATGGAATAATCATTTACATACCCTATCCATCATTGTGCTGAGCTCAGAACTAACTAAAGTCTTCTAAACAATGGAGAAATGTATTTTAGGTAACCCAACCAGAGCCAATATTCTGAAGGGCTGATTACTTACATCCTCTAGGAATTGGTGATGGGTGATGTGCCCATCTCAATTTGGATGAGCTGAGTCTCTCTAGGCCTTTGTGGAGAACTCTTGGGTAAAACAGTTAATGATTTGTCCAAGAGAACGTCCAAGCTTGGGAAGATCACTCATAGGGAACATCTACTCCACGAAAAGTTGGCATTTTCATGTTATTATTTTAATCAGTTCATTGTATTTTGTTGTTACTGTATTGAGAAGGCTGTGTGAGCCCATCATTTCTTTGTGCATTTTTTTTTTAATGGCAAACAATAATATATGGTTCTCTCTCTTTAGGAAGGCTAATCTCCCAGTTTTCCCCTACCCATCTATTACAGATGTCTTGGATGTCACTCTGTTGTCTTTGAACTTGGGACTTGGGGTTATCATAGAAAGGGTAAAATGCTATGGGGTATACATGTATGTTTATAACACCGTAATAACTCAGACTGACCTGAAATACTGATACTTGGGGGTGAACTGGGGGTGCAAAATGTCCTCCAACCCCACCCCCATGCAAACCTGCCTTTTATTTAATTCTTCTGTGACCATTCACAAACTTCTCAGCCACAGTAGAAGAAAGGAAGATAGAGTAATCTCTTTTTCCAGGCAATGTAGGTTTCCCAGACAATTTCCCCCAGCACTGTGCTGCAAGGTTGCAAGGTTGCAGCACAGTGCGGGAAAGGAGGGAAGCATCTCTGTGTTAACTAGGCAGGCAACACAGAGATGCACTGTCTGCCCCCTAGCATAATGAGCAACCTTTCCTCATTTTTGTTGCCCCATCTACCTAAAACACGAATGAAAGGGAGATCCAGCTTTGCAGCTGACAAGTGAAGCTGCAAAGCTTTGGTGGATTTTTTTTGGGGTGTGGGTGGGTGTGGTGGCTTGGCCTGAATAATATCCTGATCACAGAGATCAGTATTAAATGAAGACACCTTGAACAAACGCCTGTATTTTTTGCCTTTCTAACAAAGAGCCTTGAGCTTGCTTTCTGTTATTAGGTCACATTAAATATGAAAGGGGAATTGAGCTCTTGAAAATGTCACAGCGAGAGTTTTGTGCACCCTGAAGGATCCTTCTGCACCGCAGGGTGCAACATTAATCTCTTTGCTTGTTTCATTTCCAACCTGAACTAGAACAATTTAAAAAAGAAACACAACTAAAGAGGCCTGCTTAAGCAAATTTATTCAAAAAAGGCCCCATATTATGTAGAAAAAGGCACTGCCGGGATCATGATGTGGCGCTGAATTGTGGAAGATGATCACAAAAGCGTTGACCTATTCCTCACTGGCCATCCTGGTGGGACAGTTTTTATAATTAGTCAGCAGAGCTTTAGATCTCCAGCTGTAGATGCATTATTGAACACAGATGCAGAGTGCTGGGTAGACTTAATCCAGTAGACAAAAGTTGGGACTGTATGAGTAGGTGGGAGTGATAAAAGGGAAACTTGCATCCCAGTCCATAAATGGATGCTTCACCAGCAGAACAACCCAGTGTGGTCCAGTGGATGGTGTTGGGCATGGTTCACTGTAGTTCTTTGGGAGATTTTGACTAAGCAAAACGTCTTCACATTCAAGACTCTTGCCTGATTTAAAGAAATCTTAGTAAATTAACATAACAGTTTTAGCTGATTAATTACATTTGAATAAGAACAATAGCTCTGAAGCAAGAAGCATACTTCCTTTGTTTTAGGTGAAGCACACACACATAGGTTGTAGAAGGCATCACCTTAGTCATCCTTGCTGTGTCACGGTGGGGTGAGGGAGTGTCTCTTAACATGGTGTTTGACATGTGCAGAGGATGATGATGATTTAAAATAAATCTGCTCAATTAGTTGAGGGCACTTTTTGAGTCTGTTTAGGATGCAGTCCTGCGCAAGTTTAGACAGCTGGCTGGGGCATGATGGAGCCGTAGGCCTTTTTTCCTGTCTAAACTTCCATAGATTTGTACCCTTAATCAATTAACAGAGCAATCCAGTATCAGTCTACTCAGAAGTAAGTCCCATTTAGTTCCATGGGACTTACCTCCAAGTAAGTGAGTGTAGGATTGCAGCCTAAATGTTGCAGTCCAACTAAAACTGGAATCATAGAGAGCTACCTCCCCCCTGGGGTTATTTTGAGGATAAGCAAGATACAGATTGCAAAGCACATGATGTGCTGTGGAAATGTATTGGGGACATGGGGGAAGAAGCAACGCTCCATATTTCTTCTATTCACATCATTTTGGATCCAACGCCTTAGTAAGGAGGGGGAGATACATTGGAAAGGCTTCCTTCTCCTTGTGACCCAAGAGCTACCTTCTCTGCTTCTCTTAAATGCAGTTCCTAAGTTGGTGGGTGTAGGGTGCGGGGGGCAATGCATTTTCTCTGCTTTACCTTCCCTAAGCCAGGCCATGTCTCCTTCCCTTCCTGTGACATAACTCTGAATGTACATCTTGGATAAGCCATGTATGTCTTGGCCCATGTTCCCTTTGCACAGAATACTGAAAAGATAACCAAACTAATGTAGATTACTGCTAATAATATTGTTGCTGGGTGTTTGGCATATCAGTCCAATGCATAATATTGTTTTCTAGCATGTCCTTGATGTACAACTTTTGTACTGAATTTGGTGACTGACGGTGCCTAGCAATTTCAATGTTACTTTGGCCCAACTCTGTTTTTTGTTAAGTGAAAAATGAAGGAGTAGCAATACATTTGGCAACATTACAGTGGTTTCCAGGGGGACTTTGTTTTGACAAGACAACGTAGGCAGAAGAACCCATGAACAGCAGGATGTCTTTGTTTTAATGTGATATTGATCAATGAAGAAACACATGCCAAGAAGAAAAAGCCAATGAAATGCATCAAAAGACAGAGAGGAGGAAATATCTAGGCCCTATCTGCACTGGGCTTAGTTCGTACCTTATTGCAAGGCCTCCCCTGATCTGCCCCCGACATGCACCTGGAATGCTGACAGGATATGCAGACTGCAGCCTGAAATACTATTTGCAAACCCACACCTTGCAATCTTGGCGTAATGGATAATGCGTTGGACTTAAATTGGATGCAAGTATTTCTTCAGCAAAAAAGCTCACTGTGTGGTCTTTGGACACCACTATCATTCAAGCTAATGTATATCACAGGGCTGTTGTGAGGAGGCACACACCTGTACGGCATCCTGAGTTTCTTGGAAGAAGGGTAGGATACAATGTAACAAATAAATGATTCTAGTATCTTGATCACTGACCTTTCCTGGAAGACGGTCACATGACTTTCCAGAACACTTTTTCAGTATATCCCTCTACAAGAATAATGGATAAAATATACCCCTGGAAGAGAATCTTCTCTCAGAAATAGTGAAGTACATTTACAAATCACATTTGTATCACTTGTTTTCAAAATTTAGCTAGGTACAATATTAAATAGATCTTTTCTAACCCAATTCTTTCTTGAAAGGTCTATCAATTCATGTTATGGTTAAATTCAGTTGCAGTTTATTTATTTATAACATTTCCCTGTATGCCCTGGGGAAGCGACACCATTTTGTTGCCACATTTTTCAAGCCAAAGCAGATGCGCTTCTTTTGTATAAAGTAAAAAAATACATTTCTGACACAAACACGCAGCTGCTTCTAGAAATGAGTTATATTGGCAGATCCAGGTTTCAACAATGTAGTTTCCCCTCATTTCTGCCACTTCTGCACAGCTCTTGACAGTCATGACAGCTACAAGCACAGTAGTCTCTGTGTGGCATCTTTTGTTTCGGTCTCGCCCCCTCACCTCTTCCACTGGCAACCAGTAATCATAAATCAGAGGCAGCCTGGTGAAGAAATGCTATTTGGACACAGATTTATTCACTCTCAGCTGCTGTAAGAGACAAGTGTGTGTGCCTCTACTTTACATGAAGAAGCTCACCTGTTTCTTAAACAAATGTTCTGGATGGCTGAAGTTCCCACCATCACAGATATTAAGGTTGTTTACTCTGGGCCTGTGAGACATCCACTGTTGGCAAGGACACTATCCATTATATTTGAATCGTTACCCATATATATATATATATATATCTGCAAAGTCAAAATCAGCTCCGAATAATGCCTTTGTAGGATTGTAGAGAGACAAGCAAGGTATCCAAATATAGGATTACACCCCACCCCACCCAAATCAAGTAAACTTAAACAAAAACAAACAAATTCTGAGACAAACACAGGCTGCAGTCCTTGAAGCCTCCAAAGCTATTTTGGCTGTAAGCGCTCTGGCTTCAACTTATTGAAATGGGATATTGTTTCTGGCTCACTGCTCAAAAGTTGTAAAATGATAAGGAACATTCCAGATTTTCAGAAGTTTTTTTTTTTTAAAGGTCATATAGTGGGAAGGAGGGATTCACCAGAAAAGGAAGCATGCAACACTATTGAACTATTGATCAGCTATTAGACTGTGTATGCACATTGTGTGTGTGAAAGTGGTATGTTAATACATTTTTATTTATAAAATTATTTCTGAGTTGCCTGTCAGCCCCAAAACCAGTATTTCTGGCTTGTCATTATGCATGGACCAGAGATCATGGTTTAAAATAAACTCTACTCAATTGCTAAACAAGCCAACTATAAACTATAGATTTGTATAAATTAATACAACATATAAACTAATATTTATTTTTAACACATTTCTATTAAAAAGCTTCCTCTCCCACTATAAGATTTCTTCTATAAAGAATTCTCATGAAAATGACCTGTTTGGAAGGGAATGACATTATATATTTGCATAACTCAATTTTCTGAGCCTCCTTCATGAATACTAAAAAGAGCGAGAGATGAAAGGCCATGCAGAACAGCAAAGTTAGCAAAAAAAATATAAAATAAAATCTGCACTTGTAATAAAAGCTGGTAGAAGTCTGTGGTGTACAAGTATGCCATAAATATCATGGAAATTAACAACAATTCATGAGTTTGCCAGCTGCTTGGATCAATTTAGTGAACATGATTACTATCAATAAAAGCATGAATGGAATTCATAAGCAAAACAGCAAATGATGTCTGATGGAAATGGCCATTCTACAGTTAGGGAGTGGCGCCTTCTTTAAAAATATATTTCTTTGAATAGAATTAGTATGGAAATGATTAGGTGTCTATGAATCCCACTTCCAGATCCCACTTTTTATAGGTGCATCAAACAACAGTTTAGAAGCGGAGCCAAAGTGCAGATAACCACCTCTACACTCCCCGTTTTGTATTGCTTCTGAAGGCATTATGTCTTAATAACAGTAGGTGGGTTTTGTTTTTGTTTTTAAAAAATTCATTGTTCACTTTTGGCACTGCACCCTCACCCTCATTTCCATGGCCGTTTCATCATACAAAACAGGCCTATGAAATGCATCAGCAGCATTATTAGGTTAGGTAAAGTGTTTTATGGGAGAGTATCTCAGACTTTACGAAACTGAGCCCTCTGAATCTTTTAGAAAGCTAATGTTATTAAAAGGCAACTTCAGAGTGAAGACAGACATAGACTGCTTTTGCACTTAATGCTAAGTCATAGATTAGTGCTACGTGCATAAGCAGAAAGGAGCCCGTGCCAACAAGTGCTGGGCTCATGCGCTCTCCCCACATGGGGGACATCAATGGAGGCTTTTTTCTATTTTTTTAACCACTTCATGGGGGGGGGGATTGCAGGAAGCAAACGATGAGGGAGGGAGGTTTAATCTTCCCCTCCTGGTGTGCAGTGGTTCTGATTCGAATTGGGGCTGCATACACTTTTACACAAGTCTAAAAACATACATGCTACACAACTAATGTAATGTGTTGTTTGACCCTCAGAACCCTGAATGTGTGTCAAACCCACTTCTACCAAATTTCAGAATGTCTGTCTGTCTTTACCCTTAGATTACAAGTGACAGCCTCCTATAATTTTCCAAAATGTGTGCGTGCGTGCGTGCGTGTGTGTGCGCGTGCATGTGCGAACATTCTTTTTGTATTTCAGAGTCCTCCCGGAGTCCTCTTACTTGGATTTATCAGCTCCTTGTTTGGCCCTCCAGATCTTCTCCATCTTACAAACTCTTACAGAGCAATCCTATGGCCCCTAGACAGCCAGAGAATTGTTCAGATTCCAAGCTCCGAGGTCGGAAAATTGCTCCAACCTTGGAGCTGGGGATCTGCGCTCTGATCCCCCTCCCCACCTCGCAGCCAGCGTGGAAAGAACTGGGCTGGCTGCTTCTCCAAGGTTGCAAAAGCAACCTTGGAGAAGGGGTTTAGCAGGAATTCCGGGACACGGGGAGCGGAGGAGACCGGCACCACCAGGATATGACATATCCTGGAGGTGCCTCAGCCTCCTTCCCTCCCCCTCTGAAGCGCCGCAGTTAGATGAAATCAGCCAGCTGTTTTGCAGAGTGGGAGGAGCACAGAGACAACCTTCACCTCCGTGCTCCTCCCACTCTGCATAGGATGCCCGTAACTGACTGAGTTCGGTGAGTTATGGGTAGCCCCATAGGACTGAGTCCTTACTGTAGTATATAATTTTCCTATTTTCTGGCTTACAGTCAAGTTAAATCAGAAGTCAGTGATTCAACTTGCAAGAATATCCAGAGTTCTGAATAGCAACAAGGTTATCGGGCCACGTGGTGAGAGTGGCAAAAAACCCCTTGCCGCTCCTGCCAAGCTAGCCTGGGCCACTACCAGTGACAGCCACTCTAGCAATGCCCAAGCAGCACTTTGGAGCGACCCTCTCTGGCTTGGTCTCCCTGCTCCATTCGTGACACCTTTTTGGTCGTTGCTGTGGCTTTTTTCCCTCCCCCCCCTCTTTTGCAATCCCTGCCAGTGACAGCCACTGACAGCCCTTCCAAAGTGAACAGGCCATCACTAGTTCACCACTTTTTATTTTATTTTATTTTTTAGGTGCCATAAATGTGCGCAAGTATTTTCATTTTTTAAAATCATTTCTTTTTGGTTGGTAGTGCACAAGTGTGCACTTGCAGGTGACCGAAATTAAGTCTTGCCTGCTCAATGTTGTGGTAAGTACCAGCCATAGACACTGACCAAACAAGGCTGCAAATAGGTTATTTTGTTACTTTGCTTCTCACTTGACAGTTGTCAAATGCCAAGCTGTCAAGCCAAAAGCAAAGCTGCGAAAAGATCTTTACTTGCGAAAGGCGGTAGCAAGTACATCACCCCCTTCGTAGTGAGATCCTCTAGTTTTGAAGTGCTGACTGACAGTTCTCAGTGTTCTCCACCTTTCCCACCCTTTCCCAAGACTCTAGGTCAGTGGTTCCCAACCTTGGATCCCCAAATGTTGCTGGACTACAGCTCCCAGCATCCCTTGCCATTAGCCATCCTGGCTGGGTATGCTGGGAGCTGTAGGCCAGCAACATCTGGGAACCCAAGGTCGGGAACCACTGCGGTCTAGGTGCTCAGGAAAGGGGGAAAGTGCATCCCACCCCATTTATGGCAGCACAGAGTTTTCACAACTGCCAAAAGAAAGGGTTTCTTTTAAAACAGGTTTTTTTTACAGGGCTAAACAGGGTTTTCTGACAGGAAAATCCTGCAGATTTCATGGCTGCATTCCCCCCCCCCCCCATTTTTTGATATGCCGCTTGGGCACTTTGAAGGGGCTGTTAAAACAGAGGTTGCGAACACTGGCTGTCAAATGTTCATCATGATCTCCAAAAAAAGATGGTTAAAGGGACAAAAAAAAAATGCGGTGAGTGAAAAAGGCTTGTGATTGCAGCGGAGGGAGGGCAGACAAGTTGGTCCTCCTGCAGGGTCCCCTGGGATACCCGCGGAAGGACTGAGGAGGAAGGAGGGGGAAGGAGAGGGTGAACAACCCACGGTGAGCCCAGTCATCTGTTGGGCACACCGTGGGTTGTTCGCACAACCATCAACCCACTGTGGCTTATTGCCAGGGTGGGTTGCCATGCTGTGCGAGCTTGCCCACTGCTTCTATTACCACCTCAGTTTCTAATTTCTTCTCAGTATCCTTTCCTCCCCATTTTTCAATAGCAACATAGTGCTAATTTGCTATAAAAATGAAAAGAAAAAAATTAATTCATTCCACGTAATTAAAATGGGGCAATTAAGAGAAGCTATTATTTAAGGGCAATTTACAGGCTCTTCATCACTAATCCTCCACCTTTGTTCATCAGGAATAAAAAAAAATGGGCTGAACCTGAAAAGTGGAAACTTTTATTTAAAATTGCTAAATGAAACTTAGTCATGAGTAAACGGTATAAAAGCATCTTGGCTGTGGGGAAAGGCATTGCTGGATAATATTAAGTTTTGTGTGGAATCTTAACTTTAATCTCACTTCCAGCTAATTGAGAAAAAGTAACTCCCCAGCAGTGCTAAAGGGTTCTAGTGTGGAAGCAACCAGAATTACCCTAATAAATTATATCAACCGTACCTATCTGTATGTCTTATCATTTGGATATATCCATAGTAAATGGGCATGTTGAACTACGGTAGACAATGGTATTCTTGGTGATGTGTTACACCTTTGCATGTAAATGGCAAAGAAGAAGAACCCAATATATTACCTGAATGGATAGGCAAAGGCTATGTCAATGCTGAGGTCGCTCTGTGTCTTGTTTGCACAGTCCACGCTGAGCCGCAGTCCTCCAGAATAGCCACCACATGTTGCAAATGCAAAGATTGCAAAAAGCTGTGAAAAGACAATTATAATTTTAGCTTACCCATCAATGTAATTCTAGCATGTGTAAATATTTATGAAGAAGCAGTTATGACAGTACAATTACTGCTGCCTGTCCCATGGAGGAGGGGAGAGGCAGACAGACATCAGCAGGTTCTTAATTTTCTTACTGACCCAAACTAGAGTCAGAAGTCAGTTATTCGTCTTGTCAGAGTAACAGTAATTCTGAATAGCAGCAGCTGCCAAATGAAGAATAATGTTGAAGCTAGACGATGACGACGACAACGACGATGATGATGCATGTATAGCCCAGCCCAGCCCAGCCCAATCTTATTGATGGTAGTTGGCAAAAACAAACAAAAATTATCTCACAGAAGACCAATACAATTTCATTGAATGAACGCATCAGTGAAATTTCCCTAGGTTCACCTTTAGGGATTGCTTCATGGCTGCCTGCAGGGTTTAACCACATTAACCATAATTACTTCTTCACACAGCACATAGCTAAACTATGGGATTCGCTACCACAAAATGTAGAGCCAGTTCACACGACCCAGGAGGCGAGCGGGGGAGGCACCACAGGGCCGTCTGCAGGGCCTGGCAGGGCCTGGCGGGGCGTCGCAGACGACCCGTGCCCCGCACGCATGGGTGGACTGCAGTGGAGCCGGCAGCCCCCCCGTGCTGTGGCACGGTCCTCCCAGCACTAGCGGGCGGCAGCCCGGGATGTCCGATGGCTGCAGTGCGCCGGCTGCCCGAGGGCGGCCGCGCTGCTGCGAGCATGGTGCGTGCAGGCAGCTGCAGCTCTGGCCGCTCTGGGCTGCCGTCTTTGTGTGGCCGTGGGGGGGGGGGGGCGCCCGCTGTCTGCATGGCACGACGGGCACGCACGGTACGGGCGTACCCTCCTACTGCCCATGGTGTATTTCGGCGCTTCCAGCGTGCGGCTGTCCAGCGGGGGTGCGCCGGGCCGCCGTTCCCACGACACGGGAACTGCGGGAGACGGCCGCTCCCCCACGGTTCCCGTGTCATGGGAACCGACCCATAGTGACAGCCACCACGTGGACAACTAGTCAATGACAACTAGTCATTATATATTACCTCCTCCAGTATGAAAGGGAGTATGCTTCTGAATACCAGTGGCTAGGGAACATGAAGGGAAGGTGCTGTTGCACTTATGAGTTTCCCATGGGCATCTGGTTGGCCACTGTGGGAAGAGAATGCTGGACTAGATATGTCTTTGGTGTGATGCAGCATGGGTCTTCTTATGTGAACCCTCATTAATACTCCCCGCCTCTCAGGATACACTGACTCCTTGTACCATCGGCTCTGATTTATTTTAACATTATGAGCTATATTTAGGAAATCTTCTCACAATACATCAGACACCATTGATTTTTATGTTCCTGATCAGGAGCCATGCTTTAACAACATGTCTCATGCTCTGAGCACGGCCAGTTAAAACTATATCACACAACCAGGAAGTGTTATTTTGGATTATTAGATATTAATGCAATATTTTTTTAAAAAAAAATCAATGCAAAACGGCACAGTGACATTCAAGAGCGTTAGTGAAATAGAGAGCCAGTTTACACAAATCACATGTGATGATTGCTAATGGCAAATTAATGGCCAATCTTATCATAAAGTTATTCCTGCATTCAATCTGGGCTTTCCCCATGTTGATCAACTCTATTTATGTTTATTTATTTTATAAAGCTTATATCCTGCTTTTCTAGTGCATAGTACAGTAATATCTTGGATTGCAAGTAACTTGGTTTGAAAGCGTTTTGCAAGACAAGCAAATGTTTAAATATTTATTTATTTATTTATTTACTTGATATACAAGCGACGTCTTGCAATACAAGTACTGTAGTGCGGCTTAAATTAAAAATCTCTGTACAAATTTTTTTGGGGGAGATTTTGTTTTGATATAAGAGTGTTTTGGATTACAAGCACGTTTCCGGAACGAATTACCATGCTCTCAATCCAAGGCATGACTGTACTTACCACTGTTTGAAGCACATGGCCCTAGGCCAGCTATGATCCAACAGAAAGAGAGTTGGATTAAAGTTCCCCCTCTTCTATGGACTCATTGTGCCAGTCATATTGGACAGTCACTGTATCTCAACCTCAGTTTTCCCTTTGTGATATGGAAATAATTATGGTTATCTCATAGGGGTGTTCTGAAGATGAACACAGTAAAGAGTGTAAAGCAAACCTTTAAAAAGTAGCTGGATGTTTTGCCTCATTTTATACACCTGAACTGAAAATAAATTTGTTGCTTTTGTATTGTTGTGTTTTTAGATCGTTGCATTTTGTATTGTTGTGTTATTTAGTATTGTTCCATTTAAAAATAATTGTATGATGCCTGGAGAACTTGTTTTATAGGCATTTTATAAACACAAATAATCAATCAATCACATAATTAACTCTTCAAAATGTGTGGTCACTAAGAACTTGCCTAGTATTTTGCTGCTATCCCTACAGTAACAAATGGTGATGTGCAGGTGACATGAGCCCTATTCATGCATTCAGGTGGACATACAAGCCCCACCCCATCCTGGCATGCGCCAGCTCCACTTTCAAGCTTCACATGTTCAGGAGTCCTCCCTCCCCACTTTGATTGAGCTCACACACTTTAACCTAAATGCATGAATAAGGCGATGCTACTAGTCTCCTAACTATTAGAGAAGCCTTTGCCAACCTGGTACCCTCCAGTTGTTTTGGACTTCAGCTCCAATCAGCCCCAGCCAGCATGACAATGGACTGGAATTCTGGGAGCTGTAGTTAAAAACATCTGGAGGGCACCAGCTCGAGGAAGGCTGTGTTCGAGTGAATGTTGACCCCATAACACTTTGAACTGATTATGGTGAAAATATACATAGAAATGGTGTATGTGTGATCAATACAGCTGTTTAGTCACACCCAATTCACAAGGTGGCCATAGATGAGCCACTATCTCAGTCTCCTTCCTTCCCCCATCAGCAGTACTGACCTACCTAACATGGTAGTTGCGATAATCATGATACAATGTATGTGAAGCCCTACATCACTCCAGTCCACGTGCCATGCTCTCCTCTGCCTTTACTTATACAGCCACACAAAACTAGGCATCCTTCTCCAATGCTACTAATCCTATACTTGACATATGCTGTAGTAGGTTTCATAGATTTCATAGATCATAGAGTTGGAAGGAGCCTACAAGGCTATCGAGTCCAACCCCCTGCTCAATGCAGGAAACTAGAGGAGGGGTCTCCCATCCAAGTAATAACCAGGCCTGACCCTGCTTAGCTTTCCACACTCAGACAAGCTGAGCCAGCGTAAGCCACAGGCTTGACCAACAACAACCACAACCATAGCCTTGTAGCAGTTATGCTTGGCAAGCAATTAGCATTTTCCATTTCTCTACAATTGGGACCCATTGCTACTGTTCCCCTGCCATGGGCTAAAGCAGCCTTCCTCAACCTGGTGCCCTTTAGATGTTTTGGACCACAAATCCCATCAGCCCCAGCTAGCATGGGCAGGTTGGGGAAGGTTGGGCTAAAAGAAATCACAATATTCTGTGGATGGATTGAGACCTTCAAAAAAGCACTGACAGAGGAGATGTGCTGTTTGAGTAACGTGTGCTTTTTTTGTGTGTGCTTCTGGTGTAACAGGCAAAGCAGGGACTCAGTCACCACACTGTGGAGGGAAATGCGTAGTATCCCAGAAGCATAAAAGAGGAAGCGCAAGTCACTTGCACATCCTTGAATACCCAAACCAGCTTGAGGCATGGAGGATTTTAAAAGAACTAAGCACAGGAAGCAGAAGAAATCCATTCTTTACATGAAATTGCTCTCAAATGAATAAACTAGAGAGGGACACAATTTTCATGATTGATTTACGGTACCCCTGCTTCAGTCACCACAGCTCATGACAAACCTGAGCCAACAGCCTTACCATCCTTGGCCATGATGATATTTTCCAATATTCATCACAGAAAAATGGAAGTACTTGGTAGTATGGTTATAAGTGGCCTACTCACAATGCGTAACCTACTAGAGCCAGTGTGGCGTAGTGGTGAGAGTGTTGGATTGGGACTCGGGAAATCCAGGTTCTAGTCCCCGCTCAGCCATGAAACTCACCGGGTGACTTTGGGCCAGACACTGACTCTCAGCCTAACCTACCTCACAGGATTGTTGTGAGGATAAAATGGAGAGGAGGATTATGTAAGCCACCTTGGGTTCCTTGCAGGAAAAAAGGCGGGGTATAAAATAAATAAATAAATAAAATTAGTAGTATGCCCTGACAGAGGGCATATCACATTTAGATATGAACAAAATAAATATTCCTACAGCCCCCAAGGTACATTTTCTCATTCAGATTTATGTATTTGTACATACCTCACTTCCAAAACGTTATGGTACGATCCTCGAGGGGACGCCATAAAGCTCATTGGAGACCTGTTCTCTCGTCCCCAAGTCTTGGTGCATATGCAAGACCGCCACTTGGGGAATGGGAAGTCTCCAGACTTCATGTAACTACTCAAGCAGAGGGGGAATATGAGGGGCATAAGCAGACCTCCCATTCTCTGGACTTCACTGGTGCACTACCCGTTGAACTCTATATGGCTCTCCCTGTGCACTCACATGGGGAAGGAGTGTACCCTAAAAATTTTAGAATTTAAAATTTTAGCAGAGGCAAGACAAGTTGTGAAGTCTTGTTCCCAAGAGACCAACAGTATTGTTCAAAAATCTAGTGCTGACAGGTAAGCTCTAGTATTAGCTAGCATTCAGAATCAGAATACAGTAGCACCCATTGCTGAACCTGTTAAATAGGCTGGAAGGCAGACACTCAAATTATTTTAAACTAAGGGTAGGCAAGCTGGTACCCTCCAGATGTTTTGAACTACAACTCCCATAAGCCTCAGCCCAATGTTTAGGAATTGTGGGAGTTGCAGTCCAAAACATCTGGAGGGCACCGGCTTGCCTATCCCTGGTTTAAACAATAAAGAACCTCTTGGCTCTTTAAAGACTAACCAGTTTATTAAGGCACCTTCCTTTTGTAGCAATGAAATCAAGGACAAAGTTTATTTATTTATTTAAGTCACTATAAATATTATACACTTCTATGAACACAAAGCAAACCTAGCAGCAGAAAGCTAGTCAGTGTCATAGCACATCTTTATCAACTGTATAAATCTGGAATAACATCCCACTGTTGCAGTTCTTCACATTTTTGTTTTGCCCCTTGTCCTTGTGCTGCTCTTAGCACACTCACTTCTACCGCTCAGGATTATGGGCTATTGAATTCTAGTTTTATAGCTCTCCATTTAGAACTGTATTCTAGGATGTACTGCCAACTCCAGCTGTAAGGAACTAAAGATTTCCAGACAGTAAAGCTGAAGATAAGGCACATAAATATGTACAAAAGCAAGTTGCATTTGCACAACATAGTCAAAATCATACCTTTGAACCAACTCAGAATAATTATAATCCCCTTGTTGGTTCCCCTAGAATCTCCACTTTCACAGGAACACAGGAAGCTGCCTTATATTAGGTCTCTCTACCTAGCCCAATTTGGTCTGCTCTGATTGGCAGCAGCTCTCCAGGGTTTCAGGCAGAGGTCTTTCCCATCACCTGTTACTTGACCCTTTCAGCTGGAGATGCTAAGGATTGAACCAGGCACCTTCTACATCTTAGACATGTGCTCTACCGCTGAGCTAGGGTCCTTCCCCACACTTTAACATGACCTGTAGATAGATACATAAGCCTCCAGGCTTGGCTGAGACATGAGCTGAAAGGCAAGAGCCAACGAGAGAGGTACTTTAAGCAGAGATTGAGCAGCTTGGAGGCTACTGTATTTCCCCCTTTTCCATTAACTTGGGCCTCTGTGAAAAGGGAGCTGGTGGTGGGTGGATGAGGGAATAATATTTAGCCTACTGAAGAAGGTTGGGAAGATCTTGGCTGGCTTGTGGTGGGAGTTTCGGGTTAATTGTGGTATCTCCTGCTCTCAGTATCAGTATCAGTATCAGTATACCACTGTGGTATTTTGTAAATACTAGAGGGGGGGGCAGTTAGTTGGTTAGTGTGCTTTTTTATTATGTGTTTCAGAGTGGGTGATATTTTGGGGTGACAGGGGCAGCCATTACAAGGATTGTGAGCAGAAGGTGGAATGGTGATGGGATTGTCAGCAGGAGGAGGAAATAAATTACCTCCAACGCAGCAGGTCCAGAAAGCAGAGGGTAGCAATGAGTGATTATATATATATACAGTTTTATTGTAGAGTAACAGAGTATATAATTGCAGTCTCCCTGTACAAAGGGAGCTTACCATACAGTAGTAGTAGTAGCAGTTCTTTCTTATCCAAGGCACAGCAACACACCGTAGGAGGCTTGCAGCAACAGAGTAGCTACTGCAGCAACCTAGAGCACAGCTCAGCTGTCTTAAGTAGCTGAGAGTAGTGCCTCACCCTGTTCACAGGTGCAGGCAGTTACATGCCTTCGCTGTGAGTCAAAACTTACCACGTGTGATGTTACACGAAATACTAACAGGGATGTGGACTGGTCATTATAGGAAAAGTGGGGATGACCAGGTACTTTTTGCTCTTCCTTCCAGTTAATCTGTTAACAAAGGCCCTGGGGGTTGTGGTGGCAGTGCCTCCCGTCCTGGTTTGGTGGTGTTTTTGAATGGCAGGTGAGTGAGTGGTAAATACATGACCATCCAGCATGCGTCCCTGGTTGAGGCTTTGACATGGTCTGTATTATGGAAGAGGTGCGTGTGTGTCTGTTTCTCCACATGGCACCAGCCAGTACTGGGGGTGGGGGTGCGGAGACGGAGTGGCAGAGTTGTTGTGGCCAACCATGTTTCCATCCCCCAGACCTAGTGTCCTGTTCAGCAATCTACCAGTTTTGAGTGTTTGTTCTTGAGGATAGGTTGCCATGACAGAATTGGGATTCTGTTGGTGCACTACCCATCCTGCTGCCCAACAGTCTGAGCTACAGCTGGTGTGTGTGTGTGTGTGTGTGTGTGTGTGTGTGTGTGTGTGTCTTGGGTGTGGTGTTGGAGTCTTTCAGTTTAACAGTACTTCAAGATCCACACAGAGGTCACCTTGCTGGGAGTGGCTCAAGACTTGATGGTGCCCATGACAAATGTGTGGCTTTCCCAAATGATACTAGGCCCACACCTGAACCCACACATGCCCTGAACTGGAGGAGGGTTTCCAGTATCACAGGCAGTATGCCTGTGTACACCAGTTACCAGGTAACATGGGTGGGAGGGTGCTGTTGCACTCCTATCCTGCTTGTGGGTTTCCCGTGGGCAGCTGGTTGGCCACTGTGTGAACAGAATGCTGGACTAGATGGACTCTTGGTCTGATCCAGCAGGGCTCTTCTTTTTTTCAGGTGATCTGGGTATGTGGTCCATTTGTTATGGGCAGATCACTACCTGCTGGAGTTTAGAGTGACAGGACTAAACTTTTTTTAAAAAATAAGTGGGGTTTTTATTAAATAGCTCTACCCCCTGGAGCAAGATGGATCCAAATGGCTTCCTAACTGCTCTTCTGGACTGCTGGACAGAGTTGTCCAGAGCTATTCTGAGTTGTGAAAGGTCTATTACACCAACAACCAGTTAGAGCAGAGGAGAAGGACTCTGTTGCCCATGTGCCAATTTTGATTGATGCTTTGCAGATCAAGTTGCTCACGATTTGCTTTTGGCATCTGTTTGTCTGGTTGTAATGGACAGGTTTCAGGGTATACGGCCTGAGGATGTGGGCAAAATCCTTGGTAGTATGAGGTTAACCAATTCTGTTCTTCCTGGCTGATTAAGGCAGCCAAAGGAAGATTGGTCAAGTGGGAGAGGAGAGTGGCGAATGCCTCCTTAGAAGAGAATGTTGTTCCATCCTCCCTCAAGATGGCTGTAGTAAGACCTTTATTGTAAAGCCCTCTCTGGACTCCACCATAATGGATGATTTCCATCCCCAGTCTCAAATTTGCCATTTTCCTGTGGATTCAACTGATGATGCTAAGTAACCATTAAAGACCCACAACCACATTCTGGTATAAGATGCCATGGTAGGGACCTACGTTATTGGCTGAAGGGCACCTAAATGTAATAGGATGCTTATAGTATGCTAAGGGATAAATGCAATTTTTGGCAGTTGTATCTGAACTATCTCTCTAGTTCTCAAATATGCAAGACATAATAAAATGTTAATGAAACAATTTGTTCAGAGCCAGGTAGGTCTAACTGACAGGCTAAAATGCTGGCAGATAAAATGGAAGATGAGACTCAGTGTGTATTTTGTCGTTATATATTTACATTGGAGCTGTAATTGTTGCTACTATGTCATGAACAATAGATCTCTCACGAGTAAATGAGGCACAATTATTCCCTCTAACAAAGCCGTAGGAGCTGTTCTTCCCTTGGAATTAATTGAATTGTACAGGGAGCAGCAGTGAAAATTGGTATTAATCATGCAGCTACAAAATGTGAGGCAAAGTGAGAAAACAATATATTTTAGGAAATGGGAAATGCATGGTAGCAGAGACATTTTTTGTTTGCCAAATTAAATTCCAATGGCTTTAATAAACTGCAAATGCACAGAACCTCTTACATCACTTTTCCCATAGATGAACTTAGGCTTCTACTGGTTATAGTTGAAAAGATAACTGTAGGATGTGGGCTATCACTACGTATATTTCCAGAGCAATGACTTACATCCTTTAAGTCAGGGGGCGGGCAAACTTTTTAGGCTGTGGGCACATTTAGCAATCTGAGAAACTGTCCTGAGCATCACCACAAAATGGCTGCCATGGCTCACCAGACAGAAGTGACAGGAGTCCCTCTTTCTTTCTCCCCCTTCTTTTTCTTGGTGGATCGCTGCACTGCAGAGAAAAGTATTGGCCTGCAGCCACCCACCATCTTCATTTCCTATGAATGTCTCTGAGGCATGTGACTGGAGACCCTCACTTTGCTTTGAAGTGATCCCAGCTCCCAGTAAGAATGTTTTTTTTTTAAGTGGGAGAGGTCGGACACTTTGGTGGGTCTCAATAAAGGTGTTGGAGGGCACACTGGTGCCCATGGGCACCACATTGCCTACCCTTGGTTTACGTAGCCTTTTAAAAATTATATTACACCTCTTGTAAAAATTCAAAAGTAGCCTTTCTGTGTTTAAAAAGAGGCAAGTTCATTCATATATCAAAAAGATGACTCTAAACAGCATTATGTTTCCCAAGACAATAGGTGCTAGTATTGGTGTGGGTGTCTTCCCTTTGGGGAATCCAGCTGGTCTACTTGGTAGAATCATCATTCTGAAAGTGTTAAGATGAGCCTCTGCAAGGTGATGTTGAAAGCTGGTACTGCTGGTGTGGGCGCAAACTATAATCTCTGAATTCTCCCGAAACTTCATTGCCCTCCCTGCCCACAGCTACAGTTCAATCAGTGGTACAGAAACCAGGCTTGGACCAGCACTAGTGCAATAGGTGTGCGCCTCACAATGATTAGGAGGGTGAAGGCAGCAAAGGAGAAAAGATGTTCCCCATGTGATGCTGTCAAATACAGATCACAGCTTTACCACGCAAGTGTCACGATACCAAAATGTGCAACTGTCCCCTAGTGTGCAGTACTAAGTACTCAGGTGTCCACTCCATCTTGACACAATGGCAGCATGCAATGGACTGGTGCCTCTTAGCTGCTCTATGGCAGATCTACTGCCTATGCGTAGCTGGTGGCGGCAGTTTAACAGGTGGTAGCTGGAGGAGGGCCAGGACTCCGTTGGAGATTTACTGTCAACTGCAACTGGAGAAAGGGTAGCATCAATTGTCGGGAGAGCTGTGGAAACTCCTGGGTTTGTATGTATTTGTCTTACCAGAGTCCCTGCTCCTGCACTGTGCATCCAGTTGATTCTGGGAATATTGACTGGAGATGGGATGGTTTGTGTTTGTGTGGCAACTGCAGCCAAGGCACTATACTGCCATTACTAGCCCTTGCATCAGTGCAACATCTGGGACCTTTGCAGAGGTGGTGTTAGGGGGAGGCTGGAGCCCCGAATCTCTGGGAGGCCATCTGCCCCACCACCCTGCTGTCCATGGGCACTTGCTGAAATAAAGCTACAGGGGTCCTGATGGTTTCTGTTGCATCTGATTCACTGGACTAGCTAGCTTTTATGCCCACATGTGCATCACCTCCTGCACCCCGCCCTGAATCTTTCTGCCTGAGGATTTTTTCTGAATTCAGATGCCCTCCTCTCCCGTCCATACACCCCTTTCTACAAATCCCCCCATCCTTAGGAGACAGGGTCCTTTAAACACACACACATACACACAGAGGGTACTTTAGAGCATATGTATATAGCATATGCAAATTTGTGCATTGTTTTTGTCCTGTGGGCCTGAGCCTCAGATCTTTTCGGTACCCCTGGGACCTTTGGCTGCAGTGTAGCTTTGAGAAATGTTGCGGAAGTGCAGGTACATAAACTGTGATGATATGTATTGCATGCTTTTCTTGCCAGAGGATATAATCCGGTAGCTAGTCATGCTGCTACACAAGTTGGAGAGCGCTATATAAGCCTGGGTTTTATTAGAAATGTACACCGCTGCTGCCTTTAAAGAGTGGATGCAATAAAATACTCACAAAACAATTTTATTGGGTATCTGTGGGCTTTAGAATCTCTAACACATTGCAGACATAGATACATTTTTGCTGTATCTTGGTCATTTAATTGCTAGCCATTCACAAATGTGTGCACAGACACTGACTGGTAAAACATCTTGCCCTTCACATGCACTGCAGTCTTTTTCAGAATAGGTATCACAATACCATAATTAAAATCTTAATCTTTCCAAAGTTCCAAAATACACAATCATCATTAGGTTGGGATTTTGCCTATCGTAGTGTTGAGATCAGGGAGTGAATGAAGGGAGTGTAAATATGTTTAGAAATGCGTACGTTGTGGCAAAATACATTTTAAAATACATGTTTAGGCACGTAATTAAAAACAAATTTTCATGTGGATTAAAAATATATATATATCATAGGTTAATGTGGAAAAGGGTCAGAATGGACTTAGAAATGAGCATCTGTTTTGTTCTTTTTGCATGAAAATCCGTGTGTATTTTCATGTATGTTTCCCCAAATGTAGGTATCAATTGTGCACATCTTTGAAACGTACACATTCTTCTCTCATAAAGTGTATTTGTGCACATTTTTCAAAAGTACACATTTGTTCATGAGCATTTTTTCAAATGTACGCATTCTGTTGAACACAGGGTTTTTTTAGTCCGCATATCACATTGCAAGCTTGGAAATGTACGGACTTTGACCAGAGATTGCATCAGCGTCTTTGTTCGGTCCAGAAGGTGCAAACCGGGTAAATCCTGATCAAAAGCAAACTGAAATTAATTTCTCATACATCCCTACAATCCACAAATGATCCTGTCTCAACCAGAGCCCCCAAAATCTGGTTGAGGCATAAGAAGCAACAACTGTATTAAACATGATGGATCAGTCCTGTGGGGCAGAGATGCTCTTTTGGCTTTGAATTCAGCACATACTTCTGTTCTTTTGTTAGGGTTTTCTTTGGGGGCTGCTGTGACCATTATACCTATGTACCAACATGCTGAAATCTAAAAGAAGTGGACTTCGATCCCACCATCCATAAGCTAGCATCCTAGTAAATCCCAACCTCACCTGGGTTCCACACAGTAAATAAAGTAAACCAAGTCTTAGTGGTGGTCGTGTGTCCTCTTTTCCAGAACACAGTCCTCTGTTTGAAGAACTGCTAGAGGACTGTCCTCTATTTTGAAGTTGTCGTCTATTTGAAGGGCTGTCTAATTCAAGTCCGATGAACCATAAAGAACCATCAGAAGGAAGAGCTGGGCCTGGAAGTTGCCCATCAGGAGCACCTGGACAGCAGACTGAGCAGGCACCCAGTTCACCTGGTCAGACTCTTCTCCATTATAAGGAGGTGTACTGTATTTCTATTTAAATTATAATAATTTCTAAATTTTCATATATACATATAAATGAGTGCATGCAATGAGTGCATCTTCTTTTGTCCTCTTTTTTGGGTGATGCAATCCCTCTTTTCTGGTGATTCATAAGTGGCCACCGTAAAGCCAACTGTTCTAATATTTGCATTTATTGAGAACACCTTGTGAACACTGGAGGCTGGTGACTCGGCGGGGCTGCGGATCACTTTGAACTTTTAAGGAGCTATCCATGGTTCTGAACCTAGTTTGGGGATAGGGTTAAGCACCATGGATAACTCCTTAAAAGTTCAAAGTAAAATCTGGAGCAGATACACAGCCCTGCTGACATTGGAGCCCCCAGCCTCCACTGCATAGAGGGCTCTGTCTATGCATTTGGGAACCCCACAGAGACAGGAGTCCTGATCACGATTCACGTGGCTATTATTTATTTGAGTAAAGTAACAACCTGTTTTTCACTCTGTATACAGAGTTAAAACAGTAATGATTCTATATATATATATATATATATATATATATACATATACATATACATACATCTATCTATATATATATAAAAGAAGGTGTCCTGACTGACTGACTGACTGACTCATCAACACCCAGCTCAAACCGTTTAATCTAGGAATGTGAAATTTTGAAGGAACATTGCTTTTATGATGTAGACCCCCACTAAGGAAGGATTTTGGGAAATTCCATCCCTAAGTGGGTGAAAAAAGGGGGCAAAATCACCCCATTCTCATATCTGCAGTTCTGCAAATAGGCCTCACCTCATAATTGCTGCAGGAGCCAACTTGCTGCAGGAGCCAATAGCAGCAGTTATGCAAATAGACCATACGACACTTAGAATGTTCGTATGAATTCCTGCAGGTGCCATTAGGGCTGGGTATGCAAATCTCCCCTAGGTCATTTAGAATGTTCTCTGAGGGGGTGAAAAGGGAGGGAAACTTTTTACATGACTGACTGTTGTGTGTGGGGCATCGTCGCATAGGCTCCATCATGTTTAGACGGATCTACCCCAAACTTGGCATGCTCACTCTTCATCACCTGTAGACTCTCAGGATTAACCTGATTTTTCTTTACGAACAGATATTTCTGTCACAAAAGATTTCTGCTGCCAGCACCCAGTCTAAACGTTACACTTTCAGTCAGATACACTGCATCTTTTCCATACATGTTTCTTTTAAAAACAATTATACCAAATCCTAAAATCCACACGAGCGCAGCTGCAGGCAACAGCTAGTACATATATATACATACACACACACACACACACACACACACACACACCACTAGAGCAGCTGAGACAAAAACAGTAAAAACTACTAAAAGGTTAAAAAAAAAAGGCCATATTCCTCTTGGGCAGAGTGGGATTGAGGAGTGGGAGTGGGAGTGGGATGGTGAAGCCAAACGAAGAAGCCCCTCTTTATGTCCCCACAATAGTATCCTACTATTAGGATAAAGAGCTTAAAAAAAAAAACTATTGTGAAAAATATATAAAAGCACAGAATATCAAATGACTTGTGTCCAAACCCAACTGCAACACTGCAACCCACCCACCCACCCCTTTTGAATCTCCCACTGCGGCTCATTTTTAAGGGAATTTTTGTTCATTTAATTAGGGACACCGCGGAGTGGGTGTGCCTTAGAACAGTGCGGCTTCATCACGGGCAGCAATGGACTATAACTTGGGTGTTTAAGAAGCCTGGAGAAAATACATCATGGAAAGAATAGGGTTCTATATTCTGTAAGGCTACATGGCCCATACAATAATAGCTACCATTCCATAAGTTTGTTTTTTTTTTTAAAGAGAAAGTGACAGAGAATATTTGAGAATAATTAGTGACTTTTGTTGACTTTGAAGGCATTACAGGGAATATTGCTTGGCACCAACACCATGCTCCTCCAAAGATTTCAATTTATACAAAGAGAGAGGCTGCAAAATGTTAGACCCCTGCATGGAATCATATTCTACCTGCCTCCAGCTGTCATCAAAAGAGCTTCAGGAGAGTAACTCAATGGAGCACTTATGTAGTGTGATAAAATTACTGGTGTTTACCATTTGACTTCCAATGCTTGCCACAGCAGGTCAGCATTCCATCTAATTCCCACCGTATTGTATCTTGATGAAGTTATGATTAATATTTTTATTTAAAAGTGTAAAAGAAAGGCAACTCAACTTTTATCAAGTCAGTAATGAACTGTTTCAGAGGCACTGAAACAGAAGTACGATAGGCCAAGTACCGGTAATTGATTTCTGAGTGCTGAGCACTGATCAACCATTAAGGAGCTAGTTTCTTTAAAAAAAACAACAAACCCAAGTAGTTTTACTCATGAAAAGTCCCACAAAATCAGGCATGTTGGCTTCTTGAGGCCACAAGAGAGAATTCATACACAGGAGATTGTCCCATCAAGCCTTTGTGGATCAACTGTTTATTTTCTTTAATGAGGATGGACAACAAAAACAAGGCACCACAGAAGTTAAATGTTTGCCCTGTGTCAAGGTTCCCAGGTTAACTCTTGGGTTTTTGGTAACCACAGCCTATACAGCAATCCTTTCTCCCAAATAATCTGCTCCCTTCTTTCCTCAGAGAAGGGTCTCTCTTGAGGGAGAGCAACTCTTTTCAGAGGCTCCAAACTAGGATCACTGAGGACTCCCTGCTTGAATTCCTCTACTCCTCTTAAATCAGGAATCAGTCTCTAGTGCCTTCTCCTCTACAGAACCACCTGCCTCAGTTGTTTTACTGGCTTTCAGGTCTACAGGTTGCATGGAGGCTTGTTCTGTTGTTTCGGTTTGGGGAGGGTCTGGGGTTGGTTTTGGACCTTCCGGAATCACTGTGGGTTGTACCTCTAGTACCTTTTCTTTTACCCCATCAGCTTTTACCTGGTCCTATCTTGAAAGTTCCTCCCTTTCCTTTTGCTTGCGGGTTACCACACATATTTGAGCTTCTGGTCCCATTATATCCTTTCCCACAGTGATAGGGGCAAATTGGGTTGGAGGTTCCATCACCCCAACTTCATACAGACCCCTCCATCCCCTCCATTCTATGGATAACCTTGCTACTGGGACTTCAAAGGAGGGACCATTCACTCCCTGGATCTCAATAGACATTCCTGGTACCAAATCTTCAGGTGTCACCAAATCTGCTCGGATCAGAGAAACATCAGCTCCAGAATTCAACATTGGCATAATGGTCTTATCCTTTACATAAGTTCTTTAAACTGATTATTAACCTCTTCCCTGTTGGTGATCACAAATCCACAATTATAAGGTTTTTTTATGCTTGCTACACCTTGTGGCTTGGTTTGTTCGGGTTTAGGACTACCTAGGTTAGCTGGTGTTATTGCTTGTAACTTGGGGCAGCTATTCTTGATGTGGCCTGTCTGACCACACGAATAGCAGGCACGGTCTCTGGGGTGAGAAGGATCAAAAGGAGGTTTTTTGAACTCCTTTTTACTTGGGGCTTCCCATTTCCCCCCCTTCTTCTCAGACTCAATCCTGGGGCCTAACCCTTCCCGGTTTTCAATCAATTTGTCAGCCATTTCTGCAGCTTGGTTTACAGTTTCAGGATCTTTATCCTTAACCTTCAGTTTTATTTCTCTGGGCAACCGAAAATAAAACTGATCCAGAGCCATAAGCTCTAACACCTTTTCCCTGTTGTCAGCTTTTGCTTCATCCACCCATTTTAATAGCAGGTTTTTAATTTTTGTTGCAAACTCTACCATAGATTTACCAGGTTGAGGTGTTAACCCTCTGAACTTTTTCCTAAAGTGCTCAGGGCCTAACCTGAACCTTTTTAAACACCGTTTCTTTGAATTGAGCATAGGAAACAGCCTCCCCCTCTGGCATGCTATTATAAATCTCTGCCAGCTCCCCTTTGATTAAATTAGGCACCAAACTTCATATAATCACCCTCCTGCAGTCCCCACTTCTGTGCTGCCCTTTCAAAAGTGGTCAGGAACACTTGTGGGTCTTCTCCTGGGGTGTATGCTGTGAAGTCCTTCGGGGTAACTCTGACAGGCTGCTCCTGTTTCAATTTCATCATCCTTTCCTCGTGTCTGCGTTGTTCTTCCTGGGCCTGAAGTTGCTCCTGCCGCGCCTTTTCCTCGTGTCTGCGTTGTTCTTCCTGGGCTTTAAGTTGCTCCTGCTGCAGCTTTTCCTCATGTCTGCGTTGTTCTTCCCGCACCTTTTCCTCGTGTTTGCGTTGTTCTTCCCGCACCTTTTCCTCGTGTTTGCGTTGTTCTTCCCGCACCTTTTCCTCGTGTTTGCGTTGTTCTTCCCGCACCTTTTCCTCGTGTTTGCGTTGTTCTTCCTGGGCTTTAAGTTGCTCCTGCTGCAGACGAAGCTGCTCCCACTCCAACCGGGTCTCCTCTTCCTTCTGCTTTGCCACTAGCCGCAGTTCCTGTTCCCGGAGCTCCCATTCTTTTGTTTGGGGTCCTGCTACACTAGGGCTAGAGGGTGCAGCTCCTTCTATTGCCGCCTGGGAGATCAGCATAACTTTCAATTCTTCTGCTGTTTTCTCCTCCCATGGCAAATTGTCCTTTTTACACTGCTCTATCAGGGCAGTTTTGTTCATGGAGAGGTATTGGCTCATTTTAATAGCCTCACTGGGTCCCTATTCCGCAGTCCTGAAGTTAAAACATACACTGCTTTTGCCAGCTCTATTAGTAAAAAACCCAATTTCTGTTCGGAGTGCTTAATCTCACTGTTCAGGATCGCTCCGCTGCCACCATCTGTCAAGGTTCCGCTACTACAGGGGAACCTGCCTTTGGGAGATCTCTGCCTCTCCTCAAAGCCCCTCCCGTTCCAGGAGATCAAGTCCTTTTACAGCTTCCAATAGCATGGGTGTAGGCTGTAGACGTGGTGAATAAGTCACTCCAAACTCCAGGGTAAACAACAGCACTTTACTTATGATATTAGGGTATTTACTTAATAGAGTGGTTATAATCCAAAAGCAAGTATGAAAAAATAAAACAAACAAACAGCCCAACGTTCTCTAGGTTAACTTCAGACTACCTATCTCCTATGCAGCCAGTTTCTCTTTCTCTCTCTCTCTGCTTCTCTCTCTGCTCTTTCTGCTTCTGCAGTCAGGCTCCCACTGCTGCTAGCTGCTTCTCAGCACTAACTGCTAGCTGACCACACCCCACACATATATAGTCTTCCCAGGAATGGAAGACTACAATCATGTGACTTTGAATAGGATATCTAATTCTTAACTTCTATTGGGTAACTTAAACTCTCAAACTCCCCCTCCCATCCAAGTGTTTGGGCCTTCAGACTTCAACTACTCGAGGGAAGTGTTTGGGCCTTCAGGCTTCAACAAACTCAAGCCTGAGTAGGCCTCAATCCTTTACACCCTGTCATTTTACTAAGAACTCGGTTCACCTTGACCAGGCGAACTAGCACAGTCCCCACACCATGTATCAAGAGAGGCCATCGGTGGTGGAGTACATGCTTTGCACGTAGAACATTTGAGATTCAAATGCCAGCATTCCCATTTAAAATATTTCAGGCACAACTGCACGTTGGCAGGTATCAAGCAAAGCTCCACTGCGCTGTTGTCAGACAATGTACTCAGTGCTGCAATCTGGAGAGTCTTAATTGCAGGTGCTGTGTATTGAATTTGACCCCCTACTCCATGCAATACAGGTCTGTAGTTGAGTTATGGGCCTTTACCCATAAGCAGTATTCTGGGAAGGCATTTAAAAAAAAAAAAAGGGAGGAGAATACAAATGGGTTGGAGCTTGGTTGCTTGGTAATCTCTCTCCCTTAATGATTTTTTTTTTTTTTAAATGGCTAATTCCTATGATAACATTTTGCACTAATGGACTGGCTTCTGGAATCTTATGAAAGCACTTATATCTTTTATACAGCACCTAGCAGAATACTGGTGAAACATCAACGTTTATTTGTAGCATAAGCATTTTAGACTGTAAGCTCCTTGGAGCAGGGACCTGTACTATGTAAAAAACGCCATGAACATGGATGGCACTATATAAATTAGTCAGCAAGCAAGGAAGAAGTCTTGGAGGGCATCAGCATTAGCTATAGTAAGTGAAACAAAGGACTCTTTCTGATGTTCCCTTAGCAGGGTGGGATATGCAGCAACTCATGTTCTTCCCACACCGCTCCAATAAAGTCAGAAATACAAAGCCATGTAGAAAGACTGTGGTGTAGTGGTTGGGCTGGGACTTGAGAGACCCGGATTCTAGTCCCCGCTATTGCCATGAAGCCCACTGGGTGACTTTGGGCCAGTCACTGACTCTCAGCCTAACCTACCTCACAGGGTTGTTGTGAGGATAAAATGGAGGAGGAAGCTGTGTAAGCCACCTTGGATTCCTTGCAAGAGGAAATAAAGGTGGGATATAAATGTAATCATAAATCAGTAAAATAAAAATGACAGGCCTCTTTCTCAGCCGGTGTTGCCCATAACTTTCAGGAGCTGAGGCAACGCTGGCATGGGAATGAGATGCACGCCATCTATGGCTTCTGATATTATGCAAGAAGGACACACACTGCAGCAGCTATTGCATCATGAAGGTAATGTTGACAAAAGCCCTTAAACTCACTCTATGTAATGAGTACAACACATGGTAAAATTATTCCCAGACGGTACAACTGCAAAGGTCAGGCAGGAAGAAGGGCTCAGTGGTAGAGGGCATGCTTTGCATGCAAAGGGCATCAGGATCAATCCATGGCATCTCCAGGAAGGGCTGGGAGTGTCTCCTGCCTGAAACCCTGGAGAGCCGTGGCCAGACAGTGTACACAATGCTAAAATAGCCGAACCAGTGATGTGACTCAGTATAAGGCAGTATAAATATGTCTGACTGCTCCCCTGTAGGAACAAAATAATGTGCTGCACATAATAAAGGAGACGTTAGGGAGAATGATTCTAACCTCACTTTCTCCCTAAGATGGTAATTTTCTGTATGACTGAATGCTCATGTTGGGGCATTCCATCATGGATTCTTCAGTGGTACAGTCCAAGAACACTGTTACCATGTGATCAGCTGTTTGTCTCGGGAGCCCACGATTCCCTACACTTGCACCAGAAATGTAATCTAAGGGTGCTTCCAGATGGAGAGCTCCTAGCACGGCCAATCAGAAGGCATTCTGCAGCTACGCCATCTTTTTCTCCTTAGCAGATTTTCTGCGGTAAGAAAAAAGATGGAAGAAGTGGTGTGAGAACACAGGACAGTATGATAGAAGCCTTGTCTGGAAGCACCCTAAGACTACAGGGCAACATTTTGATTCTGTGGAGGTTAAGCCATATAAATGAAGGCAATTTGCACAAACATATAACTCCTTGCACCTTTCATAGCTTCTTAAAGAAAAACAAAAGCCCTGGCAACCATAAGCATGTCTTCATTTCTGATGCTTTCGGTTAAAGAATTCTTCCAGTATCTTCTTTTTAAAAGCAGAGGCTTTAATTTAGTACTTCACATTTTAAGATGAAAACCACTTAATATCTTAAATCGATAGATGATGGCACTAGCGTTGTGAATATTTTTAACAGGCTAACCATCATGTTCTAATAATTTTACTTGCATAATAGTTTAATTCCACAGAGACAATTTTCCATCTTTCCTTTGAAGAAAATCTTTATCTTAATCATCTCCCATTGATTATTCTAAAAGAATTATTCCCCCACCCCACCCCTCAACACACCATTTAGCTTAACCACATAATGGAATACTGGGTCTCTTCCCTCATTATATTTTAATAGAAACAGAATAAAACCTAATTGTATTCTAATCTAAAGGATTAAGATGCTTGCTGTTTTCTCCATAGGGCCAGCTCTCTGCGCTGTCCTAGACTTCAAAAACTGAACCATTTCCTGTACCGAATAGCTCTATTACAAACCAAACTGGACTCCATCACACCACTAATGATGCCATGGGAGTGGGATAGGAAGCAGTCCCTCCAGCCCGTGGGCAGCTTCCCTCCCTCCGTCCAAACTACTTCCACCTTCCTATGTGTAGCTTGTTGCTCCAGAGCTGGTGGAATTGAGGCAGGTCGGCTTCTCCTCCCCCCCACCCCCCCAAATCTGGCACACTGCTATGGCAGGTATCTCACAGGGGGTTGGGGGAATCAATCTGTGGCCCTCTAAGATGTTTTTTGTACTACAACTCCCATAACTCTCTAACCATTGATTGGCCATGCTGACCAGAGCTGATGGGAGTTGAAGCATGTGACAGATTTATAAGAACGGCTCAAGACAGCATTAGGATTCAAGATGGCAGCTGCCCAGTAACAGAGCCACAGCACTTGTATTATTCAGGCAGCAACACTGACATGGGAGTAAGTCCCACCGGATTCAGTGAGAACATCTTAATAGACATGTACAGGATTGTACTGCACAGGAACTAGTCCATGACCCCAGCTGCAAAGTTTTATGTTGATTTGTGGGGTGGGTAGGGGTATCTTGTCTGATCTGTTGTTTATTTATTTATTTATTATATTTATACCCCGCCTTTTTTCCTGCAAGGAACCCAAGGTGGCTTACATAATCCTCCTCTTCCTCTCCATTTTATCCTCACAACAACCCTGTGAGGTAGGTTAGGCTGAGAGTCAGTGACTGGCCCAAAGTCACCCAGTGAGTTTCATGAGTTTCCATCTGATATTATCAATGCTGCTGCCGCCTCAAAGCTCTCTATAACTTTACCAAGTTCCCCAATAAAATAACCTGCCCTAAAAAAGAAAAAAAGTTCAGCCTGAACTACATCCAACCCTACAATTTCCATTATCCCATACCAGCATAACCAATGGCAATTGTAGGCCAAAACATCTGGAGGGCCACAAGTTGCCCACCCTTGCTTTAAGAGCACCTAGCAAGCTGGTAGTCTGGAAGCCTCATTTCCGAATGGTGGCTTTATAATATAGTTCCATTTTTATCAACTTAAGGACAGTGAACTTCAGTAATCCATATGGCCCAAAATGCTTAGTAGGTCAGATATAGAGAATAAGTGGTATTTACAATAGGGCTGTGCCAATCTAGGACTCTGTGGAGGACATTCAAGGAATCCGGATAATTTAGATAACTGAGCTTAGGATAATGGCAAAATGAGTTCAAGTCTATGGAAGAAACTCTTTATCCTCAAGGATGCTAATCATCAAAGCAGGATTAATAATCAGGAAAGAATATTAATCCAAGATAGAAGACTGGATACAATTTATCCATCATGCATAGCTATAAAACAATCTTCCTCCTCGACCTATATCTTTGACACAAACCATATTTGGTTGCCACCTCTCTCAGAGGAAGAAAGTAATGCTGCAATTTCTCATTTGCATTTGTTGGCATAAATACCAGCATTTGAGATCCCCATCAACATTCTTTGAAGCTGCTACAATCAGCACCAGACCAGATGCTCTGAAATAGTTATCGGCAGAGTTCATCATAATGAAAGGGGGCGGAGAATCCTCCTGCCTATTGGAAGAACCCCCCCAGAGAAGCAAGCCATGGAGGCCTGTTTGAAAAGCATTTGATGTGTCGCTTCTTCTAGACTTTTGAGACTCAGAGTCAACTCAAATGTTACTACCCCTAATGTAGACTGGCCACAAAGTGCTTCTAGATGGTGGCACTCCATATGACAAGTAGAATGTCTTTGATGAGATCCTGTCTGCACACATGGACACTCAGCTGTCCACAGAGTGATGTGCAGGAGCTGTCATGTGGTTAGGGGGAAACATGTGTCATATGGGGTTTTCAGAACGTTATGCCTGCCACGCAGAGCACTGCCATGTGGAAGCAATTGTCAGCAGACTCAATGAAGGAGTAGCAATGTTAAAACCCACCCTCAGCCCTGGGGAAAGGGAAGCACTACCATACTTAGGGGGATGGGGGAGAGAAGTAGTATTAGAATTCTACCTTCTCAGTTGAGATCCATAGACCAGGATTGGAGGTACAAGACAGCAGTGCTATGCCTAATGTAGAAAGTGTCAGCGTACCGCTGACACCTATCTCAACAACTAGCTGCACCTCCCTAAGGAGGTAAACAATGGCACAGCAAACTCCATCAAACACTGTCATTGTTTAACACTTAGAGATGCCATGGCAGGAGGAAGATCTATGGTAGGAATGGACAAGCTTTTTTTGTGTGAAGGGCTGCATTCCCACACGGTAATCTTTTGGAGGCTGCATGTTGATGGTGAGAGGGGCTGAAGCCAGTGGTGGGCAGGGCCAGAGCCAAAAGTGGATGGGTTGCCCCTTTTATCTCCCTCCCTCTTACTTCCCATACAGTGGGCCACCAAGAAAGGAACAGATTGCTCTTGCCAGGGCTCTAAACTGATATAGCGTGCAGAGGGCTTTTGAAATTAGGCTGAGAGCCACATGAAATTAAACCAAGGGCCGCAGGTTGCACATCCCTGATCTATGGTCTTACAAGGATTGCCTTCTACCATACAAGCCTGCCCAAACTCTGTGATCTTTATCTAATCGAACAGTGCCAAAGCCATCTTCTAAATAAATACATTTCACAACTGGTCTGGAATGGTGGTGCAAGCCATCCAAATGCTAGTGATTACTTCAGGGTTTTTTTGCCGTGCACAACTATCTGGGCATCAGTGCACAAGCTCCTGGAATGTGCCTACACATTGGCAAGCGGAACTTACAACAGAATGTCGCACTGTTCAGGATTCCAGCCGGCCTTGCCCTTTTCCAGGATACTCTTTGCCCCCCTTTCCTGAAAATAGCCCCCATCAACATTCAGCCAGCATTCTGTGTGCTCAGTCCTCATTGAGCTGTTTTTCTGTGTCTCCCCGCCCGCTCCATAATGATCTTTGTTTCCGAAAGATTATCTGTACTTCTGCAAACTTTGGGGTTCCCCCAAGACTGCTGATATCTCCCTCCTTCTTATTTATTTATTTAAAGTATTTTTATGCCGCCCTTCAGCCAAGAAGGCCCCTGGAGTTGCTTACCAGTAAAACAAGACAGCCCCTGCCCACAGGCTTACAATCTAGAAAGACAAAGCACACAAAGAAAAAGCAACGGGCAGGGAAGAAGAAAAAATAATTCTTTTAGCAGGGGTGGTGAAATGGTCCTGCTGCCCACTCTCATCTCCCTCCATACAGCCTGCTGGTGGTAACAGTTTATGGAAGAGGAGCTTCCATGAGGGAGGCCTTTCAGCAGGGCTGGTGGAATGGCCCTGCTTCCCCTCTCCTCTCTCTCTCCGTACAGCCTGCTGGAATGGCTGGAGGTGGTGACAGTTGAGGGAGGAGGGGCCTTCATAGGGAAGGCCCTTCAGCAGGGCTGGTGGTATGGCCATGTTAGCCCTCTTGTCTCCCGCAGCTCAGCTTGCTGGAATGGCTGGTGGTGGTGATGACAGTTGGGGGAAAGGAGCCTTCCTGAGGGAGGCCTTTCAGCAGGGCTGGTAGAAGGGCTCTGGTCTCCCTCTGCTCAACCTGCTGGAATGGCTGCTGCTGGTGACAGTTGAGGGAGGAGGAGTGATGGGGGTTTCAGTCCAACACCTCCAGAGGTCACCAGGTTGGGAAAGGCTGGCGTTGCTGCTTCCCCATCCTCCCTATTTCTTTGCACTGCTTCATACTTCTGTTAACATTTACTGGTCTTACTATCAGCACGAAATGCAGAGAACAGAAATTATGGGTAAAGTAGAACTTTATCAAGAAAATGTCATGGTAATTCACCTTTGGTGGAGATTTTTTTTTTTTTAAACACTATACAAAGAAATCAAATGGGTCAGTAGAGTGCATGCAGGGGGAGGCAGGCGCTTCCAGAATTACAAATGATGACTGTAAACTATAGTTATTATTACAGTAAAGGCTTCTATCACACTCTTATATATAATCTAAATGGCTCATTGACAACCTTCAATTATACTTAATCCAAGATGATTTTGAATTAATGAGGCCACTAACTTCATTATCATCATCCTAGACATTGTGCCAGTGAACATTACAGTCTATTTTAATGACTCCCCATTAGCTTTATGTAGGAGCTGCTCTTGAGAACTTGAAGCAATGTTTTGTTACCCTTGCTTCTTTCTTTTTTATTATGTTTCATTTCAGTGGAAGAGAAAGTATGCATCATTTTTACCCATCTGGGCATGCATATGCAAGATTAGCATCTTTGGACTGAGCTTCATAATATATTTCCCCCATCTTTCTTCCTTTCCTTATTTGTTTTGTGTTTTTCAATACCACTTCACAATTGGGCTGGGCAGACCTTTGGACATATGGGGTGTCAGTGCTGCAGAGGACATGGGGAAGCCGCTCCTCAGCTTGATTCAAAAAGCATTTTGTTTTTCCAAGCATTCTCCAAATCTTTCTTAGCCTTTTCAAGAAAGTGAAACACTATGCTGCTAAATCCCATTCATTTGAATTAGGAGGCATAGAAAACTACGATGTCCATGAATCCCAGTAGGAAATGTACCGGTACTTCCTGAGCCTGTTCAGAAGCGTCATTCCGGGTACACAGAGGCCTAGGCCTCTTCCGCCTCTACTGACAAGCCCACCCTACCACTGGCAAATTACACAGTGCCCCAAAGAGGAAATGCATTACCAAAAAAGAAGACAAAAGAGGAGCACATTTGCATAAAATGTGCATATGCTAATTATATATATATAGATGCAAATTTAGAAAGAATTACTATAATTTGAATAGGAATACCATACATCTCAGCAAAGTGGGGAAGACTGTGACTAGGTGACTAGCACTTGTCAGGAGCTAACTGTTGATGGGCAACTTCAAGCTGCTACTACTTGAACCTTCTTAGGGTTCTTTATCTTTAAAACAGATTTGGACTGGACAGCTCTTCAAACAGAGGATGCCTTCAAACTGCAAGCTGTCCTCTGACAGGCCTTCGAATAAAGGACTGTCCTCTGTAAAGCAGGACACATGACTACCCGAACCACTGGTTCCCCCACCTGTTCGGAAAATTCCGTTATCGGTGGCCTGGCACTGCCAGAAGTGAGCAGCCCTGTCTGCAGAGACTGTTGTAGCACTGTCAGAATCGCTTCTCCTGGCCTTAAAGGGCACGGTCGTGACTGGACCCATCTGCAGTGCCAACTGTGTAAATCAAGCCACATAGTGGATATACAGCACAATGCAGACAGCCTGCATCTGTCATGCATCCAGACTAGAACCAACCTACAGGTTGCACTTGACACAGCCTTGGGGATCAACCTAGTGCTGGAACCATCTGCCCCATACCCAGCTTTCCCATCAGATACTGTACTCTATCATAGTGGTGCAGAATGTAAATGCCCTGCTTCCAAAGTCTCTGGCTCACTCCCCACCCCACTCTTTATGGTAGAGAAATGAAGCAGACTTGGGAGGGATTGTGTGAAGACATCCTTACTTTGGGAATGGCCCTGAAGTTTAAAAGTGTGCAAAGGTCCCAGGTCCAGTCACTGGCACCTGCAGTTTAAAAAGAGATCTGAGGTAACAAGGTGGGTGAGTGACCCTGCCTGAGACTTGGGAGAACAGAGTAGTCAACACTGAACTAGATGGACCACTGTCCGCCCTCAGTAAAAGATAACCCCATATGGTCAAGCTGAAGTATTAAATATGGGGGTGGGGAGACCAAGAACTTATTTTGGCATACCATTTCCCTCCTATTTATTTAATTTTATTATTTATAACCTGCCCTTTATAGAAATCCCAGGGTGGGTAACAGCAATGTTAAAACCAATAAAACAAGAATGTAATACAATAAACAAACATATAATAAAACCACTAAAATAGAAGCAAGTTTGATTGCACTCATAAATGCCCAGGTAAACAGATGGGTCTTACTTAGCTCAGCACTGAAATATCAATAAAGTTGCTGCCAGGCTTACCTCTTGGAGGAGGGCATTCCAAAGTCAGGGTTCCACCACAGAGAAGGCCGTATGGCATGTCACCACCCAATGTACTCCTAACGGTGGGAAGAAATTGCGCCCCCCATCTAATGAATGTTCTCTGAATTATTCCTAGTGAATTAATTCTTAGCGAATGCTCTTAGAATTATTCTCATAGGAAAACACATATGGGAAATGTTATTGGTGGTGGTGTGGTGGTGGTGAAATCCACACAAATTCCTCTGGAAAGATTTATGAGCAGCAAGCTGTTGGAATCTAGTTCCTCCTCACAGATCTTTCCTGAAGAAGCCAAACTGATTTGCCTCCACAATCATCATCTGAAAAGCACTCCTGCAGAGGAAAATGCTAGGCTAGAATTGGCTGGGAGACAGGGCTGTCTAGTGGTGATGTTCAGTAGTAGAGAGGGGAGGAACAGAGACTCTCAGAATAGCTCAGTGATAACAGGGCTCAACGATCGATCCTGACATATTGCTATTCAGGACATAAATGATTCACTCCTTCTCTCTTCTTGCAACTAAAATAAATAGGATGCTATTCACAGGCTTGCAAAAGAGACAAGATACCATTGTGGAGCATAAAGAAGCAGAAAGAAAGGGGAAAAGAAGTTTATAAGAAGTACAAAATTCTCCTCGCAAAACGTCTGGCATATTCGTCTGCTCACATTATATATTGACTAAAGGAGTCACTACAACAAAGGCAATGGTCTAGGCCAGCCTCTCCCAACTTGGTGCCTTCCAGACAGGGATGGGGACTCGGACTCCAGGACTCGACTCGTGAGACGGACTGAGTCCCCGCTCTCTGACTAGAGTCAGACTCGAATTCCAATATTTTTAATGGGACTTGAGACTCAACTCGGGACTCAAGACCAAGGACTCGTGTTCCAAAATCATGTTCTTCAAATGCAACAGGGATAGGTTTTAGGAAGTACAGCAAGTTTATTTTTTAAAATCATTTTCCTAAAATGCAACCTTTCAGACATTTTGGGTTTGGCTGCCTCTGCCTGCCTGTTTGGGGTTCCCTGCCTCCTATGCCTGTCTGGTTATTTTGGGTTTGTCTGCCTGGTCTATTCTTGCCAAAATCAGTTGCAGAGTTTTGAAATAAAAAGGCACACTTGTGCCTAGAATTTATTTAAGCCACACATCTGAAATAGCCTTATTTTGTTGGGAAAACCCCCATTGATTTTAATAGGGACGCATGGAGTCAGCTTTGGGAGTGACTCGTGACTCGTGAGTCACCATTTTGGACCAAGGACTCGGACTCGAGTCCAAAGATTCGTGACTCGACTCGTGACTCGAAACCAAGGACTCTTCAACATCCCTGCTTCCAGATAGGTTGTACGATGACAAGGGGATCAAATTATAAAGCGCACCTTCCCAATACACACACACACACACACACACACACTAATAATAAACACACACCTGTGTAGTAATATATGATGATGATGATGTCAGTATGGTGTAGTGTTTAGACCAGCTTTCCCCAACCTGGTGCCCTCGAGATATGCTGGACTGCAACTCCCATAATTCCCAGCCAGAATGGCCATTGGTTCAGGTTCAAATTCCTGCTCAGCTGTGAAGCTCACTGGGTGACCTTCAGTCAGTTAAGGTGCAATCCTATGCAAATTTAGACAGAAAAAAGACCTATAACTCCCAGCATGCCCCAGCCAGGGCTGACCAAAAATGGCTGCCCCACTTTCACAGCATCATTCACAGGCCATGAAAGGTATTTTGAGGGGTGTGGGCATCTTGATTTTTTTGGGGAGGGGAGCTACTTGAACACCCTTGTTCTGGTGGGGTGGCAGTTGCTGTCTTTTCCCCTCAACATATCCTGTCCAGGGGCATTCTGGGTGGGGTGGGGATTGGAAGCCACAAGCCCTATAAAGCTGCGAGGGAACGCCAGTAAGTTTCAGCACCCCGTGAAATTCTCATTTCCTCCACCCGAAATGCAAAAGAGAAGAAACTAGTGTGTGCTACCAGCCACTATGTTTCTGGGAACTTCTAGACAACTATTATGCACTCACCCTGCCTCACTGACAGAATGTTATGGAGGTCAAGATGACGTCTTCCATTTGTAACACAACCCCCCCCCCCCCGTATTTCCTCACCATGTCTTCCATCTTTTTTCTTACAACAGAAAATTTGTTAAGAGGGGAAAAAGACGGAATAGCTGTACAATGTGCTTTGACTGGTAGTGCTAGGAGCCATCCCTCTGGAAGCATCCTTTCACACCCACTTCAGTTCTTTGGAAGTTTGCAGTTGGTGTCTCCCAAGCTGAAATATAAACTGGAGATGTTCATGCTCCTTACTACCATGCAACACCACCTCTTACTTCCCAAATATCAGTTCAATGGTTTATGGGATGTACCTCAGGATTTGATTAAAAAATGCGCTTGTCTCAGCAAATTTGTTTCTGAACACTTACAGCACAGCCCTATACATGTCCACTTAGAATTAAGTCCCATTGAGTTCAATTGGCCTTGCTCCCAGAAAAGTGTGTATAAGATTGAAGCTTTAGAATCTAGTACAGTAATACCTTGAATTGCAAGTAACTTGGTTTGAGAGCGTTTTGCAAGACAAGCAAATTTTTAAATATTTATTTATTTATTTTTGACTTGATATACAAGCGACGTCTTGCAATACAAGTACTGTAGTACGGCTTAAATGAAAAATCTCTCTACAAATTTTTTTGGGGGGGATTTCGTTTTGATATAAGAGTGTTTTGGATTACAAGCACATTTCCGGAACGAATTATGCTCTCAATCCAAGGCATGACTGTACGTGTTATCGATAGAACCACCCTCTTTAAATGTTGAGCAGGCATTACGAAGGGGGAGGCTGTCAAATGCAATAGAAACTGTAACTGTAATACAGGCCTGTGGCTTATGCTGGCTCAGCTTGGCTGAGTGTAGAAAGCTAAGCAGGGTCAAGCCTGGTTATTACTTGGATAATAATAACCAGGCTTGACCCCTCCTCTAGTTTCCTGCATTGAGCAGGGGGTTGGACTCGATAGCCTTGTAGGCTCCTTCCAACTCTATGATCTATGAAACCATGCATGCTCAGCTGAGGATTGCCCAAAGAACAGAAATTGAACCATGATAAAGGTGTTTTTATAAAAATAAAAAATAAACACACTACATGTGTTAATTAGCTCAGCGATGCTGGGATGGCTGTGCTAACATCAACAGCTGTTTTCTGAATGGCTTCTATTAATAATGTACTCTGACCTCACTCTTTACTCCTTTTCTACCTCCAGCTACGTGCATTACCGGTATATACCTGAAGCTCAGGATAACACTTAATGCATCTGATGAAATAGGCTATAGTCCACAAAAGCTTATGCTGTAATAAATAGGTAAGTCTTTAAGGTGCCACAAGACTCTTTTTGCCGCAACAGACTCAGCTGGCTATCCCCTCTGGAAAGCAGTTGTTTAGTACCTTTTGAGTGCTCAGTCTACTTTTATATCATCTCACTAATCTTTACGATAAACATCAAAGGTAGGTCAGTCTTATTATCCCCATATTGTACATGAGGGGAGGGAATAAGACTGAGAGATAGAGGTTTGTTCCATATCAGCCCCTGTGATTATTTTAGAGCAGGGCTCTCCAACCTTGGGTCCTCAGCTGTTTCTGGACTACAGCTCCCAGAATCCCTTGCCATTAGCCATGCTGGCTGGGTATGCTGGGAGCTGTAGGCCAGCAACATCTGGGGATCCAAGGTTGGAGAGCCCTGCTTTAGAGCAAGCAAATAAGGTGGATGTAGCTGGTAGCGAAGTCTTCAAAGTAATATGTAGCTAGGCCCTAAGTATTTGTAAAATGGGTAAAAAATTTTTTTAGCCTGCTTTAGAAGACAAGCTAGAAAAAATTGGAGTACACTAGTTGCATTTAATTTTCTAAATATTTCTGTGGTTTTCTCTTAACCTAACTCAATATCTGAGTCCCAAGAGAACAACTAGGTAAGTCTGGCAGCCCTATAGCTAGCTTTCCTTGTGAAGTGGGGCAGCCACATTTTTTGTGGGGGGGAGGCACATAGCTTCAGCCATTGCTCCCCGGCCCGTAGCAAGCCTAAATGTTGGGGTGGGGTGCCAAAAAAGTAGTGGGGCAGTTCATCTGGTCTGCAGGCCTTTTAAAGACAAAATGGTAAACTTTTTAAAATTATTTGTTCATATAAAAAAAATAGGGGGCTGAGAAAATTAAGGAGGGCCAGCCCCCCTAGCTACAGCCCCCCCTCACAACAAGCTGTGAGGGCCAGGCTAGGGGAAGGGAAAGGCTGTGACCTTCCCACTCACTCTTCCTCCATGCAGAACATGTCCTGTTTCACTTGTGGTCTGTCCCTGTGATCTGATTCTTCATGGACTGAACTACTTTGGAAATGGCAGTCAGCTCCTGAGCTTGGCTTTGATGGTGGATTAGGAATCTATCTTAGCGTCCACCCAAAAAACCAAACTTGTCCATACTACAAGTTTAGGGAAGGGCAGAGAGAAAATACTTTAGAGTGTGTTTGAGAGCTTCGGCTATTGGGCGGTATAAAAATGAAATAAATTTGTTCACTCTTCCTTGAAGGTCCCTCCTTCTAGTCTTGTTCCTGACCTTTAGATTTTTCTTCCTGTTGGACAATCAAGGGAAAAAATTTAATTGGTTGCTATATAAAGGATTAACTAAGCAATTGGAAACTAACTGTGGAAAGCAATTGGATTTTTATTTTTATTTTTACTGGTTGCTGGGTTGATTTTTCTGCCCAGAAACCCTGAAAAGGCCTCATGGCTGAGCTGCAAACACTGGGAAAATCAGAAATTAGCCCCCAGTTGCAGCCTAGGTGGCCAGCCAGTCAGCTAACTGTAGTGAGCACAGCAGTGTTTCTATTGCTCTAGGGCTGTTTTCACCCTTTGCCATCAAGTACTCAAGAAAAAGAAGAAAAAATAGCCACTATGATTGTGAGTACAGCTAATGCATTGAAAGAGTAAAGGGTAACTTAAGGTAGATACTTTTTCAGATCACTTTAAATTATCTCTTTATTTTACCCTTTAGCAATAAACACCCAATCCTGCTCTACTCATCATAACAACTGCAGAATATTACTTCTTACTGCAGGCAAACATACATGCTGCTTTATTGCTGGCTGGATAGAGAACACAAGTGGAGCTGAAACTGAAAAGCAGAGCAAAGGAAAATCCAAGCGGTGGAGTCTAACTCTAGCCCATAATACAAAGCTCTAATATTTAACTCTTCAGAGGTCATGTTACTACACAGGCTGCTTTTTTCAGCATCACTTAAGTAATTATAGGGTGATTGTGATTATGAAAAACCCACCCTCAGGGAAAGTCTTGCATGAGCAGACTTTTGGGGGCTCTTCCAGATGAGGCTTTTTTTGTGCACTTGCCCTGCCTTATTCACTGAACTTTTTAGAGCAGTGTTCTCCAACCTTGGGTCCCCAGATGTTTTTGGCCTACAACTCCCAGCATGCCCCAGCCAGCACTGGCTGGGGCATGCTGGGAGTTGTAGGCCAAAAACATCTGGGGACCCAAGGTTGGAGAACACTGTTTAGAGGGTCCTATTCTTAAATTGCTCATGTTCTTAAAACAAGCTGTCATTCTTTCAATGTCATGTTACAAATTAAAAAGACAATTTCCCAACAAACTTGTAGGGAGGGCGAAGCACAGCTCTGGGTGTGTGCGTGCGTGCGTGTTGTGGTGCACCCATTTGCACCACCCTGGCTACAAGTTTGAGGCCAGGCTCACCCTGAACTCTAAGCGTGGCTCACATCACCATGGCTGAGCACCTCCATTTCATCTGCTTATGGAATCCACCTCTGCTGGCTTTGGGACCTTCCCAAAAACCCTTAAGCCATCAAGGCTTCTCACTTTGTTATGCAGAGTCCGGAATTCCCCTGCCTCCTGCAACTGCAAGCTAAGGGACCATGGGCAAAATTGCAGCGAAGCTAAAACTTTTAGCTTCGCTGCAATTTTGCCTATGGCTCCTTTAAGATAGCTCTGCTTAGGCTCAAAGGGCTGCCCACAGAGAGAAAGAGAGCAGGGAAGGAACAGACCCAAGGATGTTTGTGTGTGCACGTGCGCACGCACCCAGAGGGAGAGGAGAATGAGGGAATTTATTACATGATTCCTATCTTTATATTGCCAAAGATTTTATTTCCTAACAGAGCTGACTCTTTGCCTCTTAACAGGTGAGTTTACAGTGTCAGAAGGAAACGCAAAAAACTTCCCCTTCTCTCTGAAGCTCCATGTTTGGGTGTGTGGGGTGGGTGGGTGGGTAAGCTTCACCTGTTGAATTTGTGCCAATCCTGACCATTTTAAACAAAAAGAAAGAGATTGCCCTGCAAGCACTGACACCCCCCTCATGAAAAACACCAGATACCAACAATTAAGGGTTTAAGTAAGGTAAAACAATATTACAAAAAACACTTATAAAATATTATAAAATAATATATAATGTAATAATTATAATATGTAAGATTTTGTGTGTTTCCTCTAATAACTTTTGTACTTAACCATGCCCTTTGGTTGCCTGGCCATACCCTTGGCCACGCCCTCATGTTGCCTGGCCACGCCCTCTTGATCACACCTTCATGTTGCTCAATCATACCTCTTACAAATTCACATGTGTGTCCCTATTTTCATGTGTGAAATGTTGGAGGGTATGCTATATTTAAAAGGATTAAAAGAATGGGGAGACTTCCACCTTTCCCCAACTCTTTTTGCTATCTTGACTGTGAATGTGAAAAGGTGGTTAAAAGGTGTTAAGGGGCAGCAGTGCAGCCAAGGCTGGACCATGCGTGGGGCTCAAGTCCAAGGCCCTGCAGCCCCTCATCCAGATGATCACCCAGAGAGCAGCAGATGATGAAGGCATCAGGGAGCAGAAGTAAACTCCATTTGATTTTTGTAGTCATGATGGTGCTCTGATTAAAGTGAGCTAGAATACAAAATTGCACATGTTCAGAGTATTCCCTCCCCCCCCCCCAGTTGGCAAACATTCTCACATAACATATAAGGAACGTAAAACCAACTGTAAAACATGGAATGGCAGCTGGGAGCAACAGAAATGTTAGATGTGTGCTGCACAACTGAAGTGATACACAAGGCTGTCTACAGACCATTACATCCAGGGTCCCAAATTACCTAACTGCACCACTGTTAAGGAGTAGGCATTCCCCAGTGCTGCCTGGGGAATGCTGAGAGTTGTAGGACTTTTTTTTTTCTGTCTAAACATGCATAGGATTGTGCCTTTAAGAACTTAAAGAGCAGTTTTCACACTGAAATGTATGATAGAACTGAATCATAATCGTATAGCAAGCTATAAGTGCTGCCATGCTATCGTAGGTCCTTCCAGTTGCCAAACAGCTCCCAGGATATGCAAAAACCAGAATTATAGAAGGGATCCTTTGAGTTATGTATCCAGTTCCTTGCCCTAGGACAGAATGAAATGGCATGTATTGGAAACGTGTTGTACCAGACTAACTTTGGATCATGACATCTTACAGCGCAGAACATAATAATAAAAACATTCTTAGGAAAGACACATTTCCCCCCCCCCTTAGGAAAGACAGAAAAAGTGATACTCTGCTGCCTTTTAGCACTATGCACTAGGATGTCACACACTGGATGTTAAAGCAGCATAAAGGGTGTGAGCACACTGAGTCTTTTATCACCTGAGCACAGCAGGGAAAGTTCATGCTATCGGGCGGGGGATGACAGCAGCTATTATGGAATATTTTCCCAACTCAGGAGTTGGTAGACATTATTGTACGATAATGGTATTGTGAGCCATAACTGTATCACCTATGTGTGAACAGATGGACACAGACAGCTCCATTCAAACTTTCTTAGACCAGCTTCCTATAATGCAGGCAAAGCTCTTTCCTGCCAAGCTGCAGTGATGTAAACTGATAACACTTTTTAATTAGGAAATGCTTTTACCCTAATCTCCCAACCATTTTGGGCTAAATCACTCCAGCTAATGCATTGCCTGTGCCCATCTGTTGACAACTGCTGAAGCTACCAAACTGATCTCAATTCATGTTTCTACATAATAAAGAATAACAGTTGAAATTGGGAATCACGCCCACTCAACACCACTGATAACATGCAGAGCTTCCATCAGTACGACTGAGGCTGTTTGACAGACAAAATTCAACACATAATGTGTGGCATTCACTACCACAGGATATGCTGATGGTCACTAGCTTAAATGGCCAGTTGCCAGAAATCATTGTGAAAAAGCCAGAATTTGGCGGTGGGGTGTGACACTGGAACATTTTGAGTTAAAATTAGCAGCATCATTTGCACTTAGCATGCATGCTTGAACTGTATGTAACCCATACACGCACACACAAAAATCAGTTGTGGAGCTCAGCCCAGCACGCTGTTATACATACTACAGTGTGGATGACTTGAGGAGTGCATAAATGTGCTTCCTTTGTAGTCAACCTTGCCCCCACACATGTTCTGTTGAGCCAGAAGAGGCAGGGGTTGCTGGTGATAGAGAAATGTGAGTTATAAGATTGTTGCATGTGCAGTGCAGGCAGAGGCTCACCCCACTGTAACCACAAGTACCATCTACAACAGAAAAATGAAAGCTTTTGCTATTAGTTCCATTCATGGCAGAGTCCACCAGGCATGCTCCTGGCTGTGTCCTAGCTCCAACCAGATATCATGTTTTACATCAAAAGTTGGCAACTCTAAATGTTGCACAAAGTATGGTTGCACTGATTCTGAAGGCATGGTGCAGAGTCAAGTGGAATGGTAACAACAAGGCATGCAATTATCTGCCTTCATAGAGTGATAGTATAGAGGAGTTTCAGTTGGTACGGCTCGAGGATGTTGACAAGGTGCTTGGACAGGTTTGTGCAACCATGTCTGTACTGGATCCTTGCCCCTCTTAGCTCTTAAAAACAAGCAGGGAGGGAACAGCCGGCTGGGTCAGGGAGGTGATCAGTGCCTCTTTGTGAGAGGGAGTGGTCCTGGGCCGCTTGAAAGAAGCGGTGGTGAGGCCACTCCTGAAGAAACCCTCCCTGGACCCAGAAGATCTTAACAACTTTAGGCCGGTAGCAAATGTTCCTTTCCTGGGCAAGGTCCTTGAGCAGGTTGTGGCCAACCAGTTCCAGGCGCTCTTGGATGAGACTGATTATGTGGATCCATTTCAGTCGGGGTTCAGGCCTGGTTTTGGCACAGAAACAGTTTTGGTTGTCCGGTATGATGACCTATGTCGGGAGAGAGACAGGGGGAGTGTGACCCTGTTGATACTCCTGGATCTCTCAGTGGCTTTCAATACCATCGACCATGGTATCCTTCTGGGATGGCTGTCTGAGTTGGGAGTGGGGGGCACTGCATTGCACTGGTTCCGCTCCTACTTGAATCCAGAAGGTGGTGCTTGGGGAATACTGCTTGGCCCCGTGACTCTCCAGTATGGAGTTCCACAGGGGTCGGTCTTATCCCCCATACTATTCAACATATACATGAAACCATTGAGTGGGGTCATCCGGAGTTTTGGAGTGTGTTGCCATTAGTACGCTGATGACATGCAGCTATATTTCTCCTTTTCATCTTCAGCAGGTGAGGCTGTGGATGTGCTGAATCGGTGCCTGACTGCGACAATGGACTGGATGAGGGCTAACAAACTGACGCTCAATCCAGAAAAGACAGATGCTGTTAGTGGGTGGTTCCTCTGACCGGATGGAGGGTGTTTAACCTGTTCTGGATGGGGTTGCACTCCCCTTGAAGGAGCAGGTTTGTAGCTTGGGGGTTCTCCTTGAGCCAACTTTGTCACTTGAGGCTCACGTGGCCTCAATGGCATGGCATGCCTTCTACCAGCTTCGGTTGGTGGCCCAGCTACGCCCCTATCTGGACAGGGATAGCCTGGTTTCAGTAATCCATGCTCTGGTAATCTCAAAGTTAGATCACTGCAATGCATTCTACATGGGACTTGCCCTTGAAGTCTGTTCAGAATCTGCAGCTTGTGCAAAACGCGGCAGCCAGACTAATCACTGGGACAAAAAGGTCCAAACATATAACACCTGTTCTGGCCCGCTTGCACTGGCTGCTTGTATGCTTCCGAACCTGATTCAAGGTGCTAGTTTTAACCTATAAGGCCCTACATGGCTTGGGACCACAATACTTGATGGAACGCCTCTCCCAACCACAATCTACCCAGGCAGTACATTCAACATCTGGGGCCTTCCTCTGACTGCCACCTCCAAGGGAGGCTCGGAGGGTGGCAAAACAAGGGAGAGGGCCTTTTCTGTGGTAGTCCCCCAACTGTGGAACAAGCTTCCCCCTGAGGCCCGCCTGGCGCTAACCCTACTATCTTTTCAGTGCCAGGTTAAGACTGCCCTCTACTTTGAGGCTTTTAATAACTAAATGGTACACAGTGGGGTGGTAAATTCTTTTAGAGGTTATGATTTATTAACTTGTTTTTTATTTTTGTGATATTTTTAAACTTGGTTTTAAATTTTTATAATGTTTTTGTTTATATTTAATTGTACTCTATTGTACTTTTTAATTGATTGTTGTATACCGCCCAGAGAGCTTTGGCTATTGGGCATTATAGAAATAAAACAAACAAACAAATAAATAATAACTCTTTCATCCTGTGTTCTGCCTGTTGCACTAACCATCTATTGCATATATAAACACTGTGTGTGTGAGAGAGGCATATGGACAAGTGAATTGCTGCTGTCGTCACCACCACCGTTTGTGATGCTAGTGCAGCAATATTCTTCATATGCTTCATCAGCTACAATGAATGTACCACCCATGCTGGTTTGATAACATGAGTACAATAAACTTTGGCTAACCCCACAAAACAGATATAGGCTCATAACTTACTACCACTGAAGTAACTGGGAGTGATTTATGCTAGCTAGAGGAACCCTGTACAAATGCCAGTCAGGCAATATCTTTATTAGGACCAACCAAAATGCCACAAAAGAGTGGAAAAGCTTTTGAGTTCTCCAAGATTCTTCATCAGACCAGATGGGACAAAAAGCAGGGAGGGGGACAAGAAAACACAAAGATTAGGAAGAGAAGAGTACTCGTAGTGGGAGACTCCCTCCTGCGGGGGATCGAAGCCAAAGTATGTCGCGAAGACCCATGGACTCGCCAGGTGTGCTGTCTCCCTGGGGCACGGATTAAGGATGTGACAGAGCAGCTGCCGAGGCTCATGCAGCCCACCGACACATACCCCTTTCTTCTCTTCCACGTGGGTACAAATGATACTGCCAAGCGGAGTTACAAAGAAATCACGGCAGACTTTGAAGAGCTGGGAAGGGAACTCAAGAACTTCGGGGCCCAGATAGTTTTCTCATCCATCCTTCCAGTACTTGGAAGAGGCATGGAAAGGGAAAGAAAAATACTCCGAGTGAATGACTGGCTACGAAGGTGGAGCCGACGTGAGGGATTTGGATTCTGGGACCACGGGCTACACTTCCTGGAAGATGGACTGCTGGCAAAGGATGGGTTGCACCTCACAAGGACTGGGAAGAATGTGTTCGGACACAGCATGAGGAACTTAATCAGGAGGGCTTTAAACTGAATCCAACAGGGGAGGGAGACATAAACTCGGGGGTACCAATGGAAGAAGGCCTCTATGCCACAATGGAGAGAACAGCTCCAGTGGTGCCCATTGATAGTCTACCACAAAATGTAGGGGGAAAGTCGGACTATAAAGCACATAGTCTTCAATGTCTCTATACTAATGCCCAGAGTATGGGCAATAAACAAGACGAACTTGAACTCTTGATACATGAGGGCAAGTACGACTTGATAGGGATAACTGAAACCTGGTGGGATGACTCCCATGACTGGAATACAGCAATTGAAGGGTATAACTTGTTCAAAAGGAACAGAAGCAACAGAAAGGGAGGTGGAGTTGCACTGTATGTTAAAAATACGTATCTCTGCACAGAGATACAGGAAGAGGAGCTTGGCAGCCCCATTGAGAGAATCTGGGTTAAAATAAAGGGGGCAAAGAATAAAACGAACATGGCGGTTGGAGTCTACTACCGACCACGCAATCAAGGAGAAGACGAGGATGGCACTTTTGAAAAGCAAATTGCCATTGTTTCAAGGAGGCACGATGTGGTAGTAATGGGAGACTTCAATTTCCCTGATATCTGTTGGGAGACTTATTCAGCCAAACATGGCCCCTCCAAGAAATTCCTGAGCTGTGCTGCTGATAACTTCCTCCTACAGAAAGTGGAGGAAGGAACTAGAGGATCGGCTATCCTTGACCTGATTCTAACCAACAGAGACGAGTTAGTGGATAAAGTGGCAGTTTCGGGAACTCTGGGGGAAAGTGACCATGTTATACTTGAGTTCTTGATTCTAACAGAAGCAAAAGCTGAGTGTAGCCAAACACGTACCCTGGATTTTAGGAAAGCCAATTTTAACAAACTCAGAACAATGATTAGTAAGATCCCATGGCAAGTGACTCTCACGAGAAAGGGAGCCCAGGAGGGGTGGGAGTTTTTAAAGAAGGAAATTTTAAAGGCACAATTGCAAACAATTCCCACAAGGAAAAAAGGCAGAGGGCTTCACAATAAACTCAAAGATGACCTGAAAACAAAAAAGGACACGTATAGGAAGTGGAAGGAAGGACAGGCTACAGGGGAAGAGTACAGGCAGGTAGCACAGAACTGCAGGAATAGTGTCAGGAAGGCTAAAGCTGAGAATGAGCTAAGGTTAGCAAGGAATGCTAAAAGCAACAAAAAAGCTTTCTTCAGATACATGCACAGTAAAAGGCAGAAGAAAGAACTGGTGGTTCAACTACGCAATGAGGATGGCAAATTGATAACAGAAGACAAAGAAAAGGCAGAAGTGTTCAATTCCTACTTCGGCTTGGTCTTCTCCCAAAAGAGGGTCTATGACCCCCCTGGCAAACCTGAAGTGCAGACTGAAGGGGCAGAATTGCAGCTTGAGATTGATAGGCAAATGGTCAAGGAGCACCTGATTACTCTGAACGAGTTTAAATCTCCAGGGCCTGATGAGCTGCATCCTAGAGTAATAAAGGAACTGGCAGAAGAACTCTCAGAACCACTGTCTATTATCTTTGAGAAATCATGGAGGACAGGTGAAGTGCCAGACGACTGGAGGAGGGCAAATGTTGTTCCCATCTTCAAAAAGGGCAAGAAGGAGGAACCTGGGAACTATAGGCCAGTCAGTCTGACATCAATCCCCGGGAAGATTTTTGAGCAGATTATAAAGAAGTCAGTTTGCAAGCACCTTGAAAACAATGCAGTGATTACTAGAAGCCAGCATGGATTTGTCAAGAACAAATCCTGTCAGACTAATCTGATCTCATTTTTTGATCGGGTAACCTCCCTTGTGGACTGTGGGAATGCTGTGGACATTATATACCTGGACTTCAGCAAAGCTTTCGACAAAGTGCCTCATGATATCCTGATTAGTAAGCTAGCTAACTTGAGCAGGGGGTTGGACTCGATGGCCTTGTAGGCCCCTTCCAACTCTACTTTTCTATGATTCTAGGCCAGAAGTTCTGGCTATGAGCAGGACCGGTACAGGGCAGTTTGGCGCCCCAGGCAAAATAATATTTAGCGCCCCCCCTCTCGTGCCATGGGGGGGCTCCGGAGCAAAGCAGCCCTGCTCTGCAAAAAAAAAACCCCTGTGCCGCCGCCACCAACCTACCTTCCCCCCGCCCTGGCTGCTGCTGCTGCTGCCGCCTCCTCCTCCGAGGAGGAAGTGACCCGACGGGACCCCCACGCTCTGTTTTTTGCCGGGGAAACCAGGGCAACAGGGCTGTTTAAGCCCTGTTGCCCTGGTTCCTCCCGCCAAAACAACACGGGCGGGGCTTCAGAAGCGACGCGACGCGGAGAAGGTAGGTGGCAGGGCGGGGCAGGTAGTGGCGGTGGGGTGGCTGCGGCGGCGAGCGGGAGGGCGGGGGGAGGCATGGCAGTGGCGGCGAGCGGGAGGGCAGGGGGGAGGCGTGGCGGCGAGTGGGAGGGCAGGGGGAGGTGCGGCGGCGAGCGGGACGGGAGGGTGGGTGGAGGTCCGGCGGCGGCGGGCGGGCGGAGAGGCGGAGGCCTGGCGGGGGTGGCGCAGCGGAGGCGGAGGCCTGGCGGGGGTGGCGCAGTGGCAGCAAAGAGGAGCGCAGCGTTTCTGTGCCCTCTTCAGCCGCGCGCCCTAGGCAACCGCCTAGTTTGCCTAGCGGTAGCGCTGGCCCTGGCTATGAGGTCTGCAGCTTAGACTCATTCTCAAGATGGAGATTGCAGACTGAATGAACTAGTCACTGGTAGGTATGTTGCAGGTATCAGGTTACACTAGTGTTCTGGGACAAAGAAGGAATGGCTGACCCCCATTTCTGAAAACACAAAGGCTGGCTGTAACTGAGATCTGTCTATTGCCTTGGGTGAAACACACAGGTTCCTGGGTAAACAGAGAGCAGAAATAAAGTGAAACATGACAATCTTTGTATTAGAAAAGCTGGACATTAATTTTACATGGTGTACTAGATAAAAATGTCAACTGAAGCCAAATTGTCCAGTTGGAGGGAACAGAACCATCAAAATGCAAAGTCCCTCTTCAGGTGGTAGAAAATAATCTTCCACTTGTGGTAGATTCCACCCTAAATAGCCAAATGTGATATTCTCTAAGAGGCACATTAAAATAATAATAATAATAATAATAATAATAATAATAATAATAATAATAATAATAATAATTATTATTATTATTATTATTATTATAAAAAAGTTATCCGTGCTGGTCTGTGAGAAAAAAACCCCAAATCCACAGTTGGGGAATATCTATATTAGGACCAGAGAGTTGTATTTTGGTTGGTCCTAATAAAGGTATTGCCCAACTACGGATTTTGGATCTTTTCCGTCAAATGGGTACTCAGGAGTCAGGACTGATTCAACTGCAAGAATGTAATTCACTAGCCACTTGATCTGGATATCTCAGATACGATTTCTTACTTTTATAAACCAAACAGATTGGAAGAGGAGGGGCACAATCCTGTATCTGGAGAATCCTGTAGCCAAAAAACACTTCATGACAAAACTGAGGACGCTTTTCTTCTAGAACCCTTTTATTCAGTAGACACAACTGAGATACCATTTCCTTCCAAGCATACACATACTAAATAATGGAAGAAAATATTTCTGAAATAGCATAGGATCAGCATTTCCTGGCTTTATTTCCTAGGAAAATAATGAATTATCCTACTGGAGTCCACTGTCCCTTGTTCAGCCTCTTTGACTGCTGTACTGCTGTATTTCTACTTGGGCCCAGTCTGCAGGTCATATCAAGTCCACTAAGCATTTCCAACCGATAAGTCTATCCTCTACCTATAACCATTTCCACTTATTATTTCCAGTGGGCTCACTCCTATACATTTTATGACTAAACCCCAAGGCACCTTCACATGAACTGGAGTAAGCATTGGCCATTTAGGTTGCCATTAAAGTATCCATTTGGTGCCTTTCCTTTCCAAGACCTTGCATTTCAATGGTATGGATTTTCAAGGACCAAGTTAGTCAGTCAATTCGTGTGTATTTTCCACAATACATTGTACTCATAGCAGTTCACAAAAAACAAAGCTGTTAAGCACAAGCCCAGAATTCACTTACTTCTTGTACAAATGGCTTACCCATACAAGTTCCTTTTAGACAATCCAAATGAAGTTTTACTGGTTTTTAGGCAATTGAGATTTATAGGATCATGTATATACAAGTTGGTCTTGTGACCTCTTTCATGGGGGATAATTTTACATGTACGAAGCCATTCTGCCTTATAAGTTAAAACTCAGAATCCGAAAGCTTGACAAATGTAGAAGTTAACTAAAAGTTTAAAATCAAGACTGAAAAAAATATATCATATTGCTAGTTGTCAGCATCTAGTCTTTTAAGAAACCTGGGATTTTTCCAAGCCTGACTACAATTATTCTGTGTACATCGAATTATGTTTTGGATTTGTTTAAAAGAAAAACTAACTTGTTTACACTCCAGAATATAATTTTCTGAAATGAAAATGCTTGCATGCGCATCTTCTAAAAAACACAGCATTTTAATGTGAGGTTTCAGATTCTATTAAATGATTACTAAAATTCTAATTATTGCAAACTATTATCATTGGGCACTCAAATTACCATGTCCAGTTTTTCCTCTTATGCTTCACTATCATGCTACATTTCGAGGGCACAGTCTGCACAAAAGGGGCACCCTGCAAACATATTGGTATTGATTTCTGGTTAAGTGGGAGAGAATTAAAAAAAAGGATTTTGTCTTGTAACTGGACAGCTTTAATTTCCATGCCCATTCTGAATTCCCCAGAGAATTTGGAACACAAGGTTTTAAATGTCCACTGAAATACACAGCTCTGCCTATTATTTTTCTTTCTGATTTTCCAGTTAAATCGAACTCATCTTCCATATTCTGGGCAATACTCTTTGATTGATACCATGATCAAAAACATGATTGAGCACAGTTTGACAGATAACAGCTGAGCACTGAATGACCACAAGAAAATAGTTGTTTATTATGTCTTCTGACAGTTAAAAATCTATAGCTGCAGAACAATTAATGGACTTTGCCCCTACTTTTCAAAGATCTGGCATTTGAGATTGCCAGTTCCTGGAAGGGCAAAAAAACCTACTATGCTTGTCTTAATTTCATATTACAAGCCCAGAAATGCTGCTGTGCAATTTCACCACTTTTATGACACTTGTTTCTTTTGTTTATAGAGATACTGTACTGTGTCATAATTCTACAGTGTTACTATGAAGTTCCAAAATAAACTGTATATTCTGTGCTTGCATAGATAATGTAGCATTACATGAAAAAAGAATGCCTCTAACTGGATAAGGTCTACAAATAACAAATCAATGTTTAAGGAAGAAAATAAACCTCTGCTTGACAGAAGGAAGCCTGCAGGGAGACAGAGTTTATCTGCACTACAATAAGAGACAGCTACTACAATACTGAAGCATTTTTTTTTTTTTTGTTAAAAAAATGATATTCAGTAGCAGCAAACACTGCACCTAATCTGCTGTATTACAGAATGACACTAAACAGCCCTTCCTTCATTTTCATCTTGTTTCAAGAGAGAGAGAGAGCATTTTTAAAAAAGAAAAGAAAAATCATATATTCTGAAAACACTTAGACTTTATGGACCAAATAGTCAATGATACATTAAACTCAATACAGTATCATTTCTTACTTATATACATATCACTGCAGTTTCCTGAAGTGCAGAATAAGTTCACTCAAACAGTTCTTTCTCCACGCAAAAGAGCTAGGTAGCAGATGTTCTTATAAGCATCAAGGAAACACACACAAGCAAAACTATATTAGATTAGGATACAGTTGTAACACACACACACACACACACATATGTAACAAAGGTAGATTAGGATTTTAAATTGGTTCCTTTAGACAATAAGACTGACAGTTACAGTTGCTGGGGGAATAATGTTAACTTACCGGAGCAAATATCACCATACACATTTACAAAAGGTTTTATAATCCAACTTCCCTCATCTGAAAGAAGACAAATGTTGGTTCATGCTAAAAATAAAAGCACCCAAAAAGCTCCTCAGTAGCCAGCAGTAGCTCCTTGTCCCTGTTTTTATGAAGCAAATAAAAGGAGAGCAAGAAAAATCAATGCTCGGGGAAAGTGAGTGAGATGATATACCAATCAGGCAGCAGCTACAGCCTTATTTGCTGGGGGGGTGTGTGATAATGGTGGGGAAATGGTCTCATATTATTAGACAATGACTACACACAGTCTCAGAACAGGAACTTAATACTTTCCCCCTTGGCGAGAGGAATCTGACTTGCTTGTGTGGTGTGTGTACAGTAATACCTTGGATTGCAAGTAACTTGGTTTGAGAGCGTTTTGCAAGACAAGCAAATTTTAAAATATTTATTTAATTTGTTTTGACTTGATATACAAGCGACGTCTTGCAATACAAGTACCGTAGTACGGCTTAAATTAAAAATCTCTGTACAAATTTTTTTTGGGGGGGGATTCCATTTTGATATAAGAGTGTTTTGGATTACAAGCACGTTTCCGGAACGAATTATGCTCTCAATCCAAGGCATGACTGTACTTAGCTACTGCCCACAAAGTACCACGGTAAAGATGCAAAGCTTGCAAAGCTCGTTACTCAGATTTGTGAATGCCCTAACTTTGCCTTATGGAAAATGTCAGTGCGCCATACTGGGTGCCCCCTGGGCTTGTGCGAAGCCCATCATTCTTTCGCATTTCCATGCCATTTGAGAAGACAGAGCAGAGTGCAGGTAGGAGAAACCTGCCTCTCTCTCTCCATGCAGCCAAATGCACATGATGTGGAGCCCCTGTGCACAAGGGCCTCCGCTTCATTTCTGAAAGAGGGGCCCAACATTCTTGCGTGCATGGAAATTGAGTTCCTTCATTGAAATGAATGGAGGAGCTCTTCTTGCAGCAGGAAGACTACTCTCAAAAGCAATCTCAGGATGGACAACAGGTAGTGCATTTCCATTCTTGGGTCAAAGCCAGAAATACTAGGCAAAAATACTGGCCACATGCAGAATTCACAATGCATATTAGGTTCAACTTTTCTGTTAAAAGTTGTCATTATTATTTATTTATTTATTTATTTATTATTCATGCCCTTTGGGCATACCAGCAATGAAATTCTGCATTTCTAGTTCACTGCATTTGTCTAAACACAGGGATTTAGAACGCAGCATCATGCTGGTTCGCACGGCACGGCTGGCTCACTGTGGGTTATTTAACCCATGATAAGCCATGGTGCGTGCCAGGTGACATTTTATATACGTAGCTCCAAGCGGGGTTTATACATAACTCCAAGCGGGGTTTGCCGTGTCATGCAAACCTAGCCACCGAGGGTTAAACAACCCTCGGGCATCCCCACAACAAACTGAGTGGTATGCAAAGGTTGTTTAACCCTCAAATAACCCCCAGCAGTCATGTTCACATGTCACAGCAACCCCCACTCCGGGTTGCATATTCAAAATGTTGAATATTTATTGTGAAGCCACATTGGCTTCTTCTGTTGCCCTCTGCCTTTTTTCCTTGTGGGAATTGTTTGCAATTGTGCCTTTAAAATTTCCTTTTTTAAAAACTCCCACCCCTCCTGGGCTCCCTTTCTCGTGAGAGTCACTTGCCATGGGATCTTACTAATCATTGTTCTGAGTTTGTTAAAATTGGCTTTCCTAAAATCCAGGGTACGTGTTTGGCTACACTCAGCTTTTGCTTCCGTTAGAATCAAGAACTCAAGTATAACATGGTCACTTTCCCCCAGAGTTCTATGACCCCCCTGGCAAACCTAAAGTGCAGACTGAAGGGGCAGGATTGCAGCTTGAGATTGATAGGCAAATGGTCAAGGAGCACCTGATTACTCTGAACGAGTTTAAATCTCCAGGGCCTGATGAGCTGCATCCTAGAGTAATAAAGGAACTGGCAGAAGAACTCTCAGAACCACTGTCTATTATCTTTGAGAAATCATGGAGGACAGGTGAAGTGCCAGACGACTGGAGGAGGGCAAATGTTGTTCCCATCTTCAAAAAGGGCAAGAAGGAGGAACCTGGGAACTATAGGCCAGTCAGTCTGACATCAATCCCCGGGAAGATTTTTGAGCAGATTATAAAGAAGTCAGTCTGCAAGCACCTTGAAAACAATGCAGTGATTACTAGAAGCCAGCATGGATTTGTCAAGAACAAATCCTGTCAGACTAATCTGATCTCATTTTTTGATCGGGTAACCTCCCTTGTGGACTGTGGGAATGCTGTGGACATTATATACCTGGACTTCAGCAAAGCTTTCGACAAAGTGCCTCATGATATCCTGATTAGTAAGCTAGCTAAGAGTGGGCTAGATGGAACAACTATCAGGTGGATCCACAATTGGCTACAGAATCGGACTCAAAGAGTGCTTATCAATGGTTCCTTCTCAAACTGGGGAGAGGTAACGAGCGGGGTACCACAGGGCTCGGTCCTGGGCCCGGTGCTCTTCAACATTTTTATTAATGACTTGGATGAGGAGGTACAGGGAATGCTTATCAAATTTGCAGATGACACAAAGTTGGGTGGAACAGCTAATACTCTGAAAGACAGAAACAAAATTCAAAGTGACCTCGATAGGCTGGAGCGCTGGGCCGAAAACAACAGAATGAAATTTAATAGGGATAAATGCCAAGTGCTGCACCTAGGGAGAGGAAACCAAATGCAGAGTTACAGAATGGGGGACACTTGGCTCAACAATACTACAAGTGAGAAGGATCTTGGAATTGTGGTAGATCACAAACTGAATATGAGCCAGCAATGCGATGTGGCTGCAAAGAAGGCAAATGCTATTTTGGGCTGTATTAATAGAAGTATAGCTTCCAAATCGCGGGAAGTGATAATTCCCCTTTACTCGGCACTGGTTAGGCCTCATCTTGAGTACTGCGTCCAGTTCTGGGCACCTCACTTTAAGAAGGACATAGACAAACTGGAGAGGGTTCAGAGGAGGGCAACAAGGATGATAAAGGGACTGGAAACAAGGCCCTATGAGGAGAGACTGAAAGAACTGGGCATGTTTAGCCTTCAGAAGAGGAGACTGAGGGGAGATATGATCGCACTCTTCCAGTATTTGAAGGGATGTCACACAGAGGAGGGCAAAGATCTCTTCTCGTTCATCCCAGTTTGCAGGACACGGAATAATGGGCTCAAGTTACAGGAACCTAGATTCCACCTAAACATCAGGAAAAATTTCCTGACTGTCAGAGCAATAAGACAATGGAATCAACTACCTAGGGAGGTTGTGGGCTCTCCCACTCTGGAGGCATTCAAGGTGCAGCTGGACAGACATCTGTCAGAGATGCTTTGACCTAGATTCCTGCATTGAGCAGGGGGTTGGACTCGATGGCCTTGTAGGCCCCTTCCAACTCTACTTTTCTATGATTCTACCACAGAAAGAGCATCCTTATTTGGTGAACTATTTAGCACTTCCAAGGTTCAAGACCAGAGGACCATCTCCCACTAATTTCCTATTCCTGTGGGGATTTCAAGGTCAGGTAATTTCTTTTTCTCCTCCTCGCTTGTCAATTCTGTAAAATAAAGAGAAATACAGATTACACAGGGAAGAAAGAAAAACCGCAAATTCATTCTGAGGTATAATGCACAGTTGACCTATATGAATGAATGCCTTTCACACTGGAAAACAATACACAGGTGGAAATTCAACATTCCAGGTGGATCTGACAATGACACTGTGTCCATGCAGTAAGAACAGCAGAGTAACAATGTGCAAGACTGACCAACAGGTGTATTCAACACTGCGTGAAAAGGTGACTGAGAAACATGGAAGAAAAAAACCCAGACTTACCATAAACAAAATCCCATTGCAACTGAATCAGGAATGATTTGTGTTCTCCTGTTACTGTTATTTACATTGCACTGCTACCTTTTCCCACAGATCTCACTGAATTGCATAGGATTTGATCCAAAAATGCTAAAAGATACTATCCCTGGCCTTGCAGGATCCGGGGAAGCTCCAGAGAAACTTGCAGGGCACAGAAACTTGTGGGGCACTTGTTGTGGCACTTGTGAAGTGCCTTTTGCTTGTGCAACAGAATTTTTGGATCCAAGCCAAGATCAAAAGAGAATTTGATAGTCACTTAATTGGACCTCCTCCATACAAGCAAACTAGATAAATTAGCCTAGTTGATTCAGGGCTTGGTGTTCCAAGAAACTCAACCATTATGTAAAGAAGCAAAAAGGTTATCACTTGCTGAACCAGTTGAACATATTACAGTTTCATGTGTGAGAGAAAGCTGTTTCCCTTTCCCAGGATGGGTTTGCTTAATTTCAGCTACTGCTCATTAGATCTTGTCCATAAGTCCAGCCAGCAGAAGGCAGGTCCCCTCCTGGCTCCCATTGTCGTTTCCTTCAGTATTCCACAGCCCACACTTCAAAATCTCATGCCTTGCCCAAGAAACTGATGGTACTCCTGGCTGACAGCTCAGCCCAAGGAAACAAAGGATAATTTGTGATTGCAAACATTCTGTCCATATGCTAAACAAAGAAAAGCTTTGCGACCAAATTACAGCATGCAGAAAGAGGCAGCTGCCATAGTGCTGCTAATTTACACAATCATGGTTATTTTACAGGTGGTCATATGTAATTTTAAATGCTGAAATTCAAAGTATTTCAGCCACATACCATAGCCCACTATTTTGGATCACTTTCATCTCACTGCCATGTCTGCCGTGAATTGTGACCTTCATACAATGTGACTACCTGACCCAAGCTGTATTGTTTACTGCTCAACTGCCTTGGTAAAAGACACACACAAGAAGAAAGTCTCTGATTATTATCCAGTTGAGGCTGTAGTCCTATGCATATTAACATGGAGTAGATCCCACTGGAGTTGCTCCCATGTAAACATGCATAAAATTACATAGTGAGCAATAGATTTTTCCAACAAATTTGGATAAATCTTGTCCCCCATAAAATTATCCTCATGTTTGGACTACTGTCTGCAATACATTGTATGTGGCACTGCTTTTGAAAACAGTGCAGAAATCTCAGTTCAGAACACAGCTGCAAGATTGCTAACTGGGATTAGGATTCAGCCACTAGCTTGCACCTTAACTGGGATTGCTTAAGTCTGAGGGTCTTTCTAGGTTTAGACTAGAGCAGGGCTCTCCAACCTTGGGTCCCCAGATCTTGCTGGACTACAGCTCCCAGAATCCCTTGCCATTAGCCATGCTGGCTGGGTATGCTGGGAGCGGTAGGCCAGCAACATTTGGGGACCCAAGGTTGGAGAGCCCTGGACTAGAGGAAGGTGAAAAGGACCATAGCTCTGCAGTACAGCACAAGCTCTGCATGCAGAAGGTTCAAGATTCAATCCTTGGCATCTCCAAGTAGAGCTCAGAAAGACTCCTGCCTGAAACTCTAGAGAGCCACTGCCAGTCAGTGTTGACAATACTGAGCTAGATGGGCTGTTTATTTAAGCTGCATCTATACCAGGGCCGGTGCAAGGCAGTTTGGTGCAGTTTGGTGCCCTAGGCAAGATCAGATATTTAGCGCCCCCCCTTCCCACTTGAGCCCTCCCTCCCTATTTCTGGCACCCCCTTTAGCCCTGCGCCCTAGGCAGCTGCTTAGTTGGCCTAATGGTAGCACCGGCCCTGATCTATAGGCTTGATATCCCAGGATTTGCAAGTGGTTTACATAAAAATAGTATAAAACAATAAATACCTTAAAAACATTACAACAAAGCAGTAAAACAAAGGAGTGTCATAATCAATTACTGGGGCAGGTCCAAAATATTTTGCTGCCTGAGGCAAAGGACATGATGGCACCTCCCTCCCCCATTCCACCTATAGAAGCTGGCTGGACTGGCAGTTGAATCTTACGTCAAATGGCCAGAAAATGGCTGGCTCAGCCCACAGAACTCCTCTGAAGTGTCCAGCCAGCCCTGTTCTGCCATTGCATTTGCACATAACACTAAGCCAGATGAGCAAACAAACTGCAGCTTGTTTTCCCTATTTATGTTTTGTTTCTCTCCTGCCCATTTTGCCAACCTTCAGACCAGTTTAGTTTTCAGGCTGCTCTTGCTGGGCACCTCTTGTTTCTGGGCAGACAGCAGTGTTGCAAAAATATGCTCAGAGGGCCAATACTCAAGAAAAGGGAAGCAGCACACCAGAAATGAGTTTTCAAAGTTTTATTTTTGCGCAAAAAGGCTCAGCTCTGTGGCTCGCACCAGGATCAGAGGCTGAACAAAGGGAGAAGGGACAGGCAGGGCTTTTTATGCCCTTACACTCATTGGTTCATTCATTCTTAGCAAATCAAATGCGTTCGCTTAAACATGCTAACCAATCAGATACATTTCTTTGAACATAGTAACAACCAAGCAGAGACATTTCTTTGAACATGGTAACATATCAGTCTTCAATTACATAGAAGGCCATCCATCTCTTCCTCCCTTGGCTAGGTTGATGCTTCCCATGACCCCTAGGGCACCCGAGATATCAGGTGTCCCATGAATCTGCTACTCTTGGCACCCCTTATCAATCAGAGGAACTCCCCTTGGCACCTGAGAATTGGCACCTGAGAATACACATCAGGGATGAGATATCGGCCAAGGAGAAGATATGACGGCACCAGGCATACAATTAAACAAAGAAGCAACACAACTCTTCAAGGTTCCCTTGCTAAAATAACAAAAGGCAGATGGGCAAGGTCAGTTAGTTAGGCCAGGAGGAGGGAGAGCAGAGAGATTAGTCCATCTAACAATGTGTACTATATACAGCCTTGTTGATTGCATGTGTATAATGGAACTTTATTCTTACATATTGTTAATACACTATGTCTACTTTTCTAACAGCAGTGCAAACACAAGGGATGAGCCACAATTTGGGGTTCAGACATCACAACAAGCTTAAACAAGCCAGACAACAATAAACCATTTGTGGTCTATAGCTGGTTAACAAACCATGGTTTGTTTGCCGGGGTGGGTTCAGAAACAATGACAAGCCAGAGTTCAACAAACTACACCATGGCTTAGTGTTATGTGTGAACCAGCTTAAAACAAAACAAAAATGGCAGCACTGCTTAGAAGTACATACAGGTTTCTTCAGCTCCATTGGCTTTATGTTTGAACACTAGTACCTTAGAGCTTTCTACAGCTACATTATTAATTCCCAGGCACAATCAGAAATTTTCTGGTTTATATTCAGAATATCTTACTGCATTTACAGGGCTAAAGGCATTTGCAGAATGCTATAATAGGCTGTCTTAGCCACAGCCACTAAAATAATAAGATGACTGTATGTGTTTGCTAATAACCCCTGTGGCAAAAATCATCTGGGGAACTTTCCCCATACTTTTCATTTCATTTTTTTTTTTTTTGCAGAGCCCTCAAATTAATTAAACATGAAATAGAACTAGAAGTAATTCTTCTTTCCTTTTGAAAATTGCATGCTACTTAATGAACATTTGCCCATTCATTTCTAAATGCAAATGCCACAGAATGTACATCATTCCATGGTTTGCTGTTGCAGTTTGCAATGCTAATGAGTAAACCAGGGTTGACAAATTATTATGTAAGCTGCTTTGAGAGAGAGATTTTTGGCATGCCAAATGTAAACAGAGACACCTTCCTGGCATTCAATTTAAAAATACATTTCTCAATGAACAAGTTTTTGCAAACCTGATCTCCTGGACTTCGGCAGAATTATTCAAGATTTACAGCAGGATCAACTGGAATGGAAAAGAACCAGGCTATGCACAGTGCAGCAGCAAATCTCTGAACCTCTTGCTCACTTGCTTTATGTAGTTTTCTGGTATGCTTTCTGTACTCACAATCATGTCATAATTGCTGCGCATATGATGGGGCATTTCTGTCAACGGACTGTAACAGGTCTAGTATTTTATTGAAATTGTTTTTATCTGTTTAAATTGTTTTAAATTTTGTATACTGAAATTATATGCTGTATTTTTATGCTGTTTTGTGATTTTGTGAATTGTTGTGAACCACCCTTCAGTTATTGGGAGGTTTAGAAATTAAGATGCTGCTGCTGCTGCTTATGTCACTTTTAATTTGCCTGGCAAATTTTATAATAATAATTATTAATTTTATTTCTATACCGCCCAATAGCCGAAGCTCTCTGGGCGGTTTACCACAATTAGTAAAAAAGAAAAATACAATACAATATAAAATATACACAATAAAAACATTATTAAAAAGTTAAAACCAAATTTAAACAACAACACAAATAGCTAAAACAAGTTAATACAACGTGACCAGTAAAAAAAAAGTTAAAAATAACCACCCCACCACGTACTATTTAGAGTTGGTAAAAGACTCAACATAGAGGACAACCTGGCACCGAAAAGATAGTAGAGTTGGCGCCAGGCAGGCCTCAGGGGGGAGCTTGTTCCAGAGTTGGGGGGTTATCACAGAAAAGGCACACCCTCCGAACCTCCCTCGGAGAATTTGAGCAAAGTGTGGAAAGATAAATATATCCTCTAGCTCTAGCCTTCTAAGGGCAGTAGCACCATTTTGCTGCAAAGGATGAAAAATGTCTAATTTTAAGGATTATATTCAGAGCTAAAAATACTACATGCTTCTAGATGCCAGCCTCAAAATTTTAGGAGGCAATGCTACATGACTGAATAACTATTTCAAATTTCTAAGCATCCATGCGACTAGAGCAACTGGGATTTTATTTCTGATTTTGTTCACAGAATCAAAACATTAAAGGGCAGTGTAGATCACGAAGACCTTTGTCCCAAATCCTAGGATCACTTCTGACCTAACATTAGGGTCAAACTAGATGTTACACGGCAGAGGCTTGTAAAAGTCCCCTGACTTTTAAAAAAAATGAAAAGCAGCCATGGGAGGCTGCAAATTTGGTTGAATCAGCCACGGGAAGCTGCAAATTTGGTTGAAGCAGCCCCACGGTTAACCATAAGTCATTTTGCCAATCAAAGTCATCATTCACTCATGGACTAAAAAGTGCAGGTTGTGATTCTTTGAAGGGTTTTCTATTGGTGCAATGGGGGGATGTCACTGAAATGACCGACGGCATTCACTGTCTTTCAGATTGGATCATATGACATGGATCAAGAAACAATGTTGACAGGTCTAACGGCATGATTTCTTTTAGTCCATCGCCTAGTCATTGGCCCTCGTGCTTGTGGATAGTGATCCAAACATTACTTGGTTGGCATAGAAGAAGAGGCACCGCCCCATGCTTTCGTATGCTGGTAATATATGAACTGATCTAGCATGTGATACCCTTGGAATTAACTTATATAACTCCCTCTAACAGCAAACTCAGGTGGTGAGCACTGACAGAAATGGAGCCAAATCAGGGCCACTGAGAAACAAACAAACAAAAGGAGTCATCACCATGCCTGGGGAAACCTTGAGGTTTGCAAAAGTATAAAAACATATTTTTAAAAACCTAAGGGGTATCCCTACCACCACCCAGAAAACAGTCAATGTCGACTGAGCATGTTCAGTGCCCACAGAACACTGAGAGTCAGTCAGAAAAGAAAAACAGAAAAGTGGCGGTGGTTAGGGAATGGAATGCCCTGCTTCATCTCCTTGCAGCTGATAGTATCCTGCAGGATGGCATGGCTGACAGGCCAGCACACGGAATAGGACAGTGATGGCGAACCTATGGCACGGGTGCCACAGCTGGCATGCAGGGACCTCTCTGTGGGCACTGGAGCCATTGGTCACCAGATCGCGAAAAGACCGTCCCCTTCTGCAAAACACTAATGATCTTGTTCTTTCTCACAGTGTGGAACAGAATGATTTTATTCTAGAATTCCTGTTACAGAATTCTTTTCTACATTGTTATCACATTTAAAAGATTTTGAAGAATGATGCACAGAGCCTGGCTTGGATGTAAAGCCCTAACAGTTGACCTGAGTGCTGCATGTGTTGCTCTCAAACTAACGGAGTATGATGAGCCAAGGTTTGACAAATTATCAGCATGCATGCAATAGCAAAAATCACATTAATTGTGCAAAAGCATGCCCAATGCAAACTTTTACCTAATGCAGTGTTTGCAGTCCAAGACATAAAGTGTTTAAAATGTGTTAAGCACGTTTAGTTTTCTTGTTTATCTTGCTCATCCTAGTACAGGTTGACTTTTACTTTTACTAATCCGACACCTGTAGAAGCAGGGAAAGGACCCGGAGTAAAGCTTGCCCCATACAATTTCAGTCTGGCATATAATCATATTACAAGTTGAGAATCCCTTATCCAAAAATACAAAAGAATAAGTTTAAAACATCATGGCAGCACCCACGGTCAAAGCACTGGCATCTTCTGGATTATGTAATTGTCCGTGTTAGAGATCGCCGCGATGTACTTCTTACTAGGGCCATGGTGAGTGCCGACGACTGCTGGACAGACCACCGACTAATCCGGTCCACAATGGTTATCAACATTGCTCCCCAACGTAGGCTTCAAGGAAGGAAACCAAGGCGTAAAATGAACATCCAAGTCCTTCAAGATCCTATTAAGCAAACTCGTCTTCAATCACTTCTTAAGGAACATCTACCTACGGAACCTCCTGACAACATTGAGGACCATTGGTCTAAGCTGAAAACCTCCATTACTGCAGCTTGTGAACAAACTATTGGATATGAAACTAAGAAACATCAGGATTGGTTTGATGAAAATGACAATGAGATTAAATATATAATTGACCAAAAAAGGAAAGCCTTCCAAATATGGCAAAATGATATTAACTGCGCTGCCAAGAAAAAAACCTACGCTAGCGCAAAGGCTGAGGTCCAAAGAAGAACAAGAGAACTTAAGAACGCTTGGTGGAAAAAGAAAGCTGAAGAAATTCAACAACTTGCAGAATCTCATGATGCACGGGGCTTTTTTAAGGCCACAAGGGCCATTTATGGACCAAAAACCTATGGTACAAACCCTTTACAATCAAAAGATGGCACCAAACTCTTAAAAGACAAAGAGTCTATTGCACTGCGTTGGAAAGAGCACTATTATGACCTTTTAAATCGTAAATCTAAGGTGGATAATGAGATTTTTTCGCAAATCCCGCAAAAACAAATTAAAGAGGAACTTGCAATACTCCCCACTTTGGATGAAGTAAAAAAAGCCATTAATCAAATGAAGAACAACAAAGCTAGTGGACCAGATGGGATTCCTGCTGAAATCTTTAAAGAAGGGGGGCCCGAACTTGTACAACATCTTCATAAACTCATCGAAAAAATCTGGATAAGAGAAGAGATCCCAGAAGACTTCAGGGATGCCATAATTATCACCCTCTTTAAGAAGGGTGATAGAACAGACTGTGGAAACTATCGGGGCATTTCTCTCTTAGCAACCGCAGGTAAAATATTTGCTAGGATTCTCGCAAACCGTCTTCTATCTATTTCAGAAGAGATCCTCCCTGAAACTCAATATGGTTTCCGCCCCTCTAGAGGGACAGTAGACATGATTTTTACTGCACGTCAGCTCCAAGAAAAATGCCGGGAGCAAAATCAACCCCTTTATATGGCATTTATTGATTTGGCTAAGGCCTTTGATACTGTAGACCGTACAGCTCTCTGGACTATCCTTATGAAAATTGGATGCCCCAATAAATTTGTGAATATCTTGCGACTTCTCCATGACAACATGACGGCAACGGTTTTGGACAACAACGGCTCTCATGGTGCTCCATTTAAAGTGGGATCAGGTGTTAAACAGGGATGTGTTATCGCCCCAACATTATTTGCCATTTTCATCGCCATGGTTTTACATCTTGTCAAGGGGAAACTTCCCACCGGTGTGGGAATTATATATCGAACAGATGGAAAGCTTTTTAATCTCAGCAGGCTGAAAGCAAAAAGTAAGGTAATTACAACCTCCGTTGTGGAACTTCAGTATGCTGATGATAATGTGGTCTCCGCACATTCAGAGGATGATCTCCAAACTATCCTAAATACTTTTGCAGAAGCATACGAAAAACTTGGTCTCTCACTTAACATCAAAAAAACCAAAGTGCTTCATCAGCAAGTGCAAGCCAATCCTTTGGTGATGCCATCTATCCAGCTTGGCGGGACAATACTGGAAAATGTCGATCATTTTCTCTATCTTGGCAGCTATCTTTCTGTTACAGCTAACATCGACAGTGAAATCCAGCATCGTCTGAGCTCCGCAAGTGCCGCATTTTCTCGAATGAAACATAGAGTGTTCGAGGATCGGGATATTTGTAAGAAGACCAAAACACTGGTTTATGAAGCCATTGTATTACCAACTTTATTGTATGCCTGCGAAACATGGACTATCTATAAACGTCACTTCCACCTCCTTGAAAGGTTTCATCAACGTTGCCTCCGGAAAATCCTGCAAATTACTTGGGAAGATAGGCGAACAAATGTCAGTGTACTGGAAGAAGCAAAGACTACTAGCATTGAAAAAATGATCCTTCAACGCCAACTTCAGTGGACCGGTCATGTTGTTCGAATGCCTGACTGCCGTCTCCCAAAGCAGTTACTTTACTCCCAACTCAAGGATGGAAAGCGGAATATCGGTGGTCAATATAAGAGGTTTAAAGATGTTCATAAGGCTAATCTAAAAAAATGCAATATAAACATCGAAAACTGGGAAGCTCTGGCCCATGAACGATCTAAATGGAGGTTGGCCTTTCACAAAGGTTCCATGGACTTTGAAGAAGCCCGAGTGCAAGGTGAAAGGGAGAAACGTGCTAAGCGAAAAGCACGTCAAATGAATCCTTTACAGGACCATCTTCTATCTGGTAACCTGTGTCCTCACTGTGGGAAGCTGTGTGGATCTAGAATTGGCCTCCACAGTCACTTACGGACCCATCGCTAGAGTCTACACAATCTTCTTTAGAATTTCCTCCTTTTATCCCGGAAGACAATCTTACTCGGTCACGAGTGATCGCCTGATGATGATGATGGTGCCTAATTATTTTAAGTTTGTATAAATTCCCTTCAGGCTATGTGTACAATGTAGTACTATAATAATTTTTTGAGTTGATTTTTTTTCCAACAAAAAACAGTTTGTATCATTGAAAGCTCTGTTATTGTGTTTTTCTTTAAAGACAAAAGATGTTAATTAGTTCGGACAACTGTATGAGTTGTTTTTCTAAAACTAAAACCTTGGTATTCAGGTTTAATTGCAGTGTTGGCACTTTGAAATAAATAAGTTGGTTTTGTGTTGCAGTTTGGGCACTCGGGCTCAAAAAGGTTCACCATCACTGTAATAGGAGCATTCCAGTTTGGGATGATGACGGGACTGGCAACGCTTTGTTGCAGCTCTCTCTATCTCTATCTCTATCTCTATTCCCAGCCCTTTATCACTACTCTCCCAACATTCCCTCCCACTCCCGTCAACAGCAAAACAACAACAAACAAAAAACAAAAAACAGAGCCTGGGGACAAGGAGCAGATTTAATTCTCACCCCAACTGCATCTCCTGGTGCATATTTTTACATTCGTTGATATAACTGAATGGCCTGGCCAAAAGCTACTTGCCATCCCTGACAGCTGGTGGTCTGGGCTCTTATCAGCTGGGACTCCATGGGGGAGCAATGTCTCTCTGAATGCAGAGTGCTTGAAAATGTATTGCTCTCCCTCTCTCTCTCATAGATTTTCATAGATCATAGAGAGTTGGAAGGGGCCTGCAAGGCCCTCAAGTCCAACCCCCTGCTGAATGCAGGAAACTAGAGGAGGGGTCTCCCATCCAAGTAACAACCAGGCCTGACCCTGCTTAGCTTTCCACGCTCAGACAAGCGGAGCCAGCATGAGCCACAGGCCTGTGATTCTCTCTCATGTGCAAAAGAGCACACACGCAAGATCCTTTCAGTATGTATACTTTCCTCCACACACACTTCTGGCTAACATAATCTGAAATGAAAAATAACTTTATAATACTATTCTAAACAAATATGCCTCTTTTCACAATACTATTCTGAGGAGGACCCCATTTTACAGATAAAATGAAGTGGGATCCATTTGCCCATGGCATTCTACTCAGGGCAAGATCAGTAGATGCTGAAGGAGCAAGTGTGTGTAATCTATTAGTACTGACTGGCTTCACATGACATGACAACCACCTATTGAGGGTTGCTGCCATGATGGTTTGTTGTGTTATGCGAACTCAGACCGATTCCCACAACGTGGCTTCTTTGAGGGCAACAAACCACCCCTGACAACCCATAGCTTCTTCTAGTTGTTGTACCTATGATGGGTTGAAGTGTCATGCGAGCCCAGGTGACTGACCCCATCATGGCTACTGGGGATCAGCTAGCGACTTGCTTGGCCAGAGTGGCAAAACCCCCTTGCTGCTTTTTTCAAGCTTGTCCGGGCACCCACCAGTGCCAGCCACCCCACAGGTGCCCAAGCAGCACTTGGGGGTGGCTGGCACTGGCTTGCTGCCCTCCCCAGCCAATTTAGGCTTGCTGTGGCTTTTTTGCACTTTTTTGTTTTTTTCCCTCTTGGAGATTGCGAAAGTTGCCTGAGCAGCACCCTGGAGGGTCTGTCAGAACCTTTAAAATAAATAAATAAATAAATAAATTTGCACAAAACTGTGAACAAATAGGTTTGTTCTTTTATTATTATTATTATTATTATTATTATTATTATTATTATTATTATTATTATTATTAGCCATACACTTGCACAACTATGGAAGTGCAAATTGCAATTGCACAAGTGTTGGAATTTGAAGCCTCGGCAGGGTCAATATCCTGGGAGTACCTGCTGCCAACATGCAGCAGGTACCAAACCTGGACATTGCCCAAAAGAGGCTCCAAATACTCCCCCCCCTTTGGTTTCTCTTGAGAGCTGTCAAAAGGTGAGCTGTCAAGAGAAACCAAAGGTGCGAGTGATCTTTGTTTGCAAAAAGGGGGTGGTGTGATTTACATCCCTTTTGCAGCAAGATCCTCATTTCCCCCCCCCATTTCCCCCCCACAATTTGCAGTTTCCCCCGAGATTCTATGTGGATTGGGGGAGTGGCAGCTTCACCTGCCCGGTGTCCTCTCCCCAATGGGAGATGGCACAGGGCAGGCACAGTGCCTTCACTGCATGCAGGCCATCTCCGAGGGGAGAAGACTCATACGTAGCAAAGCCAGTTCCCGGTGGACATGCAGGGAAGATCATCCTCCAGACGCACCTGCTGGGGATAAATGATGTCAGGGGCTGTGGCCCCACCCCTTTGACATCAGGGGTATTCATTGGCTGCCTTTGACCAGGTCTTTATGCTGCTTTGTTGGCCACTTTAAGAGGTGTGTTGGTGGGTTTTTTTTTGTTTTTTTTTTGTATTTATCTTTATTAAATCAGATGTAGATTTATATTTATATATTCAGTGTATGGCTCCTGGGATGAAGTAGGTCATTTATTCCACTAACTCCCCCCCCCCGGCCCATTTGCACCTGGCTCCTATTAGTGGACCTTGGGGTTCTAGTAAAAAACAACAACCCCAAAGCAGATCCCACAAGCCAGAAGTCTGCCCACCCCTGGTCTACAGAATACTGCCCTTGAAAAGCCCTGGGAACCCTTCAGTCTCTATATGCTAAGCTGTTTGCACCATAGTGCCAGTGTGGTGTAGTGGTGAGAGTGTTGGATTGGGACTCAGGAGATCCGGGTTCTAGTCCCCGCTCAGCCATGAAACTCACTGGGTGACTTTGGGCCAGTCACTGACTCTCAGCCTAACCTACCTCACAGGGTTGTTGTGAGGATAAAATGGAGAGGAGGAGGAGGAGGAGGAGGAGGAGGAGGTAAGCCGCCTTGGGTTCCTTGAAGGAAAAAAGGTGGGGTATAAATATAATAAATAAATAAATAGTTCATTACAGCAGTTATTGCACTATTAACATTGCTTTGTTCCTTCCACCCCCACTGCTCTGTGCTCTGCTCATTTCTTGAGACAACCACCTTTTCAGTCTCTTCTCGAACACAAGGCAGTTAAAATATATCACCAATCACGCAGAAGCAAACACACACACACACACACTGAAGGGTAGGAAGGAGTAAGATGTATTTCTATTGTAATTATTTCTTTTCTTTTTTAGTTATTAAGGAGCAAAAATCAACTAATCACTGTCAACTGTACATCACATTTTCCACTATCCAGCCAGCACAAAGCTGTTATTAAACTACTAATTGCCTCCCTGATTCTGCTTCCCACACAAGAATCATTATTTTACTCATAGCTAAACTTACAATATTAGCTTTATAAGGTGGCCTGTCAATCAAAATTCCCAAGTTGCTGCCTGGTAAAGGATTTTTAAAGAGTTCTTTAGCCAAGGGTCAGCTGCATTTGCTGCCCACGTGACCAACTTTGATTCCCATTACAGTCGATGCAATGGAGACTCAGGGCGCTTCCAGACGAGGCTTTGATTGAACCATCAACCCTCCTCATTCACGGAACTTTATAGGGTGGGGGCAGACGATGCTCCTTCCACTTGTAACCCTCCTGGTTTTTCCACCACTTCTTCCATCTTTTTGCTTACCATGGAAAATACATAAGGGAGACAAGACAGAAAAGTTGTGCAGTGCCTTCTGACTGGCAGTGCTAGGAGTCCTCCGCCTGGGAGCACCCTTACACTGGGTTTACCTAGCACGCTATGGCTGCCTTTGTATTGGGGTGAAATGGAAATGGAAGCTTCAGATTTCCTCCCCTCAAGTGTGAAGGGAAGGAGAAGCATGTACAACCCGAGGTGTGCTGTGGCGTGTTCTTGCAACAAACCATGGTTTGTTGCGACATCTGAATGCAGCCTATACCAGCACAGGGTGCTTGTAACAGACTCAAATGGTAAGCACACTTGAGAAAATATAGTGCATGTGTCCAAGCCAGTATATGGGGCGGCGGTAGGGTTGCTACAGTTCTAAGTGCATCATTTGAGCAAAGTACATTAGTTCAGAGCTTTATTTAGGCACGTGCTCAATACATTTGCTAAACATGAACCTCTACTAGCAGTCATATCCCAAAGGTATGTAAAACCAGATCTGTTTCTCTACGTATCTGTGAAACTGCCTTCAATAGAATAAACATTATATTCTTTTAGCTGCCTTCTAGCTTTTGTGCCTTCAAGAGGCTCATGGGTTGTTTTTTTTTTTAAATATCTTTTTGTAACTCTTCACAGTAATGACAGCTAGAAAATGAAAACTTAAAAAAATAATAATTTGAGAATGACACACGCTTACCATATAAATAATAGTAGCCTCCTAGAGTGCTTTGCCCATCACAGCCTTTAAATAAGGATCCTGCACAATACAGTCCCAGCATATTCTGCAAGTCTGCCTGTCTCTTCTTCTCAGACCATTTTCTGGCACAGTGGGAAAGATGCCATCAGAAAACATGTATTAAAAGGTAATAGGGATAGTAGGGGCAAAGAAAGGTAATGTTCGGGGAATATTCAACTTTTCACTGGGAGACATTCCTACCCCTCACAACTGCTCCTTTCCCTAGGGAGGAATACAGCTGCTTGCCCCTGCTTTAAGGGAAAAATAAGGAGCTTTGTGACATCATCAGCCATTACAAATAATTCCCATCAGGCAGATTTGTATGTCTAATAAGCACTACTTTAGGGGAGGGAGGGAAATGCCATAGTTCAGTACTAGAGCACTTGCTGTGCATGCAAAAGGTGCCCGGCACCTAGGCTGAAACTGCCTGAAAGCCTGGAGAGTCACTGCTAGTAAGTGTGGACAATACTGAGCTAGATAGATCAGTGGTCTGATGCAGTGGAAGCTGGTGGCTCCAATGTCAGCGGGGCTGTGTATCCGCTCTGGGTTTCACTCCAAACTTTTAAAGGAGCTATCCATGGTGCTGAATCCTGTCCCCAAAATAGGTTCGGCACCATGGATAGTTTCTTAAAAGTTTGGAGTAAAATCCGGAGTGGATACTCAGCCCCGTTGACATTGGAGCCATCAGCCTCCACTGGATATAAGACAGCTTCCCCTGCTCCACTAGAAGAACTGGGGGTCGGCCAATGAAAATGGTGAACAGAAGATTCAGGGCAGGCAAAAGAAAATATGCCTTCATGGAACACATGATTCATGCTGAAAGATGTGGTCACAGTCAATAGCTTAGATGGCTTTAAAAGAGGATTAAGTGAGTGCATGGAGAATAGGCTACTAACTAATAAATGGCTACTAACTAATCATGATGGCTATATAGCACATCTGTGTATAGGCAGTATGCCCCTGAACACCAGTCGCTGGGGAGGAACAGCAGGAGAGGGCAATTGCCTTTAGAAGGAAATGGAAGAAGCTGCTATGTACCGGATCAGATTATTTCTCTATCTAGCCCAGTCATGGGCAGGTGTCAGGCTTGCGAGATCCACTTTGGTTTTTACTGCAACCCTGAGAGACTTCATTCAGACAGAGCCAGGTGCAAAGTAATGGCTCAGGTGGGTGGACATGTGCTAAGAATTAAATAAGACCAAGAATTTGTGATTGGTACCAAAAACAGGCTCACGGGTCCTTTTACACAAAAATCCACTCTGGTTTCCCCCCTCCTCCTCAAGCCTTCTTTTCCAGAAACCTAATGTAGGCTTTTTAAGGTACAATCCTATGCATGTTTAGACAGAGAAAAGGCCTACAACTCCCAGCACACTGGGAATTGTAGGCCTTTCCTCTGACTAAACATGCATAGGATTGAGCCCTTAGTTGTTGCTATTGTTAGAGAATTGGGATTTAGAAACTCTTGCCGGTCTACTGCAAATCACCCAGAGGTCTACCGGAAGAACTACCTTCTGCCCACTCCAGATCTAGCCAGGGATTGTGTACTTTGACATGGCCGTAGTAAATGAAGCCCACCTTTATGGCTACATTTACATACAGATTGCTACCATTTTGTGGGCAACTCGCTAGTAGGGATGACCGACTCTTATCGAGTCCACTTTTGTTCAGTTCATCGGATTCCCCCCGTTAAATTTGCACCATCCCATTTCTGCATCTATTTGTAATTTCAATTTTTAAAACTTTGGGCAAAAATGTGGACTTTTATTTTTTGTGCATTTCACCCAATATATGTACTTTCGTATGCACTTTTTACAATATACACATTTCCCCCTCCCTCATAGGATATAGTGATTTTGTGCACACTTTCTCCTAATATGCACATTTTGTATGCACATTTTCCTAGTGCACTAACTTTTTGAATGAACATTTTTTTATTGACAACTTATTCACAAGTTTTGGAGCATAATTGTATTCTTGTGTGGGTATAAATCTGGGGAGTGACAATTAGGGAAGTTTGAATCAAAGCCTCACTGCTAGTAATACAATCACATTATAATGAATTCAAAACTAGTTTTGTAAAGCAGAAGAAGGGGTGGGGTGTGTGGAGCCAACAGTGACTCCCCTAAGAGCATCAGGAATAAAGAAAGGTACAGTAGACACCTCATATGGCTAAATAGGAGGAATACATCTAGATTTCTAGAGGAAACAAGCTGCCCACTGAAAATTCTGCTTCAAAGCCCTGATTGTTGGAAAAGTAAGTTCAATGGCTGGATCCCCGGCAGAAAATGCTGGATGGCAAATGGCCACCATGAAATTCCAGGAGTTGGTGTTGACTGCAGCAACAGAAAATACTACCCAGGACTTACAATAAATAGGCTGCCCCACTTGACAGTATAAAGCACCCCAGGTGAGCATACTACAACCTCATTTGCCTAAGCCAGTAAGTAGCAATGCAGACAAAGTTGATGGCATTACTTTCCTCTGCTCATACCAAACTAACTCCCTCAGTTTCTTGGGTCACATATGAAGGGCATGGTAGGATAAAGAAATGCGACCCAGGGAACTGAATAGATACAAAATGAGGATGTAATGCAGAAAAGCTCTTGTACCCAGATGAGATAGCAACCCGAATTCAAGATCAATGAAAGAAATGTGGCACACCCAACAACGATGTTATATCCAACTTTTTAGTTATTACATAAAAATGGTTGTGCCTTCTACCAGGATGACTTCAGACATGATCTGGCATTTTCCATTCACAGGTTTATATGGCTGCAAAATGGATGGGGAAGCTGCAATTTGAAGCAAATTTCCAACCAAGCATTCACAAAGTTTGGCCAGCATTGATAGCCAGCCAACATTTGTGGTTGCCACCGACCCCACCCCTCTCCCCACTTAGGGGAGGGAGAGGTTCTCATTTCAGATGTTGTGCTGAGCTTCAGAGGCACTCACTGTTTTGAGTGTCTTTAAAGCCCAGCAAGACGTTAGAGAAAAGTCCACAGCCTTCTCCCAAATTCCAGCCATAGAAGAAGAGCAAGAGCTTGTCATGCTGAGTTTTGGAGACACTCAGAAGTGGTGAGACTTCTTGTTCCTTCCAAGTGCCATGACAGCCCAGCATGGATCAGAGACAACCTTCACCTGCCACGTACTTTGTGTTGGGTAGGCACTCACCAGATTAAAACACATAATTGCCACTGGCAACCAGGGGAGCACATCTGTGGACTCTGCCATTTGTAAGAAAGACACAAGTGTGATCTTCCTGTATGGTGGCCATCTGCATCTGAATATAGAGAACATATCATTGGGAAGTGTCCCTTAGCTGTACAGGCTATTTCTCCTGCATTTATGTCTGGTGTTTTATTTATTTATTTATTATATTTATACCCCACCTTTTTTCCTTCCAGGAACCCAAGGCAGCTTACAGAATCCTCCTCCTCCTCTCCATTTTATCCTCACAACAACCCTGTGAGGTAGGTTAGGCTGAGAGTCCGTGACTGGCCCAAAGTCACCCAGTGAACTTCATGGCAGAGTGGGGACTAGAACCCGGATCTCCTGAGTCCCAGTCCAACACTCTAACCGCTACGCCACACTGACTCTCCTACGCCACACTGGCGTTTATGGTTTTTTTTGCGGGGATTGACTGATGACCAGGGTAGATATTCCATCAGCTGATTTTCACATTTAAAGCCTTATAGTGATCCTATGCATGGCTACTTAGAAGTAAGTCCCATTAAGTTAGCATAGGATTGCAGCCTTAAATGGTTTGGGTCCAGGTTATTTGAAGGACCACCTACACCCTTATGAACATGCCTGTTATTAAGATCGTTGTCAGAGGCCCTACTTGCTGATCCACCATTAAGATCTGTAAGGTGGGCAAGCACTAAAGATAGGGCTTTGTCAGTGGTGGCCCCTGCCCTATGGAACTCCTTTCCAGGAGATAACAGTCTTTCTCCATCTGTTGTTTTTAAGATGGTTTTAAAATCTTATTTGTTTTCTTTGGCTTTTAATTGAAAGGTTTTTTTAAAAAATATATATATGTGGCTTTTGTTATTGGTTTTTAAATTAATTCATGATTTTATGAACTTGCTATATGGATACAGAATGGTATGTTTTATATTGTAAGCTGCCTTGGGAAGACTGAAGTCTTGAAAGGTGGCTAAGGGCGCAATCCTAAGGCCTCTAGACCTTTGCCTATGCGCTCCTTCTGTCCTCGATAGGATGCCCATAATCTTCTGAGCAGCCACATCGGATTGCGCTGTAAGAAATGAATAAAATAAATTTTTTTTAAAAAAAATATATCAGCTAACTCCTGCAAATAAATGCTCATGTGGGCAGCATAATCTCTGATGCGAATGCTACAGGCTGCTTCTGTGAGAGGAAATTACAGGCATGCCTTAAACCATTCACAGATGTCCATTCACAGAAAGAGCCATTGTAACTTCCATGGGCACTTGTATCAGATATTGTACTGCTCATGTTAGCAGTTGTTTAGGGGTTAGCAGGCTAAGATTAGATTTGCACTCCCCCTGAGAATGCCTTCCTTGCTTTATGAGGAAGATCTGGGTTCTAGTCCCCACTGGGCCATGAAGCTCCCTGGGTGACTTTGGGCCAGTCACTGCCTCTCAGCCTCGCCTACCTCACAGGGCTGTTGTGAGGATAAAATGGAGAGGAGGAGGATTATGTAAGCCGCCTTGGGTTCCTTGTAGGAAAAATGGTGGGGTATAAATAGAATAAATAAATGAAACACCTTGTATAAATTGGGTATGCATAGTTAGGAAAGATTAGTTCCTTCGCTTTTCACACACACACACCCCGCCATATACTCCCTGCACCTCACACATGAACCCTCACAGTTATACAGAGGAACAAGTTCCTAGCTCTTGCCTTCCCATCCTCCCCTCTTGGTCATTCTCACCTGGGTGGTGGGGCAGTGATGGGACAGTTGGCACATGGCCTCCTGTGTCTCCTCCCACCACACAACACTCTTCCTCTGCTGTATGGCTATGGGGCCTTGTGCCGGAGAAGAGAGCAGCAGGCCTCTTGCTATCCCTCGGCCAGCACAGTTCTTTCCTCCAGAAGGCCCACAGCTAGCAATTACCAGCTACCTGCTGCAATATGGGATCTTGAGAGCCTGCATGCATCATTTCACTTTTGTCACTGTGGGGAGTTGGGTGGGAATTGGGGAGATTACTTTGACCACCCCATGAATCTTCGGCAGGGGTAAGGGGTCTCCTACCTCATGGCAGAGGTAAGGGGTCTTGCCTGACCTCTAGTTTGCCACATTACACAGAGAAACATAAAAAAACATATAAAAACAAAAACAAAAAAACCCCTACAGGTTCGGTACCACCCAATAGCTGATGCTCTCTGGGAGGTTCACAACAATTCATAAAATAAAATACAATAAAATACAGTATAAATGTCCCTTCTGTGAATGAAAGGGCTCCTTCAATTCACAGAAGGGACTGAGAGCCAGTGGAGGAGGGAAGGAGACAAATATCGCCCATCTCCCCTCCCTCCTGCAGCCTCTTGTGCTACCTCTCACACTATTCCAGAGGGACCCCCAATCTCTGGAGAAGCGTATCAGGGAGCACAGGGGGCTGCGGGGGGAGACTCAGCAAAAAACCCCACACCTCAAGGAAACTCTAGAGCAGGGCTCTCCAACCTTGGGTCCCCAGATATTGCTGGACTACAGCTCCCAGAATCCCTTGCCATTAGCCATGCTGGCTGGGTATGCTGGGAGCTGTAGGCCAGCAACATCTGGGGATCCAAGGTTGGAGAGCCCTGCTCTAGATCCAAGCCCAAGAGTCAGAAGCATTCAAAGATCAACTGCTAAATGCTGCCTGTGAATACCCAAAAACCAATGTGGTTAACTTCTCCCCAGCAACTAACAGAGTCTCACCATATAGGCAACACTTGAGTTGCCATTGTTACATTCTCCCATCAGACCACTCAAAGTCACTGGGTAAGTTATAAAATAAACAAACAAAACAAACAAACAGGAAAATACTGCATCTTTTACTCAAAGCTCTCTCCCTAAAATTACTGATGCCATTTTATAGCAGAGACAAAAACCCTGAGTCACTGTTGCCCTCTAGTGGTCACATGAGAAAACTACAGATCATGAATAAAGAGATCGGAGAAATCAATTCAGGGACCTCCAGAGGTACACTGCTAACACAGACACCTTTAATCACACAATATATACCAGCTTGTACTCCAATCAACAATATGGAATTTAGTTCTGAAAAGTGCGGAGGTTTTATTCTATTGTTTTTAAAGGTTTTTTAATATTATGTATCATTTATATACTATACCACCCAATAGCTGAAGCTCTCTGGGCACTTCACAACAATTCACAAACACAATACAATAAAAATAGTATAAAAACAGCATAAAAACAACATTATTATTATTTTTTTAGTATACAATATTTAAAGAACAATTCAACAGCCAAAACAATTCCAATACAAACAGACCGGTCAAAAGCAGGCCTGTGGCTCATGCTGGCTCAGCTTGTCTGAGCGTGGAAAGCTAAGTAGGGTCAGGCCTGGTTATTACTTGGATGGGAGACCCCATCAGATGCTGTTTGCTACTTGGTTTATAATTGTTAAGCTGTTTTGTTGGCATTTTATATTTTTATGATGGTTGTTGACTGCCTTGGGGAAAGGAAAGGTGAGATACGAGTGCTGACCCTTGGTGTGAGCCTGACAGCATATATCTGGTAACCAGGGCCTTTGTGGAGGTCAAGTGCTAGCCAAGAATAGGTGGCCCTGTTACTGATAAATGACACAGAGGTTGGGATCCTCAACAGAAGAGCAGATGTTTACCAGACACCTGGGCTAAACTGAATATAGTCAACTGGCGCTAAAGTATTTTCTTTGTGCCCATCTCAATATGCATTTTTTTTTCTACCGCTGAACTATTATGCTGCTTCTTTGTTGCACCTCTGCGGCTTTGTTTCACAGTAATTTTCCTAGTAAAAGAGCAGCCTTCTCTTCCCCTCAAACACAATTAATGTGTCATTCACATTGTACTTTGGACTGGAATATATAGCAACTTGCAATAGCTGCTCCAAAAAAGGGGGAAAAAACACCATAATCACCATAATTATTGCTCGCATCGAGGGAACACTCAACTTCCTTGCTATGGCAACTAAAGCTGGGCAAGCTGTTTAATTCAGGGAATGTGTAAATGCACCCAATTACTTTCCCAAACATTTGACTGCCCACCTGTGTCCACTTGAAGAGGGATCAAGAATGAGGGGGTAGAGAGGAGTGGCTTGAACGGAGCATGCAAATAGGTTACATAATGAGCAACCTTAGAGGCTACTGCATTATCCCAATGTTGGCTTTGATTTTTTTAGTACCGGTAGTTACCGGTATGTATCTGTAAGGGCACATATGTTGCCCTGCTTATGTCTGTGCTGTACATAATGAACCATTATTTGCAGGCACTGATCTCCTCTTCTTCATAGATATATGTAATAAGGTCAGTGCCTGGTATGTGGATCCAGAGGATTAGGTGGGCTTTGTGTCTGCAGTCGGGCAACCCAGACAGTAGCCTAGTGGCCATCGCTGCAAACCATTATACTTTTTCCAGGAAGCCAGCTAGAAGTGCTAGAGTTGGAAGGGGCCTACAAGGCTATCGAGTCCAACCCCCTGCTCAATGCAGGAAACTAGAGGAGGGGTCTCCCATCCAAGTAATAACCAGGCCTGACCCTGCTTAGCTTTCCACGCTCAGACAAGCTGAGCCAGCAAAGCAAAGGCAGGAGTAGAAGCGAGTTCCCTTGAAGCCCCTCTTCTCCCCACCTTCCCATTGCATGTTCTGCTAACTCTGGACATCCACGCACAAAGCACAATGTCTTAGTCTAAGGTGGAGAAAAGTATTTAAGTGAATTACTTGTTTAATAAAAGTAAATATTTCATTCTTAACTCATTTTAATTATTCACCTGTGAAGCTCCCCTTGTTCAAACTTCATTTTAAAATGACACTTCCTTTATCTCGTTTTCTTCAAGATAGTATTTTGGTTGAATGCCCAGACTCGTTAAGATGACGGTATCGGTAGTTGTTGAATTTTCACTCTGCTAAGTTTTTGTTGAATTATTATTTTTATTTCTTCAACCTGAGGTTCTGTCTATGTTGGAGCCTCACAGAGTTCTAGATCATCAGAATGCTAGCATGTTTCTTCTTGCTATCATGCTTCTTCTTCAGTATGGCTGGATCGTAAGCCGTGAATTAGTCCTTTTTTTAGTCCCTTCAGCCTGGGACACATGGGATCTTGTGAATACCTCTATTGAAAAAACAAAACAAAAACTGCAGCTGTTTCTACATGAAAAACATTCATGTAGCATTTGATCTGTGCTGGCTGTCTCACACTCGCAAGTCATCATGCAAGGAACATGCATGTGTGAATTAACCCTTAGATTTTAGATAGAGACTATCAAGGATTTTCTGGGCTGCTTCAACCTTCTTTTTGTGGATCTAGATATGCACAGTGCTCCACTATGAATATGGTGTGTATGAATATTATGTGTATGACTACCATTAGGAGTATTCCTTCACACTGAATTAGCATAGCAGCAGCTAATGGATTGCAAGATGGCATTAATGTGACACTTGCTTTGATGCTTGTGGAGACAAAACATGCTAATCCTCCCTTTGCCCTTCCCCCCTTATCTGATGGTGTAGCCTCCATACTGTGGCACTTGAAGCCTATGTGTATGAATATTATAGGCTGGAATTGCACCATCTTCCCTTACTTGCACACATGGTGTGTGGTTGTGCATCCCCCCCCCACACACACACACTCTTACAGGATCCTCGGCCAGTGGGACATGTGAACCAGCACAGGGTTTCTCACACTGAACAAATTACCTAGAGGCAGGGCAAGCTAAGAACAGAGGACTAAACATGTAGATTCACCCTTAATCTGCCACAAAAACTATTTGCACTCTCCAAGCTTCAAATAAAAGGTCTCTGGTTTAAAGAATTGAGTGTTTGTTATGTTTCTGGCCACTCAATTAGCTGATTGACACATGCATTGCTTGGTACATTATTTTACAACATTAAAAAGCAATTAAGTTAGGCAGGTTAGAGAATTGTTTTGTTACTCATAAATAAATCAGCCCTCTTGGGAGCTCTTGTTACATTGTGTACAAAGAGTAAATTCCCTTAGAGGGGAAATTACAAGTACAATCTTGTGCTGAGTTTCTAAAATGAAAACAACCAGTGATATTAGTATTGCTATTATTTATATAGTGATTTTCTTAAGCAGTATACATGGGTTTCATTAATCCTTCTACAACCTATAATGGTGGCCAAAATAATCTTATAATAAGAATTCTCTTGAATGAATTAGAATCATTATGCATGGTGTGGAGAAAGTAGAACTCAAGGCCCAGCAGAAGTGGGCCTTGGGTTCTCACACTCTGCCCACATCCTGCCCCATGCCACTTCTCCTAACCAGGGAAGAAGCTTTAAAAAGAACCAGGGAGATCCTGCATTTGCTGTGACTCAGCGGTAGAACACATACTTTGCAAGCAGAAGGTTCCCGATTCAATTCCTGGCATCTCTCCAGGTGGACTGGACAATCTCCTGCCCTGTAGAGCTGCAGCTACTCAGTGACCTGGTTCACACATAAAACCTATTTGTGGGTTATTTAACCCAAGAATTGGTGGGGATGAGCAGGAGCGAACAAGCTGTCTCTGGCATGCTCCTTGCTTCTGCATTTTGTGAACAATCTACAATCACCCCATTTGTAAGTTGTGAGCGTGATGTCTGAACCTGGACACAGTGGGCTGGTCTGCACGATCAAGCAGCCCACTGTGGCTTATATAAGCCACGGTGGGCTGCAGCACGTGTGGGTGGCCATTTTGAATATTCAAGTGGTTAACAAACCACCCACAACTCTAAAACAGCCCATGGGTTAACCATGCCAACAACCCACCTTTGCTGGGTTAGATGACACGACAAGCTGTGGTCACGGCCTGAATATTCAAAAGTAGCCCAGCATGTGCCTCAACCCACTGTGGCTTAAATAAGTCATGGTGGGCTGCGGTGATTATGCGAACCCGGTCTCTGGGTTGTTTAGGGGTTAAATGGCCCAGAGTTAACCCAAGAATAAATTGTAGCTTAACTCTGGGTTTTTTAACTCCTAAACAAGCCAGTGTGGCTTACACTGGCTCAGCTTGTCTGAGCATGGAAAGCTAAGCAGGGTCAAGCCTGGTTATTACTTGGATGGGAGACCCCTCCTCTAGTTTCCTGCACTAAGCAGGGGGTTGTACTCGATGGCCTTGTAGGCTCCTTCCAACTCTATGATCTATGAAATCTATGATGAAGTATATGCTCACAGCCTACAAATGGGGCAATCACAGGTTAATTGAAAGTGAAGAGCATGCTAGAGGCAGCATACTTGCTCACTCCCACTTGTACCTGACAACCCATGGCGTGTCATTACATGTGAACTGGCTCAGTGTTGACAATATTGGACTAGATGGACCCATAAGGCAGCTTCCTATGTTCCTAGATAGGGAGGAACTTCTTCCTTTCTCATAATACTAGAACCCGGAGTCATCCAATGAAGCTGAATGGCGGGAGATTCAGGCCAGATAAAAGTAAATACTTCTTATACAGGGCATAATTAAACTATGAAATTCACCTTCACAAAATATAGTGAGGGCTGCCAACTTGAATTGCTTTAAAAGGGGATTAGATAAATTCATGAAGGATAAGGCTATGAATGGCTATTAGTCATGATGGCTTTGTTTTATCAATGCACATATGTACTGTTAACATAAGAGAAGAATGCAGATTTATTTTTTTAGAAAATTTCTGCCCTGCATGTTTAGGCTCCCAGAGGGCTAAAGCATCATCAAAACAATTAAGAACAATAAAACAAAAACCAACAATAAAACAGTAGAAATGGTAAGAGCATAAAATTTCAGCAACAGAATGAAACCATAATCAAGCAAGATTTTAAAAGCTATGGGGAAATTAAAAAATACCTGAGAATTGCAGAAAGTCCATAGCGACAGTGGTAGAGCGCAGGTTTTACATGCAAAAGCATCTCCATGTAGGGCTGGGGAAGTCCCATGTCTGAGAGCCTGGAGAGCCACTGCCAGCCAGGTGTAGATGACACTGAGGTAAATGGATGGATGATCTGACTTGGAACAAGGCAGTGCCTTGAGACACCAGCCAAGCCTCCATGTGGAGGTCATTCTAGACCAGGGCTCTCCAGCCTTGGGTCCCCAGATGTTGCTGGACTAAAGCTCCCGGAATCCCTTGCCATTAGCCATGCTGGCTGGGTATGCTGGGAGCTGTAGGCCAGCAACATCTGGGGACCCAAGGTTGGAGAGCCCTGATCTAGAGGGGATGGCTCTTTGTCTGTAATGACCCTTTTCTTGGTTGCCACAAACCCAACTTCCAAAGTTGGGAGCCCCCAGAGAAGAGCCTCCAGAGATGTCCTTAACGTACACACAGGCTCATGTGGACGAAGACACTCCTTCCAACCTGAAGGGAAGAACCAAAAGCTGTGGCCAACTGTGAGTGCTCCAATTCTGGATTAAATTTTAGACATTTAAATGCAGGCCAGAATGAACCCACAAAATAATGAAAAGGACTGGAACAGGAGGAATCTTTTCATCTTTGAAGTCTCCATTAGCAAGATCATGCTTCCTTTTTAAAGAAATCTATTTGTGAAACATCCAGGTGAGACTTCGACAAGTGTCTCAGACAGACAATCAAATGCTATTTTTAAAAAGATGCACTTGTTGTGCTTCTCTGGATAACTCATTCAAAGCCTGATCTCACAGTGAAAGTCAAACTTAGCATTTCATAAACAAATCAGCCATGTCATTGATTGTAGGGTTGTATACATATCCCACAGCTTTCTCATGACTCCCTCTGGCGAGATTTTCAACAAATATATTTTGACTGGCAGAAACAGTTCTGACAAACAGGCCTTCAGACTGCTGAGCAGAAAGTCTGCAAAGTTTTACTGCATTAATATGTTGGTGGCCATATTGGTCTAACACAAATAAGACACTTATAACTGTATCTTGTATTGCATCAAGTAATAGTTTAATTTGAATTTACACCAAACCTTTCCTCAAACAAAAATAGGTATCTAAAGCAGAGAATGGTGGAAAATGGTTTCAAATGCCCAATTTAGGCTTAGGTATTTGTTTCCTCCTTCAATTGCTTGATCATTTTGGTTGCCTTTTCTGAACCATTTCCAATTATATATGTATATACAGTAATACCTTGGATTGCAAGTAACTTGGTTTGAGAGTGTTTTGCAAGACAAGCAAATTTTTAAATATTTAATATATATTTTTTTACTTGATATACAAGCAACATCTTGCAATACAAGTACTGTAGTATGGCTTAAATTAAAAATCTCTGTACAAATTTTTTTGGGGGGATTTCATTTTGATATAAGAGTGTTTTGGATTACAAGCACGTTTCCAGAACAAATTATGCTCTCAATCCAAGGCATGACTGTATATATATATATATATATATATATACACACACACAGTGTATATATGAAATAGGGTGGCCAGAACTGTACACAGTATTTCAACTTTAGCTGAACTATGGATTTTTTAGATAAAGGCCATTATATTTTCAATCCCTTTCCTAATCATTCCTTTTAATAGTGAAGTCTGGGAATGCATGTTGATCCTTATGTAGCCAAAATGGCATCAACCACAAATAGGAGGGATGCTTCTTCATGCGAAGGGGAACTCCAAGAATTGCAGATGTAAATTGATTTTTTTTTTAATGTAGGGGGCAAAAAACACGGCAAAACAGAAAAACGCAGTCACTGTGTATGTGTACAGTTACGCAGAAGAAAGTGAAGGGGGAAAGAGTAGGGAGAAAAACGCAAGGACAGCTCAGTGAGGCTGTTAATAACAACCTCTCAGTCCTTAGCCAGCCCACTCAAACTAGGCCAGCCTATATATTCTCCCATGTTCCTCCTGGCTCAGAAAGAACATATCCCTCACTACCATCCAGTGTAGGGCAGGTTTGCAAGACAGGGAGATGAGCTTTCTGCCACTCTTGTGGGCCTTCTCTTCATGCAGACCAGCAGAATAAAAGGTGCTGCGTCCTTTCCTGACCAGACCTGTGCTCCTTGCTTCCTCCAAGTCTGCATAGAAGGGATCTCCTCAGGAATGTAGGCCGGGTATTTTCTTGCTATTTTAACCAATTCTCATTGCTTGTCATTTCTTTCCTGTATAGTGCCTCTTGGGGTGATATCCGTAAGGGTAATTACTCTAACCACACTGGCTCTCTTTTGGGGCTCTTCATAATCTGCTTGGGTTTTCTCCATCCTGAATAATAGGGTATCATCCACAAACCTCACTGCTCACCACTGGCTGCAGATCATTTATTTGGTACATGGGAAACAGCACTACTCAACAGTTATTTATTATAACTACAGCAACTCAGAGCAACTATATTGACTTGCAAGAAGAACATAAACAACTTAACTGTGTGGCGTAGCGGTTAGAGTGTTGGACTGGGACGCGGGAGATCCAGGTTCTAGGCCCCACTCAGCCATGAAGCTCACTGGGTGACTTTGGGCCAGTCACTGACTCTCAGCCTAACCTACCTCACAGGGCTGTTGTGAGGATAAAATGAAGAGGAGGAGCATTATGTAAGCTGCCTTGGGTTCCTTGCAGGAAAAAAGGCGGGGTATAAATATAATAAATAAATAAATAAAATCAACTGAATAACTGTAACTGGTACAGTCATATAGGCCCAGGATTGTCCTGGCCTTTCAGGAGGTTATGCAAGCCCAACTACTCCTACTGGCTTCTGTCCCAAAGTGTGTGTGGGGGGGAATCTTTTGTTCCTCTCACATGGCCTGCTAACACTGAGTCCTTCTGGGCTTGTCTCTTAAAGAGGAAGTACACAACAATTTATGATTATGTTAAATAGCGCCTGCCCCAGCTGATGCACTGTGATGGCAGAAAGCAATCATGTCCTTTTAATGTAAGAGCTGGGCATATTCAGGCAGAAGGCCTTTCATCCTAGTTCTGTGGGGCTTTTGACAACAAATACATCAGCCTTCTGAAAACTCTTCTGCTGTCCTCAAAACAAAAAAAGCCTGCTAGTGTCCTGAAGGCAGACGATGGAGGTGGATGGGAAATGGAAATGGCGTGAATAACATGAACCGAGTGATTTTGCCTGACACTTAAGGACAAGAGGAGTTGTAGGCAAACAAAACAAGCATTCCATTAAATCTATCCATTCTGTTTCCAAAGCTAAGCAGATGGAGCAGCAGGCTGAAGCTGAAAACCCTTCTTTAAAATCCTTCAGTAGCCAAAATGGCACCATCCACACAGAACAGGGAAATATCAGCAGGCTTGGGGAAACCCTAAGGTTTGCAGAAATTCCAAAAAAGAACCCCCAAGGGAGGGGGTGAAATCCCCAAAACATCTCAATGAGAACTGAGCGTGCTCAGTGCCCATGGAATGCCGGAATGGTGACTGACTGTTGTGGTGGGAAGAGATCATGAAAAATCATGCGGAGGGCGAATGTAATGGAGCATGCTGGGAGAGTGCTTGGCTTAGCTGGCTGGAATCTGAACAGGAACACTGCACAGTGTAGCATCACAATCTCCTAAGAACCGTAACCATTCTTCCACCTCTTCCTACTGCAGCCTTCTTGAGGTGTATCTCCCTTGGCCTTGGTTACTGTAGGTAGCTGTGAGCCTACACATTCAATACTCATATCTAACAGTATTTTGAAATCCGAGAGCTATCTTTAAACAATGTGCACATTGTTTCTACTGCTCAATAAAAGTACATTTACTCACACTCTCTTTTTCTTAAAATACTTGCTCATTACTGTTTCCAACTTTAATAACTGAATATATAGTATACAACCTTGAAGTGAATTTAATAACTGGACTGAACTGCACAAGCCTACTGAAGTTATTTACGGGTGCAATCTTGTGCATGTTTAGACAGAAAAAAAGTGCTACAACTCCCAGCATTCCCCAGGCAGCTTGGCTGGGGAATGCTGGCAATTGTAGCACTTTTTTTCTGTCTAAACATGCATAGAATTCTGCCCTAAAGCACTTTGACAACTAGCACAATCCATTATTACAAAGGAAATGCTACATCCCAAAATAAAAGGTTGATTTTAATTGCTCAATTCTATTTTTTAAATATATTAAGTTTAATTCCTTATTTCATTGAACAGAAAACCAAGTGCTGGATCATGATCAAAGGCAGTAATGCTATTAATAAAAGTATCTTTATTCAACTCTGCAAAGTTCTACCACTGCTGAAGTTATTTTAATACAAGAAAAGATCCTTATGTTTCTAGTTCCTCATTTTCATTAAAATTAATAATTACCGTTGTAAAATATGATTACTCTATCTTACATAAATATGCTTGTTAGCACAGAAGTCATTTAAAGCAATTCACTAGTGCTGCAACTCAAAATTTAAAAGCTCTATTAGTTCTAAAGGCAATAAAATGGAAATTTAAAACATGGTTAATAGAGACCTACTCTGATCCAGCTCTTAGTTGCATTTAAAAGGTACAGTGGGGCCCTGCAACAAAATATTGCACTGTATCTTTGTGCATGCGTGTGTGTGTTGCCTCAGCCTGTAGCTGAAGGGACTGAAAAATCGTAAGTTAGCATCAAAGATAGGAATTCCTGCCCTAACTTGGCTCTTACGTGCAATTTTTAGAAAAAGGTTTCAAACATTTAAAAGTGCAACCAGTTTGCATACCCCACCTCTGACCTACAATATTAAGTCTGGACTACACCGAAGGGCTACCACGAGCTCCTCTCTCAGCATAGCCCTTGAACCTGCAATAGAATATGATAGTGAACTACACTACAGGGCAATTGTATGCTACTTCCTCAGCTCAATCTGCAATGTGAGGATAAAAAAAATGGATAACACTGCAGGGTTGTTGTAAACTACTCACAGCTTGGTGTGTAGTATTCAGTTTGAACTACACTGCAGGGTTGTCATAAGCCCCTCTCTCCCAGCCACAGTTCCTTGCAGCCTGCATTATAGAGACAATGGACTGCATTTGCTTTGGAATTCACATTAGCAGGGCTATTTTAAGGGGGGGGGGGGATGTCTCACACTAAATGAAATTAGAAAGAGCAGGAACTCTTCTCTTTGCTGCTACTTTTTGGAGTGCTTTTTGTGCAGAGAGGAATTGGATACCTCAGTGGCCAATCCCTGATACATTACAGATTTGTCAATTGATTCCTATGGGCAGCTCTCATTGCCATCACATTTAAAATGGGGCATGGTGGGTGGCTACAAGGCCTTTCCAGTGGTGGCACCCCATCTGTGGAATGCCTTCCCCAGAGAGGAGCACCTAGCACCTATGTTATGATCTTTTCAGCATCAGGTGAAACCTTTTTTATTTATCCCAACTGTTTTGAGGGCTTTGAGACCACTGCATTTTTATTGCTGCTGGTTTCACTTTGGTTTAATGGGCTGGAGTGTTTTTATTTTTTGCTGCTGATTTTATCTTGGTTCTATTATGTGCAGCTTTTATTCATTGTTTGCATTTTATGTTTTTAATGTATTGTACACTGCCCAAAGAAGTTGGGTTATTGTGCAGTTTAAAATTATAAGTAAATAAAGACATAAATGACTCTCTCTTTCCTTTTTATATCTATGTGTTTCTCTTGGTGGAGGAAAGAGGAGGAGAGAAATGAAGCAAAGAACAACAGAGGAAGAGACACAGAAATATAACTGCCACCATCCACTCTTCTTGTCCTGCCCACCCCTCCATCAGCTAGCCCTGCCTGCCAGGTGGCCAGCAATGTTTTGAACCTTTTGAGGCTCCCACAGCCACACCTTTCTTTTCATCATCGACTTTCATTCCATTCCCCAAACCCTGATAAGGCAAGGTTCCCAATCACAAGGAGGCTTCTAACTGTGGTACCTACACACAGGAACATAGGAAGATGCCTTATTCTGACCTGGTTCGCACGATCAAATAAGCCACTGTGGCTTGTTTTAATCCTTGGCACATGCAGGATGCCATTTCCCTAATTACTCACCCAGGCGCGTCCGAACCAGGCCAGCTTGAGGGGAAAACAACCCTGAAATGACCCTACAAGAGGCCATGGGTTATCTGAGGATTGTTTACCACTCAAACAAACGCTACTGCCTGGGCTTGGTCAACACAATAAGCTGTGCCGGGGGCTCGAATAAGCAACCTGGTGCTGTGGCTTGTTGGCTGAGGTGCTCATGTGAACCAGGTCATTGAGTCATGCCATTGGTCCATCTAGTCCAGTACTGTTGACAGAGGGAAACAAGCCACTGTAGCTCCCCCCCCACATCGCATGTGCCAGAGGGGATTTGCATAATTCCACTCACCTGTGTAGCTTGCTTGATCATGCAAACCCGGCAAGGGTGGCTTGTTGCCATGGTTAATGAGTCACCCCAGAACCCTATGGTATGGGAATCCAATGAAATAGCAGCAGATTTATCAGCATTGGCTGGGGATGCTAAACTAAGTTAAAGATTTTACTATATTAAGTGGTAGACAAGTATTACAAATAAAAAAGTTGTGATGTTGTAATCCTGTCACCTAATAGATGGTATTCTCAGTCTCTGCTGTTACCAGGCTAATGTTAAAGCACATTTTCTTGAAATGTCATAGCTACAGCAAACATGCTTCATTTTCCACCTATTGAACATGTAACTGAATGCAGTCCCCACTAGTCTGAAGAGATGAGCTGTCCTCAAATCTGAAACAGTCAGGACAAACTGAAAAGCTCAACTGCCAGGCCTGCTGTGGCACTGTCAGGAATACCATTCCTGATGGCTTCTGGCCTACTTTTATTTGGGGTACTAGTATATAGATATTATTAGTGTTTAGAGTTACCAGAATAGTGTTTTCTTGGAAATTGTGAATGAGCTTTAATTTCTTCAGAAAGTTTGTGATGTCCTGCAAGTTAAGAGTGCTGGTGGCATAAGAACATCAGAAGAGTTGTGCTGGATCAGACCAAGGGTCCATCTAGTCCAGCATTCTGTTCACACAGTAGCCAACCAGCTGCCCACAGGAAACCCACAAGCAGGACATGCCTGCTTCCTCCAGCAAAGGACCAGATCTCTCCCCCCACCCCATTCCACCTACAGAGGCTGACAGACTGGCAGTTGACTCTTACTTCAACACTGGTGATGGAGCGGCATCCTCTACCTCACCTTAGGGCAGCAGGCTAGTTTAGGGGGCGCAGGACAGGCTGCCTGGGACACTCAGCTCTGTCCGCCAACTGAGGGAAAAAGTTAAGTGGCTGTTGCTGCTATGCCTACCACATAATCCATCATCTGCTGCCTGAGGTGACCACCTAACTCTGACTAATGGTAGGGCTGGCCCTGAATAGTACCCTTCTGCTCACGTTCCCCAGCAATCAGTATTCAAAGACATACTGCTTCTGATATTGGAGATAATATATAGCCATCACGACTAATAGCCATTAATAGCCTTATCCTCCATGGGCAGTATCCAATGTTAGTCCTACATAGAGTAGACCCATTGTAATGAATTAGACTTATGTCTAATCTCCTTTTCAAGCCACCCAAGTTGCTGACCATCACTACATTGTGGTAAAGAATTCCATAACTGCATTGGGTTTGAGGAGATTCAATCCAGACACCCCTGCTGTGAGAGTGCCAATTCCTGAAACAATGGGGCACCAAATTATCTAATTCATGGATGTGGGGTACAAGATAGAAGATCCGGCTTGAGGCTCCTGGGGTATGCCTGCATAGTTCATAGATCATAGAGTTAGAAGGGGCCTACAAGGCCATCGAGTCCAACCCCCTGCTCAATGCAGGAAACTAGAGGTGGGGTCTCCCATCCAAGTAATAACCAGACCTGACCCTGATTAGCTTTCCACGCTCAGACAAGCTGAGCCAGTGTGAATTATGTTCATAGTTGGGGAGTTCTGGCCCATGAAAGCTTACACTGCAATAAATCTGTCAGCTTTTAAGGTAGCACAAGACTCTTTTGCTGCCACAGAATATTGCAGCTATCCCTCTGGAATTTTCACTTTTAAATTAAATGATTTCTCAGCTGAGTGCGTTCAGTTAGTTTGCTTTTTGACACACTTCGGGGGGGGGGGATCTGGCTGTGCTGAATACATTTAAAATGGATGCATAATCCTCTCTTCCTTTCTTTGTGAAAATTCATAAATGGGTTGTCTTGGGGAAAATCTGTCACAAAAAAGTAGGCCTCCCCGCAAGCACTAATTTTAATGTGTAGGAAAGGATTTGCTTTATTCTCCTTGAATTGCACATGTAAGCGGATATTACACATGGGTTAATGCACATGAGAAGCAAAGCCAATTAAAATTCCACTGCTTCCACAGAAAGCAAAATGGATTCAGCATAATTCAGCTTTCTAGGTCTTTTCACTTGATGTAAATTACAAAATGGAAATATTTATGTTAACTCAAACACAACCTTTGGTATTAAATGAACCCAGTTGCTAACCAAAGATACTATGGAAGAAACAGTATAGGGACTTGAAGCAGATAACCCTGTCTGCCCGCTTAACATTGCCATAGGCTTAAAATACTGTCAACACATTGTGGTTCCCCACATTATGGTGCATAATGTGAGTGTTAGTTTCTCACATAGCTGGGTGGGTAGGCAGGGTGATGGGGCCAGGGGAGAAAACATGGAACATCAGGAGAGCAGCATCTGTCAACAAGGAAAGAATCAGAGATTAATGGATAACTGCAGAGGGCTGAGCAGAAAATACTAAAATCAGATATATTAAGAAATCTATCAAGGTTGATCTGTTTCTCATTTCTTTTCTTCTTCTCTTAAACACCAATGGCACCTCAATAAAAACTGTGATCCCAGTAATATAAAAGGTCAGATCATAGGGAGGGAAAAGGATTCTTATGTGGCTTGTCCCCATCACTTCTGTTCACTACTCAAAATACAATGGTTGCATTCACACATAATGGTAAGCCACAGTGTATGTTGACCATAGTTTGTTGTTTCAGCCATGAATTGTCTTGCAGCCAAGCAAAGAAACTGTGGCTTATTTTCTCTCTTTCTGGTTTCTTTCACTCTTGCTCATTTTGCCAGCCTTCAGAACATTTTCATTTCCATGCTGCTCAAGCTGGATGTCTCTGTTTCAGTGCAGGTAGCAGTGGAAACAAGTCAGGGATAAACCATAGTTCTGGATTCAGACATCACAACAAGCTATGGTTCGAACAAGCCAGACTTCACAAGCCAACAACAAACCCTGGCTTCTATTTGTGGTCCTGTAGCTGGTTAACAAACCATAGTTTGTTTGTGGGGGTAGGTTTGGCAGGGATGGGGACTCGGACTCGACTCGTGAGTCGGACTGAGTCCCCCCTCTGACTCGAGTCCCAATATTTTTAATGGGACTCGAGACTCGACTCGGGACTCGAGACCAAGGACTCGTCAACATCCCTGCTTGATGCCACCTGCAGGTGCAGTCCGGACCTAGTTGCAGTAACAATCCAAGTTTATTTTTTAAAATCATTTTCCTAATGCAACCTTTCAGACATTTTGGGTTTGGCTGCCTCTGCCTGCCTGTTTGGGGTTCCCTGCCTCCTCTGCCTGCCTGGTCTCTTCTTAACCAGTTCCACAGTTTGAATTGTCCAAGACAAAGGCCTCTGCCTGCCTGCTTTGTGGTTCCCTGCCTCCTCTGCCTGCCTGGTTATTTTGGGTTTGTCTCCCTGGCCTGTTCTTGTCAAAATCAGTGGCAGAGTTTTGAGATAAAAAGGCACACTTGTGCCTAGAATTTATTTAAGCCACACATCTGAAGTAGCCTTATTTTGTTGGGAAAAAACCCGACTGATTTTAATAGGCACTTGTGGAGTCAGCTTTGGGAGTGACTCGGGACTCGGTGAGTCACCATTTTGGACCAAGGACTCGGACTCGAGACTTGGGTCCAAAGACTCGTGACTCGACTCGTGACTCAAGACCAAGGACTCTTCAACATCCCTGAGGTTTGGACACAAGAAGCCAGATTTTAACAAACCACACTATGGCTTAGCATTATGTGTGAAGCAGGCCAATATAAGATATTGTGTATTATCTGTCAGAAGGATGATATCTAGAAGATTCTGCATGAGACCAGGGGGTATAAGACGAGGTGACTCTTCCTGTCCTTTTCAACGTTGTGATTCAGGCTGTGAAGAAGCCATTTAAGAAACCTTTGCATTTGTATTTGCCCATCACCAATTTCTCCTGGATTTGTTTTGTCTCTCTTGCTGCTGGAATCTATGTAACATTTCTAAGAGACAGTATCCCCCTTTTAGGTATCAGTCCTGAAAAGAGCTGAATTATTATTGTTTTCCTTCAAATTCTAGATGTTTGGCATTTTCCCAGCTTGAATGTGCTTGACTGGGGTTAGCTGGGGGGGCTTGTCATTGGATCTGTCAAATATTCAGAAGGACTATTAAATAATGCATGGAAAGCATTAATTTATTACAGTTATAACAACATGGGATATTTAACTAATTTGTTTAGTGGTTACAAAAATAAAACTAAGGGAACAATCCTATGGCCCCTACACATAATCATAATCATAGTCAGAGCTCCGATACCTTGCCCCTGCCCCATCACAGCCAGCATGGAAAGAACCATGCTGGCAGCTCTCTGATGTTGGAACATGACCTTGGAGCGGGGTGGAAGGGCTGGGGAGGAGACTGAGACAGCCAGCATACGAGGGATCCTGAAGCTGCTCCAGCCGCCGCCTCTCTGCTAGACAGCTGAAAATGGCCATATAGCAAAAATGCAGAGTTGGAGGAGCGGGGAGGCAAAGATCGCTTCCAACACTCTGCATTGGTCATAGGCATGAGCCTCCAAGTTCGGAGGCTCACACTCATCTTGATTGGATTGCGCCCTAAGCTTCTAAAATTATAACCAGTTATTTATCATGGATAATATAAAAATATAAATGTCTGTGGATGGTAGTAAAAAAAATGAATCAATAGGTTCTTGGCATTAGTCCCAGAATGATGAAGAGAGTCTGGTTACCCACCCACCCCAAAACTTTCTATAAATGAAAGTACAGCAACTATAAAGGATATAAGTTAGTTTTGAAAAGCACTTATTCAGGGAACGGGGTTGGCCTCCTTTCAAATGTTGAATGCATGTGTGTTAATCCAGTGTAATTAGCAAAATTTTAGCCCAACCCAGATATTTAGAATAAAAAGCTGAAAACTGTGGAGTCTGTACATTTGATAGCTATGATAAACATACTGAAACTCCCCCCCACCCTCCACAAAAGCAATCAAGCTTTGTGGTTTTCTTTTTCCTTAGTTAAAAGCACCCATATCTCTATAACTAACCAATGGAATTGAACATTCTTACACCATTCTTATGTGTGAGAAGGAGCTGACAGGTAAAATCTAATAATAATGGGCAACTACACTCAAGTTGACTGGGAAAATACAAATTCAGATCACAATAAGGACAACATTTCTACAGACAACAGAGGACCATGCCTTGAAACGTTCATGGACCAGATTGTTGATTTAATCCTAAGCAGTGCCCAGAATCTCATGCAAGGTCTAAAAGCTGCTGAAGTTTAAGTTGAAAGCAGTGACCTGACCACAAGGCTATCTGATTCAAATATGTGAAGATTGAAAATATGTGAGAGTGGAAAATTGTCCAGGACATTCCACACAGTCATGTTGAAATTCAAAATCAGGAATGGTTATGCTTTGCCACATAAGGAGCAAGGAGGGTGCTGGGGCAATGTTGAGGCAATACTTTGAGGCCTAGGAGCAGTTGGGAAAACCAGAGTTTCATTGGCACAGGGTTGGCTGTGCGAGGGGCAGAGTGGTTGGATTCAGATCAGTACCAGGAGAAAAAGGTAGAAAGAAAGTCAGAGAGCATATATTTACCTGTTTCAGTGGAAGGGGAAAGCAAAGGGATTAACCCCCTCATTGTTCACAACCACTTGGAAATTCACAGAGGGCAATGACTAGCCTAGCTACAATGGGCATCTGGGCACAAATCCACAATCACCACAGTTTGCACACAGTGCCGCGTAGGGATGTAGTAAAACAGGAAAATCCAGCTCATTTCAGCTCAATGGATTTCCTGCCCACTTCCAATCTGATGATCAGAAGCAGGCCGAGTCGAGTCCCCCCCCCCCCCCCGTGGACTTCAGTCTGTAAGACAGACAGCAATTTGTGTATTATTAAGGTTGTTGTTGTTGCTGCTGCTGCTGCTGCTATTATTATTATTATTATTATTATTATTATTATTATTATTATTTTTACGCCAATGGGATTTGCACAAACTGGCACCTGGAAAGCATGTGGTTTAGCTAAACCACGTGCTTTTCAGGTGCCGGTTTGTGCAAAAAGGGCTGTTTCTGCACAAATCCACATCTGAAAACCACATGGATGTAGTGCAAGTTGCGTTAAAACCACATGCTTTCTGAGCACTGGTTTGTGCAAATTCCATTGGCCATAAAAACAACACGCAAATCATGTTCTGTGTTACAGACAGAAGTTCACAAGCTGGCTCGACTCACACTGCAGTGAGTTGGCACCAGCGTGTGGCCAGAGCGAACCAGAATCTGGGGGGGGGGGGAATCATGAAAATCCGATGGATTTTCACCCCCCTAATGGATTCCTCACACATCCCTGGTGGTATTCTTTCCCTTACAGAGAAAAGCTGCCAATGGCAATTATGAGAGGACTGATGGTAGGCTGAGACATTATTAGGAGCCGGGCGGCGCTGAATCAACTTCATCTGATATGACAGCTGCGCCCCTACCTTCCTAATCATCTGCTCCCATCAGTGGTTCATGCCTTGGTCTCCTCTCGCCTAGACTACTGTAATGCACTCTACGTGGGGTTACCTTGGAAGATGGTTCGGAAGCTACAGCTGGTAAAGAACGCGGCGGCTCGCCTGGTTAAAGGCAGCCGCCGGCGGGATCACATCACTCCAGTGCTCAAGGAGCTGCACTGGCTACCAGTTGCTTGCCGAACCGAATTCAAGGTGTTGGTTTTGACCTTTAAAACACTATATGGCTCCGGTCCAGTTTATCTCAAGGAGCGTCTCCAGCAACACCAAGTAGGCCGCTCAACAAGATCTGCCACAGACGGCCTTCTCCTTGTCCCTTCAGCCAGAGCAGCTAGACTGGTGGGGACTTGGAAGAGGGCCTTTTCTGTGGCGGCCCCCATACTGTGGAACTCTCTCCCTAGTGACCTCCACCATGCCCCCTCTCTGCTGAGCTTCCGCTGCTCACTAAAAACATGGCTGTTCAGGCGGGAATATGGAGTGGACTAAGATTTTAAAACTTTACTGTTTTAAATGTATTTTATTCTGTGTTTTATCATGTTGTCCATCGCCCAGAGTGGCCGGGTTGCCGGCCAGATGGGCGATCCATAAATGGAACAAATAAATAAATAGGAACCTCTGAGCCCCACACAGTGTGAGGGAAGCTAGCTACATGCTGGATGAACCTGGCTTGAGACTCCATGAATCCTTAGGAAAATGCCCTGGGCTCTTAGCTTGGCCACAGAAAAAGTAAACTACTAAACAACTGTTAATAGTCCTGCTACTTACTCCTTCTGTGAAACACGAGTTTCCCTAAATCTCAAGGGGAATCACAAAGGTCTGCAGCCCCAATATTGTAGCTACACACACAGACTATAAGTCCCTTAAGTACCTCAGGCAGGCAGCTGAGCTCCCACTATGGGAGGGCAGCACCACTAAAACAGACATTGCCTAAATGCTTCACAGGGAGTGAAGCTCTATCTGGATAGGCAGACAAATAAAGCAAGAGGAAAGCTGTGGTTCTGGAAAGATGGGCTCAGCCTCAAGGGTGTGAGATAGTACTAGGAGCCATGGAAGAATCACAGGTTTGTGGAACAGAAGGTCTGTGTACGTTAGGTCCAGTTATCATACCAGAGGCTGTACTCAAGAGCAGTTAGAGGGCACAGGCAAGAAACACAAGAAAGAGAATGACTGGGTTCAGACAACACAATAACCTACACTCAAGGGTTGAGTATGGGTTGTTGTTGAAACATGGGTTATTGTGTTGTCTGAACACAGCTGTGCTAACAAGCCATGGCTTGTTAACCATGAACAACCCTTGAAGACAACCCATGGTTTCTTGTTCGGTTGTGAACTGTGAGTTGTTCACCATGGTTTGTTGTCTCAGCTGGGTTCATACAACATGATAACCCACGGTTCTACAATAACCCACGGTTCAACAACAACAATCCACACTCAACCCTTAAGTGTGGTTTATTGTGTTGTCTAAACCCAGTCACTGACTTTGGGCATGCTCGGGTTAGGATTAAACGGAAGATTCAAGGTGCTAGCAGCATGCACATGACCATCAGGAACCATTTGCTCCTGGGCTGGCTGTCTCCAAGCCTCTTGCTTAGAGACAGACAGCCCAGGAATAGACTTACAGAACAATACAGATATGTCCAACCAGGGTGATGCTTGGGGGAAAAAAATACATTTGAAAGTCAACCAGGCTGAGCTTCCCAGTTACACGCCAGCTCCCCCCCCCCCCAGTGTCTTTTTCTGCCAGGTATAACAGGGGTTGTACACACTGGCCTCGTACCACAGTGAGGCTTTTTCCCCCCTTGGGGGAAGTGAGCAATATAACTAGTGAACTGAGAGTGGAGCAAGCAGAATCAATGCTCGACTAGCTTAATCCGACTCACAGGCACTTGAGCAGGGGTTCTCTGAGTAGATTCATAGATCATAGAGTTGGAAGGGGCCTGCTACAAGGCCATCGAGTCCAACCCCCTGCTCAATGCAGGGGGTTGGAGGAGGGGTCTCCCATCCAAGTAACAACCAGGCCTGACCCTGCTTAGCTTTCCACGCTCAGACAAGCTGAGCCAGCGTGAGCCACGTTTGCCCCATTCCTATAGTGTCACTGGCAGTTGGGTTTTTTTTTTTTTAAAGTATACCAGAGATTCACAACATGTACGGTATTTTGCACATTAACATATAAATAAGCACCAAAACACACTGCACTTGTTTAATATTCAGGAGATACTTCACAGAATTCTGGGTAACTGCTTACAAACCCTTTTGCAACTGTCAGCTACATTCCTGCATACCGCCATTCTTCAGCTGCCACTTAGAGTAAAATGCCTCTAATCAAACAGAATTCATTTTATGAGTTTGTAAGCCTAATTATTTGATAGGGTAAAGAAATTACTTTTTATAGCTAGCAAAGGAATTTCGAAAGGAATACAAGCACAACCCGTGTAATTAAAAAGGTGATTGTATACAGAGTCTATTTTGAAAGCATATATGCCCTCTGCTGGTATCTGGTTAAATTGCTAGTGTACATTTAACATATATTTATTTCAACAGTGTAACACAATTAATCCTAATTAAGGTGGGGGGGAGTTATAGGGAGGCTCACAGATTAGGTGGGGTGGGGAGATGATGAAATGCCACACTGGCTGTGTTCTCACATTACTTTATGCCACGAATTTTGGCTTAATAAACCGGAATATGAATGAGCAGCATGCTGTGCAGGCAATCTGTTCACAACTCCTTTACCCCTCCATTCACATGACATCTGGATCTGGGATTATGGTTCATTGCACCCAAACAATCCAGGACTTCTAAAATAATAACAAATTTAGCAACTGCTATTAAGATAAGATCTTAATTTGTTATAATTTTGAATTTGGTAATTTTATCTGTTTAGTTGTATGTTTGCTTTGTATCTATATATTGATATATCAGTTGCAATGGCTGGTGGTTGATGCAAAATAACTTTGACCTATTCATCTAACCTGGTTTAAAGCTGGCTGATGATCTGGGGTCTGGGCTTGTATGGGCATAGTAAACCATAATCCCAGGTTCAGACATTATGCGAACCTCTCCCTTTCCTAATTTGTTCATCCATTTACCGGAAGGACAGAGTGAATTGGCTGCATGCACCAGCACACTGCTCACTCCTATACTGATTCATTCAGCCATCATTCATGGTTTAAAGTGACATGCGAATACAGCCCATGTGAGGTTGCACTACCTTAGGAAGGTGGGAGTCAGGGAAAAACAAGAAGAACATCCTCCAGTCCAGTACAAGGCCAGCCAGTTGATACTGCAAAGATTGCTATGTAAAATCTTAGTCCTGAAGTCTCAGAACATCTGGGGAATAGGTGATGCTTGTCAAACATGCACAGGCTTTATCTTGAGGTGGAGGGGAGAATAGAGATGAAGAAGAGGAGATCACTGATATAGCCTCATGACAGCAGCTGGAGAGCCTAGGAGGAGATCCTGTTGCCCCAGAAACCCACATAAGGAGCCAACAAAACCAGAATTAGGGATGTGTGAGGAATCTGTTTGGGGGGTGGAAATCCACTGGATTTCCTCAGTTCGGCCCCCAGATTCTGGTTCACCACCCGCACGCTGGTGGCGATTTGCTGCAGCGAGTCAAGTCAGCTACCAGACTTCCATCTGTAAAACGGACCGTGATATGTGCATTTTTTTTCAAACCACCAATAGAATTTTTGCAAACTGGCTCTGGCAAAGCATGTGCCTTTAATGCGACTAGTGCGATTTGCACAAATAGCACCAACCCATTGTTGTGATATGAATCACATTGACCAGCTGTAGCACAGTGTTTACATGGAGAGGAACAGAATGGCGGTAAACAAGTGTGTTGTGTCTTTCTACTTTCCCGTGTTCTTTCTCATGGGAAAGCTAGGCCCTGGGATCATTATGAGCTAGTCACATAGTTTGTATGTTCTGATGACGTGCTAACTTGTTTTTCTGTCTGAAGCCATTTTAGAGAAGAGCAGGACTGCTTTCTCTATTCTTTCTCTCTTCTGGCTATTGCTTGCTGGACTTTGCAACAATGTAACGTCTTTGCTGAAGTGGAGTGAAGCTCAAACCTACTCCACTGGAATTAATGCTTGCTATGCATTGTAATCTGCACATGGACTGTAACTAGGAAATGTATACTCTGTAGAACTTTACTTGCTAAGTGAATAAACAGGTAGAAATAGACCTGTGGTGTTACAGAGTGTTTCTTTGCTACTTGCTACTTAGATTAGTCTGCAAACCGGGGAAGCTAGAAGCTGGAGTCGGATTACAGGTAAGCTGGCTGGCAGCTTCAAACTGACACGCTGCACGCTGCGCAGAGGGGGGTGAGATCTGGAAGATCTGTGTGTGGAATAATGGGCCTCTATGCACAGACAGGATTTTAAATCTCCTATCCAGCACACGCGGGGCTCTGCTGTCACTCACGCGCCTTCAAACGCTATTTTGGGCTGTATTAATAGAAGTATAGCTTCCAAATCGCGGGAAGTGATAATTCCCCTTTACTCGGCACTGGTTAGGCCTCATCTTGAGTACTGCGTCCAGTTCTGGGCACCTCACTTTAAGAAGGACATAGACAAACTGGAGAGGGTTCAGAGGAGGGCAACAAGGATGATAAAGGGACTGGAAACAAGGCCCTATGAGGAGAGACTGAAAGAACTGGGCATGTTTAGCCTTCAGAAGAGGAGACTGAGGGGAGATATGATCGCACTCTTCCAGTATTTGAAGGGATGTCACACAGAGGAGGGCAAAGATCTCTTCTCGTTCATCCCAGTTTGCAGGACACGGAATAATGGGCTCAAGTTACAGGAACCTAGATTCCACCTAAACATCAGGAAAAATTTCCTGACTGTCAGAGCAATAAGACAATGGAATCAACTACCTAGGGAGGTGGTGGGCTCTCCCAGTCTGGAGGCATTCAAGGTGCAGCTGGACAGACATCTGTCAGAGATGCTTTGACCTGGATTCCTGCATTGAGCAGGGGGTTGGACTCGATGGCCTTGTAGGCCCCTTCCAACTCTACTTTTCTATGATTCTATGATTCACCCATGTGTTTTTCAGGTGCCATTTTGCACAAAAAAGACCATGCCATTTTTGCACAAAATGGCACCTGAAAAGGCATGTGTTTTTTGGGTGCCGTTTTACACAAACAGGGCCTTTTTTGTGCAAAACAGCACCCAAAAAACACATGGCTTGGAGTGATTTGCACAAATTTCACCAAAAGATATATTTTTCGGGTGCTGTTTTGCAGATGGAAGTCCGTGAAAAAACCCATCATCAGATGGGAAGTAGGCAGGAAATCTGGCGAACTCAAACGAGCTGGATTTCCCTGTTTTGGTAAGCAGGAAGGGAATAATATGAATCCCTTCCCCATTATTCTGATGCTTGGGGATACTATCCAGGTATCACCCTGTGAATGTTCCCAGGACCAGTCCCTTGTCACCATCCCAACCTGCAAAACTAAGATGGTTGTTAAAAATGGTTGCGTTTCTTCATTTAAGTAGGCAGTCAAAACCAACCTTTGCTGGCTTCTTTTAATCTAGAAGGGGTGGTGCAAGCTAGGTCTATACCACAATGCTGAAGACACTATATTGCACTGTCTTTAACTTGCTGTTCCAACAGTCCAGCCCACTCCAGTCGATGGGACTTATCCGTTCTGTAGACACATTGGTGATTCTGGAGGGTGTCGGCAGCACTGATGAGAACCCACACAGAGAAGGAGTATATTTTGAGGCATGCAACTGAATGCAGTGAACTTCTGTTCCCTTCTAGACTTATGATTACAGATCAGCGATTAAGGAAGTGGTCAGATTGTTGCTAACATCTTAAGTAAGGCATATGTTGACAGTTAACACACACATACCCTGCTCATTTTGGTGTGTCAAAGGCCTTTATATATTCAGATACAGTATGCTCAAGAATCTCCCCTAAAGAGCCAGTATAATCCAGTTGATAGGAGGCTGAAATTTAGAACTGGAAGAATGATTTTTATTTAAATCCAGTGATACAATTTAATTGACCTGAAGCAATAAAATTGTCTCTCATTGTCCATTCCTTCTTCTGTAAAATAGAATTAAAAGAGAATGGTCATTAATTACTATATAGTATCAGTTTTCTAAACAAACCATATTGCTTTACAATTACAAACTATATTGCTTCAATCTGTGTTCATGTGCCATATCAGCGATCTTCACTATTTTTCAAGCAAAAGCCACTTTGGCTCCAGATACCATTGTGAGGCCACTCCCAGTGCAGGTCCACAATGCTCTCTTTGTGGTGCAGAGTAGAATAGTTGGGCAAAGGTGCAAGGGGTGAAAAATTGTTGGCATGGTAAGTGTGTAAGGATTGTAGAGGACTTAATTTGCTAGAATGGTTAGATTGTAATGTGAAAGTTGCCTTCATCCTCACATTGCCATTGGTACTATTCTCACATTCCATTGCCCTGTGAGACTGTTGCTCATGACCCCCAAAGTAAAGTGTGCCACAGATATACAGGCCTGTGGCTCATGCTGGCTCAGCTTGTCTGAGCATGGAAAGCTAAGCAGGGTCAGGCCTGGCTAGTACTTGGATGGGAGACCCCTCCTCTAGTCTCCTGCACTGAGCAGGGGGTTGGACTCGATGGCCTTGTAGGCTCCTTCCAACTCTATGATCTATGAAATCCTCTGTCTTTACCTAGTTTGCCCTACACTGCTTTGTAGTGACCCCAAATGCTCATGTAAAACTAGTCTTCTTCCTACCATGCAGTGACTAAAAGTATAGAACTCCTTTCAAGCCAGCCAATGGGAACTTTACCTTTATTTAAATATTGCAGTGAGCAATATGAACAAAATGGCAAGCAAACTGATATCATCAAACAATTCAGTGAGAAAATGTGTCTCAAACTCAGGCAGTCATTATGTTCTTAAATAAATTATTCATAGTCATGTGTACCCTCGCCACTTAAAGTGATTGCAAATGAGGCAGGAGCAGCGAGAATGCAACGAGCAGCAGATAAAGTGTCCTAATGACCAACATCTGCACAATGTACCTCAAATTGAGATTTAGGGCTTCAGATCCATTTACACCATGGCAAAGTATGCAATTATGGACTGAGCTGATTTCCGGCTTCAGCCTGTGGCACGCGAGTTTCAATAGCAAAGGTTTCCTTCTTTGGAAGCTTTCCAATGTCCTGATGCACCATTATAGACATCTGCAACACATTAAAACTGTTCCATTTGTTATCACTAAGCAGCAGGAACAATGCCCTGTGTCTGACTGAACAAATCACATGATTACCTCAAGAGATGCTACAGAATAAATATTAGGCACCCAAATCCTTCCTTTTAGTGGAGAGATCCTGAACAAAGCACAGAGAATCGGTCCTGGCAAATAGGGTCCCCCACCCATTCCGCACCAAAAATCTAATGCACAACTTATAGAGTTCTTTCAGACAGCTAGCCCAAGATAAAAGGAAGGGCCATGACATTGGCTCAGTGACAGGACACATACTTCACATACATTCAGCTTCAACCACTGGCATTCTAAGAGCTGATTCAGATGTGAATGTACATCGCTAATACAAGGGCCCACATAATTACTCAACATTCCGTGACCCACAGCTGACTACATGAACTTCTTCTACTGAAATGAATTCTGGTTGAAGGGACTGCACTTGATCCATGACAGCTATTTCCTGCACACAAATAACCATTTAATGTTTCAAATCATTGTGCAATGAATATGCATGTATGAACTCTTATTAAATTAAGAAATCACAAGTTACAGAGCTAGGTTTAGGAACCACTGGCCTACATGTGTTTACAATACTACCACTTCATGCATCACTTTTAGTATTCAAATTGCTCTAAAATTTGTCTTTCATCTTCAGAGCTGCTGACCCATTTTACACGTGAGAAGCATGAATGAAAATATAGAAAAACAAGGAATACAGACGACAAAGCAATGTAAAGTGCAACTGAGCCATTACCTCATCTGTATTGATTTTTCTTTTGCTAAATAACATGCAAGGCCTTACAATCTTTGGCTTGTGTCCAATGCTAATCTAACTTAAGTCCCATTCATTTCAATGGGTCTACTCTAAGTAGTACTAACACTGGATACAACCCCACCCCCCTCTATTCTATGAGAGCAGGGTTGGCGTCAGAGGCTGGCATTGTTAGGGAACTGCTGAGGACCCATCCCCTCAGGAAGGCCCAACAGTGACCCTGTTCTGCCCCCACTGATCTCCATCAGTGGGAAAAAAACAGCTCTCTCTGTGTGTGCGTGTGTGTCATGCCACTAAGCGGCAGCCAGGTACCACTCTCATGAGGACTCAATGCTGACCCTGCCCTGTACAGACATTCAACCTCCTTCTCTTCCCCATCGCCAGAAATCAATTGAGTGTACAGTGACCACTTACAAATCGCCCCCCCAAAAGAGGAAATGCATCACCACAATAGGACAGTGATTTGCATAACATTTGCATATGTGAACCATATGGAGTCACACTCTTCCTGTGTAAAGTCATACAGTGACAACCATTTAATTGCCTCTGTATTTAATCTCACATGTCAACCATCGTTTTAAGAAGTCTGTGAGAAATCAGGCAAATGAGCAAACTACACATTATCTGCAAGTGTGTGTAACAAAGCCAAGGCAGGGCTGTAATGAAATGTAGTCTAAGCAGGCTGCAATGTTGGGTTGGACAATAAGAAGGGCTGCTCATTTCTTTCCCCACCCATCATTTCCCCACCCAAAAATGCTCTCCCAAACTGCTTTTTCACTTGCAGGGTTAGAGATGTATGTCTGTAGGTAACTTTGAAAATTGTGCTATTTGCTAGTGTCTCCCCCCCCCCCCCCCAGAAGGAACTGATGAAATACAAGTTCAATAAATGAAAGGTACCCGGCAGTTGTAATACCCTCATAAATGTGTACATGGAATCTCAAGGGGAGAAAAGCAGCAGGGTGGTGGTGGGGATTTTGAATGTAAAGATGGCAGCAGGGAAAGGATTAAGTAGCCCTTTCCTCTCTCTATCATTCCTCCTCTGAAAACAATAAATAAAAGGGGGGGGGAGACACATGAATTTTGTCCCGTTCCCTCCACCCTAATCAGGCATAAACTGTGCATTTGCAAGAGAGGTGACAGGAGCAGGGGGCAGCCATCTGTTGCTTAAATGAAACCCACTGTAGTTATTCCGCTTACATCCTATTAGAAATTCATTCACATTAAGATGCGATACATGATCAGAATTTTAACATGGTCTTATGAGCTTAGAGGAAAATGTAACACCACAGAGCATGCCCTAAAATAGACCCCACAGAAATATTCAGATAGTAAGAATGTACAACTAATGCAGCAATATGTATGTTCACAGACACATACTGCTGTCTTTTCCTTTGCATATGTGAATCTACTGCAGACATATACATCCCTCTTTGCTCTATGAGACTAGGGAAAGAATCATCATCAGGCGATCACTCGTGACCGAGTAAGATTGTCTTCCGGGATAAAAGGAGGAAATTCTAAAGAAGATTGTGTAGACTCTAGCGATGGGTCCGTAAGTGACTGTGGAGGCCAATTCTAGATCCACACAGCTTCCCACAGTGAGGACACAGGTTACCAGATGGAAGATGGTCCTGTAAAGGATTCGTTTGACGTGCTTTTCGTTTAGCACGTTTCTCCCTTTCACCTTGCACTCAGGCTTCTTCAAAGTCCTTGGAACCTTTGTGAAAGGCCAACCTCCATTTAGATCGTTCATGGGCCAGAGCTTCCCAGTTTTCGATGTTTATATTGCATTTTTTTAGATTAGCCTTATGAACATCTTTAAACCTCTTATATTGACCACCGATATTCCGCTTTCCATCCTTGAGTTGGGAGTAAAGTAACTGCTTTGGGAGACGGCAGTCAGGCATTATCCCTCTTTGCTCTATGAGACTAGGGAAAGAATAGAAGGTAATTTAAAGTAGCTTCTGAGGTCACAAATTTGACCCTTACACTGAACATTGTTGGGGATGCTTAGCCTTCTCACCTGACCTGAGTCCAATTTCCTCCACCTCCTCCTCCCCCAGAGGTGCCTCTCTTCGATTTCTAACTTACTTAGCTATATATTATCTGTAAAGTTGATGGAAAATGTGGCCTTTTCAACTCAGTGTGATAGTAGTAGTAGGCGATCACTCATGACCGAGTAAGATTGCCTTCCAGGATAAAATTACAAAAAGAAAATTATAAAAAGAGGAAATTCTAAAAAAAAACTGTGTAGACTTTAGCGATGGGTCCGTAAGTGACTGTGGAGGCCAATTCTAGATCCACACAGCTTCGCACAGTGAGGACACAGGTTACCAGATGGAAGATGGCCCTGTAAAGGATTCGTTTGACGTGCTTTTCGCTTAGCACGTTTCTCCCTTTCACCTTGCACTCGGGCTTCTTCAAAGTCCATAGAACCTTTGTGAAAGGCCAACCTCCAGTTAGATCGTTCATGAGCCAGAGCTTCCCAGTTTTCGATGTTTATATTGCATTTTTTTAGATTAGCCTTAAGAACATCTTTAAACCTCTTATACTGACCACCGATATTCTGCTTTCCATCCTTGAGTTGGGAATAAAGTAGCTGCTTTGGGAGACGGTAGTCAGACATTCGAACAACATGACTTTAGAGTTAGACCATACTAGCCTGATCATAGATTTCATAGATCATAGAGTTGGAAGGAGCCTACAAGGCTATCGAGTCCAACCCCCTGCTCAATGCAGGAAACTAGAGGAGGGGTCTCCCATCCAAGTAATAACCAGGCTTGACCCTGCTTAGCTTTCCACACTCAGACAAGCTGTTCCAGCATAAGCCACAGGCCTGTGTGAGGGATCCTATTTTAATGAGGCCCAAGAAGGGGTGTTCCCCTTCCTTCTATTCCCAGTTGAAGATCCATAATTGGCAACATGTCCCTCCCAGATTAAAAACAGGGCGACAAACCTGGAATAATGCAAAAGTGCAGGTTGCAATGGTGACGAGGAGGAACAACTCCAAGGAGCTCTTGTCAGGGAGCCCCTGCTGGGTAATATGGGCCATCGGCAGATGCCCAACCACACCTAGCCTTGATGCTGCCTTTGCTTTGGGGAGTGCACTCCCTGTGTACCTTTTTAAACAGTAAAAGCACATATTTTCTCCTGCTGCCGACTTTTGGTGGCAAACTCAGTAGCAGCAGTTCCAGGCAGGGTAAGGGAAATTGCCCACCCCTGATTTAAACCCAGATAGTTTTTCCTAAGGCTAAAATGATGACAGTATAATTGTTGTAGGCATTGTTCGCTGTAATTCCCCAATGTGGTGATACATACCTCTGAACAACCCCTCATTGTAACAACCAACTTGGTGCAACCAACCTGATGTTTTAGACTACAACTCTTAGCAGTCCTAACTACGCTGGCTGGGGCTGACAGTTGCCCTACAAAACTAATGTCTTTATTCATGGAGTTGCACAAATCTCAAAATGGATGGCCAAGTGCAATATCCCTTCTTTTTAATAATCTGCCTTTAACTCCATGGCCCAAATGCAGAGCCTCTCTCTCTATATATAATCTGTGCATGTATATATTTTACTTGTCTTCCACCTTTCCTTTTGTAAACACTAGTTCCACTCATAATGGGAAATAAAGGAATCATAAGGAGTTTATGTAAGGATCACACACACACACTCCATTATATAAATGTTTTCCTTATCTGGATATTTTACATAAACAGAAAATGTTTAGACAGGATTTTCACATTGAATATTTCTAACTCCTCAAGTGCTAGCCATATTAGCATAATCTGGAAAGGCTGTGCACATGCAACAGAAAAGGAGATTTTATTGTGCTCTTTTATAGCTAAAATTTACTCTGGGAGTAATGAGCTAGCTATATTGGTCTGCTGGGCAAAATTTAATTGTACTTGTTTGAATGATGAAGACAAACTAGCCTGCTCTCTCCAGTGTATCAGGTGCTCCTTTTCTATGTCAGTCCCTTTAAATGTCTCACATAATCACCTCCTTGGTAGGTAGGGATAGCATTTTCCTTACTATCTTATAGAATACTGTGATGCCCACAGGCACCTCCAAGGGCATCCACAAAGCTCTCCACTCCCTGCTCCCCTAAAAAAAATGTGGTGTTGGTTTTTTTTTTAAATAAAAACCTTGGAAAGTGTTAGGACAATCTACTTTCTCCCCCTTTCTAGCTGCATTATTTCTATCCCCCACAACTCTTTAGCTCACTGTTTCTCCCCCTCCTAGCCTCTAACCTTGCTCTTTCTCTACCCCTTTGCCTTCTTGTTTCCCTCTCACTCCCGGCTGGCTTTGCTATTTCTCTCTCCACCTCCTTACCTTACTGTTTCTCCCAGTCCCAGCCTCTAGCCTTGCTCTTTCTTGCCCTTCAACTGCTTTGCCTTGCTATTTCCTTCTCCCTCCAGGCCTCTAGCCTCACTATTTCCCCCGCCCAACACTTCTTTAGCTCTCTACCCAATCTAGACCATGGAACCAATTACCTAGGGAGGTGGTGGGCTCTCCCACGCTGGAGGCATTCAAGGTGCAGCTGGACAACCATCTGTCAGGGATGCTTTGACCTGGATTCCTGCATTGAGCAGGGGGTTGGACTCAATGGCCTTGTGGGCCCTTTCCAACTCTACTTTTCTATGATTCTATGATTCTGTACCCCTTTGCCTTGCTGTTTTCCCCTCCCTCCCCGCCTCCAGTGTCGCTGTTTCTCTCTCCACCTCTTTTGACTAACCCAGATAGCAGCCATTATGTGACTAACCACATCTTCCATAGGAGCCATTTTGTGATGGTGCCTACAGCAGTTTTTCAAATTCTGAAATGTGTCCACAGGTCCAAAAAGGTTGGGGAACCCTGTTGTAGAAGCATAACATTTGGGGCGTGTTCGCACGACACTGGAACCGTGGGGGAGCAGAAGTCCCCCACAGTTCCCGTGTCATGAAAATGCCACCCGGGGGCGCCCCCGTGGGACAGCCGTGCGTGGGACGCACACAAAGTGACCATGGGTGGTAGAGGGGTAAGCCCCTACCGCGTGTGGTCACCCTGCTGTGTGAACAGCGGGCGGCCGTCCCGTGGGGGCGCACAGAAGCGGCAGCCCAGAGCGGCCGGAGCTGTGGCCGCTCCGGCCTGTAGGGGCAAACGGCCCCTCTGGGCATCCCGAGCCACCGCCCCCTAGTGCTGGGAGGCCCGCACTGCGGTGCGGGGGCTGCGGGGTCCACCCACATGCATGGGACGCAGGTCATCTGCGGCACCCCGCCAGACCCCACGGAAGGCCCCGTGGTGCCTCCCCCGCTCGCAGCCTGGGTCGTGTGAACCGGCCCTTGGCCTCTCATGCAAATTAGCAACTGCCATGCTAGGGTCTAGGGAAATAGGGTTTCTCTATCTAGCCACCTACGCTTTGCATGGGAGTGTTTGTGTCAGTTCTCATGATTTCTTTCAAAGCAGACAAACATTTAGATATCAGAGCAAACACACTAACATCCTAACAGACTTACAGCACTATCCTATACATGTCTACTCAGAGAGGGGAAGGGGTGGGCAGAAAGTAGATCTCCTGATGCTTTGGACTTCAACTTCCAGCATTCCTGACTACTGGCCATGCTGGCAGAGGCATCTGGGAGTAGGGCTTACTCCCAAGTAAATGGGAATAGGATTGCAGACTTAGGATACAGCTCAGTCATTCAAAAATAAATAGGAATTTTGCTTTTGGCTTCAGTAGGCAGCTGCACCATAAATCATCTGGGAATTCTTTCTTTATTCACTTCAGCCATGTGAGCTACCTACTTGCACAAGAAGAAAGTAATGTTGATTCCCCTGCTTTTATTAGATGTTTCTGGAAAATAATATTACTGTTTTTAAATGTGATGCAGTTGGTTATATTTCAGAGTGTCAGAGAAGTGTTTATTATTTTACTAAATCTATCTGAGTCATACAGACCTGACTACTCATTTGCAGGCAGTAAAACAATTATGAGAAGTCTAATAACAATGCACTGGCTTGAAATAGTTTGAAAAGTGTTTCTAATGGAAAATGCTGATATAAGAATATCAGCTGGATCAGACCAAGGGTCCATCTAGTCCAGCATTCTGTTCACACAGTGACCAACCAGCTACCCGCAGGATCCCACAAGCAGTACATGAATGCAACAGCACCTTCCTGCCCATGTTCCCCAGCAACTGGTGTACATAGGCATACTGCCTCTGATACTGGAGGTAGCATATAGCCAATCAGAACTAGTAGCCATTTATAGCCTTCTCCTCCACGAACTTGTCCAATCCCCTTTTAAAGCCCTCCAAATTGGTGGCCATCAGTACATCTTGTGGTAGTGAATTCTGTAGTTTAACTATGTGCTGTGTGAAGAAGGACTTCCTTTTATCTGTCCTGAATCTACCACCAATCAGATTCATGGGATGACCCCATGTTTTAGTATTGAGAGGGAGGAAAAATGTCTCCCTATCCACTTTCTCCACACCATGCATAATTCTGTACACCTCTATCATGTCTCCCCTTACACGGCTTTTTTCTAAGCTAAACAATCCCAGCTCCTGTAACATACAGTCAGTGCCCCAGTCACCTCTTAAAAACCATTCTACAACTTCCTAGTCCTGTGCTAGGTACACAGGAACACTTGCATGGCCCTTAAGATTCCTATTGACAGAGTTTGGGTCTGACTCTTTTCACTTCTCTGCTCTGAAAGAGCTCATTATGAGGCATTCCTACAGTAGAGTACAGAATCCGTTTAAATAATGGTTTTGAATACTGAGGAATGTAATTTTATAATTTGCATTCAACAGAATCATTTGTCTTTACAAATATGATTAATAATGGATCAACTTCTAAAAATGTAAGGCTTACTATAAATTGGATTGGTTAATAAAATCGCAAAACTATATCAGTGATTCTGAGGAGGGGCAGGAGAATGCAGGAAACCAAGTTAGAGGATTTTTGAACTAAGAATTTTGCAGGCTACCCTCTCCCCCAAACAATGATGGCTCAATGGCTCACTGACCGCAATGGGACTAACACCAGAACAATCTGAATTTTGTGGGACCATACAAGAAAGATAGTTCTTCTAAAGTTAGGTGCAGGATGAGCTTGTTTTCTTAATGCTGGGGCTGCAGGTTAGGAAATTGGTTGACACAGCTGATTATAGGATCCTGAGAAGTGGGTTGTGATAAAAGAAGATATTAGGGAACATAGGAAACTGCCTTATACTGAGTCAGACCACTGGTCCAGCTAGCCCAGTACTGCCAACACTGAGTGACTGTGGCTCTCCAGGGTTTCAGGAAGCATTCTGGACATGGGTGGCACCGGTGCACATCCTTCTGGCAGCAACAAACATCCCCAGTAGCAGAGGGCAGTGCACAGAAGTTCATCCTGACCAATTGTATTGGTCAAGGGAAGCGGGACCAGCTCACTTTTTTTAGCCAATACAAGGAGCGGCAAATCCCTTTTTCTCCACACCACAGTTAGGAACATAGGAAGTTGAATGATCTCAAGTTAGGCCATTGGTCCATCTAGCCCAGTATTTTTGACATTGACAGGCAGCAGCGCTCTAGGTTTTCAGGTAGGATTTTTTTTCTAGCCCTACCTGGAGATGCTGTGGATAGAACCTGGGACCTTCTGCATGCAAACCACGTGCTCCACCACTGAGCTACAGCTCTTCTCACAAGCTGGATGCCTATGGAGAAGTTTATGTGGGAGTGGGTACAAACATTTCCCACATTTGGCTGGCTGATGGCAGTGCCTCCATTTTCAAACTACTCCAGTACTATGTTGTTTGTCGAACCTTGACTTCTATTTTCAGACTCCACACAGGTATTAGAACTATCATGTTCATTTATCAGGATTATATGCATACTCCCTGGCAGGGCTCTACAAACACAGCCCTGTGCTGCAGCAGGGTTTCTCCTAGTCTCAGAAAAGGGTGGTGGTGGTGCGGAGAGTCTGGTTACATGTAAGAGAACAGTGCAATTTACTACAACTACAACACAAGCACCACCACATGCATGCACCTCATTTCCTATGAATATAGCATAGTTAAGTTTGCAAATCACAGAAGCAGGAGGCAAAAGCTAAAAGATAATAGCCTTCTGTCCTATAATATTAAAACACCAGAGGAGGGCAATCACTGTAACAGTATCGGCAATCAGTACTGATGTTAAATATCCAACTAATCCATGAATGTGCAGTCAATGACAACCATCCACAGAGGCAGATAATAAGGACTCGCACCAGTTTAAAGATTCATCACACCACACTACTGACAGAGCTTTACAAACTTATGCATGGTGTAGAGAAACTCAGACAATTATTTATTTATTTATTTGTAATGTGGGAAATAGAATGCTAGACAGGACTTTGTTCTGATCTAGCCAGACTCTTCTTATGTTCGCTGTTACATGAATTTGGCAAAAACCCGATTAAAACTACAGCCTCAGCATCTATGTAGATGGGAACAGTGTTCCTCTGTACTAGTTACTGGGGGACAAACGGCAGGGAGAATGCTGTTCAGGGGGCTGGTTCCAGATTCCATTGGGCCCTCGGCATAGTGCTACCAATGGGCACTGCCATTGCCTAAGCCCCCCAGCAGTCCACTGAAGCCCCCAGCCTGCCACCAAAGCCGTCCTATCCACAGTTGCTGAAGCCCACCCACCCACCTGAATCCCCCCCTCACAGAAGCTCCCTCCCTTCCATTTTTTTTTTTTTTAAAATTTATCTGGTTGAGGGGAGCAGTTCTTCTCCACCTAGCCCAGCCGGCCTCACTGGCAAAGCAACACAGCACCTGACTGGCTGAGCCTGCAGGCCCTATCCATGCTTTAAAAGAAAAAACCTTACATTTTGAACAATCAGATGCTGCCTTTGTGGTAGACTCAGCTAATGGGGGCACAGAGCGGTCTTTACATCACTCCTGTGCCCTCACTGGTCAAGTCCCCCACCGCCCCAAAGGCAGCGTTTCATTGGTTCTGAGTGCTGTTACTCAAAATGTAAGCATTTTTTCCCCCCTTTAAAATGGAGCACCATGGGGCATGCATGCTCGGCCATGGTGCTTCCTTTCACCAGTGGGGCCAGTCGGCAAGGCAAGGTGGAGGAGGATGGTGGCAGCTGTGGCAGGGATAGGCCTTTCAGACCTGCTGGGCGCTCAGCAGCTGTCCAACCAATGTGGATGGCTGACAATGGGCCTGGTGCTGTTGACTTCATGCCCTGCTTGTTGGTTTCCCAAATTCATCTACCTCCTGAAAATACTGTATTTATATTCCCACTCTCATGCTTTTTCTCCAGGCATGCTCCTGACTCCATTAACCTATAGCTTCTGCTTTTTTCTGTTTGTCTATACACACACACACACACACACACACACTTACTTTCTCCCCACCCAACCCTCTGCCAATGCAAAGAAAGAAACAGAGCTCTTGTACCTTTAATCATGTGTGGAAGAGGGAATTCTGGATCATGCAACTTCTCCTTTCTCTCTGCCTCTGTCTCTGTCTCTGTCTCTGTCTCTCTCTCTCTCACACACACACGATGAGCAGTATCTGCAGCAATTAATTCCCCTTTTTACACTGCCGGTCAAAGTATAGGATCCCTATTTCCTTGCGCTCTTGTCAACCTTCCTGATTGCTGTGTCTTCCTTAACTACCTGTCTCCTAGCACTAGCTGTGTTAGCATCTTCCAATTCCATATACATCTCATTCCCTTGCTCCACTTCCCTCACGGATAAGTTACATGCAAAAACATAGTACAACGGGACCTTTAGGTACGTACAATGCCCTTTGCATTTGAAGAATATTCCTGTGCCGCCAGCCACAACTTACATGGAAATACATGTAAAGAAACCATTATTTTTGAGGTGTGTGATTGAGCCCTGTGTGTGTATGCCAGGTGGTGGGATAATCATTTTCTGCTGGGTAACTACTGGACAGCCATATTAAACAGTGGCACATTTCAGACTGTTCACATCTGTACAAATGAACACTAACCCCACAAAAGTAGCACCCCGTCTTAAAAAATGTTTATATCAGGACTGAACTACATTGAGGGGCCATAGCTCAGTGTGACAGCTTTGCATGCAGAAGGTTCCAAGTTCGATCCCCGGCATTTCCAGGGAGGGCTAGGAAAGGATCCGGCCTAGAACCCAGGACAGCCATTGCTGCCAGTCTGTGTCAACAATACTGGGCTAGATGGACCAATGGTCTGACTCAGTAGAAGGCAGCTTCCTATGTTCCTATCTATCTTCCTCTGTTCCTACAGACTATGTTAAATACGGTAAGTAGTGTGCAGATGATCCTCAGTTCCTTTATTACTTCCAAGCAAGCACATGGGCCCCTTCAATCTGAATCAAGACCAGACTCCCCTGAATCAGGGGAGGTCCAAACTTTCCCACCCAGCTGCTTCTTCCCTCCAAATTCCCCCACAGAATTAGGCCTGCTGGAAGCTAAAATGGGGGGGGGGCTCCTTTGATGTCAATTAACATGTTTTCTTTTTTCTTTAACCCCATTGTAGCATGAGGGAGATAGGGGGGAAATCAGCTGGGTTAGTCCAAGACCAGGGGCCCGCAAGAGAAAGTGGAGATCATCTTCTCCATGGAATGATCTCCCTGCTGGTATTTGGGAGGCACCAACTGTATCATGCTTTAGGTACCAATTAAAGACTCATTTCTTTACCCAGGCCTTCCCTGAGTGAATGTGCTGCCCAGTCTGTTTGTTTGTAATTATGGTGTTGTTTTAATTGTTTTTTTTATTGATTTTAATGTTTTTATTAATGTTTTAGCCATTTTATATATTTTAATTGTATTTTAGTGTATATTATAATGTATTTTGTGAACCCCGTAGAGATATTTTTTAAATACGTTCAGCAGTATATAAATGTATTAAATAAATAAATGATAAATAAATCTGCACACTATGTATTTCACGAAGCATGTAGTTTAGCCCTCAAGGGTGCAAAAATAGTGGTCACTGGTGTCAGGGTCAGCATCAAGAGTAGGCAGAGTCAGGCACCTGCTGACGGCCCACACCCCAGCAGGAGCCCACTGACAAAAGCTCCCTGGACTTGCTTTTCCTCTTCACCACTGCAGCTTATAGATTGATCATGATCTCCCTGCTTATAGATTCATAGATCACAGAGCTGAAAGGGGCCTAAAAGGCCATTGAGACCAACCCCCTGCTCAATGCAGGAAACTAGAGAGGGGTCTCCCATCCAAGTAATAACCAGGCCTGACCCTGCATAGCTTTCCACGCTCAGACTTGTTCACCTGCCTCTCACTCTGGCCCAGACAATGGTAGTGGTCAGAAGGAAGGGCAGTAGATGCCATGGCCTGCTTGCTCACTGCACTCTCTGCCTATTTATTTATTTATTTATTTTATTATTTTATTTATTATATTTATACCCCACCTTTTTTCCTGCAAGGAACTCAAGGCGGCTTACATAATCTTCCTCCTCCTCTCCATTTTATCCTCACAACAACCCTGTGAGGTAGGTTAGGCTGAGAGTCAGTGACTGGCCCAAAGTCACCCAGTGAGTTTCATGACCGAGCGGGGACTAGAACCTGGATCTCCTGAGTCCCAGTCAAACACTCTAACCACTACGCCACACTGGCTATCAAGCAAGCAATTGGTAGCAATGATGAGAAAAAGAATGAGGAGCAAGAGCAGCTGGTGATAATTGCAGTGAGAAGGTAGACTCTCTAAGGGAGGGGGGCATGTGGGTGTCTTGCCCAAGGGCCCTCTAAAACCTGGAGCCAGCACTGAATGGTACTAAATAACTAGATGGCACTAAATAACTAGGCTCAGTGTCTGGCATCTAGGTTGCTGAAGAGGTCAGGGAAGCAGGCTTGTCCAGGTTACATGTGTGTATAGAGGCCTGAGAGAGAAATTTTAGAAGAGCTATTTAATTTAATGTCCCCCTTCCCCAAAGGAGGTAGTGCTCTCTCTCTCTCTCTCTCTCTCTCTCTCTCTCTCTCTCACACACACACACACACACACCACTTAAATTTTTTTTTATCTGACCCCCACTCAAAGTATGTCATACTTAGTGGTGATTGTGGGGATCTGATCAGCAAGGGGTGTGGATTTGATTTGGAGCAGGACCTGAGTGGGCAGTCCCTTGAATTAGCAAAACAAACATGTTGACTTGAGCCCAGAAAGTAATGGCAACCATTACTTTCAAGACTGGTGTAATATGGTCATAATACCATGCACCAGTTACCAGCTTAGCTGCCCTATTTTGCACCAACTGAAGCTTCAAGTATGATGTAACCAAGGCATGGATAACTGTTGCCAAATTAGAGTGACTCAGGAAGGGTCACAGCTGGCGAGCTAAGTGTAACTGTGAAAATTCACTCCTTGCCACCACGACCACCTGATGATCCAGGGCCAGTGTAGGATCAAGGAACACTCCTAAGCTATGGGTCTGATTCTTCAGTAGGAGCACAACCCCCTCTAGAACAGGTTGGATTCCATTGCCCAAGTGAGGCTTTCTACTAACCAACAGCACCTCCATCTTGTCTGGGTTTAACCTCAGCTTGTTCACCTTCAAACAGCCCATGATCAACCCCAGGCAACGTTCAAGGGTTTCAACTGCTTCCTTGGTGTTAGGTGAGAAAAAGCAATAGACTAGAGCTGGGTGTCATCAGTATATTCTAGGACTTATTTCTGAATTTGTATCTATACATATAATTAGCATATTAGCTTTCTTCAGCCTTGAACCCTTCTGGAAAATGTTGCCATACCATGCCCCAAATCTTTAAGTACCTAGCAATGCCCCTGCTTTCCATCATAGCTTCAGGATCTAAGGTTTCAAAAGAAAGTGTTATCACAGAAGTTGTGATTTTTAACAAAAATCCTATGTATTAGTAACAGTGAACATTTTGTTACATGACATGTTGCCTTTTCACTGCTGTCTCTTTTTCAGAGGGCTGTGAAAATTTATCTGCATGTGTATGTGTGTGTGAGAGAGTGTGAGTCTGTATCTATACGTGTGTGTTATAACTTCCATATGCAGAATGAGATTATAAATAAATATGGAGATCAAATCGGGGCAGTAAATTATTTGAAAAAGTACTAGCCATAGAAATATATTCTATGAAATTGCAATCTGTTCAGTCATTCTCTGGGGCAAATTAAAAATTAGCAAACTAAAGTATCCTCATAAATTATTGGCTAAGCTTTCAAAACAGGTCAGCTCATATTTTTATTAGCACTGAAAAAATTCTAGGACAGGGGCTTAAAGCCTGAACTCCCACAAATTCCTCTATTTGTTCCCATGATAAGATTATCACAAAATTCAGTTAGCTGAAGAAAACACACGATTACTTTGCTTATGAAAGCACTGTCCCAATTAAGGAGATTAACTCATTTTTAAAATTCTCAATTCATTCTGAAGGACATATCTTGTTTTCTTGGGTTATTGACCTTCCCCCGCATCACGTGCAGCTGTGGGCGGGGAGAAATTTTGCGGACGTGGTGGGAGGAGAAGCGAGACTTTCCAGTTCTCGCAGGTACGCTTCAGGTAGGGGGGGGGGTTACAGGAGCCAATATTAGGACCTGCAGCACCGCCCCACACCCTCTTTGTTCTTCGCAGCTCTCCTCCATCGCCACTGATCCGGAATTCATCGGCTACTACGAGGAACACGTGCACGGTCAGCTAAGGGGATGGGAGAGCAGAGGGGAGGGTGAAAGGGTGGAGGATTAAGCCACAAGAAAAGTCCAATACTTAACTCAAACCAGCCGCTGCCTGCCTACCACAAACAGCATGGCCATCCTTTTAAGCCTGCTTGTGGGTAACGAGCAGTCACAGCCACCACAGAGGGGCTGGCCGCAGACCTGACGTGACTTTCCCCACCTGGCTGCCCCAACCAAAAAGCCTCCGTCCGCCCGGGCCCTCGAAGCAACACAGCGCCACGCATTTTATGTCCGGAGGGTGGGGCACTTTAACAAGGAAACCCCAAGTGTCGCCTTCACATCGGCCGGCTGGGCACCGGCGGCAGCTCAGCCTGAAGGGGCGCGAGGTGTGCGTCGGGTGCGACACGGCACCCCCCCGCGCGCAATTCGTCCAGCCGGGTGCGTAGTGCAGCCCGGCCGGCACAGCTATCTCGGCCGCAGTGCGGACGGGGGCGAGTCATCCCCCCACCCCCCCGGGCAGCGGCCACCTCCAGTCGGGCTGGCCGCGCGGACGCGAGCGGCGCAGCCGGCTTCCGGCGCCCAGACGCCGCAGCGCGTGGCCTGGCCGGCTCGGCTGCTCCGGCCTCGGCGGGGCGGGGGCTGCTCCTCGGCCTCCCTGGAGCAGCATACGCTCCTGATGGCCGCGCCGCCGTAAGCGGCGCGGCGAGCATCCCAGCCCAGCCGCCGATACCGCGGGGGCACCCCTCCCCCCTCCCTTCGTCCGGCCGGGCGTGCACGGCAGCCTGGCCGGCACAACGGGATCGGACGCCGCGCGGGCGGGGGCGAGGCATCCCCCCCGGGCAGCGGCCACCTCCAGTCGAGCCGGCGCGCGGACGCGAGCGGCGCGGCCGGCTTCCGGCGCCCAGACGCCGCAGCACGGTGGCCGGCTCGGCTGCTCCGGCCTCGGTGGGGGGGGGCGGCTCCTCGCCCCTCCATGGAGCAGTAGACGCTCCTGATGGCCGCGCCGACGCAAGCGGAGTAGCGAGCACCCCAGCCCAGCCGCCGATACCGCAGCAGAGCGCCCCCTCCCCTCGTCCGCCGGGCTGCCCGCAGCCTGGCCGGCACACCACGCGGCCTCGCTGGGGCGGGGGCGAGCCCCCCCTGGTGCAGCGGCCACACCAGGGCAGGCCTGCCGCACTGATAAGAGCGGCACGGCCTGCGCGCGGCCCCCGTGCATGCGCGGGACGCCGCCAGGCCAGCCCAGCTGCCTGGGCCAGCGGCGGGGGCGGGGGGCGGCTCCCCCCCCCACGAGCCACAGACTCGCCCGACGGCTCAGCCACGCTGCCGCAGGCAAGCGACAGGGGCGCACCCCCCCCAGGGCGGCACACCCTTCAATGGCCCCGCCACACCACCGCGATACGGCGGCCGGGCATGGGTACGTGCCCTGTCGACCCAGCCGCATCGGCCCCCGTGGGGGCGGGGGCGATGCCCACCCGCGCGGCGCACGGCCTGGGTCATGGCTCCCCCCCTTTATTTATTTATTTGTTTATTGACTACTTGTAAGCAAAGAAAATATCAGCTTTATGTATACCAGACTCCAGAGGTGGCTTCAAGGTGACACAGCCGTCACACGCAAAACATCGGCGGGTGAGGCTGACACGAACAGACGAGAACGCAACCTCAGGTACAACTCACCCATAATTGCTCTTCTTACGGCATATGCTTATTGTCTACTCTATTTTATCAATGTAGCGAGCCACCTACCCGAAGAAATGCCTTCAAAGAGGAAATCAAGCAGCAAAAGCAACAAGGGTGCTATAATGAAGAATACGGTCCAAAAGTATGTCACGTAACCTCGTGACATACTCATCCTCGTCCGACGAAGAAGAGATCGACTTATCCACCCTCACGCACCAAGTCGAGGCAGCAGAAGAGGCAGCAAACCTGTTGGGTGAACACCGAGCCCCTGGTACACAGGTGAGTGGCGATAAGTTGCGCACAAGAGGTCAAATCCAACGTGCATTATGGCATTCCCTTGCAGATCGCATCGATGCAGTGGAGGCCACGACCAATGGAGCTGTCCGACAAAAATACGCATCACCCGGTGTCAGCCCCAGGGCTTGGAGAGAAGAACATAATTCCAGATGGTCTCACAGCAACGACACGGCAAGTACATACAGAAGCCAACAAGCAGGGTCCAACAGCGACAGAAGCTCCCCTTATGCACAAGAACATGAACCTCACCCTGGACCGTCAACACGTGACGGTGAGTACACAAGACAAGGGGCACTGGGCGGAGACTCTGACCAGCACCAGGCTAGGTACAGGCACACCTCCGCTAATTTACACCCCCCCCCGCAACACCTGTGACAAGGCAAACACCAGCCACAACGAGAACACCCGGTACACCACAAGTTTCACTGCAGGAATTTGTCAACATCCTAGCACAAGCATTAGGGGGGCTTAATTCCGGGTCAAATGGCAGGGGACAGTTGCAGGTTGCAGGGAACAATAACGCGAATGCTGGCAGCCCCGACAGACCAATCACTACAAATACAAGTCAGGCAGAGCATCAGGGTACACCCAACACTCAAGCTGTTCCCAATACAGCATCTATCGTGGCGGCTGAAACAGGCCAAACACATAACGACAATGCCACCCCAACTAACTCACTCGACACACAACAAGTGGCCCTCAATACACTTCCCAACCCAGAGCAAGCAACCAGAACAATTTCCCACACGGAACAGGACATTCCCAGGTTCCCAAAGGGCCCCAGTCCAATTGAATTACAAGCTCTATTGCCTCTATTAGACACCTACCCACACAGGGACGATGCATGCTATTTATACCACGGATTTAAATACGGCTTCAGAATACCATTCACAGGACCACGACTACATTGTATGGCCCCCAATCAAAAATCAATTGCTGAACTACAACACATAGCACTAGACAAAATTAAAAAAGAAATAAAAGAAGGGAGGGTCCTCAGACCTTTTGACGCGCTCCCTATGCCATCCCTCCGGGTGTCCCCACTGGGCATAGTCCCTAAGAAAGCACCCGGAGAATATCGTTTGATACATAACCTGTCATTTCCTAAGGGCGCCTCTGTGAATGATGCAATCCCCGAGCATCTATGTTCAGTGAAATATGCATCATTTGACTCAGCGGTGGCAATGGTCCGAAATTGTGGACCAGGCGCCCTGATGGGAAAATGCGATATTAAATCAGCCTTTCGTCTGTTACCAGTACACCCACAAGACTTTGACCTGTTAGGCTTCCATATACAAGGCCAGTTCTTTTTCGACAGAGCTATGCCAATGGGGTGTTCCATCTCTTGTTCAGCATTCGAGCGGTTCAGCTCATTTTTAGATTGGGCAGTACAGAACAGAGCTAAACTCACGCATGTAGTTCACTACCTAGACGATTTCCTTTTTGCTGGCCCACTCTACTCCAACCAATGTGCGAGTCTTATGCATCAATTCCGCATACTATGCAATACAATTGGAGTACCATTGGCACATGAAAAGACCGAGGGACCAGCAAATAGGTTAACCTTCCTGGGTATAGAATTGGACACAGTACAACAGTGTTCCAGGCTACCCGAAGAAAAGATCAAAGCCCTGCGGGATAAAATCAACAATACGTTGCATTTAAAAAAGATCACGTTACGAGGGTTGCAGGAACTGGTGGGACATCTCAATTTTGCTTGTAGGGTAATAGCACCAGGTAGGGCTTTCTTGCGCCGTCTGTGCAATGCAATGCAAACCTTGACTCGACCACACCACAGGCTGCGGGTGTCGGCATCCATCAGAGCCGATCTGCAAATATGGGCTAGATTCTTGACACAATTCAATGGGGTTTCATTTTGGAGACAAGACAAGTTATTAGAAGCAGAGTTTAGGGTCCAATCAGATGCATCCGGCACCTTGGGTTTCGGGGCTATATTGGGTGAACAGTGGTGCGCCAAAGGTTGGCCAGAGCAATGGAAATCCTCTGAACTGGTGCGGGACCTCACTTTTCTGGAATTGTTCCCGGTGTACGTAGCCGTGCACATCTGGGCAGAGCAGCTCTCCAATTCCGTGGTACATTTCCTCTGTGACAATCAGGCAACGGTTCAAGTAGTTAACTCACTCACCTTAAGGAATAACAACGTGATGTGCCTAGTGAGGTCCATCACAATGCAGTGCCTCAAATTTAATATTCTGTTCCGAGCTCGACATGTGCCAGGATTAGACAACGGAATCGCTGATGCATTATCACGAGATCAAATGAAAAGATTTAGGCAACTAGCCCCATGGGCTTCTGAACTTCCCGTAATGATGCCGGACTATCTTTGGCAGATTGGAGGTCTGCGGCTGAAAATGCCATCATGAGTTCCCTGGCGCCCAGTACGCGGGCAGCCTACGACAGGGCAGGTAGGGAATTTCAAAACTTCAGAGTAATGAACAGAGTACCTGAGACATGGCCCATTCCAGCAGAACAGCTGATACAATTCTGCGTGTATGCTAGGAAACAGGACGCATCAGTACGCACGCTGAGAGCAAAACTATCAGGCCTGGCATTTTTAGCCAAAGCTAGGGGCTGGGGCGACAACTCGAGGGACTTTAGATTAAAGAAGATGCTAATTGGTTGGTCACGACAAAACCCCCCAGCACCTGATGCGAGAATCCCCATATCGCCAGAAGTACTCATGGGCTTACATTCACAGTGGCCAGGCATATGTAAGTCTAACTATGAAGCAATTTTGTTTCACGCCACGGCATTAACAGCCTTTTTCGGAGCATTCCGTATATCCGAACTGGTGGTTGGGTCCAAAACTGATACATCAAGCCGAGCCCTGCAATACACTGATCTCACATTCATTTCAACCGGGGTAAAGATTAAATTGCGCAGGTCTAAAACCGATCAGTTAGCCAAAGGGATAGACATATTTCTTTACCAGGCCGCAGAAAAGGAACTGTGTCCAGTTACTGCACTACATACATACGCCACCAACAGAGGAAAGAAAGATGGTCCGCTTTTCCAACATGCGGATGGGTCACCACTCACCAAGTTCCAGTTTTGGTCGGTAGCCAAATTAGCGCTGGGAGCAATGGGCCTAGGGGACAAACGCTTTGGAACACACTCATTCCGTATTGGCGCGGCGTCTACGGCGGCAGCTGCAGGCTTCCCCGCAGACAGAGTACAAGCAGTGGGGCGTTGGCAATCGCAAGCATATCAGTCTTATGTACGTAAATTTCTATGAACGATACTGCGGCCTCTGTTTCTTCATTACAGAATGTCCAGGGGCCAAACCTGTGCGGGTTCTGGTGTGTGGACACAGCTTTGTTTTCTGGGCGGCTCGAAGGGTGGCAGCTTCGGGCCAAGGAACTCAGCTGGGAATGAGTCGAATGGCTGAAATCCATTGGTTGGGATGCCGCGGCTTGCGGTGGCAGAGCTTAATTAAAACCCTGTTTGGGTCCGGCTTCAAAGAGCAACCCCCGCACCTGCTGGTGCTGCACCTTGGGGGGAATGATTTGGGTTTACTCAAGAGTAAAGCCCTGGTACTGCAAGCGCTTGCAGATTTCCAATACATCAAGGAAAGGTGGCCGGCGGTCCAGATCATCTGGTCTCACATCATACCACGACACTGCTGGAGAAACAACGCAAACCCCAGAATTATGAACAGAGCAGCCAGAAGGGTTAACAGAGAAATTGTGAAAGGACTGGGGGGCGAGGGTTATAATGTACCCCATCCTGATATTGTATTGGCCCGGAGGGAGCTGTACCGCATTGATGGAATCCATTTGTCTGACGAAGGTAATGATGTATTTATCAAAGATCTGCAAAGGGCCCTGCTGGAACTTATTCCTGGCAGGTGGGGGAGAGGGGACTAAGCAGGCGCTGGTCCCTCTCTGTGGCGGGTAAGTGCGGGTTAGGGTATTGATAGGGTGAGGTGAGCATCCCTGGCACCATTCAGGTGACAGGCGGTTTTCAGGATGCCTCAGATGGATGGGTCAGTAGGCTCAGACAGCTGGGGGTCAGGAACGCCTGTGAGGCCTTTGTTCTCGCCAAGCTTGTTGTCGTGAGACTCCGAGAGGGAGCGACGCAACAAAGGCTCCCAACACTGGAAAGTGCAAAAGGGGGAGGCGGCGGATTTCCTCGCCACCTCCCGGTTTTTGATGCTCCGCCCAAGTGCATAACAGAGCGGCCTACCAGGCCAGAATAGAATAACCCGCACTCGATCCCTTTGCAGTTCATTGTATGTAAATATGTAAATAAACGTGGCCCAGTTAAACACCAACTGAGTGTCTCGATTCTTCATTTCCCACCTGTACGTCTGCAATCCAGAATATCACTGTTCTGTCATGTCCCTTGCTTTTTGGAATTTTGGGAACAAACTACACTTGATGTATAGCATCTACATTCCACACTGGATGAGGTGGGCAGCACCCGTGAAAGCTTATGCCAGAATAAATGTGTTCGTTTTTACGGTGCCACAGGACTCTTTGTTCTTAATAATCTCCTATCCATATCATACTTTATATAAATCCAAGACAACATACAATAGAAAGGTATACCCTTTTATCTTGAGATAGTGTGTGTATCTGTGGGGATGGGGTGGGGGGAGACCCTGTTTTACAATTTTGTTATCAAAACTGGGGATTTAAAACTTTTATTTTTCTATGATAATGGTTAAAAGGAACAAACAATACAGTGAATATCAATCAAATTTATTGCAGTCAATAGATCCAAAAATAAATAAAACATACAATACACCAGAATCTCAAAGCAAGCAGATTCAAAGTATAACATAAAAACAATTAAAAAGTTTTCCAATAATCACAGAGCTATATTGTCGTGAATTGTTCTCACTGCTACAGATAAAAATTTAGCTACTATCAGTGACATCGTTGGAATTTTATCTTCCATCAAATATTTAATATAAAATTGAACTGACCTTCCTGGTAGTTTGGTCAGTAAGGGTGCAATCGTATGGCCTCCTGACATTGCCAGGGGGGGGGGGCATAGGATTATTCAGAGTCCCAGCTCCGAGGTCCTCCAAGTGCAGAACTGGGACTCCCGACTGCACAGGCTGCCCCCTGCTCACAGCCGGCATGGAAGAACCACACCAGCTGTCTCTCCGAGATCGGAAGTTGGCCTCAGAGAGGGCAAAAGGGGCTTGCCGGGGAGGGGGGAGAGGAAGCTGGGGACGATGGCTTATGCTGTATCCAAATGGCGCCACAGCCTCCTTCTCTCCCCCTCTGCGGTGCTTCATCTAGAGGGCCAAAAATGATGGTCTAGATGAAATACAGCGTGTGAGGCAGCGGAAATTGCCGCCATGCCCCTTGCATTGGAGGCATGTAAGTCTCTGTGATCAGAGGCTTATCTGCATCGAATCACGCCCTCCAGGGCCTAAGTGAATAGTTGCTCACTATGAATTCCTGATATTTCCCCTAGTCTTCACTTTCAACTGTTGCAAATGTGTTTCTATTTTAGCCTGAAAATATAAGACCCAGTGTGGCGTAGTGGTGAAAGTGTTGGACTGGGACTCAGGAGATCCAGGTTCTAGTCCCCGCTCAGCCATGAAACTCACTGGGTGACTTTGGGCCAGTCACTGACTCTCAACCTAACCTACCTCACAGGGTTGTTGTGAGGATAAAATGGAGAGGAGGAGGAGGATTATGTAAGCCGCCTTGGGTTCTTTGCAGGAAAAAAGGCGGGGTATAAATATAATAAATAAATAAATAAAAATAATTTGAGAGCCAGCAACTCATAATGTCCATGCAAGAATTCAGAATTCAAATACAATGAGCTAAACTCAAAGTACAACAATCTGATTTGCATCTGCTTCTATAAACTGTTGTTTAAGGGGGGGAAATATTTGACAACGCCTTTCTGAAATTTCTCTTTTGTCAGGAAACTTTAGATTATAAAATTTTGAGATCACACAGTTTCACTTGAGATGCCATGACTAATCATAGTGTCCCAACTTTATATCAATGCCCAGTGTCTAAACTGAAGCTTGTGATCTAATTAAAACAAACCAGCTCAGGGTGCAATCCAATTGGGATGCCCGTAGCCCTCCGAACTCAGGAGGATTATGGGCATCCTGTGCAGGCTGGGAGGAGCGCAGAGGCGAAGGTCACCTCCACCACGCTCCTCCTGCCCTGCAAAGCAGTTAGATAGCCAATTTTGGCTATGCAAATGCAGCACTTCAGAGTGGGAGGGAAGGAGGCTGAGGCACTGCCAGGATACCTTGTATCTTGGCGGCAGCGGTCTCCTCCCCTTCATGCCCCCTCCACACACCCCAAAGCCCTTCTCCAAGGTCACTCTTGCGACCTCAGAGACGCAGCTGGCATAGTTCTTTCGGCATCGGTTGGGGGGAGGAGGGGAATCCACTGCTCTGAGCATGGATCCCCAGCTATGAGGTTGGAGCCATTTTCCAACCTCGTAACTGGAAATCCGAAAAATTCTATGGCCCTCTAGATGCTGTCTAGCGGTCATAGGATTGCAGTGCCCGTTGGGTGGGAGTTTTTAAAAAAGGAAATTCTAAAGGCACAATTACAAACAGTTCCAACAAGGCAAAAAGGTAGAGAACAACAGAAGAAGCCAATGTGGCTTCACGAAAAGTTTAGAGATGACGTGAAAACAAAAAAGGACACATATAGGAAGTTGAAGGAAGGCCAGGCTACAAAGGAGGAGTACAGGCAGGTAGCACAGAATTGCAGGGATGGTGTCAGGAAGGCTAAAGCTGGGAACGAGCGGAGGTTAGCGAGGGATGCTAAAAGCAACAAAAAAGCTTTCTTCAGATACGTACATAGTAAAAGACAGAGGAAAGAAATGGTGGTTCAGCTACCCAATGAGAATGACAAAATGATCACAGATGACAAAGAAAAGGCAGAAGTGTTCAATTCCTACTTTGGCTCAGTCTTTTCCCAAAAGAGGGTCTATGATCCCCCCCTGGCAAACCTGAAGTACAAGCTGAAGGGCCAGGATCGCAGCTTGAGACTGATAGGCAAATGGTCAAGAAACACCTAATTACTTTGAATAAGTTCAAATTTCCAGGGCCCGATGAACTGCATCCTAAAGTAATAAAGTAACTGGCAAAAGAACTCTCAGAACCACTATGATCTTTGAGAAATCATAGAGAACAGGTGAAGTGCCAGATGACTGGAGGAGGACTAATGTTGTTCCTATCTTCAAAAAGGAGGAACCTGGGAACTACAGACCAGTCAGTCTGACATGAATCCCTGGGAAAATTCTGGGGCAGATTATAAAGCAGTCAGTCTGCACGCACCTTGAAAATAATGCAGTGATTACTAGAAGCCAACATGGATTTACCAAGAACAAATCCTGCCAGACTAATCTGATCTCATTTTTGATCAGGTAACCTCCCTTGTGGACTGTGGGAATGCTGTGGACATAATATATCTTGACTTCAGCAAAGCTTTCGACAAAGTACCCCATTATATCCTGATTAGCAAACTAGCTAAAAGTGGGCTAGATGGAACAACTATCCGGTGGATCCACAGTTGGCTATAGAATCGGACTCAAGAAGTGCTTATCAATGGTACCTTCTCAAACTGGGGAGAGGTAATGAGTGGGAGTACCGCAGGGCTCAGTCCTGGGCCCACTGCTTCAACATTTTTATTAATGACTTGGATGAGGAGGTGCAGGGAATGCTTATCAAATTTGCAGATGACACAAAATTGGTGGGAATAGCTAATACCCTGGAAGACGGAAACAGCATTCGAAGTGATCTCGATAGGCTGGAGCTCTGGGCTGAAAACAACATGATGAAATTGAATAGAGATAAATGACAAGTTCTGCACCTAGGAAAAAGAAACCAAATGCACAGTTACAGAATGGGGGATACTTGGCTCAACAATACTACAAGTGAGAAGGATATTGGAATTGTTGAAGCTCACAAGCTGAATATGAGCCAGCAATGTGGCTGCAAAAAAGGCAAATGCTATTTTGGGCTGCATTAATAGAAGTATAGCTATCAAATCTCGTGAAGTACCTACCGTACTAGTTCCCCTCTACTCAGCACTGGTTAGGCCTCATCTTGAGTACTGCATACAGTTCTGGGTACCACACTTTAAGAAGGATGCAGACAAACTGGAAAAGTTCAGAGGAGGGCAACAAAGATGATCAGGGGACTGGAAACAAAGCCCTATGAGGAGAGACTGAAGGAACTGGGCATGTTTAGCCTTCAAAGAGAAGACTGAGGGGAGATATGATAGCACTCTTGAAGTAGAGAGGTTGTCACACAGAGGGACAACCAGGATCTCTTTTTGACCATCCCAGAGTGTAGGGCACTCAATAATGGGCTCAAGTTACAGGAAGCCAGATTCCAGCTGAACATCAGGAAAAACTTCCTGACGGCTAGAGCAATACGACTCCAACTCCAGCCAGAAAACTGCAGCTCAAGGGCTTTGCTGATTCCAGGGCAGCAACTGGGACAGGCTCATCACCCTTTAAGTAGCATCCTAAGGACCATTCACCAGCCCTCAAGCCTGGAATAGCAATACAGTGAAGCATCACTGTTTCCTAGTAGCACAGCATTTCATAAGGCAAATAGTGCACAACTGGCTGCCCACTTGACAAGAGCAGGATGCAGCTTTAGCTTCCAGATTGCAAAATATTGATCTTCAGCTGTCGGTCCTCTAAAATAGCTGCTGCCCTCTCTGGAATCTCCAACTATTTATGAACAAGGCACATAGCTACTGATTGTGGGGCACACAAGTTCCATATGTATAACGAGTCCCAGTCAGCCACAAACTGTTTATAGGAGTCATGAGCCCATATTCCAATATGTTCCAAAAAGTATGTGAACTTTAATTACTGGTACAACATTACAAAAACATATTCCATAATTAGTTTCAACTATTTTGTATTTCCTTGTTGATATACACTTTAAAAAATTTCTCTGTTCAAGACATGGAATATTTTCTGAATTGTTTTGACAAAAATTTTTTTTTAAAAAATAATGAGGACAGCTGGTATTACCACAGCAGCATACTGCTGTTATCTACAGCTCACACACTTTCATTAGGGAAACAAGATGATTTTCACAGAAGCAAGGTTAAAAAGGAATCCATTAGCAAAAGTGGGTCAACCCACAGTATATATAATTTGCTGTACAATCTTCTACAAGGCAATATGTAGTCCGCCACCAGGTGTCACTAAGTTCTTGATCAAATAAGTACAGGCCTGATATACAGGACCTGTGAAAATACAAAGACATGTTAATATAATAGCAATACCTGCCTCACTAACAGAGCCACATCTTAAGAAGGGTGGTAAGAAAGAAGAGGAATTTTCTTACTTTAAATCTCCTGTTCTGGGGAGAGTAAGGAGGGCATCTGAAGATCCTTTGGGTTGCCCCCCCCCCCCACTCTGCAGGAGGCAGGGCCAGCTTGCAACTTTGACTCCTCTCCTGAGGGAGGAGCTCCCAACTTCCCAGACTGGGAGGGGGGAAAGGAATTACCTCCAAAACAAACTAAACCAGTGGTTCTTAACCTTTTTGGTGTCACGCCTCCCTTGTGAAAAATCTTATGACCCATGCCTCCCATGTGTTAACGGACCCAAATTTAGGCTTAGGCAGGACGAGTTTGCATTTTTTAGTTTATGCTCTGTCTCTTGGAGTAAAATATATATATGCATATTCAATTAAATGAACGGCGTAGCTCCCAAGATTAGTAGAAAGAAATAAGGTTGGGCCAACCGCCAAGCTGCGCTGCTATGTACTTGTAAAATAAACAATTTATAGTTGTAAAATAAACAATTTATAGAACAATTTATAGTTCTCACACCTCCCCTGGAGTCAGTCCAAACCTCCCCTGGGGAGGCGTACCCCACAGGTTAAGAACCCCTGAACTAAACACATACCAGTAAACAAACTCTTCAATCGAACAGGCTGACGGATAAAAATTGAATACATAAAACACAGGCACTGGTAAGGACAACCTAACTACCCCCACCCCCAGCCATTATGTAGTGTATCATCCAGAAGGGGACGAAATCACCGAGAAAACAGGGTGGGTTGAATGCCCTCCTTACTCTCGCCAGAACAGGAGATTTACAGTAAGAAAATTCCTGTTTTCTCTGGGCATTCAAAGATCTTTTGGGATATAGAAAAGTAGAAACAGAAACTATGGGAGGGGTCTTGGTGATTAGTCTATGAATTAACCACCCTCTTAAGTGCTCTCCTATCAAAGGCTGCTTCAGCCAATGCAAAAACATTAATCATAAATTAGAATCATAGAATAGTAGAGTTGGAAAGGGCCTATAAGGCCATCGAGTCCAACCCCCTGCTCAATGCAGGAGAACAGATGTGGGCAGCCCAGGCAGTCACCCATCCAAGCACTGACCTGGCTCATACCTGCTTAGCTTCCGCATGTGACCTGCATTATGTGCGTAAAAGTATGAACTGATGTCCAGGTGGCTGCCCTACAAATTTCCTCCAGGGAGCCTTACTTCAAAATGCTGTGGAAGTCATAGCTCCCCTGACTGAATGAGCCACCACTCCTTGTGCAGGTGTCTGGCCCAAAGCCCGATATGCTTCTGCAGTACACCTGGAGCATGAAGAGGTGTTTTTCCTTCATGGAGAAACCATGGAATTCATCCCATGGGCACTGCATGAACTCTAGTGCATAAATCGTTACGCTTGGCCTGGCTGCCCTTGGAAGAAGAGGATGTGCTGGCATTGCTCCTCGATAGCTGTTTATTGGAAGTCCTAGAGCATTGCCACTTTGATTTGAAGTCCAAACTCTCTTTGGGCCTGAGGGACTGCTTAAAGGGACAAAAGGACTGAAAATGAGATCTGTTTCTTTTGTCCTCTTTTTAGAAGTAGGTAAGGCTTTCTCTTTGTCCCTAGTCTCTACCAGGACTGGCTGTAGAACTTCCTCAAACAGCTTAGATCTTGCAAAGGACAAGATTGGGACCCAGACAAGATTGCTCACCAGACAAGATTGGGACCCAGGATCCACTTCACAATGACGGAGCCAGACATTCCTTCTAGTCACAGCATTTGCGGGCATAGCTCTAGTACAGTGATGGCGAACCTATGGCACGGGTGCCACAGCTGGCACGCAGGGACCTCTCTGTGGGCACTCAAGCCATTGGTCACCAGATCGCGAAAAGACCGTCCCCTTCTGCAAAACACAGAAGCTTGGATCTTGTTCTTTCTCACAGTGTGGATGTGGAACAGAATGATTTTATTCTAGAATTCCTGTTACAGAATTCTTTTCTACATTGTTATCACATTTAAAAGATTTTGAAGAATGATGCACAGAGCATGGCTTGGATGTAAAGCCCTAACAGTTGACCTGAGTGCTGCACGTGTTGCTCTCAAACTAACAGAGTATGAGCCAAAATTTGACAAATTATCAGCATGCATGCAATAGCAAAAACCACATTAATTGTGCAAAAGCATGCCCAATGCAAACTTTTACCTAATGCAGTGTTTGCAGTCCGAGACATAAAGTGTTGAAAATGTGTTAAGCACGTTTAGTTTTCTTGTTTATCTTGCTCATCCTAGTACAGGTTGACTTTTACTTCTACTAATCCGACACCTGTAGAAGTAGGGAAAGGACCCTGGGGTAAAGCTTGCCCCATACAATTTCAGTCTGGCATATAATCATATTACAGGTTGAGAATCCCTTATCCAAAAATACATGTGCCTAATTATTTAAAAAGTTTGTATAAATTCCCTTCAGGCTATGTGTACAATGTAGTACTATAATAATTTTTTGAGTTGATTTTTTTCCCAACAAAAAACTGTTTGTATCATTGAAAGCTCTGTTATTGTGTTTTTCTTTTAAGACGAAAGATGTTAATTAGTTCGGACAACTGTATGCATTGTTTTTCTAAAACTAAAAGCTCGGTATTCAGGTTTAATTGCAGTGTTGGCACTTTGAAATAAATAAGTTGGTTTTGTGTTGCAGTTTGGGCACTCGGGCTCAAAAAGGTTTGCCATCACTGCTCTAGTATTTAGCTGGATGGTGTCCAAAGATGAGTCAGCCAGAAAAACTGCTGACAACGAAATTTTGTGCAAACCATCCTTGAGAGTCTTGGACATATTAGGGTCTGCAGCCACTAACTCCTCCACGCTGAAGAGGGCCACTGTGTAAAGCTCTGGGAACCTTCCCTTCTTGAGCTGGCCCAGAGCAAGCTCTGACTGAGCTGTGAAGGACCTGCCCACACTGCATTCTTCAGGCACTTCCCTCAAGAATGCAGCAATAAACTGCCCAGCTCCCTCCTTCCCAACCGGGCCTTGAGGAGAAAGTCGGGAGAGTGCGCTGCAACTTACTTTGTGCCTGGCATGACAGAGAGAAAGGCAGCAGCCTAGCCATGCCGCCCGCTTACCCAAAAAATGGCAGGGTGAGGAGGGTCGAGCTACCTCCTAACCTTTAAAAAAGAAAAGTGCCCCTCAGCTGAGCTGAACAAAAGGGCCTCCAAGGACTGAGAAAAGGCAGGAGGCCCCAAACCATTGACCCCCTCCATTACTCTCACCCCACGCAGTGGAGGCTGGTGACTCTTATTTTGGTGGGGCTCCTAATCCATTGCAGGTTTCATTTGAAGCTTTATAGGAGCTGTCCATGGTGCTCCATGGTGGTGAACCTATTATGGGAGTGGAGTTCAGCACCATGGATAGCTCCTATAAAGCTCCAAATAAAGCCTGCAAAGGATTAGGAGGCCCACCGAGATAGGAGTCACCACCAGCCTCCCCCTTACCTAAGAAAGTTGAAGGTGGGGGCGTGGAAACAAGTAAACAAAATAAAAATAAAAATAAGAAAATAATAACAATAAAAAAGCAGCAAGTGCTAAGTGAAGGGCTGAAAAGAGCCTACGCAGATCCAGGCTTCCTAATCATAAGGCAGAGCTGGTCTGGGAAGTTGGGAGCTCCTCCTCCAGCAGAAGAGTCAAAGTTGGAAGCCTGCGCTGCCTCCTGCAGAGTGTGTGTGTAGGGGGCAACCCAAAGGATCTTCAAATGCTTCCTTCCTCTACCAGAGGAAAGCCCATTTTACACGTCAGAATGCTACGAAGTGTTCCTACTCCAGTGGTTCATTTATTGCCTTATTCATAACCCTCCACTAACATGGCTGAACTCAAACTTGCAATTACTCCACAGTTTACTGTCCTCCTTTTCTTTGATGCTATTTATGGTTTCTCCCTCTACACAGTTCCCCTGCACACAGTTTCTCAGTAGCATTAATTTATTCAAGTTCTACCAACGCAATCCATACCCAAAATTAAAATCAACAAAACCCAATGTTCGGTAATAGTGGGGGGAACCGTGAATATATGATGTTTTATCTTGTTTTGTCATGACTGGATATTGACAAACCAATCAGGCAATAAGCAATAAGTCAAAGAAAAGACCTGAGAAGACATGATCGTCGCCTGCCAATATCTGAAGGGCTATCATGCTGAAGGTAGAACAGACTTCTTCTCTGTTGCTCCAGGAGGCAGGACTAGAACCAATGGGTAGAAATGACAAGGAAACAGATTTTGGCTATACATTAGGAGAGATTTCCTCATGATAAGAGGTATTTGACAATGGAACAGACTGCCTCAGGAGGTGGTGAGCTCTCCTTCACTGGAGGAGTTTCAGCAGAGGCTGGATAGCCATCTGTCAGTGATGAAGTAGTTGCACTGAGAAGGGGATTGGACTAGATGACTTCCAAAGTCCCTTCAAACGCTATGATTCTACCATGAGAAATAATTTTTGTTAAAAATTAGAGGTTCCAGTGAGACCAACGAGCCCATCTGCAGAGAGTTCTGCTTGCTCTAAAATGCATACGTAGCTCTGGCCTTGTGTCCTTTCTATCATCAGCCTCTGTTGAAGGTGCACAATTTTTCTGCTTTTCTGCATTAGGTGACATTACCCATGCGCAAGGGAGACCACATCTCCGTATGAGTCACTGCTCTTCTGAACAGGAGGTATGTTTGTGTGGAGGACCGGGACTGGTCCTTTGCATGGGTTCGGCACTTAAAGGGTTAACTGGCACTGAAGAACTGCCCTTTACACGGCTTCTGAGAACTTTAAACCCAGCCGCTACCAACTATTGACACTGAATCGCACTGAATCGTATTGAGACAACAAGCGGCTAATTTTCAAAGTGTTTAATGGAGCGGAACTAATAGACTACAGGAATTTCACACCATAAACAAGGAAGTTCATAACAATCGCTGAAGCGGAAGGCTTCAGTTCACATACGAGGTATAGGCTTTGCATAATACAGAGGAGTAACCTTACATCAGACTCTGACTTACTGAGCTAGCGTAGCTGTCTGTGTAGCCGATCTCCGGGCGTCGCACCCGGGGTTGGATGCTGCTTGGTCCTGACCGAAGTCAGGGACCTGATCCGTGCAAGCCTGCACCGTGTTTCCAACAACCCTTTGTTCTTGAGGACTTGCCTTTTCTACCCTCCCTCGCCCCCTCCCTGCCCTTGATGACCAGGTGGGCTGGTTCCACCCTGCAGGGGTGGTGGCGCCTCTTGGGTGCTGGCATCTCCTGGATACTTTGGGGTACCTTGCAGCTCTTTGAGACTGCGCTCCCCACCTTCGGAATGTTTATGCACTTCCTTGAGGGTAGCTGTAAATGCGCCCTATTGAGGGTATGCAGATGGAGCTATGCAGATGTGATCATGTACAACCGGTCTGCCCAGAACTGTGTCTCCTGTCTCCCGGGTGGGGATTATGCAAGAAAGATGGGGGAAGAGGGGTGTCAGCGAAAGGGGAACACTATGTCAGGGTTCAAATGTGTGTGCTCAGGCCTTCTCCACAGTTCGGAAGAGTAACTCAGGCAGAAATGCAGGAGTTGAACCCCCCCCGCCCCAGCAGGTAATTGTTTTTAAATACTCTAAAAGCAATTGCAAGAGAGAAGACTTGCTCCTAGTGGAAATGTGCACCTCCACTATCAGAAATTTGGAAACGACTTCCAGAGGGGTAGTCATGTTAGTCTGTTGCAGTAAAACCTATGAAGGTTTTTGCAGCAAATGAAAGATTAACATATTTATTATAGCATACATCTACAAATGATTATGATATAATAATCTGGCCACAGGAATCCATGTCTTAATCATGCCCATTTAGATTACTGCAATATGCTTTACATGTGGTTGCCCTTCAAGAGTGTTTGGAAGCTGCAGCTAGTGCAAAATATGGCAACCAGATGCTTTCTGGTGTGCACTATGTGGATCAGGAATGGGTAACTTAGCTGTATAACCAATAGTGAGGGATGATGGTAACTGTAGGCCAAAACATCTGGTGGACCACAAGTTGCATGTCCCTCTTGTAGACCATATAACACACTAGTCCTATATCACCTATACTTGCTCCCAATTTGTTTCTGGGCCTATCTCAAGCTGCTGGTTCTTACTGCCCATAATTTACTACCTGCTGTTTGAACCTGCCAATACTTTACAGTCTTCTTCAGAAGCCCTGTTGTGTGTCCCATGACCAAGAGAAGTTAGGTTGGTTGAGTCACAGGACAGGGCCTTTTTTGTGGCAGCACTCTGACGGTGGAAATCTCTCCCTAAGGAGTTCAGATTGGTCCCATCTTTGCCTAGGTTTAGGCAGGCTGTAAAGACAGTTTTGTTTAGGCTGGCTTTTGATGAGTCTTAAATAGTTTTATTATACTCTGTGGTTGTTTTAAAGATGGTTTTATTTTGCTCTTATTTTGGATTGTTTCATATGACATTCTTCTTAAAGTTGTATATCACCATGGGGGCCCTTCTGTTGAGAAAGGTGATGCATAAATATTTAAATAAGTATCTGTTAAGTCTTTAAGATGCCACAAGAGTCTTAAAAAGTTGAGTAACACTGGTCCAGGAGGCAGGCTGCAAGAAGAAAAATATAAGAACAACAAAATATTATTTATTTATTCTATTTATACCCCGCCTTTTTTCCTGCAAGGAACCCAAGGCGGCTTACATAATCCTCCTCCTCCTCCTCTCCATTTTATCCTCACAACAACCCTGTGAGGTAGGTTAGGCTAAGAGTCAGTGACTGGCCCAAAGTCACCCAGTGAGTTTCATAGCCGAGCAGGGACTAGAACCTGGATCTCCCGAGTCCCAGTCCAGTACTCTAACCACTATGCCATGCTTGGGACTGCAATACTTGATGGAACACCTCTACCCAGACACTACACTCAACATCTGAGGCCTTTCTCCAAGTGCCTCCTCTAAGGGAGGCTTAGAGGGTGGCAACAAGGGGGAGGGCTTTTCTGTGGCAGCCCCCCAATTGTGGAACAAGCTCCCCACTGAGGCCCACCTGGCACCAACTCTACTATCCTTTTGGCGCCAGGTTAATACTGCCCTCTATGCTGAGGCATTTAATATTACTTAATGACCTTTAATGGCATATGGGGAATTTATGTCTGCAGTGGTCTAGTTTATTCAATGTGTTTTAACTGCTCACATGGTTTTAATTTCTGTTTTTAAATTTTGTATTGAATTTTATGCTGTTTTTATTGTATTTGTATTGTATATTATTGTTTTTTATAAATTGCTATTAACCGCCCAGAGAGCTTCAGCTATTGGGCGGTATATCAATGAAATAAATAAATAAATAAATAAATAATAATAATAATAATAATAATAATAATAATAAGCAGCAGCAGCAGCAGCAGCAGCAACATCACCCTTGAATCATATTCCCAGGGCAGTATAAAACAGGATTGTAAAATGTTAATACAAAATACATAATAAACAAAGGGTGCAATGCTATACCCCCATTTACTTGGATGTAAGTCTCACTGAACTCAGTGGGACTTACCTCTGAGGAGACATGTGTAGGCTTGCAGTCTAAAAGCCACAAAATCATAAAAGTAGCATAGAATAGCCAAAGGGATTAAAATAAGCTCTAATTGTATCTAATAAGCTGACCTGAAGAACCTACGTAGTCAACAGAAAAACATTCAGGGAGACATATTGATAGTTCTCCAGTTCGTAAGAGGATGTTTGTAAGAAGAGGAAGGCCTATTTTTCACCCCATCCTCTCTAAATATAGGTCACAATAGAACTCAAAGTATAAGTATAGTTCAGTAATAGAACAAGCTGCCTAAGAAATGGCTTTCAAGATTTTTTTTTTAAAAAGGTGCTGGGCAGGCATCTGTCAACGATTTTCCAGGTACATACATCCTGCCCTTGGCAAAGGCTGGAGAGATCAGGATGCAGGTGACAGGTGCTGCCCAGGATTAATAGTATGATTTGTTGTCCTTCCTCAGTACTTTGGTTTATGCCCCTGGTGCAAGAGTTTCTGACTAGAGATGCCATCTGTTCCTCTTTGTCTTCCCTGCTTCAATGAGTGTGCATGTGTGTTCCTCAACACAAAATGAAGCTCACCTCTAACAGGTTCCAAGAGAAAGTTTATTGAGCCGCCTAGTGTGTTCTTCTTTGACAAAAAAAAAAAAGTGGTTCTAATAATGTGTTCCATTAACCTAAGTGCTTTTGAAAGCATAGAAGAACTGGCAATTTTCCCTTGATGAAGACTAAATCAAAATGCATTGGGCAACTCAATAAAAACCCTCTCTTGGTCTGCAAAGAGCTGCAAAAAGATCTCTCCAAACTGGGTGAATGGGCAAGAAAATGGTGAATGTGGTTCAATGTAAATACGATCTCCTATGTGCAAGACCCTCAAGCTTCCAATCACATTCCAATCAAATACAGATGCATGTCTTTCTGGCTATGATTCAGCTATATAACTCACACATCCAAACTCTCTCAACAGTTTGTTAGCTTCTCCTTAGGCCAGTGTTCTCCAACCTTGGGTCCACAGATGTTTTTGGCCTACCACTCCCAGAATTTCCCAGCCAGGCATGCTGGGAGTGGTAGTCCAAAAACTTCTGGGGACCCAAGGTTGGAGAACACTTCCTTAGGCTATTTGTCCTCTAACTGTCCCACTAGCTCACCCATGATATGCTAAGGACTAATATGTGACTTCCTTTCCCTCTTTCTCTTAAATTTGTGATCTTGTTGTATTACCTATATGTTTTACTTAATTTTTGTTTATTTTACATTATTTTTGTTGTCTACATCTTTAATTAATTCAAAATAAAATTCCATGCTAAAAGGGGTGGAGGGGAGAGAAGGGGGGAAAGGGATGCACATTAGGGTAAAAAATTCAGATATACTTTTTGATGGGGTCTGAACTGGCAGTGACTAGCCAGGAAGAGATCTTGGGGCTGTGTTGGAAAGCTAGATGAAAACATTGAGGAATTATTAGGAAAGGGATCTCAAATAAAACTGCCAGTACCGAAATGCCTTTATACAAATCTATGGTGTGTCCAGACCTGGGACACTGTAGAGTTGTGGTGACCCCATCTCAAAAAGGGTACTTGTAGAGTAGGGAAATTTGCAGAAAAGGAGCAAGTGAAATGATCAGGAGGCCTAGAGCACCTTTCCTACAAGGAAAGGCTGCATCATTTGGGGGTTTTGAGTTCAGAAAAAAGTAACTCAATGGGGGATATGGTAGGTGTCTGTAACATTTATGCATGCTGTGGAGAAAATGGATAGAGTGTGGATAGATAAGAACAGGATCACCCAACAAACTGACTTTGCAGGAGATTCAGGGCAGATAAAGAGTGTACCATTCCACATGCTGGCTGGGGCATGCTGGGAGTTGTAGGCGAAAAACATCTGGGGACCCAAGTTTGGAGAACACTGGCTTAGAAGATGCCACAGTTGGCAGCAGGATGCTGGCCTAGGTAGACCTTTGGTCTGATCCAGCAGGGCTTTTCTTATGTTCTTATATTTGAGATTCATCTCTTCTCTTTACTTCAGGGTCCTGCCCTTCCCCACTTCCTTCCTTCCTTCCTTTTTTCATTTTTTGCACGTGTGCACCTAACCAACATGCCCAAGTTGTTGCCTGTCTGACCCACGCCACTTCTTAACTTTTCCAGTGGTGTGAAATATTGCCCTGTATTCCACACCTCCTATATTGTGCCCCCCGCAGTGTTGCTTTGTTAGTAAATCTGTTATGTCGTCATACTATAAATAATTAAAGCTGAAATCTTAACTACACTTACCGCAGAGTAAGTCCTATTGAACTCAGTCGGACTTCTGAGCAAACATGCTTAGGCAGTGGTGCAGCTAGGTCATTTTAGACCCTGGACTTAATGGTTTTGTGTGTGTGTGTGTGTGTGTGTGTGTGTGTGGCTTTTAGACAGCCTTGTGTATGTCTTTAGTTGTGAAGCACACAGCTAACATTTCTCTCTCCCCTCCACCCACCATTCTATGCTTTACAAACTGCTTCTTCATTTCTTATATGATAGAATGTTTGTCCACACTAGGGAAAAAAGTATTCTGGAGCATATGCAGTTTTACATTTTAAGTTCACTTAAATCATGGTACCATCATGATGACAGGAATAAAATGGAGTTTGCTTCTGCTGCCCAGATGCCCTCATCATCTCCTGCTTTCTTGGTGATCATCCGTGTGTGTTGGGGGGGGGAGGCTGTGGGGCCCTGGACTTGGGCCCCAAGGTCCAGCCCCAGCTGCACTACTATGCTTAGGATTGCATTGTAAAATGTCTCTAAAAAGAAAATTGAGTAATATACTCAAGTGCTAGTCTCTCTGTGCAACTCCTCCTTGGTCATCACAGAGTGTTCATACAACACTGGTTTGTACAACAATGTATGTTTGAGCCAGCTGTATGGAATAACTTCAGTCTGCTGGGTGAAGAATTTGCAGTCCTTTTAAGCACAGAACTGTACATTCCAACAACTGCATCATTCAGGAGAAATAATGCAGGGGCCACAGCTCAGTGGTAGAGTACATGCTTTACAAGCAGAAGGTCCCAGGTTCAATCCCTGGCAAGTAGGGTAGGAAAAACTCCTTCCTGAAACCCCAGAGAGTTGCTGCCAGCCAGTGTCGACAATACTAGACTAGATGGACCAATGTTCTGACTCAGTATAAGGCAGCATTCCCATGCTCCTACGTATATTGTACATGGTGTCAAAATACACTTGTGAGCTGCTATCAACACAGTTAAGTTAGGAATGAGGAACCATAAAGCTGCCCGCTGAAATTATTATTGGACCGAATCTCTCTCTCTCTCTCTCTCTCTCTCTCTCTCTCTCTCTCTCACACACACACACACACACACACACACACACAGAGCGAGAGAGAGAGGTACCCTAAATGTTCAGAAACTAAAAGAAAAAAGAAGTCCAAATAACCCAAACCCCGAATCCTATTATATTTAAGGATCAGTTGTGTGCTTCATTACTTCTGGGTTGCCCAAGGCCAATAGATGTGTTAATACATCTAAATCAAGCAGTCTTCTTGTGTCAAGCTAGCATTTTCTATTTAAGCAGCTTTACTATGTTAACCATTTTGTATTAGATTAGCGACATGTTAAGCTAATAGAATCGGAGCTGGTTCATGCCCATCATTTTCCTAAGCTCAGTTCCTTTTTTCTGATTTTTTAAAAAGTGGAATGTAGACATGCTGTCAAGGCAGACAGTGCCACCCTGGCAATGGAGGCAAGGCCACCTATGATCAGGGAAGGGGTGGGGGCAAAGTGTGTTGCAGCTAAAACAGCCATAGCTTCCTGCCAAGCAGGATAGTAGAGTCTTACCCAAATCAGCTGCTCAGGATCAAACAGGCAGACAAGAAGCAGCTTTTCTCATCAGAGGTGCAAAAATCTAGATGATGTCTGCACCAATTGGCTAATCCTCTGCTTCTTCATGTCTTGCCTATTCCTAAGAATCCTCTTTAGCTGAGACTTCATAAGTGTCCTGTCTTTGAAGCAACCCTCAGTTGCTTTAAAGAATAAATTCATCCCTGCCTTCCTCTAATCTTGAACCTCGACTAAACTAAAATAGCAATCATAATTTTAAGCAGGTGCACTGCCCTGTGACAACTTAGATCCCAATTCTTTAACATCTGGCAATCTTTTTATTTTTGAATACAAATTAAACTTTCTGCTGCATGTTAATATTGCACTGCATTTAGGTGTGAATTAGCTAAAGGACATATAGAGAAAGGGCAGTATTGGAACAGAGCACTAGCTGATTTCAATGGGCCCTCTTTAAAAGAACAGAGATGTCAAGACATATTAACACTTTTTTTAGCACTCCCAAGAACGCTGGTGAACTTGTGGGGAAAGAGTCAAGTACAGTCTTGGAATTTTTCTGTACAATTAATTTGCACTCTCACAGACTGGATCTAGCTCTGTTCCTTCGTGTCCTCTAAGATTTTCATACGTACTAATAATCACTTTTGTCTCTGTCTCTTCCTCGAAGGAAGAGCTGATCAGCTGGGAAGCAGGGAAACATGTGTGGGGCTCTTCCAAGTTCATGGACTACACGCAGCCCATGGTCCACAGGTGGCTAGACCCTGCTTTAAACTATCACTTTTGGAAAGACAAATACAAAAGCAAAGGCAGAAGTAATTGTTTTGAGAGTGCTATAAGGGGACAGGGAAGTGGAGATATAGAAGCAGAGGAGCTAGGTAATGTTGCACAGAGGAAGTGCTGTCAACCAGCAGTCTCAACGTTACTTAGAAAAAGGAGTCTGTTTGAATATATCAATTTATGTTAATTTATTTGATTTCATCTTTTGCAACCTGTGGTTTCTAATAGTTTCCATACTTGTCTTCTAACAGAATCCAGGCAATTTATTTTTTTTATGCATTCAAAGAAATCCATGTTGAGTTAAGTTTCCAGAACAGTAATCAGCATATTAAAGTTCAAACATTACTCTGGGCATCCCATTTGAGATCATCTTCCTAGCATTGTTACTATTACATACTAGAATTTGTGGAAAGTCATTTGCTTATTCCCCCCCCCCCCCAGAAATAGTCTTACATTTTTGAGAGATGCAAGTGCTCATTTATGAACACCTTGATTACATGACATTTTGTGCCCTCACCTCAATCTCTAACAAAAAGCATATACCCCTGTAAAGTGGATGTGTCCTTCTCTTGAATTAGAAAAAATCAGTCCAGTCTCCCAATGTTTATGCTACTGGGGACACACACAAAGTTTGCTGGGAACCACTTGCAGGCAAAATGTCATGCAATGAACCGTTTGTATGAAATGACATGGAACTGATAGATGTATCCTTGCTGCTGGTAGCAAGAAGAAAAGATTTTTCAAAGATGCTCTCTGAATTCTCTCTTCTCTCTCTCAAAATACTGACTGCTTCCTAAATAAATCATGGCAGATATTTCATTGTTCCTTGTAAATTAAAAACTTCTTTAAAATGTCACTTATTTTAGCATGCAAAGGGTTTTTACAGTCTCATTTTCATTAACAGAACATATTTCATGAACAGGCAATGACAAGACAAGAGCGACCTGCAACACAATGCTGATGCTGCAGTGTATTCCCCAGTTCTGAGGGGAGTGCTCCTGTTCAGGGCTCAAGACAGCCTAGAACAAGAGCCTTATAATCTTGCTCAGGCCTCACAAGAGAGGGGGAAATTCAAGAGTAGGAATAGGGTAAATGGCACCTTTGTTCTTCTCTTCTTCTGCTATTGCTATATAGTGCTGGAGGGTTGCCACCCATAAAAACTGAGCATTTTATTGCTATACAGCCAGATGGATGGTGGTGGTTCTGGAGAGTAGGAAAGGTGAATCTTCCTCATATAGTGCAGGGAGGGGAGTTTAATCTTATGGTATGGATATCCCCACCACTATTCCCCACCACCTTTGAGGATGCTCACTATAAGCTATTAGGAGCCAATTCCCCTTCTCTCCCCCGCCTTCAACTGACACCCTAACATTCCATGTCTCTACTGCTCGTAAACTGATAAGACTTGCACAGACTGTGCGACTTCTGGTTTCTCATTCTCTCTCTCTCTCTCACTCTCCGCTTAACTGCCATCAAGTTTCAGTAAGTCCCAGGACCTCACAGGTCCTTGTTTTATTTTCCTTTGTTTTTATCTCCTTTTTCTGGTAATTTACAATTGTGGAGAGAAAGCCGGACCAGACACACCCACCCACACCGCCACATACATGACCTCTGCCTAGGGCAGAGGAAGTTCAGTTCCGAGCAGTCATTTGTATCAGCCTACATTTGCATTCACCTCAATGGGACACATCTACATACTCCCCAGTGATTTCCCCCAGCAGTCTCAAAGAGCTGCAAAACACCCTCAAGCACCCGAGGGGCGCCAGGATTCCCGGCAGTCTCAAAGAGCTGCCAAGTACCCTCAAGCACCCAGGGGCACCAAGATCCTGGCAGGAAAAGCCATTTCCACCTGTCAACAGGAAGGGAGGGGGAAGCAAGAGGAGGGGGTAAAAGAGGGGCACCAAGCCCCGGCAGGTGGTTGGAAGTAAGGTGCAGGACTGCACGGACCCGTCCGTGACTCCGGTCAGGACGAAGAAATTCCACCCCGAGCAGGGAGCTCGGTAACCTGCTGTAAGCCTGAACAACTTGTGGTGAGACTCTCTAGGAACTTAGGTCTTTTAAGGTCAATACTGTCTATGCCTGTCTGCAAGTCTCTTTCTAACTGAATGTGGATAGGAGTTGCACGCTTCATTGAGTTTTATAGACGGCTCTTGTTTACGGTGCAGTTCTTATCTGTATGTTTTGTTATGCTCTATTAAACTTGTTTAAACTCGCCTGCCGTCTCGAGCTTTTGCTCAGTGCCTATGGGTAGCGGTTGCCTTCTGCTTAGTCAGGGACCGCTTGAAGGGGGTTTTCTCGGTACCGGTTAACCTGTTAATTCCCGAACTCGCACAAAGGACCAACGGCGGTCCTTCACAACAATCTTATATACTTCTGCATACCTAGGGAATCCCCCAAGTATGTAGAAACCACTACCTTGTTTTTGGGAAATCCCATTTCACCTTCAAACTTACTGGCAGTCAACTTCCTAAGGTCCCTACTAGAAGGAATGAGTTTATTTATTTTATTTTATTTATACTCTGGCTTTCTACCAAAATATGGCAAGGTGGCTTACAAAAACATTTTAAAATAGATTAAAACAATAAACACATTAAAATACATTAAAATATAACAATTACAGAATAAAAACAGCACCCAACCCACATGCCCACTTACAGGCCGAAGGCCTGCTTGAATAAAGAGAACTTTGCTTGGCATCAGAATGATGATCTAGTCAGTAAATCAACCACCTCATAACCCCCTTGTGGGTAGACCACCAATTGGAAAACACTTTGCTTATATGGCCTCCCATGCAGTTTGAAATTATTTTAACCACACCCAATACAATCCTTCATGTTTTCATATCTAAGATCCACCTGAGCAACATGGAAGTTATTCATACCAAAGGCTTATCTTGTGGAGTACTATTCACACAACCAGATTAGAAGTGGCCTCCCACACATATGGTTGAACGTATGAAGTGGGCATACATTGTCATTATTTTAAAAGGCAGAGAACAGAGGATAAGAAATATCCAAAATAATTCCAGGACTCCATAGCAAAACGGTGTTGTAAACACAGATCTATGGAGTCCAACAGACTAACCACTGGGCCACTGTGACTGTGCTGCTGACAAATATAGCAAGTTAAAAAGGAAACAATTTTAAGGTTGCAATCTTACACATATTTACCTGGGAATAAGTGCCACTGAACTCAGTAGACTTACTTCCAAGTATACATGCAGGCCACATGCTGAAGCTCAGCAGGTATGAGCCGGGTCAGTGTTTGGATGGGTGACTTCCTGGGCTGCCCACATCTGTTCTCCTGCACTGAGCAGGGGGGTTGGACTCGATGGTCTTATAGGCCCCTTGCTACTCTACTATTCTATGATTCTACGAAGATTGCCCTGTATAGCAATCTTGACTTACTGTATTCCTCAGATGGTGGGTGACTGTGTAAAGAGAACCAGAAGTGTTCTCACTCTCTCTTTTTAGTTATATTGTGGCTGGGTTCACACGATCATTGGCAAAAGAAGCCATTTTGGCTCCTTATAGATTTCATAGATTATAGAGTTGGAAGGAGCCTACAAGGCTATCAAGTCCAACCCCCTGCTCAATGCAGGAAACTAGAGGAGGGGTCTCCCATCCAAGTAATAACCAGGCCTGACCCTGCTTAGCTTTCCACACTCAGACAAGCTGAGCCAGCGTAAGCCACAGGCACGGCACTGCATGATTTGCCTAATTACCCTTGTGGCGTGCAGCTTGCCATGTTGTCTGAACCTGTCAAGTTACACAGTGTGGGATGGCTTCAAAACCACCTAAGAACCCTACAACAAGCCATGGGTTCTGGGATGGTTATCTACCATGCAAAGGATGACCACATCCAAGAAGTTCATATTGTTTATTTTATTCATGTCATTGAGGGATTCACTATTGAGAGAGTTCTTAAAGTTGTGTTTCTGGTAGAAAACATTATCTTTAACAAGATTCAGATTTTTAAATTTAAGTACCTAGAAAAGGGCGAAAACAATACAGTAATACCTTGGATTGCAAGTAACTTGGTTTGAGAGCGATTTGCAAGACAAGCAAATTTTTAAATATTTATTTTAAAAAATTTGACTTGATATACAAGCAACATCCTGCAATACAAGTACTGTAGTACGGCTTAAATTAAAAATCTCTGTACAAATTTTTTTTGGGGGAATTTCGTTTTGATATAAGAGTGTTTTGGATTACAAGCACGTTTCCGGAACGAATTATGTTCTCAATCCAAGGCATGACTGTACTGAATAGTTTCTGCTTCCCTATTTCTCATGATCCATGAATCATTGTGCACTAATGGCCACATCTGGTCATTCATTTTTGTATGTGATATTTACCTCCATTCTCTTCTCTTACCCAATCTGGTTATGAAAACTAAAATTGTTATGTGTCTGCAGAAGTATGCCCAGGACAAAAAGCTTCCATTATCTCCAGCAAGTGCTGGTTTAGTGCTAGACTGAAGGCAGTATTTTTAGCATGAACAGATTGAAATTAAAAGGGTCTGATGTTCAAAGTAAGAAGCAGTACCTTTTCAAGCAAAGGTCATACTCGTGCAAATAGTTCACAGTGATACATACCGAGAACAATGCCACTAGGTTATTAGGTAGAGGATCTGAGAAAGCAAATTCTATTTTTGCTTATGGAACTAAAGCCCACAGTCAGACAACTAAATCCATGGAACATAAATAAAACCACCCCCCTCTCTTTCAGCCTTAAATATAGTGCAGATAGATGAAATATAGCCAGTCATATTCTCTACCTCGCCTCCCTACCACATTTTAACTCATACACTGAGTACACAGTATGTGGCAAGATTAGCTAGTACATTTTATTGCCTTGTAGAAGCCTGTTTTTCATACGTACCAACAAGGTTGACAAGATGATGAACTGAAATATAAACAATGTGAGTTTATGTATTCAGATGTAAGGATACAATCTGATGCCACTTTCGAATCAAACATGTTCACTCTGCTCTCCCAATGATGCAAGTTCCACACGGATTACTTGCATATTTCTATATCTACTGCAGTTCCTAGGCCTCTAAATTTATCAGGATCCACCCCTCTTCTCTATCATGCCTTCCTTTCTTCCTTCTCACACAAGTCACTTGCTATCACCTTCATCTGCTCCCTTCTTCTATCTTTCCCTTAGCATATATAGTACGAGTCCAATTCACCACATAACTTTTCCACATATTGTCCTTTCCCCAGCTGGACTTCAAAGCCAGCAATAATCTTCCCAGACTACATCACCTCAGCAAATTTCCCATTGCTCCAACCCCTAAATGCAATTGCTGGAAAACAGCCATTTTGCCCCAAGCAAATACAGCCATCAAATATGTTTTTCCTTGCTGATTGCGTGATGTCCATGTCATTTCTGCCAGGCATGTCACAGGTACCCAACCATACCTATCCAGGCCAGTTTGAATGGCCTGCCAGTTTTCAACTGATTTACCTTTGAAGGGTATATTATTTATTTATTATGTTTATGAGTCACTCTATAACAAAAATGGCATCAGAGTGAACAATGGGCAGTATACAATGCTGGTATTATGCCAGCGCTAAACATGTTGCACTATTAGAATTACCACTAATGCAACAGGAAAGTAGCACTTGCTAGCACAACCTAGGAAATGGCTAGTTTCCAGTTGTGCTAGTGAACGTTCCTGCTAGTGCAGTGCCAGCACTGGATATTGCCCAGCATGCTGAAGCTAAGCAGGTATGAGCCAGGTCAGTGTTTGGATGGGTGACTGCCTGGGCTGCCCACATCTGTTCTCCTGCACTGAGCAGGGGGTTGGACTCGATGGCCTTACAGGCCCCTTTCAACTCTACTATTCTATGATTCTATGAAGTAAAAAATTAAAACATAAAACAGTGTGTGTTTATATAAAACCAAACTAAAGACTCAACAAGCAAAAAGTAGCACAAACTACAAAACCCATATCAATGAATACAACACGAGGTGAAGACCTTTTTATTCTCCCAGGCATTTTAAGAACAGGGTTTGTTTGTTTTTTTAGTATTTTTTCTGCTGGTGGTTTTAAGAGATGGAATGTTTTTATTGTTTGCTGATTTCATCTTGGTTTTCTGTTGTGCTGTTTTGATTCTTTGGTTTAATCTCTGCATTTTATGTATCGTATACCACCCAGAGAACTTCGGTTATTGGGTGGTTTAAAAGTACAGCAAACAAATAAACACAAGACAACTGCAATTATGTAGGGCTAAAACACCAATTTATTTTATTTATTATATTTATACCCCGCCTTTTTTCCTGCAAGGAACCCAAGGTGGCTTACACAATCCTCCTCCTCCTCCTCTAGTTGCACAATTGTTGCACAATTGTTTCATGCCTAACACGAATATACTTTTGTTTTTGCCATCACACAAATGAGCATACTCGACAAAAGAATCGGCGCTTGAAGCGAAAGAGTTAAAAAAAAGTCTGCTTCCGCCAATCGGCGACCGGGCCGGATAAAAAGGCAAGGCGGGCCGGATGTGGCCCGCGGGCCTTAGTTTGAAGACCCCTATGCTAAGTATTCCTCCTCATCATCACTATCACCACCTTTTTATTCCACCCTTCATTCCATACTCAAGGCATTCAGGGCAGCTTACACAGTAGGCCTTCCAATACTAGCTGTATAAGGCGGAACAATATTATTTCCATAATGCAGAGGGGGAGAGAAACAGTGAGTTGCCTAAAGTCACCTACTGAGTGCGTACAGCTGAAGCAAGATCTGAACTGGAAACTGGGGAGTAATTTTCTATTAGCCACTCTGAGACTATTCAGAATCAGTGGGATACAAAGGTCCTAAATAAACAAACAAGGCACAAGCAACCAGACACACAGAAAGAAAGGGGCTGCCCATCCTCTCAGGTTAAGCCTGTAGGAAGTGGCAAGGAGTCCTTCTCTCCATTTTATCCTCACAACAACCCTGTGAGGTAGGTTAGGCTGAGAGTCAGTGACTGGCCCAAAGTCACCCAGTGAGTTTCATGGCTGACTGAGCGGGGACTAGAACCCGGATCTCTCGAGTCCCAGTCCAACACTCAACCACTACGCCACACTGGCTCTCAATGTGGCATAGCATAAAATTTACATAAAACATAGCATAAAATTTACAAAGCTTCAGTGATATCAGCTGAACTAAAATATTACAAGCATTCAAGAGAATAAAACCTTAAAAGGCCTGGGAGAATAAAACAAACAAACCTTTGCCTGGTGACAAAAATATGTCAGTGTAGGCACTAGGCGAGACTCACAGGGGAGAATATTCCATAATTTGGGGGGTGGGGTGGAGCACACTGGAGAAGGACCTCTCTCGTGAAGTCAGCTTCCCAACTTTGACTGACAGAGACTCGGAGAAGGTCCTCCATTGATGATCTTAAGGTGTGAAGTAGGTACAAAAGAGAGGATGTAATCCTTTAGGTACCAAGCCATGCAGGGCTATATACCGCAAAACCATCATGGTTTTAATTCAGCCTGGAAACAGATTGGGAGCCAATGAAGGTGAAAAAGAACTGATGGAATATGTTCATAATGCCTGGTCTCAGGTAGAACTCTTTGTTGCCATATTCTGTACTAACTGAAGTTTCCAAACTGTCCCCAAAAGCAGGCTCAAGTACAATCAGACCATCTCTACCACTCAAGCACATGCTCCCTACAGTTAAAAAAAAAATAAAAAATGACACAACATAAGATTACCCAAGATCCTCTTCCATTTCCAGGGTTTCAAAAAATCATGATTGTTTGCAAAAAATCGATTTTTAAACATTTAAATCAATGGGTTTTTTTTATTTAATCAATTTCCCCCCAAATTTTTTCTTAGTAAAATTAATTTCAAAGTTTCAGTCAACCACATGTACAAATAGCCTACACTTAATAGTTAAGAACACCAAATTATACAGAAAACACTTTCCTCATTTTTTTTAACATTACCAGCATTATTGGTTATTAGGCTTGTACTGTAGTAGGTTACAGGGTTGTAAAAAATCATGATTTTTTGCAAAAAATAAAAAAAATCGATTTTTATTGATTTTAATCAATAATTTAATCATTGATTTAAATCATTCTGATTTAAATCACTGCAACCCTGGCAGGACTGTGGTTATTTGCTTTATGTGACTAACCCAAGGGAAAGGACTGGGTAGAAAAAGAAAATGCCTGGAAAGGGCCATACCACATTGTTCCCTATGTCTGAACAACTCCCACTTCTGAATGTCAGGTTACAATAGAAATATAATATTTTGCACTTGAAATGTACTAAGTGCTAAGTCAGGGGTCCTCAAACTTTTTAAACAGGGGGCCAGTTCATTGTCCCTCAGACTGTTGGGGGGCCGGACTATAGTTTGAAAAAAATATGAATGAATGGATCAAGTAAAAAAAAAGGACCTGGGTCCCTTTTTTTTTTTACTTGATGGGGTGAATTTTCCCCCCTTAAATGGAAAGTTATTTATTTATTTAATTAATTAATTTATTTCATTTTTATACCGTCCAATAGCCAAAGCTCTCTGGGCGGTTTACAGCAATTAACAAGACAGTCCCTGCCCGCAGGCTTACAATCTAAAAAGACACGACACACAAGGAAAAAGGAATGGGGAAGGAAGAAGGTGGAATATTAATGAATACTCCTGGCAGGGCTGGTGGTATTTACATATATAGTTGCACAATTGTTTCATGCCTAACACGAATATACTTTTGTTTTTGCCATCACACAAATGAGCATACTCGACAAAAGAATCCGCGCTTGAAGCGAAAGAGTTAAAAAAAAGTCTGCTTCCGCCAATCGGCGACCGGGCCGGATAAAAAGGCAAGGCAGGGCCGGATGTGGCCCGCGGGCCTTAGTTTGAAGACCCCTATGCTAAGTATTCCTCCTCATCATCACTATCACCACCTTTTTATTCCACCCTTCATTCCATACTCAAGGCATTCAGGTCAGCTTACATTGTTCCTCTGCCCCCTGCCCCAAACTAATATTCAGGGGTATACTGCCTCTAAGACAAGAGATTCTATTTAGACAGCATGGCTAACACTGGACAGACCTATCCTCAGTGATTCTTCCTCATCACCATTTAAATCCATCTAAGCCAGCAGACATCACCACAACTTGCGGCAATTAATTCCATAATTTTGTTTTAAGTGTTACATGCAAAGAAAATTTGAACCGTGCTCTCTCCAGCTAACACACTATCCACTATGCCAGGGGTGGGCAACATAGCTCTCCCATGGCAGCCATTTTGTGGTGGTGCCCAGGACAGTTTCTCAAATTGCCAAATGTTCCCACAGCCCAAAAAGGTTGCCTGCACTACCCCTGCACTATGCCATATGGACTCTCTCCTCTCAGTGTTCACAGCACTTCACATACATTATCACAGTAGGCCTTCCAATACTAGCTGTATAAGGCGGAACAATATTATTTCCATAATGCAGAGGGGGAGAGAAACAGTGAGTTGCCTAAAGTCACCTACTGAGTGCGTACAGCTGAAGCAAGATCTGAACTGGAAACTGGGGAGTAATTTTCTATTAGCCACTCTAAGACTATTCAGAATCAGTGGGATACAAAGGTCCTAAATAAACAAACAAGGCACAAGCAACCAGACACACAGAAAGAAAGGGGCTGCCCATCCTCTCAGGTTAAGCCTGTAGGAAGTGACAATGAGTCTGCCTTGCAACAGGTAAGGCTCTGGGCTGAAGTAGCCTAAACCAGCCTTCTGCAACCCATGCCCCTCCAGATGTTGTGGACTACAAATCCCATCAGCCCCAGCCAGCATGGCCAGTAATCAGGAATAACATCTGGTGGGGCACAGGTTGGACAAAGCTGCCCTATGGTCTAGCCTAGAATATGGCCTGAGGTCTCAGGAGACTTAGACCGAAAGCTGGGTACAGAGCCAATGAAAGGCCCAGCTCAATATGTTGGGGAAGCAGGCAGTGCACTGACCCTATTGGACAGAAGAACATAAAGGATTTCAACTAGTCACTCTTTATGAGGGCTAGGTGGGACTTTTTTTTAATGCTAGCCCTGATTGGATGTTGGGGTGATGTGTTTTATTTTCCCTGGGGTGTTCTATTTACTGCGGGGGGGGGGGACTTTTGTGCTTTTTGTCATATTTGGCTCCATTTGCCTATTTATTGTTTCTCTTTTATCACAATTTTGGCAGAAGAACTAGTGTGCAAGCAGGGATGTTGAAGAGTCCTTGGTTTCAAGTCACAAGTCGAGTCACAAGTCTTTGGACCCGAGTCTCGAGCTCGAGTCCTTGGTCCAAAATGGTGACTCACGAGTCACAAGTCACTCCCAAAGCTGACTCCGCGAGTCCCTAGTAAAATCAATGGGGGTTTTTCCCAACAAAATAAGGCTATTTTGTTGGGAACACCCCAAAATAACCAGACAGGCAGAGGAGGCAGGGAACCCCAAAACAGGCAGGCAGAGGCTTTTGTCTTGCACAATTCAAACTGTGGAACTGGTTAAGAAGAGACCAGGCAGGCAGAGGAGGCTGGGAACCCCAAACAGGCAGGCAGAGGCAGCCAAACCAAATTTTAGGAAAATGATTTTAAAAAATAAACTTGCTGTACTTCCTAAAACCTATCCATGTTGCATTTGAGGAACACGATTTTGGAACATGAGTCCTTGGTCTCGAGTCCCGAGTCGAGTCTTGAGTCCCATTAAAAATATTGGGACTCGAGTCTGACTCGAGTCACAGGGGGGACTCAGTCCGACTCACGAGTCGAGTCCTGGAGTCCGAGTCCCCATCCCTGTGTGCAAGTGGCAAATGCCGCCAATAGGCCAGAATGGGTATGTGCCTGGGAGATCCATCTTAGCCAAGATAGAGAATAGCAAGGCACTCAATAGCTAGAGAGGTTCAAGATTTGGGCTGAGGTCCAGGATTGCATTTCCCAGAAGGTGCAACTCAGGGTTGAGATCACTGAGTGGCACCAGGGTGCCATGCTGGCTAGGTGTGCATGACAATTTCCGTGGGCATCACTTTAGGAGATGTTAGAACTTCTCCCAGTACAGTAGTCTTAGCTGATATCATTAATGTGTGCTTTGTTCCAAAACTTGTGGGCTGTTTAATCCCATATATTGGTGCACGCTTCTCTTCCCCCCACCTGCTCTGCAAATGCAAAATTTGGCAACTGAATCAGCAACTTTGTACAAATGTTCTGTGATGCAACATACTCTAGCAACAGGCAAGATACATCAAGAGAAGGAACCTGTGTATTATGTGTCTTGTTTTATCCCATATTCACTCTTTAAAAGTTGTAAATTTCATTTTCTTGTTTTCAAGCAACAATTTATACATTCTAATCCACAGAATGTGCATGTTAATCACACAGACACACGCACCAATTAATCCAGCATCTTGGCTACTCCGTGTGATCATTTTAGGATTGGAATGGCTTCATTCAATGATTGCAATTTTGAGAAACTTGAAAATGGTTCACTGGCATGTGAATCCTTTCCTGATCAAACACATGACTTGAAATAAGTTGAAAGCTCTCTCTCTTTTTAAAAATTAAAACTGGGCAAGGGTTAGATCATTAATTATTTTTAATGTTATTTTAGATATACTTGTATTGTTCTCTGGAGATATCAGAGAGTTAAAGGTTGCTTATCAAGTTTGCTGACATACTCCAGAGGACATGGATGACTGATGGGCAATACCAACCCATTTCGATTTGGAATGGGCTGGTTCTTTCTAAGAATTCTCCAAAACTTAGAAAGACCCAGGCTGAGGCAGCTCCTACACCATTACCAGCCCTCTGGTCTAGGAGCGTTGTTTTGCTTTTTACTTCCCCCACTTCCCAAATTTACAACTTGCTGTGTGGAAGGGAGAGACAAGAGAAATTGGCAGCTACACAAACTTGAATAAGCTCGCCCTATCTTTACAGCACTGTGCAGTGAAAGCTTCTGAGCATTCTCAACCTTCAGCAAGCCAGGATGAATAAAAACCCCACACGTAAGCAGGAACAGCTTAGAGCAGCCTCCCTCAACCTGGTGTCTTTCAGATCTGTTGAACTACAAATCACCATCCTTCCTTCCCACCGCAAATTTGTATATGGACAATGTCATTATATATAGTCACTAGGTGGCACTGCACTTAGTTGTCTCTGGGTGGAGCCAGGAGTTTCCTGTTGCTGTTAAAGTTCTTGTCTAGCTTCCTGACTGGTATGTCTTCTAAGCCTTCCATGACTGTAAGTTTGTTACTATGTGGAAAGGCGGGGTGGGTGGGTGGGTGGAGAAGGAGAGGAAATAGGAGGTGAGAAGGCTGGCACCAAGCCATTAGAAGCTGGAGCACAATGCAGAGAGGAGTTGGACTTTGCTTGCAATAGCTTTCTGAACCAGGGACTTCCCATTTCCAAAATTATTTTCCAACTCTAACATGGGTATGGGAGGGACCAGCTCAAACTCCTGAGGCACATGCTGTAACAAAACATATATGATCAGATGCTAGTTGACCACCCCTAGCCTGGAAGGCAAGGACTGTTTCTCTAAACTCAGTTTAGACCTGGCTATTCTATAGATAGTGAGATAATGCAGCCCACATTTAACTATGTAAAAAATCAATATAGTGTAACTTTGTAAAATAAATGGCTTAGACAATATACTTAATATGCAGGTCAAATATCTGGATAAATTACAACTGTGAAATCAGAAAATTTAATGCGCTAACACAAGTGTTGGAGAAATAGGCCCAGGGCATGTATAGAGAGCCGCTGCCTTTCACGTGTCTTAACCAGGCCCAAGTACATAGCACGCATTTAAAATGAACAATTCTACTGCTCCACACACTCCTGGCTGGATGCCTGCAGAAGTGCTATCAGTTGACCACACGCCCAGACTATGTTCCCCAAAGGAATGTCTCCCTTCTAGTATCCCTGAAGAGCCTTGGAGAAGAACAATAGAACCTTGTTAGCAAAATTCCTTTGCTGCTGCATAAGAGCTGTCTCCAAGCAGACAAAAGAGCAGAATGGATTCTTAAAATCAATAATAATAATAATAATAATAATAATAATAATAATAATAATGACCCAGTCAGGCCAAAATGCCTAGAAGACCCCAGGTGAGAGAAACACTGTTCTAGAAACCCCTTAAGCTCAGTGACAGAGCACCTGCCTTGCATACAAGGGTTCCTAGATTCACCTGCCTCCAGCAAAGGGTCCCAGTTCCAAGTCTGAAACCCTAAAAGATCAGTGTGACCTGGCATGACAGAAGTCTGAGTTAAAAAGCTGCACAGAAGACCCAATCCATGCATGTTTAGACAGACAGAAAGGTCCTGCAAGACCCAGCATTTCCTGGCCAGCAAGAGTGACATTAAAGAACAGTCCACACACAGACTAGAGACCCCTAAGATCCCTGAAAGACCACCTTGCTGTCCATAGGCATTCGTTAAGGTAAAAGTCCAGAAGCCCCATGAACTCTGTTGCACCCCCACTAATTTACCTAGATTCTGCCCGCATACCATCTTCCACTGCACCTGCTTTGTTTATCTGCTCTTGTTGTTCCAGACAGAGAACCTTGAGGGTCTGCTTTGATTGTATTGTATTCTTTGTTCTGAATTGTATGCTTGGCTGCCATATTTTCGCCTTAGCTGTTATCTAGTCTCAAGAAGCCTATTTCTGGGTGCCAAATCCCAAAATACAAGTGAGAGAAGAGTCCCTTTGATTGATAAAATGTACCAAGAGTAGCAGGCCTGATATCTTGGGTGACCTAAAAGGTCATGAGAAACCACAGCTTAGCCAAGAAGAAGGTGGCCATGGCCCTCTATCTAACTAGAGATTAAAACTTGCCATATTCAGAGAAATGCATCTGATTGGTTGTCGTCATATATGGGGAACTGTATCTAATTGGTTGGCACGGTTTAATGACTGTATCTGATTTGCTGAAAGTAAACCCACCCATGATTGTAAAATGTATAAGAATGCTTGCCTGCCCCACTGATCCTTGTCCAGCTCTGATTTGGGCACACGCCCCTACTGGACCCTCTGTACAGAAATAAACCTTTGAAAAACTCACTGCTGGGTTGTGCTGCTTCCCTTTCTCTGAGCAATTGGGTTCTCTAGGGAGAGGACTCAAAAGCATTTTTGCAACACGAGTAAACACATAATTGATACTGATATATTAAAAGCAGGCATGAGAAGCAGCAGGCTGGTTCCAAAGATTTAATCTTCGAAGTATGATAGTTCTGTGCTAACGATTGAAATACATTTTTAGATTAACTCTGCATGTTAAGGTTTTTGAAGTTTTTGCTACGGAAAACATCATTTTAGTTGCCCTTTTCTGCACTTTTTCCTACTCTACAATATCTTTTTTTACGTGCGGTGACCAAAACTGTACACAGGATTCTAAGTGTGGTCACACCATAGAATTATATAAGGGGAGTATGATCTTGACAGTTTTATTTTCAATTCCTTTCCTAATTATGCCTAGCATGGAGTTTGCCTTTTTCACAGCAGCCGCGCACTGGGTTGACATTTTCATCAAGCTGTCCACCACAACCCTAATCTCTTTCTTGGTCAGTCACTGCTAGCTCAGCCCCCTTCAGCTTATACATGAAGTTGGGATTTTTTTGCCCCAACATGCATTACTTTACAGTTGCTTACATTGAACAACATTTGCCATTTTGATGTCCATTCTCCAAGTTTGGAGAGATCCTTTTGGAGCTCCTCACAACCCCTTTTTGTTTTAACCACCTTAAATAATTTGGTGTCATAAACATGGCTACTTCGCTGCTCACTCCTAATTCCAGATCATTAATGAACAAGTTGAAAAGCATAAGTCCCAATATGAATCCTTGTGGGACCCCAATGTTTATATCTCCATTGGAAGAATTTACTATGTATTCCTACTCTCTGCTTTTTGTTTTTTTTAACCAGTTACTTATTCATAAGAGGACCTCTCCTCTCAGGGCCGGATTAAGGCCAGCTGATGCCGACAAGCACAGCCCAATAATGGTGCCCCCTCGGCCCTTCTATTGCTTAGCTGGCAAGACATTAAGGCTCAATGATTGCTGAAGGTGAAATAAGACATTACAAACTCAGTTTTCTTCAAAGCCATCCCCCACGCCAGAACACACTATATTAAATATAAACTGTTTTTTATTATAGTTATTTAACACTAAATAGCAGCAAGCAATATAAGCCAATTACTTACTTACCTAGGGCAACAGAAAGAAATACAGCAATACCTTGGATTGCAAGCATAATTCGTTCCGGAACCGTGCTTGTAATCCAAAACATTCTTATATCAAAGTGAGTCTCTGGCGGGCATGAGCGGGGCTGATTTCGGCCTGCTACGCCCGCTCAAGGTGAGCGGTTACATCCCTATACTTGTCTTGCAAGACCTTGCTCGTTTATCAAGTCAATTTTTTTTTAAAAAAATTGCTTCTCTTGCAAAACGCTCTCAGACCAAGTTACTTGCAATCCAAGGTATTACTGTACAAATTTTCATCACTGTTTTATGCATTTTTAAATAATACTATTATAAGGGGAAAATGCAAATGCAAAAATGTGTGGTACTCTGGTACTCTGTGGTGCCACCCTTCACTTGGTGCCCTAAGCACGTGCTTATATTGCTTAATGGTTAATCCAGGGCTGTCTCCTCTCTTATTCCATGACTGCTAAGTTTGCTCAGGAGTCTTTGGTGTGGGACTTTGTCAAAAGCCTTTTGGAAGACCAAGTAAACACTGTCTACTGGATCTCCCCTGTCCACATGTTTATTGACACTCTCAAGCAACTCTGAAAGGTTAGTGAGACAGGACTTACCTTTGCAGAAGCCATGTTGATTCTTTTTCAGCAGGGCTTGTCCTTCTCTATGTGCTTACTAATTTTACTTTTAATAATGCTTTCAACCAATTTACTTGGAACAGATGTTAAGGTAACTGGCCTGTAATTTAAAAATTGGTGTTACATTGGCCATTCTCCAGTCCTCTGGTACAAAGGACTTTGTAATACATTACAAAGTTTATCAGCATGTGTTAGTAATTTCAAATTGTACACAGAACTACATCAGAATAGATATGAAACCATTAGGCAAAATGACATTTGTCTTTTTTAAAAGTATGCTCATGAGTTAGGTGCTGTGCCTATGAAATAAGAGAACTGGAAAAGATATTGATGTATTTTAACATTTTAGTCATGATTGACCCTTGACCCAAGGTTTTTATACTCAAAATATGCACAGAGCAAAAGCTGAAACACTGACATTTACAGATAGGCTGCTCTACGACCTTTTATCTATTTATGCTATTTATATTCCACCTTTCTCTTCAAAAATGGTATTTAAGACAGCTTACAAGAGAAAAAAAATATTTTAAATGGACTGAAAACATCATAAAAACCTACACAAAAATAAAACAGCCAAGGAGCACTAATATTTAAAAGAGACAAGCAGGAGAGCTAACACATAGCAATTATCAAACACTGGGGGATATTAAAAAAAAAAGTCTTGGCTCAGCATCTAATCTAAAAGAAAACCCCCTTAGCACCATATGAGTGCTTCTGGGGAGGGTATTCCAGAAACAGGGCACCACCATTGGAAAGGCTCTCTCTCTCTGGTCACACCTTGCTATTTTCCAAAGGTGGGGGGCATTCTGCACAGGGCCTCAAAGTGACAAAACAAATGTGATGATAATGACAGCATTAGTAATTGTGTCATTGCTTTTTTTTTTTTTTTTTTTAAAAAGAACCAGATCAAGATAAACTGGGTCCAAAAATCTGGATCAAGATGGCATCACTAGCAAAGGGTTTCCTCTCTGTCCTGCCATGGTCCCAAATCCAGATCAGCCCCACTCCCATCTTGCAACTGTGATTTACTTTAAAAAACAAAAAAACAAGCACACAATTACTAATTGCACATCTGGTTCATGTGGAAGTAGGCAGTCCTTCAGATATGATTTTTAAAGCACCAGTAGTCAGGTTTTATTTTTAATTCAAGTGTATCTACTCTTTTGGGTACACCCCTCCCTTTCCCCCAACATGGTTTCCAGAGTGTTACAGATCTAACTGCTTTCTCCCAGCACCAGAATCTCATCCCAGAACTACTCTCCCACCAGACCAGTCAAGCAAAACAAGATCATCCCACTCGCACCTCCAATAATAATGGTTTAGCCTCCTGAGGGCAGCCAGCCACACTTTATTTTAAAATGTTTCTCCCACTAATCTGCCCAGTAAGTCTCCAATTGTGGTAAATGTGAAAACAAATAAATAAAGAGAACTGCAACAATTTAAGTTTCAAAAACCAAATAGCAAACTACACAAAGTGATTCAGTAACATAACAGCAGCAACAACCCAATTAAACAAACTTTCAAAAGCAAACTAATTTTTGCTGCCTTCCTGAATGGGTTCAGTCAGCTGGCCAGATAAGCCTGTCTAGGCACAGATCTCCAGAAGGATGGTGCCACTATAGAAAAGGCTGTGCTTCTTATTTCCAAAAAGCAATGGTCTCAGTAGTAGTAGGATCTGCCTTGAAGATCTTAAAGTGTCCTGGATCCAGATTGTTTAGGGCTTTAAAGTAAATAGCAGCGGCCATTTCAAAACAAGCACTCTGAATTTGGCCAAGAAACAAAATGTTGTCTTTTGTTACCACTAAAGAGTTAAATGAACATTGGATATAGTATGTGTATTTATTTTTAACCCTCACATAATCTTTAGCATTCTGCTGGGACAACACACTTTGCATCCCATCTGTAGAACTCAGCAATTTGTACTGCTAGAGGAACAATCTTACTGAAGTATCCCACCTGCCCGATGAAAATGTGTCATGTCCCCAAATGGAAGAGCACAGGTTTTGTGATGAGAGTGTTTATTGAATCTGTCTACACTATGGCAAATAAGCAAGCATATTTTTCTTGAAAAGGCATATAAACAAACCTGGCACATTTGTTATTTTACAGATATATGTTTGGGTTTTGTTTTATTTTTAATTCTGAACCTAGCGTGTTCATTATATATCTTAGACTTGGTTTTATTTCTGTGATCTCCATGGAGACAAGTTAATCACTTAACCATCTGGTAATCCTTCTTCAAAGTGCATCGCAGCTGCTACCTAGCATTTCATAATCAGGGCTCTTCCCCCCTCTCTCATTCAGCTAAAAAGGTACACACAGCTGCTTAGCCAGCCTTTTTCAGCTAACATTTCTCTTTCATATTTCCCACTGGCCCTCTCTTTCAAGCTCTTATTGTTGAAATACAAGCCTATATCACTTCTAGAGAGGTAGCAGTGTGTGTCTATTGCAGCAAAAGCAACAAAGTCTTGTGGCACCTTAAAGACCAGCAGATTTACAGTGACATCCTAAGGACTACTAAAAAATAAGACCCAGCGGGGCTCACTCCCATATATAGGACTGTAGCCTTATTGTGGCATAAACATTCATTCATTCAGTTATTAAAAGGTTTCTATTCTGCCTTTCAGCCAATGGTCCTTTCATGGACTATAGTCCTCCCATCAGATGTTTCTGAGTTATCACAGATATATCTAGTGGTGTGAGTAGATGGGATTGCACCATATGGTGCTAGAATTCATATACCGGTACGTGCCCCAGAATCTAGTGAACGTAAGTACCACACTAATGGGTCAGGCCAAAGGCCTACCTAGTGCAGCATCCTGTTTCCCACAGTGGTCAACCTGATGCCTCTGAGAAGCCCACAAGCAGGACATGAGTGCAATCACACCCTCTCCTGCTCTTGTTCCTCAGTGACTGGTATCCAGAAGCATGCTGCATGCATCAGATGCTGGAGGTAGCATAGGGCTCTCATGAAGTAGTCTTAGAAGACAGAGGGATTTTAACAAGGTCAGTGGCCACTAAGCAAAACATTTCTACGAATAACACATTCCTTTTCTCCTTCCAAAACAATAATGGAAACCTGTATCTGGGGGCAAGGGGGGGCAGATAACCCGCCATGGAGCCCTCTGTGAGCTGAATGATCTCAGGCGGCAGGGCCAAGTGCTCTGATGTCATCCCCAGCCGAAGCACCAGTTTGGGAAAACATGTGCACAGCGAAACCAGGTCCCTGACTGAGATAGCTGCTGGACAAGTGCTCCTTCCAGCCAGTGCCTCAGTTGGCGTGGCTTCGCCAGCCCCTGGTAGGCTTCAGTGGGTGGGGCTTCAGAGAGGGGAGGGACCTCACCTGAGGCCCCGTGGGCCAGACAGGCCAGCCTAGTGAGCCAAATGTAGCCTGCAAGTTCCCCATTCCTCTTCTAACACAAAGGGTCAAACATTCCTTATTCAAATGTAGGTGAGGGCCTTCCGATCCAGATAAGGACCCTAGTTTTGTTGCTGCTGCTTAAATAACTTTTTGACTTAGAAATGCTTCTCTTCTGGCTTTTATTCCACATCAATAAGTATCAGGCATTTGCCTACACAGTACAGGAAAGGCTGAAAGGCATTCTAAACCACGTGTGAAAATATCCTCTGTGTGGGAATCCAAGGAAAGCAGCCTCAGTGATGGATCCTTGTGCTTCTTGTCCTTTTAGAGTCAGAAGCTGAGCCAGAGGGATTATTTCCCATCATCACTTGCCTTGTATCCAGAAACCCAATGACAACTGCAATGGTGGCCACTATGCCATGAACATGTGCATCACTCTCTGTACTTAGAATGCTTAAATAAGTCAATAGTTCTTAGGGATGCTAAACTGCGACTATTTGCTTTCATTCATTCTCTCTCGTTATCTTTTAAACTGGCAACATGCACAAGAGACTTCATCTTTTGCAACTTTGAAAGCTGAGGAAGAGAGCACAAGCATGTACCACATGTGGCTCTGACCTATCTTGTAACTGGCACTTAGGTACTTGCATGGGACAACCAGTATTCATCCATGGTGAGCTGCAAATTACAAGACAGCTAGTAAGAGCCAAAATCTACCCAGGCTGACCCTGTCAGTGGGATAGCTAATATTTTAACTATAATACAATTAAGCAGCACCTCATACAAAGCAAGAGTGAGAGAGCTGCCATCTCTGCTCCACTTGCTTCCAAGAACCCTTCATCACTGCACACTCTGTAGTTCAGGGGTGCGGAACCCCAGGCCTGGGGGCCAAATCTGGCCTTCTGGGAGTCCCAATCTGGCCCTCCAGTGTCCTCTAGAGGGCCATGCCTCCTTCACCTGGCTCCACCCCCTTTCCCTTAGCAAGTTTACCTCAGTAGTTTCCAGGCTTTTGTGCAGTTTTCCCCCCATTTTAAAAGGTTGATATGTCCTTCCTAAGTTTTAGTTACTGGCAGTAAGAGCTTTAAGCTACAATGTCCTGGGTTGTGATGTTTTTTGGCCTCACCCCTGGAATGTGGCCCCAGAGAGCTTCTCCAGAATGGAATTCAGCCCTTGGGCTGAAAAGGGTTCTGCACCCCTGCTATAGTTATTCAGTGGTATAAAACGGCATCAGCTCTGAAGGCAAGGGCTGCCCCTTGGAATGGGTGGCATCACTATCAGCATTTCAAACTGCCTCTCCAATCCTTACTCAACCCCCCAAACCCTGAATCCTGTACAATGGAGATACTTTTGTTCAGCACTGATAACTTACTGCTGTTTCGGAATAGGAGCAGGGTATCTCCCAGCATGGAACAAGGAGGTAGGATGAGCCAAGTACTCAGCACAGTAGGTCATCAGGACACAGAGTTAGTCCAGCTATTAGACAGGGTGAGGGAGGTTGCCTCGATCTTGGGTCCTATTTGACAGGGCTGAGCTGCAACAAAACACATTTTAGCCTTTTGATCCTTATGCATGGATTTATTTTTCTCAGCCATAGTCCCTTAAACCCAGCTAAATGAAACAGCACCAAAATTGCCATCAGGAAGCAGTTACTGATTACTGCCTAGCTATTTGTCATTATTTATAGCAGATGAGGTATAACTTTCCCAAGCATATTAACTGCAGCTGTAGGTTTCCAGCATCACTAGCATCTTTAGTTCTGGATAATAAAGAATAAATTGGGAACAACTGAGAATAAGTTATCCTTAATTATGTCAGAGTTGCAACAGAGTAAAAGACATTTCCATTTGGTCATCTGTGTTTGTGATGCCAGATGTGATAAGTACTTGCCATCCTTTTGCAAAACCACACCTTCAAGTTGGCTGACACATGGAGAAAGACATTGGCATTATGACTTTAGAAGGCCTGAAAATTCTGATATTTACTAGTAAATCTGAAGAAATACCAGTAAATGCCAACATTCTACATTTAACATACATACAAATATATATTAGGCAAACTTTAATATTTTTGAGTTAAACACACTTTGGAAACAAATGGTTAACATTTTAACTTATGTACAGTTCAGCCTGATTTTTGCAGCTGCCAAAGTGAATAAAGGTACCATTCTTACAACATTCATTTATTTATTTGTAGTACAGTAATACCTTGGATTGCAAGCATAATTCGTTCCGGAACCGTGCTTGTAATCCAAAACACTCTTATATCAAAGCGAGTCTCTGGTGGGCATGAGCGGGGCCGATTTCGGCCCGCTACGCCCGCTCGAGGCGAGCAGTTACATCCCTACACTTGTCTCGCAAGACCTTGCTCGTTTATCAAGTCAATTTTTTTTTAAAAAAAAATTGCTTGTCTTGCAAAACGCTCTCAGACCAAGTTACTTGCAATCCAAGGTATTACTGTATTTATATACTGCTAAATCTAATAAAATCCCTAAGCGGTTTACATATAAATATTAAAATCACATTTAAAATATTAATATTAAAATCACATTTAAAACACAATTTTAAAAACAATTCCAATAATAATAATAATAATAATCATCATCATCATCATCATCAATACAGAAGCAGTAAAATGGGGCAACATGATTAATTACGGGCCAGGGCAAGCCTGGGACATTGTAGCTTAAAGTGCATTTGCAGGAGGTGTTTGAAAGATGCCACATTTTCTGCCTCCCGAACTGCAGAAGGGATAGTTTTCCACAAGGTGGGTGCCGCTACTGAGAAGGCCCACCATTGAGGTATTACACGGCGACATTCTGTTAATTTTGGAATGACCAGCAAGGCCTCCTCAGATGATCTTAAAGGTCGGTTGGGTATATATAAGGGAAGGCGGGCTGCTAGATATCCTGGTCCCAAGTTCTTTAGGGCTTTGTATGACAATAACATGACCTTGAACATGGCTCAGCCAGTGAATGTAGTTATTTTACACAATTATTCATTCTGAGATAAGACAAGGTCAAAATCCCCTCAGAGGACCTCTTTAGGGTGACAGGATGCAGAAGCAGACAGGGCTGCTGCACCTTTATTAGTTGACAAGCCGCACCTACCAATATTCTGTCTTCTACACAACTACTGCAAGAGCAGGTGCCCTGTCCTCCTTTGTATCTGGCCACCCTAGATTTCTTATATTGCTTTCAACTCAGCTTCAGACTTGCATGTAACGGCTTGCTTGGTTATATAGGCATTACAGAAGCAATACAGTGCAGGGGATACTGATTTCAGGAAGACAGGTTGAATAAACAAGCTCCAACTGCCAGCCAGGTTACTGCTCCTAAAATACTTAAATATATATTTTTTAAATGTCTTGTCCTTTGCAATTCAGGGGTAGCTTACACACAAATATAACACAGTCACCATCATTATATTCAGTCTCTGAAGCATGAAAATACTTGTAAACTGCAAAAATAGCTTAACTCCTAAAAACCAGCCAATGACTGTTGCTGTATTAGTCCCTGCTACTGCTAACAAGGATTCAAAGGATAAGGGGGGAGGGGTATCTCCTCTTCAAAAACATTTAGTAATTACACACCAGAAATACTTCTGGTGCATTCAGTGAGTCAGATGTGCTACATGCAAGGAGTATGCCTGAAAGTGCTTAATCAAAGCCTAATTCATCCCAGCAAAGGGCTAATGGACATACACAAGAACAAAAACAAATATTACTGCAAGCTTCCCCCAAACAAAAATTGGCAGAAAAATCCCAATTTATTTCGATAACAAAAATTTAACCTCGAGCAGGTTTGCATGGCCACAAAAAATCAGGTGATGTAGCTCTACTGTAGCCCATCCCATGGCCTCCAGGAACTGTCACACAGATAATTAAGCTGGACTGCTGTAAGGGACATGAACTGAGTATAACCTCAGGAACAGAGTAACGAAAATGGACAATATATAATTTATTTAAAAGTGAAATAAAATTACAAGAAAACAAAGTTTTACTAAATTCTATAAATACGTGCAATCAAGGAAATGCAAAAAAAATTAAAATGAAATGGAATGAAATCTGATAGGCTCACATGTCCCCCTTAGCCAACTGTCATTCTGCTTTACAGAAAAGGCTGATTTATCCACTGTGTTATGCAGAAGGATATGCTTTTGCTTTTGGAACTTAACGGTTCATCTTCTAGCACAGGAATCAGACTCCAACTCTCATCAGTCCCAGCTAGCACAGCCAATGATCACGGATGATGGGAGTCATAGCCTAGCGGTAATTGGAGAACCACAAGTTCACCATTCCTGTTATAGCAGGAGACTAGCCCACATAGTTTGTTGGTGGAAGCCCTTGTCTACAGAGCTTTTTGTATGCGCCTTCCCCAACCTCACCTCCTCCACCCATCCCAAATAATCAAACTCCTAATCTTGCAACACATAAATTCTGTACCCAAAAGGCTTGGGTATTGTCGTCAGACAGAGGCAAATCCCCACACAGCAAGCATTATTTTGGACTCACAATATACATTATGAACTGATACAGTGGTTTACAGAAGGAGTAATATGGGCAACAACCTCGCAGGGTTGTTGTGAGGATAAAATGGAGAGGAGGAGGATTATGTAAGCCGCCTTGGGTTCCTTGAAGGAAAAAAGGCGGGGTATAAATATAATAAATAAATAAATAAATAAATAAGGGAAGAACAGACGACGAACATGGTAATATGAACATCGGAACTATTTTTATTTATTTTTTTACTAATACTTGGTGCATCTTAAACACACCTGCAAGATAAAGATACTGACTTGGATCCCAACTTCCCTTCCCTCTGCAGCCTCCGTAAGCCCCTTAAAAGTCTGGGGTTTGGGGGACATTTGGGAATGGTGTAGCACAGTGATGGCGAACCTTTTTGAGCCCGAGTGCCCAAACTGCAACACAAAACCAACTTATTTATTTCAAAGTGCCTTAAATTTGGCAGGAAAGAGGAGGGGGCACTAGCTAATCATGCGCCGCTCTGTCTCAGGGCATGGCTCTTCACCAGGAGCGCAAAGATTTGGGCGTGCGTGCGTGCGCTGTGCTTCTGAGCTGTCTGTTCAGTTAGGAGGAGGGCTGGGTGCCTGCGCAGTCCGCTTCTGGGGGTGGAGATGTTGGAGTGTGCCTGCCTGTGGAGGCCAGCGAGGAATGAGTGGAGAGGAGTTACTATGGAAACCCGACGCTGAATGCAGAAGGGGACGGTCTTTTCGCGATCTGGCGACCAATGGCTTGAGTGCCCACAGAGAGGTCCCTGCGTGCCAGCTGTGGCACGCGTGCCATAGGTTTGCCATCACTGGTGTAGCAGATGAAGGACACAGTTGGCAGACTGCCATTCTCTCCCCCCCCGAACAAAAGGGCAACTTAGGATCAAAGTTCAGTTTTTGGTTTTAACCCAAAGTTTGATCTGATGATATTAGCAAATTCATTCTAATCATATATTTAGAATAATAATAATCCATATAAACACACAGTTAAAGCCAAGTAGAATCAAAATGAGTAGAAAAAGAAGTAACAATTCTGTGTCATCAGTCTTGGAAAGAATACTTTTCAATCAGTTCTCAGTTATTCAGATGTAGAAAATCAGCTTAGTCCAGCAAAAAATGTCAAAGGGGGCAAATCAATAAATGAGGTTTGCATCACAGTCATAAATTTTGTTGAAACTTTGCAGTAATTATCATATCCAAATGCATCTATGGCCCCTCCCCACAATCCATCACCATGAACAAGGCCAGACCCCTCCAAAGATTTAGTTCAAGGTCACATTGCCCATAAAATGTATTCCCATTCTTTTTTGCAGTAGAATGAGATGTATTCTACCTACAAAATTAATTAAGGGCTCATTGTGAAGCTCAGGATCTCTTTCAAAAATGTAGGATACTGTGTGCCAAAATTAGCATAAATACAGCAGAAATGGAATAACCTGAAACCTAAATAAGAAGAGACATTCCATTGGGATGTAGGGGAAGAAAACAAGAACTTTCTCTGACCAAGATCACAGAGGAGTGGCTGAACCAACCTGAGGGCTCCTATCTCTTAATCCTAAGCATAGTGATCTACGCCACTGCTATAACTCTCAACTTATCTACTACTGTAATAGAAGCTTCCCATGTTTGCTAAAGTCCAACATACGCTCCAAGCATTCTAGTCAGTCTTCACCACTTTTAAGTCTCACTGATTTCAACAGAAGCGGGTTAAGCACATGTTTAACTCTCCCACAGAAATCAATGTGACTTGAAAATCCTTAACATTGACTCTTAGTATAGTATCAAAACGTAGAGAATAGAAACAAAGGGAGAGCTACAAAACATTGTGAAGGTCTATTCAGAAGTGCAGAAAAACAACAAAACCCAACTCGAGATATTCCTCACAATGAGAAGACATTTTGTGAAACATGTAGTGAGGCTTAAGGTACATTAAAAAAAGCTTTGTATCATTACCTCTTCCCTAAGTCATCAGCTGTACTGAATGCTTATTTTCATCCCTATTTTCATCCAAGGTTGTTTTTACACCCCTACCCCCCCCCCCCCGTAAAAAAAGGAAATGGTAAAAGTAAGTCAAACCACCTATTTTTGCATTTCTGAAAAGACTAGTTTAAAATGAGCCCTCTTGCTGCCTAAATATCTAAGTGTGCGCCAGACCTGTGCGATTAAGACCATATGTTTCCTAGGTGATAAGCTTTTCATTTCCCCCCCATTTGAAATAGAGGAAAGGAAGATTAATCCTCCCTCCTGAGAGAAGTAAAAGTCCGTTGACTAAGTCCTCAGCATTCAGATGTTATAATTAAGCATATTGATTCACCCACTATGTTTCTTGAAATAATTAATGAAAGACTTCAATAAAGCTTTGAAAGTTAATTCTGTGCTATTTTACCAAATGCGTTCCACCTGATATCCATTGAAGAAATTTCCTCTCACATGCGCACAGCATATTTCTAAAATCTACAGAGTTAATCCAACAAAGTTCTGGTAGCCTTAGGCTCCACTTTATCCTTTGTGTAGCATGATTTGTTTTAGCTATCGGAGGAAGCAATCCTATGGCCCCTAGACAGCATCTGAGGGGCCATAGGATAGTTCAGATTCCCACTCTGACCTTGGAGTGGGGAATTGGAGAGCCAATCCCTCTCACAGCCAGCACAAAAAGAACTGCGCTGGCCTCCCTCCGAGACTGGGAAAGTGACCTCAGAAAGGGGGGAAAGGGGGCATTTTGGTAGATGGGGAGGAGACTGAAGAGGCCAGGATATGAGCTATCCTGAAGTCTCTCCAGCCTCCTTCCCTCGCCATGTGAAACGCACCAACTAGACAGACAAAAAAGCATAGGATGTATCCTGCCCTGCATAGGATGCTCGTAAGCCTCTGAGTTCAGCAGCTTAAGATCATTGAGGGTGCAACCCATAGGACTGTGCCCGAAGTGCTAGTTGGTGGGGCTGAAAGGGTGCGTGTGCATGTATGTGGTTGCTCTCTGCTATGCTTGTATTTCAGCCTTATTTCAAAAGAGCACATTGCAGAGTCACTGACATTCAAGATATTACCTCACAAAAGGAGTAAATCATGCTTTACATGCAACCCCCCCCCCCTTTATTTGATGAAATTTAATATAATTTGTGGTCAAGGCAGAGCCATCAAGCCTTTGATAGCCTTATCTTCCATGAATTTGAATCCCCTTTTAAAGCCATCTAAGTTGCATATTATGTTAGGGGATTCTATAGTTTAACTATACACTTTGTGAAGAAGTACCGGTACTTACTTTTGTCTGCCCTGAGTCTCCCACCAGTCAGCATCACTGGATGGTTCTGGGTTATAATACTATGGAAAGGGGGGGGGGGACTTCTCTCTATCCACTTTCTCCACACCATGCATAATTCTATAAGCCACTATCATTCCCCCCTTACCTTTGTTCAAAACTAAAAAGCCCAAAACATTATGACCTTTCTTCACAGTGGTGTTGCTCATAGCTTCCTGATCATTTTGATTATCCTTTTCTGCACCTTTTCGAGCTCTACAACATCCTTTTCGAGATACCAGAACTGTACACAGTATTCAAAGTGTGATTGCACCATAGATTTATATAAATGCATTATATATTGGTAATTTTACTTTGGATCCCTTTCCTTAGGATCCCTAGAATGGAATTTATTTTTAACAGCTGCTGCACATGGGGTTCGTATTTTCACTGAGTTATCACCCCTTTCCTGGTTTCCTTTCCTGGTCAGTCACTGCCAATTCAGACCCCAGCTAGGATTTTTTTGCCCCAATGCACTTCACATTTGCTTGCATTGAACCACATTTGTCATTTTAATGCCCATTCCCCTAGTCTGGAGAGATGTTTTTGGAGCTCTTAGCAATCCCTTCTGGCTTAGGAGTCTTTTCTAAGGGGACTTTGCCAAAAGCCTTATGAAAGTCCAAGTAAACTATATCTAGTAAATCCCCCCTATCCATATGCTTGATGCCATTCTCAAAGAACTGTAAGAGGTTAATGAGATAGGACATAGCTTTGCAGAAGCCATGTTGATTCTTCTTCAGAAATTCTTGTTCTTCTATCTGTGTGAATGTTTTATCTTTAATAATGTTTTTCACCAGTTTACCCAGAATAGATGTTAAGCTAACTAACCTGATTTCTTGGATTCCTCCTGCATCTTTTTTTTAAACTGTTCTTTTTTTACTTCCACTACTCTTGTATGGAGACCAATCTTAAGAGACAAGTTACATATTTTTGTTAAAAGATCAGCTTTTTAAAATTTGAGTTCTTTAAGGGCTCTTGGGTGGATACCATCCAGACTCAGAAATCTGATAATTTTAAACTTCTCAATAAGACCTAGAACTTCATCTCTTGTCACCACTATTTGCCTCAGTTCTTCAAACTCCTTGAAAAATATCAGGTACGAGTAGATACCCTACATCTTCTGCAGGGAAGACAGACCAAAGAATCATTTAGCTTTTTTGCAATTTTTTTATTTTTTATTTTTATGTATTACATTTCTTTTTTTTTTTTCTTTTTTTTCCCTTTTATTTTAAAACAATACAAAGAAAATAACATACACACATAACTAATATTGTGCTCCCATCACCATGGGACCAAACAATCCAATAACTCTATAATTGTTCATTATTCCAAAAATACAATAAATCTTGACAGGGTAAACTCCCTTTCCCCCTTTTAAACACATATTCCAAAAATAAACCCCAAATATCCTTAAAATTATTTTTCTTTAATTGACCCCTTTTGCATTTAATATTACAAGTCAACATATCATTCAAAGCCATATCCCATACTTCCTTATACCATTCATTAATAGTGAAAACTTGCTGGATTTTCCATTTCCTTGCTATCATTAGTCTACCTGCCGTTAACAAATTTATGATTAATTCTTTAACATTTTGAGAACCGATCACCTTTTCCGTTATTGTTAGCAAAGCTAATTTAGGGCATACCTCTAAATCAACTCCAACAATTTCTGATATTTCCTCAAAAATCATTTTCCAAAAATCCATTACATTTTTACAACTCCACCACATATGAGCATATGTACCCAATTCCTGACATCCTCGCCAACACATTGGAGAACATTTATTATCTATTCTATTTAATCTCACTGGGGTCAAATACCATCTCCAAATTAGCTTATAAAAATTCTCTTTAATTCTTATAGACATATTTTTCAATATTCGCCTATCCCAAATCTTATTCCACTCATCCTTTGATATTTCCTCTTCAAACTCTGTATCCCAAACTATTTTAAGATTTTCTGCTTGCTCTTCTGATTTCTGCAACATTTTATATAACATCTTTGTAAGACCCCTAGCTGATGCATTTCCTTCTACAAGTTCTCTAGACATAACCACCTGCTCAAATGCAGTGAAATCCCTTTCATGCTCATGTCTCCTCTTCCATTTCTTACCCCATTGTACTAATTGAATTAAATTTAACCAAGAAATTCTTCCTGCCCCAACCCTATCAATTATTTGCTGTCTTGTCTCCATTTTTTCCAGCCAATCCATTAAAGTTATCACCTTTTTCTCTCTAAAAATTCGTTCCAAATGTCTAACATTCTCTGGAAAATCTTCCATAACCACCACTGGAGTAAGCGGGGATATACCTGGTAAAAATATTTCCTTATTTCTACCCCAAATTTCTAACATATTTTTTAAAAAGGGATTTTCTAATCTTTTGTCATAATATGTCCTTGTTTTGTAAATAAGAATTTATCCACCCTATTACCCAATTCAAATGCTTCTATTTCCCACCACATAAAATCTTTTCTAACAATAATATCCATGATATATCTAAGTTGATTAGCTATATAATACCATTTTAAATTAGGGAGACCAAGTCCCCCTATTTTTTGAGCTTTATACCATCTATTCTTAGTAATCCTTGATTTTTTCCCCCCATTACAATAGCTATTTAACATTACTTGCCACTCTTTAATTTCTTTCTCTGATATCTTATATGGTATCATTCTAAATAAAAAATTAAACTTCGGTAAAATCTTCATTTTAATCAAAGCTATCCTACCAAACCACGATAATCCCAATTTTTTATAATCCTCTATTTGATTTTTAACTTCATCTTTTAGTTTTTTAAAATTACATTCCCCTATTTTATCCAAATCTTTTAATATATCAATACCTAAATATTTAATTATATTTTTTATCTTTATATCCACTCCCCTTTGTTTAAATCCCCTTTCCTCCAGTTTACTATAATTAAATGTCATTATCTCCGATTTATCCCAATTAACTTTTAACCCTGTTACTTCTCTAAATTCATCTAAATGTTTCTCTATCCAATCCCAATTTTCTATAGGCCTTTCTAATGTTAACAAGATATCATCTGCAAAAAGGTTTATCTTACATTTGGTCTCTATTCCTATCCCCAGTAATTTCTTCTCCTGTCTTATCGAATTCGCTAACAATTCCATAACTAACACAAATAATACTGGGGAAAGGGGACAACCCTGTCTAGTTCCGCGGCCTAGGCTAATAGTTTCTGTTATTCCATCATTTACAATTACCGACGTGACATTATGAGTATATAATTGGTTAGTAATACCTATAAATTTTTCTCCAAACCCCATAGTTTTTATTAACATCTTTAATGCTGGCCATTCCACACAATCAAAGGCTTTAAAAATATCCAATGCAAGAACCCCCGCTTTCAAATTATTTTCTTTATTAAATAAATTATATTCAGAACCCTTCTTGTTAAATCTGCCATTTGTCTTCCTTGAATAAACCCACATTGATCTATCCCTATATACTTATTTAGAAAACTATTCATTCTTCTAGCTAAAATTGCTGTCAATAGTTTAGCATCTTGATTAATTAATGATATTGGTCTATAAGAACCTGGTTCTGCTAAATCCTTCCTTGGTTTCGGGATTAAAATGGTCAAGGACTGTTTCCATGACGGGGGGATCTCTCCCCCCTGTAAAATATCATTAAACAACCGTTTTAACTTCGGAATTAACATTTTTTTAAAGACTTTATAATATTCCGCCCCCAGACCATCCAGTCCTGGCGTTTTCCCCTGTTTAATTTATTTATAGCACTTTCTATTTCAATTTCTGTGAATGGTTGCTCCATTTTCTCTCTATCTTCATCCTGGATTTTTATTTTTAAATTTTTCTCGATATATCTTCTACTCTCAGCTTCCGACCATTTTCCTGCCTTATATAACTCCGTATAATATTCATGAAAAAATTTCAATTTATCCTTTACTAGATTATATTCTTTACCCCTCTTATCTTTAATCATCCCCACTAAGCTTTTTTCTTTTTTTTTTGTGCTAATCTAGCCAACATTTTAGAGTTTTTATTACTATTCTCAAAATACTCCCTTTTTGTGTAAATCAAATTCCTTTGTACCCTGTCCAGTTCTTTATTCTCCAATTCTTTCCTTTTACCCTGTAATTCTGCAAAAATCTTTTATCCCTCTTCTCTAAATACTTCTTTTCCAAATCCCTAATCTCCCCCTCTAGCTTTTGATAAAAAACTTCTTGTTGTTTCCTCAAATTTATTGCCTCTCTCAATCCTATTCCTCTCATTACACTCTTCATTGTATCCCATATTATCGCTTCAGTACATTCTTCTGTTTGATTAAATTCCCAAATTTCCCTCAATTCCTTCTCTATTTTCTCTGTTAAATGTTTATAACGAAAAATATTACAATTCAATCTCCATCTTTTCGCTTCTCTATAATCCTTATGTATCTTCAAATCATGTTAACCAAAGCATGATCTGTAACTTTTATCACTCCTATCTCTGTGCCCAGGACCCTTGAAACAGTGTCCTGGACACAAAATAAAATCTATCCTAGAATAATTCTTATTTGCTGATGAGTAAAATGTATATCTTTCCTCATTCCCCTTGACCCCTCTCCAAACATCTAGCAACCCTTCCTTACTAATTAACTTATTCAAGATCGTTAGATTATTCTCTGATCTTCTCTCGTCGGATTGGATTTGTCTTTTCTTCTATCCAATACCATGTTAAAGTCCCCAGCCATAATAACCCTTTGATTTTGAAAATTACCCATTTCTTTAAACACATGTTGATAAAATTCTCCTTGATTTTGATTGGGAGCATAAACATTAACAATAACATATTCTTCCCCTCCCAAGGTCCCATACATTATAATATATCTACCTGTATCATCCTTTTTCACCTTTAAAACATTAAAACCACAATTCTTTGAAATTATAATTGCTACTCCTCGCGATTTAGATGATCCACATGCTATCTCATATATTCTAGACCACCTCAATTTCAATTCATTGACTCCTTTCCTTGCCTGGTGCGTTTCTTGCAAGAATATAATATCTGCCTTATCCTTCTTTAGAAGTGCTTCTATTCGCCTTCTCTTAGTAACTGAACCTAGCCCCTTAACATTTAAAGTTGAAATTCTTAACTTATAATCCATCTATTAACATCATTTTTTCTTTTTTGGTCCCCAAAAGTGAAAATAATACACAATAACATACCCCTTAACCCACCCCCACATTCATCTAAACTATCCCCCCTGCTTAGCCAGGGCAACTTGCCCCACCCTAAACCTACCCACCTATCCCAGGGGGGGGGGGAAAGGACCCATCACCAGCCCGAACAGCAGCCCCTCATTCCCTCCCGGATAACTTCTTTATAAAACATTTTCTATTTCTTTTTTCTTCTCGTGTTGAAACGACCTCTTATACAATTCCTCCACTGGCTCCTTCTTCTTCCAGTTGACCCATCTATTCTGGACCCTCCGCATCATCATGAAGCCCCAACTCTCCCAGCAGGCCCATGCCTTGATCACATGATGAGATCTTGTATCTCTTACTGTTCCACACAAAAGTAAGAAAAACTGGGTAACCCCAATTGTATTGTAATCCCTTTCTGATCAAGACTGCTGTACACGGTTTAACACTTCGCCTCCACTTTATTGTTTGCTGACAAAGATCATTGTAGATTTGCAAAGTAGCCCCCTTAAAAGCTACTTGACCTTTCTTTCTAATCTCTTTCATGAAGACATCCTTCTTGTATAAATTTGCAAATTTCAGTACAACATCTCTGGATGTCATACCACGCCTTAATGCTCCCACTCTATGCACAATCTCAATGTCCATATCATCCCAAAAAATTGTTTCTCCAGAGACAGCTTCATTCATCCATTCCAAAATACTGCCTCTTAACTTATATCCAGTCTCCCCCATCTCCATGGGGAAGCCTCTGATCCGAATGTTGGAACGACGTTGCCTGTCTTGCATGTTAATCATCTGTATTTCCATCTCATTAAATTTCATTTCATACTTTTCAAAACTTTTTTCATCCTTCACCTGGAGTTTTTCCACCTTATCCACTCTAACTTGCAGCTCTTTAACTTGAACCCCTAATTGATCTATGGTCTTTCGCATGTGCTTCATATCCTCTTGATGCAGATTTTGAAATTTCTCAATTGCTTCTATTTGTTTCTGCTGGCCTGCTTCCATAGAGCTTTGAAACTGTAATAGAATTTTCTCCCAATCTGGTGCTGCCCCTTTAAGCTTGGCTGGAGATGTTGCCTTTGGCTTGGCACCAGCAGGGAATTTGCCAGCTGAATCCGCCATTTTTCCGCCCTTCCCCCTCGCTGTCTTGGAACTTTCACTACCTCGTATCTTCTTATCAGGACCCAGTTGCTCAGTTTGATAAGAACATTCAATATCTTTAGTGTCAAGGATCCTAATTAGCCTTTTCAAACTGTTATCCGAGGGATGCGCCCGATCGCGTTTCCAAAGAGGGGGTAGGGACTTTTTCACCCGTCTGGAGCTCATAAACAATCCAGAGCGAAGCACATCAAAAGAAAGCTATTCTTGTTATTTCTTTATTAGCTCTATATCTGCATACCTTCCAGAAAGTAAACAGCAAAGGAGTTTAAACTCACGATTTGTCTTTCCTGTGTATTTGCAGATGTTTTCAAATCATTCCGGGAGCTCGGCAGAAAAGCTACTGCTCCATAGCCAGCGAAGGCTCCTCCCCCTTTATGTATTACATTTCTATACTGCCCAATAGCCGATGCTCTCTGGGCAGTTCACAACAGCAATCTCTTTAGCAATCTCTGTGTAGCCACCCTAAGCACACCTTTAACTCCATTGTCATCCAACCTCCTTCCTACCTGAAATAAAATTCACAAGTTACTTCTTTGAAAACATGAAGCTATCGCTCGGTTTGCTTATGTATGGTTGCACAGAGATCTGAGAGTTAAATCCCACTGAGAAATGGATTTCAGAGTGGATGCATTCACATACTTTAGCAATGCAACTCCTAAGGATGCCTATGTTTCCTCTACTGACAGTGAACCATGTAGATACCAATCAATCACTACACGTGGAACAGTTTATGACTTTGTATCAGTGTACACACACGAAGATGGGTATGGAAGGTAAAGATGGGAGTGAAATTCAGTTAACACGCTTTTCTAAATTTTGTGATGTAGTTCTCCAATCAAAAAATGTGTACAAAAATGCATAAATTAGGCAAAAATGCATACAAAAATGCATATATTAAGGAAATGCGCTTGCAAAAGTGCATATTTTAAGGGAAATTGCATACAAAAATGTGTGCAATGTTTATGCACACACATATGTCCATGAATATTTTCATGCAGACATTTTAAAAAATTCACAAACTGATGCAGAAACTGATGCTTGAAAAATGTGAGCATTACAGAAAACAAAACAGGCAGATTCGTCCATCTCCAGTGGAAGGGTGCACGCATCACACTGTACTGGCTTAATTTTACCAGCACTGGATTTTGTTTTGAGAAGGTGTGCCAAATACCTCCCTTAGGATACAAGAGGTACTGAAATTCCCCAGGAATCTTATTAGAATTTGAAAGCTTAGATAAAAAGTGAACTTAAGTTATGTCAAAGCTCTATTGGCTTTACCACATAGATTCTGAAGGAATATAGCGAGAACTCTGGGGAAAGCAGCTGAAATAGGTTACTGCAGCTCATTTTGCAACTTTAAAATAGATTGGCTGAATAGGCAAATCAAACTAAGGAGGTGAGGAAATGTTTTAATATCTAAAATGAAAGAATAAGGAACAAAGTAGACGAACAGATCTCCCACAGGAGCAGTTCCTCTGTAAACTCTTGACATAATAAGGATTTTATCAGGTAAAAAGGGGATAGAACTATTTCTTTTAAAAATGGATTTCTAGAAAGGAGCAACTGAAGCACTTCAAAATTGACATTAAAAACCAAACTACCCCTGGCTATGGCAGAGGTGCATCTGTTCTGATCATTTCCAAAGCAAGGGTGAGGGGCACTGGGCATGTGGGAATGCAGAACCCTTCTCTGCCTAACACTCTTACCCTCACAGTCTCTTTTCTGAGATCATTTCCCCCCCTCATCCAGGCTGCAATACTGGATGTAAACCAGGCTGGGAGAAAAATACCTTGGGAAGGGGGCTGAAATGGCAAGATGACAGCAAGGGAAAGGTTTGTGCTTGGCTTACAGATGCAAATCTTTGTCAGCTGTCAACATTATTTTTTTTTAAGTTATCATGATGAACACATTATTCTCCTATGTATTTTTGGTTTTCTGATCTATCTATCTATCTATCTATCTATCTATCCATCCATCCATCCATCCATCCATCTGTCTGGTGCCATCAATATACATGGTACTTCACAGAGTACAAGAGGACAGATCCTTGCCCCAAGAAGATTACAAGAAAGGAACACAAGAAAAACAATGTGGGCCTACAGAAAGCAATTCCAGGTTCGATTTCTGCCTTCTGTACAACCCTACAAGGAAACCAATCATGTTACAGGGAACAAAAAAAGGTCTCCCACACTGGCCAGCCATCAGATGCAGAGTCTATGGAACCCAGAACTGGTAAAGGCAAAGAAACTGGTTTCTACAGGTAATGGAGCTTTTTCAGTGGTGGCCTTTCCCAAGTGAAATGTCACATGTCCATGCTTGACCCTTTTACAAGGGTCCCTTGTATATACTATGCTTGAACCAAAAGTTCTCATAAGAGAACTAGCAGCTCAAATTTTGAGGTCACCAGGGGGCAACAAAAAGTTCCTCCAAACCACCACCACCCCGACTTAACTTGTTTTCTGCCACCACCACATTTTTAGGTCCCAGTGGTGATGGCAGAGTAGCATAATTCTGGAGCAAACAAAAGTGGGGGTAGGGAGTACAGAGATGTGGATCTAAACATACTAGCCAGCCTTGCTAGTTTTATTAATATTTTATTTAAATATTACTGGATTCATGTAAATCAGGTATTAATATTTTATTTAAATATTACTGGATTCATGTAAATCAGGTATTTTGAACACATTGAAGTATTAGGTGGGATCAGTGATGTGGGGTGGACATTTTCCCACTGCTTTATTTTTCTGCAGAAAATTTTCTGTTTCATTAGAGTGCAATCTTATTACGATGATCAGAACCCCCAAACTCCGGACACTACAGTCATCCTATGCAGGTGATCTTCGCCTCCCCATCCTCCCACCCTGCATATGTTGCTAGTTGAGCCCTATGCAAATGAACCTAATTTGCATGGAAATTTTTCCTGGAAAGCCACATGACTGGGTGGGATGTCTGAGCTGCCCCAACTGCCTCGGTCATCCTACCATGCAACCAGGCCCCCACACATCCTATACATTTTCCCTTCCCCTGAAACTGCTATCCCAAATCGAGGTTTGGTGTCAGGGATCAGCAACTGGCAAAGCCCCAGCACCTTGAGAGGGCTCACTGGTGCTTTTACCTACTGTTTAGGACCTTTCCCAACCTGGTTTCCTGCAGATGTCTTGGACTGCAACTCCCATCATTCCCAGCCAGCATGGGCGCCAGGTTGGGAAATGCTGGTTTTGGAGCAGCAGCCACAACTGCTGGCAGTGAAAATTGGGCCCTCGGAAAGTTTGGCACCCCAACCTCTGTGCTTTGCCAGCATCACCTCTGCTGTCCCATCCTGGCCTCCCACAGACAAGGCAAGAGTTGCAGTAAACAGCTTTTATTGCAGTAATTCTACCAATGAGCAAACAGCTCTCACAGAGGCAATAAATGTCCAAATAAACAGGGTGATAACAAGTCCCAGGCTATAAGTCCAGCCATCCAGAGCATAAACAGAGTGCAACACACCCAGTGCTGCTCGCCAAGTAAGTTCACAATGTTCCTATTTCCAAGAAGCTGGGAAGCTGTCCAGGTGGTGGTTGTCGTCTACAAGGGTTATGGGGAGCTACACAGGTTTACAGGAGAGCGGCTTCTAAGGATCGCTATTGGGCATTGGGTCCTGGCAGGGAAACCAGCCCCTCAACCGGTGGCTATGCCTGACTGCGTGTTTCTGCCCTGCCCTCTTCTTCTGACGAGGGACCAAAGGAGACACCCCTGAAACACCATCTCCCACAGAGCCCTCCTCCTGCTGCCCTGTTGCCAGGGATGATGTCCCTGACTGATAAGCAGGAGCCTCCGTCAAGATCGAGTCGTCCAGCTGCAAAGAGTTGTCCGCATCAGCCTCCAGTGCCTCATCCCGCCCCTGTTCACTGGGCAGTGGGAGGCCTGGCAGAACTGAACTGACAAGTCTCTGTTCCCCACAGCTGGGTCCGACTCTACCACCTCTCCCGCCCGAGTCAGAATCTGTGCCTGAAACTGAAGCTCCCTTCAAGCTAGGCCCACATCTGCTCACTCACTTACCTTCTTCCTCTGGGTGTCACCACTTGAGACTAGTGGGAAGGAGGGAGGGAGGGCGGAAGGAAGGAAGGTTTGACCCACCAAGGGCATGTTGATATGGGTCATCCAAAATGCAGAACTGGCCCTGCCTCACCGCCTCCTTCCCTAGTGTGTACCATCTAGTTAGACTTCAGCAGTTTGCATGAACAGAAGAAAAAGTATGCAGATTTATGCAGATGAGGAAATCATCTGGTTACCAGACACAAGATAATGGCAGGTTATAGTCACAGGCTTCTTCATTGCAGCTGCCAGTTCTGGGTGAAGTCGGCCAGCCCAGCAGATTCCCGCAAGCGCTGCTCTCTTTTAGAGACAAACAACATCTCAGTCCTGCCAAGACTCTCATTTGATGGCTGTCTTAAAATCTCACTGCCTGAAGTCCTGTTACTATGTTACAACGTCTCAACATCCCTTTTTAAATAAAGGATGTTTCTTGCAATCAGAGCAGCAGAGGCAGGGTGTGGGGAATAAAAGGAAGTACTGAAATAGTGATTCTTCAAGTGTAGTTTCAAGAGCTTAACTGGGGGCAGAGGTCCTGCAGGAAGAGGGAGCATGCAGTTTTTAACATACGTAAGCCTATTCTTAGTGTTCAATTTACCTCCTCAAAACCCTTGTCTTCGTAATAGCCATTAGAATAGAATGAGTAAAAATGTATTACTAGTAATGTGTGTAGACAGTGGTTATGATTTCTAGACATTATTGCAAAATATGAGTTGTGGCTTAGATCTTGAGTTGCCCTTCCATCAACGGAAGGGATTCCGATTCCGATCCAGTGGATGCTTCTGCTGGCAGAAGCAATCTTCTCCCTAATCGGCCCTTCTGTATCTTCAATCTGTCCCCTCTTTTTCCTCCCTCCCTGGCAGGGAAGAATAGCTGCCCTCTGTTGTTTATTTTTGTTTTTAAATATTTCCAATCTGTTTAGATGACTCCTCAATCCATCCTTTTCCTAACTAAGCTTGGATACTCATCCAACATTTCCTAATAGGCTTTGCTTTCAAGAGCATTTCATATTTTTGTTGCTTACCCATGAATCCCTTCCTGTTTATCTCCTCTTCCCCTTGAAGCACAAAGCCTGAAACAGCTATACCAAAAAAGTCCTAGCCTATACCAACCAGACAAAAACTATTATTCCAGTCCACTTTACCTTCTTACGGTAATAAGGTGCCACAAACAACCTCTGTGCAATAAAGATAAAAGCCATATAAATAAGATTCCCCATGCAGGCTCCAAACTGCCATGTGTGAGCATTAAGAAGATTTGAGATGCATCTGCAATTTTGAAGCCACAGAAAACTATGGATTCACTTAATCTGAGGAAATAAACATTACTGCAAAGTATTAACTGTAGCAAAAGAAGGGGGCTGGAGGCTGGAAGGACAAACAACACAGATACAAAGTTCTTCTGAAATTTAGATACACACCAAAGTGCTGCTCTAAACCCTTCTCTTAGGTAAAAGCAATCTCAAGAATGTTCTTTTGGAAACTTCAGAGTACTTTTCGTCCACCTTCGTTGTACTTTAAGTCCACAATCATATATTTCAAACTCGGTTTTCTACAGGACTGCCTGCTACATCAGGTATTTCTTCTGTAATAAACATCAAACTGACAGACCAGTAGTTTCAAAAGGCTGCAGGGTTGGCCATTTCCCAGGGGTTGGGGTGGGGAAACACAACATACAGTACTGCAGGTACGGTAATACTGGGTTTTATTGAGAAAAATAAAATAAAAATTTAAACCTGGGCAGCCAAGGTTTTAATAGTTCTAGCAGCACAACTGCAAAGTATCAGTGTGTGGCTAACTCAGTAAGCCCAGAGCAATTATTTTCACATTTTAGACATATGTGTTCAAGAAGAGAGAAAAAGGGATTGGTCTTTCGGCTACTCCAAAACTGGCATTCTGTTGCAGAATACTGCATGCCCATTTGAGCCTGGGCTGATGGTCTGCATCTCTTCACGTTCGTTTAATGTTTCAAGGCTTGAGCTTTGCTTTGTTGATAGGACATTCCCTTTTGTATTATAAAATCTAATGTTTTGTTTAACATCCTTGGAAAGATAGTATATGACAGCCTTCCCCAATCTGGCATCCTCCAGATGTTTTGGACTGCAACTGCCATAATCCCTGATCACTGGACATGCTCACTGGGGCTGATGGGAGTTGAAGTCCAAAACATCTGGAGGGTACCAAGTTGGGGAAGGCTAGTATATTAGAAACCAAAATATGATTGCCAGCAATTAAGTTTGCATTGCATATTATTATGTATATATTAATATTTAGTTCTAACTACTTAAACACCATGTGTTGCCCTTGCCATTGTAACAAGTGTGAAGGAAATAACCACTTCCAATTTAGAGTCCCTGGAAGAGGTAGATCTTTAACCCTGATCTTTCAGATCCAAGTTTAATTTTCTGTTCTGTGTACATTGTCTGTTGAATTGTCTGAAGACTAGATTCAGGCTCTACACATATATGTTGACAACTTAATTGGTTTTATTAACAGCTCAGTGACGTGACTTTTAAGAAAGACCTGCAGCAAGATTTTTCCTAAGCCAAGGGAAGAAGGGAGACACAGAATTTGAGTCTCTCGTGTATTTCAGGAGACATTACATAGTTAATTCACAGTGCTGGAATCCAATACACAAAAGAACTCTATGACACTAATACATAGATCGCATAGAGCCTGCCTTATTATTTGAATTTCTTAAATAAATAGGGGCTGCATCTGATTACATCTGAGCCAGTGTGGCGTAGTGGTGAGAGTGTTGGGCCATGAAACTCACTGGGTGACTTTGGGCCAGTCACTGACTCTCAGCCTAACCTACCTCACAGGGTTGTTGTGAGGATAAAATGGAGAGGAGGAGGAGGATTATGTACGGTAAGCTGCCTTGGGTTCCTTGCAGGAAAAAAGGCGGGGTATAAATATAATAAATAAATAAATACTGCAAGCGCATGGAAATGATAGTCACAACTGGCCCACCTATGTGGTTATGAGATCTGCTCACAGAACAGTGGCTCCCACGTGGATCAGACTACACCTAAAAGAGCACTACATCAGTTATAGTTTATATCCTATATTAACCATCATTTGTTTGTTTCTTCTTCCCATTAACCCTTCGGAGGATCCCAGATGCAATCTGAAACTACTGTATATCTGGCAGAGCCTAATTTAAATGTCTGTAGCCTCCTCCCACTTTCCATCTTAAGACTGTAATCAAATGCAAATTCCATGGTTTGCATATCAGCCACTTCTAGAGGGCAAAATAAGGCTGGGCACGCCGCCCACCCCGTTTCCCCCCCCCGCCCCCTGCCCGCCTTGTTTTTTCGAGCGGGGCATAGCGCCGCTCGAACAGTCCCCTACCGCGTTCGGAGGTCCCATCGCGTCACTTCCGGGACCGAAAATGATGCGACGGGGCCTCTGCGCAGGCGCAGATCGATCCCGTCGCGTCATTTCTGGTCCCGGAAGTGACGCAATGGGACCGATAGAGCAGAGCGGGCGGTTCTCCGCCGGATGGGGCAGCTGGGGCGGCTCTCTGCAGAGCGTGCGAGCCGCCCCGAAGAGGAGGTAAGGCCTCGCTGGGGCGCGAGCAGGGCCATGTTCGGCCTCGTTCTGCCCCGGCGGAGGCTCGATTTACAACTCTAGACTTCTTTCCTCTTATACAACCACTTTTTCATAATTGTTTACCACCTTGCCTGATGAAGAGTTCTGGATAACTCAAAGCTTGCACAGTATTTTGTGACCTTTGAATTGGCCTAACAAAAGTACTGTTGTGGCATGGATTTTGGGAATTTTATAACACAACCTGCTTTACAGGAGGTAACATGATTGCAGCCAACACTACTACCCTCATTAAAACAGAAATAAAAAGGAGGAATGTTATTGTGGAGAAAGCCTGCATACTCACAGTGACATGAACCCCAACACAGTTTTCCCCAAATGACCCCACTTAGTTTCCCTGGCAACCCCCGTCTGCATAATCCTCACCAGGGGGAAAACCGGAGACAGGCACACAATAGGGACCATCAACGGAATCCACAAGAAGAGCCATGGATCACCCAGGGGCAAAGGGCAGTCTCAAAGAGCTGCAAAGTATCCCAGTAACTGCAACACGACACCTTTCCCGGGCCGGAATAAGCCCACCTGACATGAAGGGGGCAGGAATAAGCCCACCTGACCAGCGAGGGGCGGGAGAGTGGGAAGGATGGGGTAGAAAACCCCTCTCCCCGTCCCAGGAGGGTAGTTGGGAACACGGGTGCACAGACGACATCCACGGCCAGCCCCTGGCTAGGTCAAGCAGTTCTCTTCCCCAGGCCAGGCGGGCTCGGAGTCAGGCTGGAATCAGAACAGCGTAGAGCCTCGGATCTAAGGTAACTCCTTGCCGCAGTACGCTAGCCTGGGAACCAGTTCATTCATAAATCTGAGGTCACGCTCAGGTCTTGTTGACGTTATAGTGTTCCTAGAAGCCTATTAGTTCCGCTCCATGTAACCTATAGTAAATAAAAAGTGTCTATTCTTGCCGCGAATAGACTCCTGTGCTTCCTTTTTGCCGCGTACGAGTTCTAGTCAATTACACTTGCTTGAACGGGCTGTAGCTCAGTGCCGGTTAACCCTTTAAGTGCCGAACTCACGCAGAAGACCCAGCTGCTGGTCTTCCACAGTTATTATCAGGGCACTCCCAGCTGTAGCATTTTATGGGTCACTTGTGGTTTGAATCAAACCCACAGCCCATGTTTTTCATGGGGCCAATCACTGTGCTAGCAAAATCAGTACAGGTGGCAGTGCTAGAATCTCTGCAAAACAGTGCAGGTAGTTCTAAACCAGCTTTCCCCAACAGGTGCCCTCCAGATTTTTAGACTACAACTCTCATCAGCCACAGCAACCATGGCTAATGGTCATGGATGATAAGAGTTGTAGTCCAAAACTTCTGGAGGGCACCAGGTTGGAGAAGGCTGTTTTAAACCCACACAATAGGAAATAGCTGTTCTTTTTGATACCTCCTGGTGTTTGATGTTCCTACTGCTGCAAGAAGTGATATTTGGAAGTGCAAATAAGCAGATCAACAATTTTAAAAGTCTAGTATGAAGGTGGTAGTGGTGGGGGGACACAACAAGCTATCTTGGTAAATTACCCTCCCCCTCACATACTTGTAAAGTTCTCCAATTGTAATCCACTCTTCTATTCACAGCATACTTTATTTTGAAAGAAAAATACAGCTTTTGGTAGTCTGATTGTAAAAGTAAAAAGCATCCTACAATTAAAACCGAAGCAAGCAGCAACATGTGTGTTGCTAAGCAGACATCAGAAATAGAGATTGGATGACTGGAGCGGCTGCTTGTTTTGCCGCTCTTGTCATGTGACTCTGTAGGATTCTTGAACCACCAACGATAAAACAGCTCTCCCTGGTTTGGACATCACGACAAACAATCACTGTAGGGACAAACCTTAGAACAGACCATTGTGTCTTATCATGGTTGACAACAATGGTAAGTCAGAATGGTTGGTCACCACAACTGGGTTCACATGACATGGAGAACAATGGTAACAACCAACCATTGCTTGTTGTGTGATGCGAACCCATCCAGAATTTATGGCAGTACCAAAACGTAACACAATGGCCCAGTTCAGATGTCACGTTGCCTGATCTCCAAACTGTGGTTGGGTAACTGGGAGTGTGTTGTAGCTTGGCTGCTCCTCTCCCTCAATCTCTATGCAAAGTGTTAAACAGAAATAGCTCCAAAAAATTTCCCTTAACGTGGGAATCCTAAATCCAGTTGCATTTAAATCTAAAAGCTTTGAATCTTAACTGCATTTCTTTACTGAACCTGATTGAATATGAAAGGCTGAGTTTCCAGAAAGGGGGAAATTCACATTTCTCTACACACATACATTTTTTCTGACAAAGGTGTTCTCCCAGAACCTGAAAATGCTTAGAAAATCTCTTACATCTAAAAAGTAGCTTAGGATTTGGCACAAACCAACTAGGAAACCTGGAGAAAGAACATATGTGCAATGTGATGTACTCCTTAGCCTGGCACACCAGGTCTTCACTTGGTAAGCCAAATTAAACAGATTAACCATTGGAATTAAACCAGTCACAACTCTGCCACTTCCATCCAACTTTTCTAGAGGAGTAACACACACTTGTTCAGGAGCTTGGCTGAGAAGACTAGGGCAATAACATGGAGTGCAATATAATGGTTCAGGATCTACCCATATCAGAAGACTCCAGACTACTTTAAACAAAGAAATAGGTTTATCAATTAAAACACAGAGAACATAGCGCTGCTGTCAACAAACAAGGAAAATCCTGTTTCTAGCTACTAAGACCTCTAAGGGTTTTACCGTTAAAGGCAGCCTAAAAATAATTTTAAATAAAAATAAACAAACTTCTAAATTTGTCCTAGTTGGTATAATAGGTAGATATTTCTATCATAAGATCTGTTTTAAGAAGCATAATATCTATTTTAAGAAGCAATAGTTAAGTCAAGACTCAAAAGATGTCTTTCTATCCTCCTGCCAGAACAGCAGCATAGACTTCAAAGAGCATGGCTACCTCGGTCCACCTGAAGACTACTTAAACTAAAGTCTAGAGCAGGGGTTCTCAACCAGGGGGGATTTTAGGGTTTCCAGGGGGGAATTGGGACCACAGACTCAAACTGTTGGAATACTGATATTTCTACAAATTACAATTCTACAGATTGTACATAATCTACAGGACATCACACCTTATTGTATGGCACAAATTAAGTCAGACAATCTTGGAAAGGGGGGAATGACATTCTGACATATGGTGAAAAGGGTGCATGGGGCAAAAAAAAGGTTGAGAACCACTGGTCTAGAGCCCCTATTTATCCATGTAGGGGATCCATGTGAAGAAGTGGGACCAGGGCTTCACTGCTGCCCTGTCCCCAGCACCACAGACGTTGGCTAGCCCCATGTCCCAGCATCACACACTGAATACAAATGTCTGAAGTAGTGGAAAACCTACACATGAGCAGCTTTCCTATTCAGATGTTTGTGCACACTGCATGGACATTGGGGGCAGGGCTAGCCTGTACACATGATATTGGGGGTGGGGCCAGCATGGCTCATGACTCCACTCCCCCTTAAACACATGAATGCCCTACACGTGACTAATGTGAGAATAGGGCTCAGGTTCTCTACTCATGGGAACTTGCCTGTGAAATTGACACAGAATATTACAGTAATACCCTGGATTACAAGTAACTTGGTTTGAGAGCGTTTTGCAAGAAAGGAAATGTTTAAATATTTATTTAATTTTTTTGACTTGATATACAAGCGACGTCTTGCAATACAAGTACTGTTGTATGGCTTAAATTAAAAATCTCTGTACAAATTTTTTTGGGGGATTTCGTTTTGATAGAAGAATGTTTTGGATTACAAGCACGTTTCCGGAACGAATTATGCTCTCAATCCAAGGCATGACTGTACATAGGGGTGAAACTTATACTGTTGTCCCTAAGGAAGTAAAACTGGGGTCTGGATTTAACGAAAGATCAAACTTACACATTTAGATGCATTTTCTACAGTTTAATCATATCATATTATAACTCTTCATGACGGGGTAGACAACCTTTTTGAGCCTGTGGCCACATCTGGCAATTTGAGAAACTTCTTGGCACCACCACAAAATGACTGCCATGGGAGGTGTGGCTAGTCACAAGGGACAAGAAGCCAGAGGCATTTATGAGAAATGGATGGCAGTGGCTGCAGATCTTCACTTTGCTTTGAAGTGATACCAGATGCCGGTAAGAAAATTCGTTAATTAAAAAAAAGTGGGTGGGGCAGGGCACCTCGGTGTACACCAATCAAGGTGTCCAGGGGCATGCTGGTACCCACAGGCACCACCGTGCCTACCCCTGCTGTATGGCACCAAAAAGCAACATTTCCCCTTTAACAACTCTCTTGTCAAATCCTCAAACTGACATTTTGTGTGTGCACATGAACAAGGTTGATCTTTTGGAAAATAAACACTGAAAAAAGAACTGGATGTTTGCCTCCGTCTAGATCCCAATGTTTTCTGGCTTGACAAACCATAGCAATAAGCTTATAAAGCAAGCATCTCATACATTCACTCACATCTAAACATTCAGTTTTAAGCTAAATAATCATTTCATATATCATATACATCCTTGTCACTTTTACGTTTTCTTTTCAATCTGTTAGCAAGTTACATATCTAGCCTAAAGCACATACCTTCCTTCACTTCCTCTTTATAAGCAGACAACTCCAGAAACATCTGATTATAAGCAAACTGTTTTGCTTTTAATAGAATATGACTGTGCAATCCTGTTTGTTCATTCAGAAGCAAGTCCCTCTGTCTGTGTTCAATGGGGCTTACTCCCGGTTAAGTTTGAATAGGTCTGCAGCCTTAGTGCTTCAGTTCTTAATCTTTAGTCAGGATGGGCCTATGAGATACACTTCTCTATCAAAACAAATATAAAATGGATCACAGAAGCAAGGTACTGTCAAAATTCTACAGACAATTCACATATCCTAAGCTATCTCAGTTGCTTCTGAGCAGAATATATAGACAACTGCTAGCAATGTCATGATCAGAGACTGGTCTTATGTACAATGGCCTGTGGCTCACGCTGGCTCAGCTTGTCTGAGTGTGGAAAGCTAAGCAGGGTCAGGCCTGGTTATTACTTGGATGGGAGACCCCCTTCTCTAGTTTCCTGCATTGAGCAGGGGGTTGGACTCGATAGCCTTGTAGGCTCCTTCCAACTCTATGATCTATGAAATCTATATCTTAAAAGAAACTCTGAATTTGCAGGGAAAATTCCAAAGGAATAGCTATCTATTCCTGCAAAAAATAAGAAAGAACATTCTGGCATGTTAAAATTAATACATGTATTGTGGCATATACCTCAGTAGGCTAAAGCCCATGAATTTGACGAAGTAAACTCAAGGCCTATGGAAGGTTCATTCCAATGCTGTTAGTCTTCAATGTGACATAGGACTCTTAGCATTTTTTAATTTGTAGCTTCCCCCAACTTCTTCACAAAACCTTAATTCAAAGATGTTAGCTTGTTTACCTATAGGTTGCATTTAAACAAATACTAATGTACAGGGATATGCCTGAGTGAAGCATTTATCTCTGACATTCTGGAGCTGCCAAATTATGCAGTGCATGTGCGTGGTGTGTGCGTGGTGTGTGCGTGCATGTGTGTGTGTGTGTGTGTGTGTGTGCAAACAACTTCATCACTATGTCTCTTCACACAAGTGTAAAGGCTAGATAATTTTCTGCTCTCTTTTTACTAAAGACTTACTTGACTTGCATGCACAAGCATCTTAATTTCTTTATGTTTGTTTTTCTACTACCATAGTCTCTGCTTTGACATTAATTCTGCATCCAGTAATGCCATACTGCTTGCTTCTAAAAAGAAGCCAAAAGGAGATATATTTTTTTTATTAGCAGCTTTGGCCTATGAAGCCTTTGTATATCCCTGAAGCTTCATCCTTTGGCCTACATTTAATATAGTTAAGCATGATCTGTATCACCTTCCTTTCCATCTTAATATTGAAAGGGTTGCAGACAATGGGATAAGCCAGGCACAGCAGGGAGTCTCAGCACAGAAATATCTAAATATTTTTCTTCCTTTTCCCCTCCTCAAACATTTAGCCTCAAGGAAGAAGATCTGGGTCAATAAAAAAAACCTTGTACATCTTTTTAACAATAATTTGCCCAAATAAGGTTCTCACTTGCCTGTCTGTCTTCTTATTCTATCATCAGGCGATCACTCGTGACCGAGTAAGATTTGTCTTCCGGGATAAAAGGAGGAAATTCTAAAGAAGATTGTGTAGACTCTAGCGATGGGTCCGTAAGTGACTGTGGAGGCCAATTCTAGATCCACACAGCTTCCCACAGTGAGGACACAGGTTACCAGATAGAAGATGGTCCTGTAAAGGATTCATTTGACGTGCTTTTCGCTTAGCACGTTTCTCCCTTTCTCCTTGCACTCGAGCTTCTTCAAAGTCCATGGAACCTTTGTGAAAGGCCAACCTCCATTTAGATCGTTCATGGGCCAGAGCTTCCCAGTTTTCGATGTTTATATTGCATTTTTTTAGATTAGCCTTATGAACATCTTTAAACCTCTTATATTGACCACCGATATTCCGCTTTCCATCCTTGAGTTGGGAGTAAAGTAACTGCTTTGGGAGACGGCAGTCAGGCATTCGAACAACATGACCGGTCCACTGAAGTTGGCGTTGAAGGATCATTTTTTCAATGCTAGTAGTCTTTGCTTCTTCCAGTACACTGACATTTGTTCGTCTATCTTCCCAAGTAATTCGCAGGATTTTCCGGAGGCAACGTTGATGAAACCTTTCAAGGAGGTGGAAGTGACGTTTATAGATAGTCCATGTTTCGCAGGCATACAATAAAGTTGGTAATACAATGGCTTCATAAACCAGTGTTTTGGTCTTCTTACAAATATCCCGATCCTCGAAAACTCTATGTTTCATTCGAGAAAATGCGGCACTTGCGGAGCTCAAACGATGCTGGATTTCACTGTCAATGTTAGCTGTAACAGAAAGATAGCTGCCAAGATAGAGAAAATGATCGACATTTTCCAGTATTGTCCCGCCAAGCTGGATAGATGGCATCACCAAAGGGTTAGCTTGCACTTGCTGATGAAGCACTTTGGTCTTTTTGATGTTAAGTGAGAGACCAAGTTTTTCGTATGCTTCTGCAAAAGCATTTAGGATAGTTTGGAGATCATCTTCTGAATGTGCGGAGACCACATTATCATCAGCATACTGAAGTTCCACAACGGAGGTTGTAATTACCTTACTTTTTGCTTTCAGCCTGCTGAGATTAAAAAGCTTTCCATCTGTTCGATATATAATTCCCACACCAGTGGGAAGTTTCCCCTTGACAAGATGTAAAACCATGGCGATGAAAATGGCAAATAATGTTGGGGCGATAACACATCCCTGTTTAACACCTGATCCCACTTTAAATGGAGCACCATGAGAGCCGTTGTTGTCCAAAACCGTTGCCGTCATGTTGTCATGGAGAAGTCGCAAGATATTCACAAATTTATTGGGGCATCCAATTTTCATAAGGATAGTCCAGAGAGCTGTACGGTCTACAGTATCAAAGGCCTTAGCCAAATCGATAAATGCCATATAAAGGGGTTGATTTTGCTCCCGGCATTTTTCTTGGAGCTGACGTGCAGTAAAAATCATGTCTACTGTCCCTCTAGATGGGCGGAAACCATATTGAGTTTCAGGGAGGATCTCTTCTGAAATAGATAGAAGACAGTTTGCGAGAATCCTAGCAAATATTTTACCTGCCGTTGCTAAGAGAGAAAATGCCCCGATAGTTTCCACAGTCTGTTCTATCACCCTTCTTAAAGAGGGTGATAATTATGGCATCCCTGAAGTCTTCTGGGATCTCTTCTCTTATCCAGATTTTTTCGATGAGTTTATGAAGATGTTGTACAAGTTCGGGGGGCCCTTCTTTAAAGATTTCAGCAGGAATCCCATCTGGTCCACTAGCTTTGTTGTTCTTCATTTGATTAATGGCTTTTTTTCTATAGGATCAACATGGCCCCATAGACTTTGATCAACAAGAATACGTTTTCTGGTTTCAGCTACATAAATCAATAAACACTAGTTTTGTACACATATTTTTCCTCAATTCTATAACCACTGGTATTCAGTGGGAGCACTGGGGCACTAAAACTGCAATCTTACACACACTTATCTGGGAGTAAGTCCCACAGAACTCAGCAGAGCTTACCTCTGAATAGACATTCACAGAATTGCACTGTAAATCTTTCAAGGATTACACACATACATATGAATGGTCTATGGCTGCTGCCATGGTTACTGTTCTCTATAACTGTATAGGCACCAGAGGAAACTAGCAGGAGGAGGACTGGGGGTAGGCCAAAGCAATTAAGAAGCAGTTGTGCAAGCTAGGTCTTAGGACTAAGACAACACCATGAGCATTAGGTTAAATGTGCAAGGCAGCCCACAATAAGTTTTTTTAAAATGTGTAAACAAACATCATCATCATCATCATCATCATCATACCGAGTAAGATTGTCTTCCAGGATTTTATTTTTTTTAAAAAAACATACAAAAAGCAGAAATCAAGAAGAAAAAAACACTTCTTATATAAGAAGAGGGATACAGGGAAGCAAATACCACCTCAGAGTCTGCTCCAAACCCTACCACCACCACTGGAAAAAAACAAAACACATGGCCATCTATCACCATCTGCCCTATTGGAAGAATTGTGATCACTTAAAAAATGTTTAACTGTGATTTTATTAATAATTGTTAATGTTACTGGGTAAGCTGCCTTATAATCATTCCAGAACATTGTAAAAATTCTGGCTTAATATCATGATGTAAATAAGCAGTGTGCTTGTGCCAGGATTCATAAACAAACTTTTAAATCCTTGTTTAAAGCTGGCTTCTGATCCTGGCTTTTATGGACCCACTTAACCATAATCCTGCCTTCAGATGTAACACAAGGTTATCCCTTCCTAGTTTATTTACCTGCTGTAGGGAGGAGCAAATCAGCTGTGTGCATCAACATTGTGGTGTATTAAGCCAGGATTCCTGGCTTAACATGACATTTGATTGTGGCCTAAGTGAGTTATGACATTATTTCCACATACCAATAGGAAGGTTTTGCAAAACTGCATGAGGATCTTTCGTGGAATGTAATCTCATTAAGAGTCCACTATGCTTGAGGTTGTTAAAAGAAAATGGTGGCCAAGGAATTAAATCTATATTATATTCTTCATGCAGCCCATTTTAATGTGGCTATCACCAGAGGGTGTTTACACTGGGGCAGGAGAGAGGGAGAAACATATTTTGATTGGCAACACAACAACATGCATTTTGGAAATTAATTATTGCCTCTGCTCAACAAATAGTAGCCATGTCGAAGTGTTAGGCCACGTTCTTCTCATTACATGTACAGATATCAAATGTGGACTAGGGGGTAGCCAATGGCTCCATTTGGCAAAGTGTGGGCAAGAAAGAGAGAAAGCAATACCAATTATAACCAATCTTCAGAGACTTCATTGTCTTCAGACATGAAAGCTACTAGTACCCCTGGTTACTTTTTAACATAGGATTTCAGTCCTGATAAAGGCATGAACCAAAAAGAGAAGGTTTACAACATTGGTTATGCTAGGATATAGTCACCCCTTAATTCAGGGATCACGAGGTTAATCATAGGCTGAACTAAGCTGAAATAGAAATAAACAGTGTCTATATCTACTGCAAGTGAACAGTCACCTAAGAGCAAACATTCCAAACTTCACTGTCCCTGCAAACACAATTTATCCTGAATCAACCTCAAGCTTTCTAGAGAGTATAAACATGTCCTTAGTTCTCCTATGCTAATAGGGTTGCTGTGGAACCCAGCAGTTGTTTGAAATATTTTACAACATTTTTAGCTAAACCAAAACATTTCATACTCCATATGTACTCTCAATAATTGTAGGATCATCTCCTCCACCCCACACACGATTTTCAATTTTTAAAAAATATACGTTTAACTTATTAAGCCATCAGTGGTTTGATTTACCACTATTACAATTAATGGGAAAGTGAAACTATCAAACACCTAAGATAATACGGGTCTATTTTGTCCCCAGGAACATTTCAAAATAGGGTAAGGAAAATCATTTCAATTTGCCTATATTATCAATTCCGTTTTTTGTGGTTATACCACTTCAAGAACACTGGAACAGGTTTTTTTTTTCTAAAGTAAAATTAAAAATCTGTAGATTTGTGTGTGTGTGTGCAGAAAAAAAAAGTCATAGCAAGGCACTGCAGGGGTCCATTGGACTCTAGGAGTAAATTTTACCCATGGAGGTTAATTCTACTGCAAGTTACTTTATCTTGACACAGGAGTTAATACAAACCTGCAACACTGATTTCTTATCTGAAAATATTATGTTGCGAAAAAAAGTACCCCTGTTAGGCTATACAGTAGGTATATATTGGACCCCTTCTGTTATTTACTATGAGCCCAGGATTTCATCTAGGCAATTTAGGATTCTGTTTTGCTTTCTCTTCTGTGCTCTCCTCCAGGGCTTCTGTTAGCCCAATGACGATTGCCTATTTGATAAGCTGTACCTTTTCCTCAGTCACATGTCACAGGTTTGTTTGCTCCAGGGGTACACAAGCTCATAGATTTCATAGATCATAGAGTTGGAAGGGGCCTACAAGGCCATCGAGTCCAACCCCCTGCTCAATGCAGGAAACTAGAGGAGGGGTCTCCCATCCAAGTAATAACCAGGCCTGACCCTGCTTAGCTTTCCACGCTCAGACAAGCTGAGCCAGCGTGAGCCAATTGCAGCCCAAGGGCCAAATTCCATTGCAGAGAAGCTCTTGGGCGCTGCATTCCAGTGGTGAGCAGAGCCAAAGGCAAAGGGGGCGGGGCCAAAATACCAGAACTATCAGCCTTTTTTAAATTTAAAGCTCTTATTACCAGTAACTAAGCCTTAGGAGAGGCATTTCAGAATGGAAGGGGGGAATTGCACGAAAGCTGGGAAACCACCAAATGATTGGTGGTTGATGAAAGGGGGTGAGGCCTGGGGAAGGAGACATGACTTTCTGGGGAATTCAAGAGGGCTGGACTGAAACCCTCAGAGGACCAGATCTGGCCCCTGGGCCTGAGGTTCGGCACCCCTGGTTTGACCCTTACAATAGATACAGTGCTAGAGACTCACAGTTACTTAGGACACACTGCTTTCTGTACAGGCCTTTTTTTTTTTTTTTTTAGCTGAATATGGCATCAGATCTCTTTAGGGGAACTCAGAAAACCTACAACGGAAGAAAATGAATCCTGGGGATTCAGCAGTGTTAACATTGTGGGGTTCGAGTTTTCTAATTAATTAATTAATTAGTTGTGCTGTATGTATGTACTATACTGTGCGAGGAATGGTCTATTGACTGCAATAAAGGATTATTGAATCTCTTTATTACAGTCATAGACCAGCACAAAATAAAACATTCTCTGCATGCAAGAAGCCCACAGGGTAAACAATATGCAAAGTACAGCAATACAAATAGCTCACGCTCATCCACATAAAGTAGAAGCACAAAGCCCATATAGCAATTAATTTAAAACTGTTATACAGCAAAGAAATACAATAAAATACACTAAGTTTCTAAATAAAATGATTAAAATTTCTAAATAAAAGCAGTTCAAAAACCTACTATGTGGAACATACCAACCTCCGGTGTATAGCAATCATAGCGGCACAATATCTCGCAACTAAATAACTAATTTCAGGGCTTGCATCTTGTAGCAATAGGGAGATATAAAATTGCCCTGTATGTCCTGGAAATTTATGTATTATTGGCAAAATAAACCTAGCACGGATATCAATATAAAACTGACAATGAAAGAAAACATGTTCCGTTGATTCAATATGACCAGAACCACAATAATAAAGGAGTATTGTTGTAATTAATTAATTAATTAATTAATTATTAATTACATTTCTATATCACCCAATAGATGAAGCTATTTGTGTTAAACTATATACTTTTGCATTAAACTAGGTTTTCAGAATGCAATACTAATACAATTATTTTTTAATGTTAAACTGGTGTCATTTTGAAAATCAGTTCTATTGCCAAGCTAAGACTTTGAAGGAGTCCATTGGACCCCGATAGCACACTGAAACTGTCAAAAAAATGGTGGAGAAGTGTTAAAATGGGTAAAGAACCATAGGGCACAATCCTATGCATGTTTAGACCCTTAATAGTGTTCATCAGAACAGGATTCTAACATTGTACAAAAAGGCTCATCCATTTCCACTGAATTTAATTCCATATAAGTATGGTTAGGAATACAGCCTACAAGTCAATATAAAAACAAATGCATGATGACTAAAAGTGTATGTAGTAATGGAAGAGGGGAATATCAAGTTTCAGAAAGCAAACACATTGATGGGATATCAAGGGCTTAGGAAAGAAAAACACATAATTCCAATCATACTTAGCACTTTTCCTATAATTTTTAAAACAGCCTTGTAAAGAAGGCCAGTATCATCCTCGTCATCACCCAGCATATTACAGACAGGAGCTGAAAGAATACTGGCTTCCCCAAGGCCGCTTAATGAGTTATTGACCAAAGTGAGATCTGAACCAGGAATGTCCTGTCTCACACCTGGCCACTATCCTACCTCAGTCACTCACTGCATAGCCTTCAAAATATAAATGAGATCAAAGCCTATCAAGGCCTATCTAGCCCAGCATTCTGTTTCTCACAGTGACCTATCAAATGCTGATGGGAAGCCCACAAGCAGGGCATGAGGGCAATAGCCCTCTCCCTAGCAACTGGTATTCACAGGCACATTGCCTCAGATACTGGAGGTAGTATATAGCCACCATGGTTCGTCATCATTGATAGCTTTACCCTCCATGAATTCATTCAATCCCCTTTTAAAGCTGTCCAAGGTGGTGGCCATCTCCAGCAGTGCCAGCTCCGGGTTTTGAGGGCCCTTGGGTAAGATCCCCTCAGTGGGACCCCTCATTGAGTCTACCTTCTCACCACCATTGTCGCCAGCTGCTATTGCTCCTCATCCTCTTTCTCATCATTGCTGCCACTTGCTTGCTTGACAGGCAGGGAGCCAGTAGGAAGTGGATCTACTGCTCTTCCTTCTTACCACTATGACTGACTGAATGAGAGGTAGGTGAACAAACAGGTTGCAATGGTGAAGAGGAAGAGCAAGCCCAGGAGGGGCATTAGTAGGCCCCTACTAAAGTGTGGGTCTTCAGCACGTGCCCAACTATGCCCACCTTTGACAACAGCCCTGATCACCACACCTTGTGGCAACAAATTCCATACAATGTGTGAAGAAGTACTGAACTGTGAGGATGCAAGCATGTTTCGAAGTCTACAAAGAAGCTTTTTGAGATGGCAAGTTCTCTTTGTGAAAGAACACTAGGGTAAAAGATACAAAACAAAGATACACCTAATGACGCACAGACAGTGTTATCAATAAGCTCTCCCTTCATTCTCTTACAATCCACAATATATAATATGGAGATTAGACTAGGGAAAGAGGGAAGCAAGATATTTGTGTACAATTCTCACCAAGAGCCACAGCTGTAAGCCTTCAAGAAATTGCAGGTTTCACAATGTATCCATCTAGTAATGGAAAGAGACAACACCTGCAGAACAGGAAGCAAGGTCACATATTCAGCAAACACAGGCAGGGCTCATATATTTACTTGTGTAACTGCAGAGATTCAGGAAGTGGAGGCACGGTCCAGTAATCTGCTAGTAAAGCATTATGTGACCTTTACAGTTTTGGTTGAGGTAATCAAAAGAATAAGTATTTATGTATTTATTTGTTTTAACATAAGACATCTTACTTGCTGAGCTGTCCAAGCAGTCCATATTAAAATTCATAATTAAATATATAATAATTGAAAATCCACAGTATCACCTGTTACAAGAGTCACTCGACAACAGCAGCAAAGCAGCAGAAATCATTAACAACAACAACCAACACCCATATTTACCCAGAGCACTGAAAACAAAAAATGTCTTAGACAAAACTTCTTAAAAGCCAGGAGGGTTTCAGCCAGCCAAACCTCCCTATGTGAAGTGGCGAGTTCTAAAGGCAGAGCATCACACCACTATTCTTAATTTAGATATTATCCAGTCAGGTTGTTTTTGTGTTCTGTTATTATTGTTATCAATTTTGTTATTGCTCTTATTTATCTTGGAAATTGTTCTGGGAATTTTTTTTAACCGAAGAGCAGAATATTAAACAAAGCAAAATTTGGACAATCCAAATGGATGGCACAGATGACAGAGCACCACACAGCTCCCCAGGAAATTGAAGAGCCTGTGGGGGGAACATACAGGAAGAATTAGGTTGTGCTAGCATCTCTTGACCTAAGTTTGTATGCTACTATAACTATACAGGTGAAAGATAGCAAGTTGGGACTGCAGAGAGGATTTTGTTCACAGCTTCCCAGACACATAGCCTGGCTGTTGTATAAAGCAAGCCCTATAAGACCTGTTGGAAGTAGAAATTTATTTTTTATTTTATTATATTTATACCCCACCGTTTTTTCCTGCAAGGAACCCAAGGCGGCTTACATAATCTTCCTCTCCATTTTATCCTCACAACAACCCTATGAGGTAGGTTAGGCTGAGAGCCAGTGAATGGCCCAAAGTCACCCAGTGAGTTTCATGGCTGAGAGGGGACTAGATCTCCAGAGTCCCAGTCCAACACTCTGACCAGATTACTAAGTGAAACAGTAGGAGTTGCTACTACTACTAATGATGACCATACATGAGGTACTGGAGCTGAACTCCTCTTTGGTGAGCTGTCATCTTTCTGGCACAAGCTCTTACCCAACACCTAACTAAGAGCCAAACTACACGTTAAGCTAATTGTGTTGCGTGTAGCTGAGGCTTGTCCTTTTTTTACCCTAGTACAAGCATGTATGACCCCAATTTGGATAAGGACCACTGTACTCCAGGAGGGGAGGGTTAAACCTCTGCACCCATTTCTCCCTCCCCATGGGGGTGGGGGTTAAAAAAGAAAAGAAAAAGTTTCCTGCACTGAATATTTCATCTCTTTGAATTCTTGGTTGCAAGGGGTAGACATGCCCCCACAAAACTCTTCATTATTTTTTGCGGCTGCAGACTAACATGGCTACCTCACTAGAAGTCAGATTGCATAAATATCAATCTTTCATACAACTGTTTGCTTCCAGTTTCTCCAGTCTCCTTCTTTGGAACCCCTTTCACTCCAGCTGCTGCTTCTTCCTCCTTCCTGAATTAACATAGATGAATGTTCCTATCCAATCAGGGATCACATCGTAAATGATGGCATATGCCTGACATGATTTCACCAAATGTCAATAGCATACATTAACACAGCCAATCAGATTTTGCTACACAATTCCACCACTGAGGGCACATTAAGGCCATTTAAACAGATATACAAATGTTTTTACAAAAAGTGTTGAAAAAATCACTAAACAGGGGTGTGGAAACTCTTTCAGCCCAAGGGTTGAATTCCATTTCAGAGAAGCTCTTGGGGGCCACATTAGAGTGGTGGGCAGGGCCAAAGGCAAAAGGGGCGGGACCAAAGGCAAAGGGGCAAGGCCAAAACCACAAAAAAGACCACAATAGTTTAGCTTAAAGCTCAGTAACTAAGCCTTAGGAGAGGCATTTCATAAAAGGGCGATGACACAGCCCTGAAGGTCTTTACAACCAATCCACCCGGTAGGCCCGCCGGCCTCGTGGAAAAGCAGAGCGTGAGATGGAAGATTTAAGATCCTGTGTCTGTGTGTAATGGCCCATGAAGTTACACACAGAACTGCAGACCTGTCCTTGCCATCAGCAGCATTCCAAGCGTCTCGGATTACAGCCAGCCCAGCCTCCTTCAGCAGCTTCCAGTAATAAGGAAATAACTCCGTAGACTACAACAGGTTTCTTTTCTACCTGTTTATTACTACATCCAGTAAATCCCTACAGAGTATACAATCGTTCATCTACATGTGCAGAGTACAATGCATTACAAGCATTAGTCCAGTGGAGCAAGTTGAGTATCACTCCACTTGGCATTTGACGTTACATGATTGCAATAAAGTCCAGCAAGCACTAGTCAGAGCATAAGAGAGAAAAAGAAGCAATCCATCTCTCTACTAAAAATGGCTACAGAAACGAAAGCTAACAAATCAATTCTACGTCACCAGAACATACAAACCATGTGACCAGCTCGTATTTCTTTCACACCTACTTTTCCCATGAGAACAGGACAGGAAGTAGCAGACAAAACATGACTTGTTATTCAGCCTTCTGTTCCTTTCCAAATATCAACAATGTGTTCACAGCTGTTGTTTTGTTACATGTCACAACATTTCAACCTTCCAGAATGGGGGGCGGGACTCTACAACAGCTGGGGAAACCACCAAACAATCAGTGTTATGAGAAAGGGGTGGGGCCAGGGGTAGAAGGGGTGTTCTGGGACAGTGGGACACACACACCCCAGGGTAGGACTGGGACTGGGACACCAGGAGGGTTGTATTTGGCTCCCGAGGCTGAGGTTCTGCACCAGTTCTAAAAGGAGAAGTTTATAGATTTCATAGATCATAGAGTTGGAAGGGGCCTACAAGGCCATCGAGTCCAACCCCCTGCTCAGTGCAGGAAACTAGAGGAGGGGTCTCCCATCCAAGTAATAACCAGGCCTGATCCTCCTTAGCTTTCCACGCTCAGACAAGCTGAGCCATTTTGGCATTGTTTGTTCTTCCTTCCTTTATTAACACTGACACACAAATCGAAGCAGCTAATGGTGCTCAATGAAAACAATAAAAGCAAGAAAAAGAAAAAACAACAAAAGCAGAGCAGCAGCGCCTATCAGCAAGCAGAGCACCTCATCACCCTCACACTACACAATTCCTCTTCTGAAAAAGCCATGTCTTCACCATGTGTTGGAAGGGAAACACTGATGAAACCATAAAATTCCCTATGAAGCTAATTCCAAAATAGATGTGCTTCCACTGAGAAGGGAAGGCTCTGCATCTATGTGTCCACCACTGAAATACAGATGGTGATGGAACACATATAAAAGTACCTCTGATGTTAACTTGAGTGTATAGGAGAGCACATATGACAGTGATGGCGAACCTTTTTGAGCCCGAGTGCCCAAACTGCAACACAAAACCAACTTATTTATTTCAAAGTGCCTTAAATTTGGCAGGAAGGAGGAGGGGGCACTAGCTAATCGCACCCCGCTCTGTCTCAGGGCATGGCTCTTCACCGGGCGCGCAAAGATTCGGGCGTGCACGCGCTGTGCTTCTGAGCTGTCTGTTCAGTTAGAAGGAGGGCTGGGTGCCTGCGCAGTCCGCTTCTGGGGGTGGAGATGTTGGAGTGTGCCTGCCTGTGGAGGCCAGCGAGGAATGAGTGGAGAGGAGTTACTATGGAATCCCGACGCTGAATGCAGAAGGGGACGGCCTTTTCGCGATCTGGCGACCAATGGCTCGAGTGCCCACAGAGAGGTCCCTGCGTGCCAGCTGTGGCACGCGTGCCATAGGTTCGCCATCACTGACATATGAGAAGACATGGTTCTTAAGGCATCTCGGTCCTAGGCTATTTAAGAATTTAAAGATAAAACTACCACCTTCAATTGGGTCTGGAAACAAATAGGAAGCCATTGAAAATAAAACAGAATTGGAGTTATATGCTTTGTCTGGCATGCCCAAGTTAATATTCTGGCAGAGGCATTTTGAACCAACCCAAGTCTTTGAACACTTCTTTCCCTCCCACTGAATGCCCCCCACTCAGCCCCAGATGCAATACATTTCTTTGCAGGACACAACAAAAGCATGGTCCAGAATCTTCTCCAACCAATGTTTTTGTCTGGAATGTTTGCTCTCTACAAGTTACATCAACCCAGAGTATGTGTGTTCCTAGAATACAGTTTTGCTCTAATTCTCCCATGGCTTATGCTGATTTATGTTGAAAGTTGAGATTTATCGGCTTTAATTATCTGAAGACTATCATGATAAGGTTCCAAAATAAGTTTCAACTGTAGATGGAGAGATAGATACCACGTACCACATTATCTGTACATTAAAGAGTTTGCAATTTCTGCCTCAAGACAAAGTAAATTGCATATTAAGGAGTGGAAGGGGAAGAGAAAGAACAGAATGAAGGAAAGATGCTTTATCTAGATGTAAGGAAATCAAGGTTTGATCCATGAGAACTGCCTTCTGCATGTTTTATTTTTTGCTGAATGTTTTCTTTCAAGAACAGCTATTCAGATCAGAAGATACATGCCTGTCAGGTTTTGTTCAAGTAATCAAAAAGCATTTAAAAATTAGTAAAATTGGTATTTCAAGGCTCACTCTGAAATGGTATCTTCTAAACAAAAAACGTAGAAATTACTCTCTAGGGCTGCAATCCTATGCACACTTACCTGGAATTAAGTCCCACTGAGCTTAATTCCAAGCAAATATGTATAGAACTGTGCTGTAAATCCAAGTAATTTAAAAAAAAAAAAGATCTGGGAGACTATGAGTATGTACAAACTCAGCAAGTTCAGCAAGCGAGGAATCCTGATTGTCTAAAAGATTTTATGACACCACAGTCTCCATCTCCTATATGGAGGCCCTTCAAACTTCTAATCAAATTCCAATAAAGTACAGATATTTTTTTCTGTTTATGACACTTACATCATTGTCCTGAGCATGATGCTGCCACTGGTACCCGAGGATTAGGAACAGATGCTTGATTTGGGAGGAGGCCTAAGGCTTTGGTAGCCAGTTCTGTTATCCCTTCAAGATATTTATTTATTATTTATACCCCACCTTTTTTCCTCCAAGGAACCCAAGGCGGCTTACACAATCCTCCTGCTCCTCTCCATTTTAACCTCACAACAACCCTGTGAGGTAGGTTAGGCTGAGAGTCAGTGACTGGCACAAAGTCACCCAGTGAGTTTCATGGCTGAGCGGAGACTAGAACCCGGATCTCCCAAATCCCAATCCAACATTCTCACCACTATGCCACACTGGCTTTATAGGCCCAGTTCGCAGGTCACAACCACATAAGATTTTTTAAAACCCTGGGTAAACGTGAAATAGCCAGAGCTAGTGAGCGTGCTCACTCCTGGTTGCCTGATCACTCCCGCTGAAGCTAAACAACTCAGGAATGTCTGTCTCTGAGTTGTTTATCATGATATCAAAATGCGGAACTCTGGGTTGTTTCGGGAAACACAACCTAAAGTTGGAACCCATGGTTAAACCATGTTTAGCTCCTCCAATTTTTAGCGGGTAGCTCCTCCAATTTGCAGCCACCAAGTGGGGTGTGTCCCTCTCTGTCCACTTGCCAACTTTTGTCACACATGAGAAGCTTGTTTGACTACACTATCATTGCATACAGGTGAATTCTTTGTGTCTGCATTTTGCAGCTTATGGGCAAATACATTAAAGTTATTGTATATCTAAAAGTTGCAGAAGATCCTCAGGTTAGTCAGTGTTGTCTACCTTTTATGTCCTGTGATCAAAGGCCACAGCACAAACATGGACTTGAATGCTACAGTTAGGCAGTCTGGTCTCTAATACAACAAGTGTGTGTGGGTGTGTGGTTCAGCTGCCCTTTAGAGAGTCATGTGATAGGAAATTACTGCAACTGCTACCCCCCAACTGCTCTTTTCAGTGCAGCATCACTCAAGCAGAGAATTTCCTGGCTTGATTAGGCTTGCTCCAATAGCATCTATGAAAACAGCTTCAACAGGAACCATTACTTGTGGGGGCAGGATGTGTGTGCGTGTGTGCGCGCGCCCGCGCGCCCGCGCTTGCGTGTGTGCGTGCAGGGGAGATGTTCCAAGTCAGTCTTTCAGCTGCATAATCAAATTGTGGCTTTATTTAAGAAGTTAGCAGCAGGAAGGGATGAGAAATTAAGAAGCAAATCTTTTTTCATGCAGTAGGCATAATAAACAAGAGAATGATGTATTGCATAGTCAGCACAGTATTAGATTTCTGAAGTGTCTGTCCCCCATCCTTTCTGATATAGCTAGCATAACATTTACCGCCTTGTAAACAAAAAATGTACAGTTGAGTATATTGCTAAAAGTAATGCATGTACTATTCCATAAACAGTCATTTCAAAACAATTTGTATACATAGCATTCATTTTGAAGTACCTATAAAAAATTGCAGTGTTAATTCATTTACAGAGAGCAACGGTCTGCAAAGAGAGGAAGAAACTAACAGACCTAGCCTGCTTTCAGCTGGGGAATGCACATTCTTTGCACAATATATCAGGCTTCCCTGCTTCAGGGTCTATGGAGAGCCATTCAAGCCAGGCAAGCAGGCAGGAGTTGGGTGTTCTTATGAGGATGTAAGATAGCCCCCGTCTCCTCACATGCAGAGCAGTGAGAACCAGAATGTCACCCCACCACCCTTTGCATATACATGCAGCCACTTCTGTGATAACTCCCATGCTGATCCCAGTACTTGTTGTAATGTTGTCCACCCGTGTATAGTGCATGTTGCCATGGTTAGTGACCATGCAAACCACACCTCTTAAGGGACTGGGTATCATTTGTATGGTTGCTAGCCATGAGATGCTCATTATGATTCTGGTTCGCCAGCTGTGGCCTTTTCTGGATAGGGATAACCTTGCCATGACGACTCATGCTCCGGTACCATCCAAGCTGGACCATTGTAATGTGTTATATATGGAGCTGCCCTTGAAAATGGTTTGGAAGCATCAACTTGTGCAAAATTCAGCAGTCAGCATTTTGACTGGTTCACCTCGATGGACCCATATTAAACCAATTCTTAAGGAATTACACTGGCACCCTACTCACTACTGAGACCATTCCTCCAAAAAAATACCATCAGTGGGAGACTTACACTATGAATTTACAAAGAAGTCCTTCTCTATGGTGGTGCCCCAACTTTGGAATGCCTTCCCAAAGGAAATATAATTGGCACTTTTTTTTCTTTTCAGTGCCAAATTAAAATGTTTCTTTTTGCCCAATCATTTTAACATTTCACAGTTTAAAATGCAATTTATTTTTAAACTGAATTGATGGTTATGTTTTTGTTTGACTTGCTGGTTGAAGAGTTGCTGTTTTATCTTTTAATGTGCAACTGCATGGTTTTTATATTGGATTTGTTTGTTTGTTTTAATGTTGTGTACACCACCCTGGCGTCTCTTGTGAATGAAAAGCGATTTACCGTATAGTATTTTAGAAATAAATGATGACTGAAGACTTCACATATACTTGGGACTGGAGTGGGACCAACTGTGCTTGAGATATGTGTGAAGTGTGGGAATACATAGGGGGCTGACATAGCCAGAGGGCCTTCCCTGTGCAATCCTATAAATGTCTACTTAGAATTAAGCTCTATTGAGTTCAATGGGACTTACTTCCTGGTAAGTGTGAATAGGACTGCAGTCTATGTGACTCACCACTCCTCTAGTTCCCATTGATGTTAAAGCCAATGCAGAACTACCATGACACCAAAGTATCCAATCTGAAGAATAGCACAGGATTTCCACCTTGCTGCTGGCAATAAGATACACTGTCTGCAGCCCATTAACTGAACTGCTCTCAAATGCAAGCTTTCTTGAGACATGGCAAGAAACACAGAGTAGTTCAACTTTTATTGCAAAGATGCGTTAATTCAAAATTAAGATCTTTATTACTCCACTGCTAAGTTTCATTGCACTGAAGACAGTAAACACTTCAATGGTTTAGCTGGTAGTAGCATGCAGTAAAAAAAAAAAGCACAACTCTACCAGCAAGAACAGCTACAAGCAGCTCAATAGCATAGCAATCAGCACTTTATTTTTTGAGAGAGTGAAGGAGATAGAAAGAAACTGGTCACATCCCATGCCACTTAGCACTCAAAATGAAACAGCTGTAAATATGGCAATAAGGGGGCATAATTGGAGTGTTCTAAGCAAATGTTCCAATGGATTCCAACTGGTGCAGAATTGGCCACAAGAACAACAAAATATAAGCCAAAGTTGCTGGTTTCTTATTTTAACTTTTAAATGGCAGCCTCTCTGGGCCATTAAGTGCAAGCAAAGTGGAGTCTGGATTTTAAACCCATGATGTAGAAAGGCAAATAGGGCAGAACTGTAAATAATGAGTTCTAAAAAAGACAAGTATGACAGCAGAATCCTAAGTAGATTTATTCAGTCCCAATGTGTTCAATGGAGCTTACTTGTTATTAAGTGTGTTTAGGTTTACAGCCTGAGTCAGCAGAATTTTGTCATGTGAGCTATTATAATGCTTTCCAACAATATCCTGGCTTGTTTCCACTAGAAAGTTAGCTAATGAAAAGGGAATTTAACAATTCGGAGCAAAGTGTTTTGGTGGCTTTATTGTAAAATGTTCTAAGGACCTAATTAACCAGAAACAGCAGCAAATAAATTTGAAAAAAGAAAAAAAAGTATAGTGTTTCCCTTTTCTAGTTAAAAAAAGAAAGGTAATTTTGGAGATTTTAATAAGACCAAAAACTATCCCAGGACACAGATGTTAAGCATACAAAGAAAAAAGTGGCTTTCAGGTGTGAGGTAAGAGTCTGGACCACTCTGTGGTTACTGATTAATACTTTACTAAAACTATGTCATTAATTGTAAAGAATCCCAGTACTAATGTAATGTAATGTAAGAGTCAATATCCACAGGCCCACAGCCTTCCCTAGACTGAGCTCTCTCCAACCCTTAAGTACCCTTGGAGAGTCATGCTTTTCTCCCCCTTCCACACTTCTGGATGCTCCAGCAACCTGTAGCTTTGCAGTGAATGAAGGAAGGTACAAACTTGTCTTGAGAAGTCAGTCTCTGGAAAACACAGTCTTACAACTCTCTGTTTCCCCCTCTGAATGCTCCAAACTATGCTGCTTTGAACTGTCTTGAGAACAGGACAAGTGCTCTCATCTTACCTTAACATGTGGAGAGAAATGGGGGGGGGGGGAGAAAAGGGAGGAGGAAGCATTTTGCACCCTTCGCACAATGTCTAGCTCTTTAAAGGCCAGGAATTAGGGGTGCAGCCTGTTCTAGATGTGGTTGCACTCGTCCTGAAAAAAACAGTGCCTAGCTTGGGGTACTCCTTGATCAATCATTGTGTTTTGCCACAGGATCCCCAAAAGGGATTGGCAAAGGTTCTTTGAGGGATTTTCAGACCATAATTAATACTCCTCCAGGAAGTTAAAGCCAAACATCTTTATTGCAAAGCTGAGCATGAAATACAACAATGCTATGCCTTCTTCAGCACTTCACCACTACACTGCACAACAGCACAGGTGCTACCAATTAAGCATGAGGTCTGCAGCCCATGGAGTTTGGTGCTAGAAAAGTATGTAAGACTAGCAAAAGCAGACTGAAGGGTGGTGGATGTTGGTAGTGGTGGTGGTTGGTAGGTTGTGTGTGTAGTGGTGGAGTGCTGAAGAATCGGAAGGAGCAAGGAGGAGCAGAGGAAGCTGTTCAGAGAGCCCTGCAGAAGCCCCAACGCTGAAAGCTGATACCCAGGCAGAGAGCTGCTGGAACTAGCAGGATTGGTTGGAAATAATACAGTGACTGTGTAGTTAAGGGGTGGGAGTTCCACCAGGGAACTTGGAGGAAGGCATAGCATTGTTGTATTTCATGCTCAGCTTTGCAATACAGATGTTTGGCTTTAACTTCCTGGAGGAGTATTTATTATGGTCTGAAAATCCCTCAAAGAACTTTTGCCAATCCCTTTTGGGGAACCTGTGGCAAAACAGTTGGCGTAGTAGGCAGGATTTTCTAGCCATAATGCTCCTAGCCTTGATGATTGCTTTCATTGTGATCCTATGCTTGTGGAGGAAAAAGCCTGTGGAACATTATGTGAAGCTAAGCCAAACTAGAATCCCTGGATGGCCCTGTACTGGTGCCTCGGCTCCCGTAGCTAAAGTTCTGAATCGGCTGGTGCCACCACTTGCATGGGAAGATGAGATGGCAGAGTTTGGAGGCCCCTCCACCAATGCTGTGCTAAAATGTATGCATATATTAGGCGTGGGGGAGAAAGGGAGAAAAACAGCTGTGGCTGGGCTCGGATGGGTCTTTCTCACTGCACTCCGTGCTCTGTGGGAACAGCTGGAAGCAGTCAGGAAGGAGGTGCAGCAGCAGAAAGAAGAAATAACTGCTCTACGAGAGCAGAGAATTCTCCTGAGAGAGGTGCTGGAAAGCGCACAGGGGAGGGGGAATGTGGCAGAGGAGCGAGCCACTACAATGGCTGTACGCTTTGCTCAGATGAAGCACCAAAAGCAGGCTAAGTGTATTCCTAACCCTCGTAAAATCAGAGCTCTCACAAGGTCTCACGACTGGAACCCAGAAACCTGGGACGGAGATATGTGGAGTGCTGAAAAGTCAGACTGGACAGAGGGGGAGGAAGATGAGGACCAGGTAGTGAAAGTGAGACCCTTAGTTACTAACCAGACGAAGGGACCGCCTGGCAATATTGGTGCTGCACAGACCACCAGGACAGTGAGAGATTATGCCCAGCAAGAGCTGGCAGAAATCACCAGGAATGCAACCCAGCACCAAGGGGAACGGTTAAGCCAATGGTTAGTAAGGCTCTGGGACCAAGAGGCAGATAGCATTTATCTAGCCACAGAGGAACTAACAAAGTTGGGGGCATTGTCTAAGGACACCTTAATTAACCAATACTTGAAGAACCCAAATCCAGGAATGGTGGGGTCTTTATTGAATTGGTGTATAATGGCTGTACAACAGCTGCTATGGACTGGGAGGAGCAATTGCCTTTGTGGCACACCACTGATGAAGCCATAGCACAACTGCAAAGTATGGCAATGCAAATGGAAATTTATCAGGCAGGGTTTCAGGGACCTGATAACCAGTGCCTCACGGCAGGAATGAGGGCACGGCTGATGAGAGGAGCCCCCTCTCATATGCGTGGTGCATTGCTGGCATTACTGGAGCCAGCGTAAGGCTTGCCTGTAGGTCAGGTGACAAACTTGCTGGGGCAGTTGGGAGATATTCAAAGAGAAACCAAGGTGAAGCCACGGGCTAGGGAAGCTAAGGAGGGGGAGGCATCCCCCAAGCAGGCAAAGCAACAGAGTAATCAGAAACCTCGCTGGCAGATGTTCAGAGAGCTGATAGAGCGGGGCATGCCAAAAAATGAAATTGATGGCATTCCAATAGCTGAGTTATACAGACTCTGGAAAAAGAAGTGTGTCAGTAAGGAGAAACAGGGGAAAAGTAACTCACAAGTGAGAAGGGCTACCTCCAGTGCTCCACCAGAGGATCTGTTGTGCTCCCTGCCCTTGGGTAAAGGGGTGGTGGGGTGGCTGTAGCGGACGGGACCCCTTACTCCAAACCTCACACCCTCAATGTGTACTTCGTTCTCACCAAGTGCCACCTTGTATGGGTCACTTCAGACTTTAAGCTGTCTTCTTAAGCTGCGTTAGCCGATGATATGTCTTAGGTCTTATATGTAGCTGTTCACCCACGTTTGTTTGTCTTTATTAAGAGCAGTTTGTTTCATTTGATTACTTGAAGTAGGGTGCCCCTCCGTTAATTCACTTCTAACTTTCCTGTCACCAGTCAGACTCTGGAGAATTAGAACTTTGAATAAAAAGATTGATTTATTGTTCTAACAAAGTCTCTAAACTGATATTCAACTCAGGAACAGATAACTTGGAATTTTCAACTGTTAATTCACACTTGTTCTTTGCTTAGATTCAGGTTAAAGGCAGGCAGATGTTATACAGTGCTCTTTGTATCAACTTGGCTTGGTTACTTGAAGTTACAGTATCAGACCATTGAACTTAACTGTCCCTGTCACTAGTTCAGAGCTTCACCTTCTTCCTCAGACAGAAGCGGAAACTCCTGTGAATGTTCTCTACTAACTCCTTCACGTTTGCTTTCTCACAACTTAGTTACTAGTTTCTCCTGTGTGAACTCTTCTCTTCAGTACCACCTTTCCCTACCTACTCTATTAACCTCCCACTCCCTCTCTCACTCCAACCTACTCTCTCCCCAACTGACAACCAACTCCCCTTAACTGCCAACTTCCCTGGGGGTCTATGCTCTCTGCTTCAACCAATCAGAGCCTCTGGAATGTTCAGGTTGGCCCCTCCCCGGGCTTCTGCCTGTCACTCCGCCACAGTGGCAAGGCTTCAGAGGCGAGGCTAATAAAGGCAGCCATCCCTGGAGATCAGCGCCCACATACCCCTTTACAACAGATGGTGGGATTGGTGGCACCCACTCCTGTAGAGCACCTTATGGTATGGAAAATCCAACCATATGGGATACTGCCCCTCCGGACAACACCTGACAGTGCAGGAGCACATTGTCACTTGAGTTTCAGGTGGCTAGGAGTGCCTTTTAACCAGCTTTGGCTGGTTCCCCAGATATGACTTTTCCTGAATGGAGATAGTCTGGCCACAGCAGTTCACACTCTGGTAACCTCCCAGTTGGATCACTGTAATGCATTGTACATGGAGCTGCCCTTGAAGATGACCTGGAAGCTTCAGCTATTGTAGAATGTAGCAGCCAGAATTGTAACCAATACAGCCAGATGGAATCGTATCACATCAGTTCTGAAGAAGGTGTAATGGTTGTCTATTGGCTTCTGAGATGAATTTAAGGTGCTGGAGTTTACCTTTAAAGCCCTAAACAGCTTGGGACCCAAATATCTGCAGGAATGCCTGAGACTAAAGATCATCAGGGGAGGCTCTTCTGTAAGCACCTTGGGTACATGTTGCATCAACAACAGAGAGAACCTTCTCGGTTGTGGGGCCCTGACTATGGAAAACCCTTTCCATGGAGGTGCAGCTGGTGCAAGCATTTCAGTGCCAGCCCAAAATCTTTTTATTTACCCAAATATTTTAGTTGGTTGATTTTGTCCATTTGATTGCATTTGCTGCCTTCTTCATTTTTATTCTCATTATAAGGTTTTAGTGTTTTTATTGTATTTGTATTATTTTAATGATACTTGTACACTGCCCTGATATCTGTAAGGGTGAGTGCTGGTTTAAAAGTGTTTAAATAAATTAATAAATAGCCCCAATCCAAGATTCACTGCATGGATTTACGCTGCATGGTTTACGCTGGCTCAGCTTGTCTGAGTGTGGAAAGCTAAGCAGGGCCAAGCCTGGTTATTACTTGGATGGGAGACCCCTCCTCTAGTTTCCTACATTGAGCAGGGGGTTGGACTCGTTAGCCTTGTAGGTTCCTTCCAACTCTATGAAATCTATGAGGCTGACTTGGACCATTCATTGTAGAGCCGCAGTAGCCTCCTGACATCTGTGGGCTCAAGTCACACAAGAAGAGGGAGGGTGTAGTAAAAACCACCATCCTAAGGAGGGTTGACCCCCCCCCCATATATACAAGAATTGTCAGAAGAACAGCACCTAAATAATACTTACCTGTACTGTAGCTTTAATACACAACAATATATGACCATATGATCCAATGAACAAAAATCCCTCTAATAAATAAAATAAAATAATTGACACTGAACCAAACCTGTAGAATCACTAGATTCTTTCCTCCCTGCCTGGACCACATGAGATTTCATACATACACATAACCCAGAAATGTTCAATATGTAGTTTTCCTAATGCAGAATGGCTTCTATTTGGTTTGCCATAGAACAAATACAGATTGACCACACCTCCTACAGAAATAGCCAGATGTTCACATACTATTCCATTAAAGTGATTAAACGGTGACTAGAAAACAGGCTCTTTCACTGAGATTGTCTAGCTGGATTGCAAGATTCAGGAAACACACATACATATCAGCATCACAAGACTCCAGCTGCTCAGATCCCAAGCTGCAACACTGCTTGGTTCCAAACTATGCAAAATGTTCTGGATTAACCAGTGTTCTACAACAATTGCCTCATTATATGACAAAGGCCTTCTTGATTCTAACTCTCACCACTACCCTCATTCTAAGCCTCACCTTTGGTGGTCTTCAAACTTTGGATAGGCCACATGTAAACAACATCTCAGATATCTTCCCCATCCTTGAAATAGAAACAATAATCACTAGTACATGCTACTCATCGCAGAAGCTCCAAACTGCCAGTACTTAGATTAGCCCAGTTCCAAAGAGACTGAACCAGCAATTCATGTTACCTTCAGAGAGCAAGGCTTGACCAGAAACATCAATCAATGCCCAACAGGCATACCCAGAAAGAAACAGACTGCTCCTATAGAACACTTTATTAGCAGCTAAAACTTTTAAAAAGCTTTTTTTAAATGCATTCTACAGCCACACTAAGTATTTAAGTAGAAGGAGCAATAGTTGACCAAAAAAGGCATACATTTAATAACATTCCCCTCATTGTTTGCATATTTCTTCAGGGGTGGGGGTAGTTAGGTTAGGAGGAGCACAACAGGAGAGAGGGAGGAGCACAACAGGAGAGAGGCTCCAGCTGTTTTTGGGACTGTGAAAAGGCAAGCAGGCTCCCAGAGAGCGAGCGAACAGGGAGAGCAAACAGGAGTTTGGCAGCGGAGTTCGGCAGGGGAGGTCAAGGGGGAGGTCCCTAAAAAAAAAAAAAACAACAACAAAAACAACAAAAAAACATATATATATATATATATATATATATTCTAGGAAGACAGAAACAGAGCACTATGGAAGGAAAGGACTCAGCAGTGGTGGTGACCTGCAAGGGGTGTGCAATGTTTGTTTTCCTGCCGGAGATCAACATGGCCTACACATGCAACAAGTGCAAGCTGGTCACGCTGTTGGAAGAAAAGGTCAGAGGACTGGAGCAGCAAGTGTCAACCCTCAGGAGCATAAGAGAAAGCGAGGAGTTCTTAGACAGAACGGTGGATCTACAGCAGCAAAGCACAGTACAGGAGCCAGAAGGGCAACTGCAGGATAAGGCGGAGTCGGAGACTGCAGAGGCAAGGGAAAATAACGCAGGGGGAACTCCCTGAAAAAGGGTGACTGTTAGGAGCAGAACTACAAGACACTCTGCGCCTGTGGAAGCAGTGGAGCTATGGAACCGCTTCCATGTACTTGAGGACGAGAGCAGAGGACAGCCTGCAGAGAACGGATTACCGGGCACCCAACGTGACAGCGAGCAAGAGGCTGAGGGTCAGTCAAGTGGAGGCAATCAAACCAAGGCCTACAGCAAGAGGAAGAGAAGAGTACTTGTAGTGGGAGACTCCCTCCTGCGGGGGATCGAAGCCAAAGTATGTCGCGAAGACCCATGGACTCGCCAGGTGTGCTGTCTCCCTGGGGCACGGATTAAGGATGTGACAGAGCAGCTGCCGAGGCTCATGCAGCCCACCGACACATACCCCTTTCTTCTCTTCCACGTGGGTACAAATGATACTGCCAAGCGGAGTTACAAAGAAATCACGGCAGACTTTGAAGAGCTGGGAAGGGAACTCAAGAACTTCGGGCCCCAGATAGTTTTCTCATCCATCCTTCCAGTACTTGGAAGAGGCATAGAAAGGGAAAGAAAAATACTCCGAGTGAATGACTGGCTACGAAGGTGGAGCCGACGTGAGGGATTTGGATTCTGGGACCACGGGCTACACTTCCTGGAAGATGGACTGCTGGCAAAGGATGGGTTGCACCTCACAAGGACTGGGAAGAATGTGTTTGGACACAGCATGAGGAACTTAATCAGGAGGGCTTTAAACTGAATCCAACAGGGGAGGGAGACATAAACTCGGGGGTACCAATGGAAGAAGGCCTCTATGCCACAATGGAGAGAACAGCTCCAGCGGTGCCCATTGATAGTCTACCACAAAATGTAGGGGGAAAGTCGGACTATAAAGCACATAGTCTTCGATGTCTCTATACTAATGCCCAGAGTATGGGCAATAAACAAGACGAACTTGAACTCTTGATACATGAGGGCAAGTACGACTTGATAGGGATAACTGAAACCTGGTGGGATGACTCCCATGACTGGAATACAGCAATTGAAGGGTATAACTTGTTCAAAAGGAACAGAAGCAACAGAAAGGGAGGTGGAGTTGCACTGTATGTTAAAAATACGTATCTCTGCACAGAGATACAGGAAGAGGAGCTTGGCAGCCCCATTGAGAGCATCTGGGTTAAAATAAAGGGGGCAAAGAATAAAGCGAACATGGCGGTTGGAGTCTACTACCGACCACCCAATCAAGGAGAAAACGAGGATGGAACTTTTGAAAAGCAAATTGCCAGTGTTTCAAGGAGGCACGATGTGGTAGTAATGGGAGACTTCAATTTCCCTGATATCTGTTGGGAGACTTATTCAGCCAAACATGGCCCCTCCAAGAAATTCCTGAGCTGTGCTGCTGATAACTTCCTCCTTCAGAAAGTGGAGGAAGGAACTAGAGGATCGGCTATCCTTGACCTGATTCTAACCAACAGAGACGAGTTAGTGGATAAAGTGGCAGTTTCGGGAACTCTGGGGGAAAGTGACCATGTTATACTTGAGTTCTTGATTCTAACAGAAGCAAAAGCTGAGTGTAGCCAAACACGTACCCTGGATTTTAGGAAAGCCAATTTTAACAAACTCAGAACAATGATTAGTAAGATCCCATGGCAAGTGACTCTCACGAGAAAGGGAGCCCAGGAGGGGTGGGAGTTTTTAAAAAAGGAAATTTTAAAGGCACAATTGCAAACAATTCCCACAAGGAAAAAAGGCAGAGGGCAACAGAAGAAGCCAATGTGGCTTCACAATAAACTCAAAGATGACCTGAAAACAAAAAAGGACACGTATAGGAAGTGGAAGGAAGGACAGGCTACAGGGGAAGAGTACAGGCAGGTAGCACAGAACTGCAGGAATAGTGTCAGGAAGGCTAAAGCTGAGAATGAGCTAAGGTTAGCGAGGAATGCTAAAAGCAACAAAAAAGCTTTCTTCAGATACATGCACAGTAAAAGACAGAAGAAAGAACTGGTGGTTCAACTACACAATGAGGATGGCAAATTGATAACAGAAGACAAAGAAAAGGCAGAAGTGTTCAATTCCTACTTCGGCTCGGTTTTCTCCCAAAAGAGGGTCTATGACCCCCCTGGCAAACCTGAAGTGCAGACTGAAGGGGCAGAATTGCAGCTTGAGATTGATAGGCAAATGGTCAAGGAGCACCTGATTACTCTGAACGAGTTTAAATCTCCAGGGCCTGATGAGCTGCATCCTAGAGTAATAAAGGAACTGGCAGAAGAACTCTCAGAACCACTGTCTATTATCTTTGAGAAATCATGGAGGACAGGTGAAGTGCCAGACGACTGGAGGAGGGCAAATGTTGTTCCCATCTTCAAAAAGGGCAAGAAGGAGGAACCTGGGAACTATAGGCCAGTCAGTCTGACATCAATCCCCGGGAAGATTTTTGAGCAGATTATAAAGAAGTCAGTCTGCAAGCACCTTGAAAACAATGCAGTGATTACTAGAAGCCAGCATGGATTTGTCAAGAACAAATCCTGTCAGACTAATCTGATCTCATTTTTTGATCGGGTAACCTCCCTTGTGGACTGTGGGAATGTTGTGGACATTATATACCTGGACTTCAGCAAAGCTTTCGACAAAGTGCCTCATGATATCCTGATTAGTAAGCTAGCTAAGAGTGGGCTAGATGGAACAACTATCAGGTGGATCCACAATTGGCTAAAGAATCGGACTCAAAGAGTGCTTATCAATGGTTCCTTCTCAAACTGGGGAGAGGTAACGAGCGGGGTATCACAGGGCTCGGTCCTGGGCCCGGTGCTCTTCAACATTTTTATTAATGACTTGGATGAGGAGGTACAGGGAATGCTTATCAAATTTGCAGATGACACAAAGTTGGGTGGAACAGCTAATACTCTGGAAGACAGAAACAAAATTCAAAGTGACCTCGATAGGCCGAAAACAACAGAATGAAATTTAACAGGGATAAATGCCAAGTGCTGCACCTAGGGAGAGGAAACCAAATGCAGAGTTACAGAATGGGGGACACTTGGCTCAACAATACTACAAGTGAGAAGGATCTTGGAATTGTGGTAGATCACAAACTGAATATGAGCCAGCAATGCGACGTGGCTGCAAAGAAGGCAAATGCAATTTTGGGCTGTATTAATAGAAGTATAGCTTCCAAATCGCAGGAAGTGATAATTCCCCTTTACTCGGCACTGGTTAGGCCTCATCTTGAGTACTGCGTCCAGTTCTGGGCACCTCACTTTAAGAAGGACATAGACAAACTGGAGAGGGTTCAGAGGAGGGCAACAAGGATGATAAAGGGACTGGAAACAAGGCCCTATGAGGAGAGACTGAAAGAACTGGGCATGTTTAGCCTTCAGAAGAGGAGACTGAGGGGAGATATGATCGCACTCTTCCAGTATTTGAAGGGATGTCACACAGAGGAGGGCAAAGATCTCTTCTCGTTCATCCCAGTTTGCAGGACACGGAATAATGGGCTCAAGTTACAGGAACCTAGATTCCACCTAAACATCAGGAAAAATTTCCTGACTGTCAGAGCAATAAGACAATTGAATCAACTACCTAGGGAGGTGGTGGGCTCTCCCAGTCTGGAGGCATTCGGCTGGACAGACATCTGTCAGAGATGCTTTGACCTGGATTCCTGCATTGAGCAGGGGGTTGGACTCGATGGCCTTGTAGGCCCCTTCCAACTCTACTTTTCTATGATTCTATGATTCTATGATTCTATTAAACTACCATCGTTTCACACAATAAGCATATACAGAAACTGATCTGGACATGTTCCAATAATGTAGCATACGTGAGAGGAGCCAAGATGGTTATCAACACATACTATACAGTCATGCCTTGGATTGAGAGCATAATTCGTTCCGGAAACGTGCTTGTAATCCAAAACACTTGTATATCAAAACGAAATTCCCAAAAAAAAATTTGTACAGAGATTTTTAATTTAAGCCAGTACTTGTATTGTAAGACATCGCTTGTATATCAAGTCAAAATAATAATAATAAATATTTAAAAATTTGCTTGTCTTGCAAAACGCTCTCAAACCAAGTTACTTACAATCCATGGTATTACTGTACTTGGTTTTGGAAGTCTTATGGGGAAATATGGCCACATATGTAAACATGTTTAAAACGCATTTCACTTGGCATTGAATTCATATAGGGGGGGGGGAAACATGAGATGTTGCTTCTTCAAAGAATATTACGTATATTGATACCAGCCTCATGTGCACCTATAATTTTATATGTGTAAACCAATACACACATACCACACATATATATTACATAATTTCCTAGCCATTCAACATTAGAGGGAATGTGATTAATCTTCCATGACATGCTCTGAACTTTCCGTTCAGAGAGGTTCTTCCTCCTCCTTCAGTCCTACTGGCAATAGATGTCATTTGACCTGCAGATTTCACTCTGAATAACGATCAGAGAAACAAACACTGACATTATTCCGTGAACCAATTATCTGCCTCAATTTACTGCTCAAACCCAGAGACTAGTTTGCTAAATGCGTAACAAGAGGAGGGGAGTGGGGAGAAGGATTTGATAGAAAGGAGAGGAAATATCACAATTTCTTTCATTTTGCACTTAAATGAATGCATTCTTTTGATGAAGCCAAAGCTAAGGACACCAAGCAAAAACACAAAGGACTGGAAGCTAAAATACTATTCATCTGGGCAAAGGCACTGGAAGGCTAAAAAAAAAAAGTGAGGAAAGAGAAGCAGCCAACTCATTTACTTTCTTTTATGGGCTGTCAGTGGAGAAGGTTCTCAAAAGTGGAGTGGAGTGACAAACAAGCCTTTAGGAAAGGGTAGTTGTGACAGACGAGCAGAGATGGGAAGAGGCTCCCAAACCATTTTGCTTCCCATTATTTTATCCAATCCCCTCTTCTTTCCCCAGCTGGTTACTAGGAGGAACATGTGCCTATAGCCCATCAAGTGTTTACACTTCAGGAAACTCATCCCTCCTTCCCTATCCCTATCCCAGGGAGTGTGCTTTTCTCCACCCCCAACTTAAGCCACACAAACCCCAAAATCCAAGCTTCCACTTCCTCCTGATGGGGCTTTAATCCAAGCCAGGATTCACCAAAACCTTGGAAGCCCGTGTTACCAAGCCAGAACTCAACTCTGGAAGAAACGAGTTAATAGTATAGGGGCGCGTGGGGGGGGGGGAGCGGGCCATTCTCCGATGAAGGAGTAACACGCAGAATTCCTTTCTAGGGAGGCTGGAAAGCCCAGGACCGCTCTCCCGTTTTAAAACCACTCACTGCCCCCTCTGCTGCCTCAAAAGGGGACGGAAAACCAGGAGCTGGATTCGTTTCTTTTTATATTTTTTAAGGAAGGCAATTGCAGAATCCCCCTCCACACGAGTGAATGAGGAGTGGGAAGGGGAAGCCAGCGGGATCTGGATTTGCAAGGGCCTCCCCTCCCCCTTTTGGAGAGGGAGATTAGGGCTCCCTCTCCAAAAGGGAACCCTAATCAGCGAAGGGCCAGGATGGCACACAAAAGCGCTGGCTGAAACCATGAGGAGCCTCGCCGTTCCCTTCAGCGCCCAACAACACCGCTTCCCCCCAGCCAACTCGAGTCACCACCTGCCTATTAGCCGCTCCTCTAACCTCCCCGGGGAGAACTAACTAACTCCACAGAGCCTAAAGACACACGCGCGCGCGCGCGCGCGCGCCCCCTTTCCTGTCCTCTGTTCCATCTGTTCGAACTGGCTGTCCGACTTACCCACTCCAGCACCCTCAGGAAAGCCAGGGGCTCCTTCACCGCCCGGAAACTCCCCTTGGAGGCAAGCTGGGGAGAAAAGAAAAGCGAGGGCGGTCAGGGTCAGGGGATGCCCGAAGCGAGCGGGGGAGGCGACCCCTAATAAGCGTTCCCGCGCGGTGGCAGCGGCGCCTCCTCTCTCTCCTCGGGCACCCTTACCTGGTCGACGGTTTCCATGCCTGCCCAGCTCTTGGCGCGCAAACTTCAGCTCCTGTCGAGGCGGCGGCGGCGCCCAGGTGCAAGGAGCGCCCCGAGGAGGCTATGGGCTGCTCGCCTGCGCCAAGGAAGGCAGCCAAGGAGCCCGGGCTACGTCGGCGAGGCAAAGCAGAGCTGAGCTCCAGCGAACATCCACGCCCGAGCCGAGTGCGCTGGGCGGAGGGAAAGGGAGGAGGAGGGGGCGGGCTGCCTGGGCTCGCAGCTCTGCCTCGTTCTCGGCGGCGGCGGCGGCTGAGGCGCGCGAGTTGCCCGGGCCGCGGCACTTGAGGGAGTAGAGTTGAAGGCACGCGGACGGATGGACAGACGGGCGGGAGAGATGCTTCTTCGGCCCCTGCCTTGCTGGGTGTCCACCGCGCAACTGGGTTCAGGCGGCCACGGGCGGATCGCTTCTTCCCTCCACAACCTCTTGGCCAGTGCCAGCGCGCGCTCCCTCAGCCCGTCGGAACGGAACCGACTACCTGGGGAACTCCGGGCGTCGGGGCGGCAGAAATGGCCAAAGAAGCAGGAGGGCTTAGTTAGGGTTTACGGCCACGGCGGCTGCAGCTTTTCCCGCGCAACGGCCCCGACCGTGTTGTCAAGAGCCGGTTTACGGCATAACCCCCGCTAGTCATTTCGTGTTCTCTCGCCGACGAAGAGCGGCGTCCGCCCTATTCAGCAACTGTAGGATGTGCAGCCCTATCCTATGTACGCTACCTGGAAGTGTAAGCCCCACTGAACTCCGCAGGGCTTACTGTGCGTGCATGATTTTGTTATTTCAGCAGCACCATCCGTGTACGTGAAGCACGCTACAGCAGGGGTGAGGAGCCTAGGGCTCTCAAGATGTTGGACTCCAACTCCTATTATCCCGGACCTTTAGCCATGCTGGCTGGGACTGATGGGAGTGTATTTATTTATATTTATTTATTGCATTGTTATACTACCCATTAGCCAAAGCTGCTTCGGTGGTTCACAAAACAAACTTAAAACTACAAAATACAATAAGAGGGCAATCCTATGGCCCCCTAGACAGCATCTAGGGGGGCATAGGATATTTCAGATTCACAGATCCGAGGTCCGAAACAGCGCTCCAACCTTGGAGCTGGGGATCGGCGCTCTGATCCCCCTCCCTGCCAGTGCAGAAAGAACTGCACCAGCTGCTTCTCCAAGGTCGGAAAATTGACTTCAGAGAGGGGGTAAAAGGGGCAGGGAGGGGAGGAGACGGGTGCCTCCAGGACATCCTGGGGGTGCTCTAGCCTCCTTCCCGCCTCTTCTGAAGTGCCACATCTAGAAGGCTGGAATCAGTGGTATAGCTGAATTGCAGAGCGGGGAGGTGGGTATTGCCTCCACCACTTCCCCCGTTCTGCACTGGATGCTCATAAGCCTCCGAGTTCTGAGGCTTATGAGCATCGAGGGAGCAACCCATTGGATTGTGCCCGAACATAGTAAAACATAATTTTAAAAACTCATAAATTTAAAACGGAATAAAACCAGATTAAGAACCAAGATAAAAGCCAAGAGCAGTGCAAAGATCTAAAAATGCACTAGCACCATTTTTTAAAAGTCTGGGAAAATAAAAACATCTTCACTTGGCGCTGAAAAGACCACAGTGTAGATGCCGGCCGAGCCTGGAGTCCAATAACATCTTGAGAGCCAGAGGTTCCCCACACCTGTGCTATAGAGTTGCATAAGCAAAAACAGTTCTCGTCCTCCAAGGAACTTACAATCTAAAATGGGCAATGGGGAAAACAGAGAGAGTGAAGGGAAGATAAGATGGAGGGAGTGGAGAATGCAGGCAGTGCAATTAATACTTGATTACAACATGCTTCTGATACTGTATACTGTAGTCCTATAAATGTCCCACCCAATGCACAGATTGTGCACATCCTCTACATATTTAACCTAGCAGGAAAATCCATAAGATAAAGATCCTCTTCAGAAGCCCTCTTGGGTGTCCCAACAGTCCTAGAGAGATACACTTAGTTGGAACTAGGAAAAGGGCCTTTTCAGTGGCTGTGCTTAGACTCTGGAACTCCCTTCTAAAGGGGGTTGTCTCACTTCCTCATTAATGACCTTCTGGAAAATGGTGAAGACCTTCCTTTTTACAAAAACATTTAATATGTTATTGTTAACATGCTGTTTTAATCTGTCCCTGTCGTTTGAATATCTTAAATATTTTGACTGCTATTATATGATTTGCCGCTGTTTTTGTGTTTTATTTAGTGGGGTTTGTTTTAAATTGTAAAGATGTTTTTAATTGCTAAATGAGGTTTCTCTTGTTAGTCACCTTGAACTCCCATGAAGAAAGGTGGGGTATAAATGTTTTGTATTGTTTTAAATAAGTAAACATAGTGGGATTTACTTCTTTGGATGAAATAAGTGTGCAGAGGATTGGGCTATATAAGGAAGTGGGTGGGAAGGTAGCCAAAGAGGTACCAAGTAGCCTGAGGGTTTTAGGCAACAATGATGTGTGTGCTACTCTTTGGACCAGGACAATGTGACTTGCAGGTGTTGGGCAATGGCATGCTTGCTCAGCAGTACACCAATTATTAGAGGACTTTGGCTGTAATTCTGTCCTTCGGTGCATGAAAGCCAAAACCTCATTAAAGAGATTCCCCCTTCTTTTTGTTTGTTGCACTTTTTGAACACTTTAGTTGGGCTGCTGCTTGCCTCAAAGCATGAGTGGATATTTTTGAGTGTATTCATTTAAGAGCCATTATAAGAAAGCCATTATTTGGAAGCGTGCCACATGAATCCCAAATGGATTCCTCCTTTGGGATGCAGGTGGTATGCTGCTATTCCGCTTCTCAAACAAATTGATGCAAAAGGAGGCGTAGTGTGAACAACTGTAGTGGAAAGGAGATCTGTGCCTTTCTTTCTGTTTATGACTAGTCATGTCTCTTAGAGACATGATAGTGAAATTTCTAACATTATATATTTTTCAAGGATGGAAAACAGAAGCCACAGTCCCAAGAGGAGTGCATGCAAAGAGTAGCAATGAGTGACAAAACAAAATGTGAAGATGTAGAACAGAGGAGATGAAGAACTATTTATTTATTTAAGCTGCAATCCCATGCAAGTTTAGATAGAGAAAAGGTCTACAACTCCCAGCATGCTGGAAGTTGTAGGCCTTTTTTCTGTCAAAACTTGCATAGAATTGCGCCTTTATCGTATTTTATACTGCCTTTCTGTAAAAAACCACCAAAGCAGTGTACAACAGATTGAAAAAACAACAGTGTACAACAGATCAAAAAATTGTGAACCACCCAGAGAGCTTCAGCTGTTGGGTGGTGTGAAGGACCGCTGCCAGTCCTTTTCCGCGAGTTTGGGAGTTAACAGCTCAACCAGCACACTTTAAAACTCCCGTTCACAGCTCCTAGGTTATTTAAAGTCAACCGCACTGGACTAGCACTGAGTTGGAATCCACAGCAGGCAAACGGCTGTTTGTTTATAACTAGTTTAATTGAGCGAAGCGGGTCAGGGAGATAAGGAATTCACAGTTGATAAAACAATCTATAAACAGTCAAAGTGTGAAACCACAATACACATTTGAGAGTAATGAGGCTTGCAAAGCTCAGACAGAAAACTTATACACAATCAAAGAACCTAAGCTAATTCTATCTAGCACTGAAGAACCTACCTAGCCTGTTGCTAGCAATTCATATACCACCTGTGGACTTAAGTATGTTGGACTTAAAGTATATTACCAAGACGCCTGCTTAGGGTTGGGGCTCCTAGGCTGGCCTTAGCTGAAGACCTGGTCCGTGCAGTCCCGCACCTTCTTCTCAACAACCTCAACAGGGCTTGGGTTGTTCTTTTTCTAAACCCTCCCTCGCCCCCTCTTCTCACTTGGGGAACAGGATGCACTGGTTTTGCTCTGCAGGGTTTGCGGAGGCCCTCGGCGCCTCACAGGTGCTTGAGGGTGCTTTGGGGTATTTTGCAGCTCTTTGAGACTGCGGGGGCAGGCTTTCTCTCCACAGGTGGTATATAAATGTAATAAATAAATAAATAACAATTATATCATAAAAACATCAAAACAATAAGCCATAACTAAAAACACTGGATATTGCACAAGATCAAAGCACACAAAACTAGGTTCCCGATGATGGCCCCACACTGGCCCAAGTGGCCTTGTTTTCAGATGGACCTCTCAACATTGGCCTGCCATAGAGGTCCAAATTTTCCACTCTGCATGTATATGTTGAATGGCAAACATTCCTAGAGTCGGGGCTCTCAGCAGAGGTGTTCCATGCTATCTTGGCATCTAGGTGCTCATCCACCAACAAGATCTACCAGATGATATGGATAGCATTCCAATGATGGTGTAGGCATTAAAGAATTACACTATGTACAGCCTGGTTACAAAACATTCTGGATTTGCTTCAAACACTCTCAAGAGGCAGGTGACAGCTATGGGAGTGGGCTGAAGGAAAACAGCAGGGCATCCCTGTTTTGTCATCTCCACTTGAAAATCCTGTGTGGAGAGCCCTTGCTTAACCTCCCACCATTCACAGATTTCCCGCATGAGACTTGATGCTGGTCCTAAGAGCATTCACAGACCCTCTTTTTGAGCCACTGCATTGTGTTCCTACCAGAAAACTCACCTGGTGTCATTAACCTCAGCCTGGAGGATTCGGGAGCTCAGGGTCCTATCTGTCTGGAAGGATATTCATCTTCTTTCCCCAAAAGTTTATACCTGGACCATAGCTTCGTCCCAAAGGTTAATCCAGTTTTTCAGATGCTCAGGAGATAGTGCTTCCCAATTTCTGCCCTTATCCCCCCCACCCCAGGGAGAAGCTGGTCATCAGGCTTATACAGGACATCAGACTCTCTTTGTCTCCTAGCAGAAGGAGCACAGAGGAATTAAGTGTCCAGGTCTACTATCAGCAGGTAGGTGAGAGAATGCATCACCCTGGCTTATTGAGCCCAGTCATGTTCACTGCCCTCTGGTATTAGTGCACACTCAGCTTGTGGGATGGTGGCCTAAGCTGTCCTGGACACTAATGTTCCCTTAGAGGAGGGGTGGGAAACATGTAACCCCCTAGATGTTGGTGGACTGCAATTCCCTAGATTGCAGAGCCAATGGTGAGGGGTTATGGGTGTTGCAGTCCAGTAACATCTGGGGGGCCACACATTCCTCATCCCTGCCTTAGAGGACATTTGCAAGGCATACACGTGGGACAATCCTTCCACCTCCGTATGTCATTATAAAGTTGACAAGTTCTCCTTGGCTGAGATATCCTTCAGGAAAGGGGCCTTACAACTGATATTATGACAAGATCCCCTCCCCTCATTCTGTTGCTTTTGGTAATCCCTTCACTGTCCACTCCACTCCTCCTCTGACTGAGAATGGAAAGATGAACTTACTGTGAAGTGTTCTGGTCTACTTCCTGCTTCTGAATTTGTTATGGAATGGGGGTGATTGTATTTGCATGGTATCCTACACTAGTTTACATAGGGAATTCTTTGGAACTTTTCTGCCCTGTACTTCAGTAAGGGGTTTCTCTTGATTTGGTCAACATTTTTTTTCCTGCTAAGTCCTCTTACTGGGCAGGAATTGATTGATTGATTGATTATTTACGGTCATAGACCAAAACCACTTCGTACAAAATCGTACATAATCATACTCAATCTACATTAGAACATACAAAGTTTCATTAATATACAAATTAATAGTAAAGTAATAGTAAAGCTTTAAAATTCACAATAAGTGTTTTTTTTTTAAAAAAAATATTAGATTAAAACTAGATGGTATAATATATTTTTTTTAAACTTCTGCTCATATTTGGTGTGGATGTTAACCACGTAAGCACAAAACATAGCTACCTGTCTTGTAATGTTTGGATTATCATCAGCTAACAATTTTCTTAAACACAGCTTATCGGACAGATATGATAAAGTCACTAAAAGGGGGGGGGAATTTAGCCCCCATTTCAGTGTAAAAAAGACAACGTAAAAACATATGACCTGTGGATTCAACTTCTCCTGAGCCACATGGGCAGAGTCTCTCAGAGTAAGGTATTTTCAGATATTTTCCTTGCAATACTGGCTGACGGAAAGGCCTCACATCTAGCTAAAAAAAAAAGGCTCTCCAATAAGGGTGAACTTCCACATTCATAAGATACAGGGACATCGTCATAATATATCTACGGTTGATGGAAGATATATAACCGGGAGATTTTAGCAGATCTTGTTGGGGCAGGCAGTGTGTCCGTGGTGGGGAGAGTTCCCCTTGGTACACTGTCCCTCCATTCCAGACCCTGAAATGCTATCAAAAGAGCTTTTCAGAAAAGAGGTAGGAGTCATGAAAAAGGCAAGTCTAGCCAACTGTTTCTGTCCTGGAGGATCACAGTAGTCAATATTAGGGAAGGATTTACTTAACCCTTTTGCCATAATCTAAAACAAAACCTATTGCATATGACTATTGACTGATTTTCAATTGCTTAACAAAGGGACTGCTACTGCTAAATGGGAACACAAGTTTTAAAAGCTAGTTTGAATAGGGAACACACTGGGTCACACTGACACAGTTGCCATCAAAACACCACAATAGGGATATCAGCATAGAATAATATTATCTTCTGAGTGATTGAAATCATGGATGTTGCTAATGGCCAGTCTCCCAGCTTATGTTAAATTTACTCATTTACTCATGAGTTAAATTTACTCATTTAAGTGGGAATGACTGTGGATACACACAACTTTTTTCTTTTAAGTATTTGGAAATCACCACAGGCTGGTTCACACTTTTGTAACCCATACTGAGAAGATGAGAACTCAACAGAGGACTGCCATTTTTTCTTGGCATCCCATGTTTATTGAAGTTGATTTAGCCTCCAGTATTTAACCCATATATACCTACAACACTGTCAGTACTTTTCATCCATCCGATAAAGGGTATACTGTATGGTGTTTCCTATGAGAGCTCACGAATTGAGTTCTCTGTATTAGATTGTTATGCCATAAAATAAACAGGACAAATGGTGTTAACCGTTCCATTTTGTAAATACTTCAAAACATTTGCATATTTGACTGCTATATCTGATTATACAGATTGTTGTCGATGGATATTCATATCACGGTAAATTTGATCAGATAAAATCCAGCCAAATTTAAGCATTTTTAAGTCCCATTAATTTTGACATGTGCGATTTAAACCTCTCTCTGCATGCTCATGCATTGCTCATCACCCCAAGTGGGTGTACTCAGTTTTCAAGAATGCCCAGTTATAAATGGTGTGTGTGTGTGTGTATGTGTTGTACAGGGTGGGAGAGATGAATGGGGAGTTTTGTCCTCCAAGCAGAATAACTGTGAGGATTTGTAGGCCACTGTGCCAGTCATGGGGTCAGTTGTGAGACATAACTTTTAGTGGGCCAATTTCTGTTGCTGAAAATGCACAGATTTTCATGTCTCACACAGGTCTTTTATATCAGAAAGAATATGCTTTCCAGGCATCAGCTTACTTGCTTTATGTTTCTCATTCTTGGGACCAAAATGGCAATAGAGCTACATACAAATGTTCTGATCTCTATGCGTGCAATCACAGCACCTTTCAAAGTGCTCTAAATTGTAGAGTACTTAAAAAACAAACAAAAAAACCCCCCAATTTAAAATGCTTGAAGGGAGTGTTCACAAAGGGAGGTGGGAAAAAAATTCTAAAAAGTGACCACAAAAATGGCAAAACTCGTTGTGGCTGTAGGCGGTGTGGGATTTAATGTTCAAGGCTGAGCATCAGCCACTGAATGTTTCAGTGTGATTAATAGCTCATTGTTGCTGCTGCTGCTGCTGCTATCACTATCTTTGTATTCTCTTGGCATATATTGATCAAACATGGAAAGAGATAAAATTATTAAACTATATTAATGGAGGTATTAGTTCCAGAAAATCTTCTTCTTCTTCTTCTTCTTCTTCTTCTTCTTCTTCTTCTTCTTCTTCTTCTTCTTCTTCTTCTTCTTCTTCATCATCATCATCATCATCAATGTTATTATTATTATTTTATAATATTGAATATTTATTCTTCAACCACAATGAGGTTTTTTGTTTGCTTGTGGTTTTCAGAGATGTCTAAAAAACCAATATGACATCTTTGCAGTATTTTGGCTCTCTGTAAGTGGACAAAGTTAAGCGGCAATATCTATTCTCTTAAGTTACTTTTAGTGATTCAGGTTTCACTTCAGTAGACCTATTTTTGTGCTGATACGTTTTCATATTCTTTCCCCCTCAGATCTCTAGTTCACAAGCAGGTCTCTAATCCAGTTGTTTTGAGGTTGCTCAAATTCCTATAGCAGTGTTGGCAGGGAAGAAGGAACTCTATTAAGGCACAAGCCAGGCATAAGGAGTACTGGGAAATGTAGCCTCCCATGTTCCTGGTGGATGCCAAGAGTCCTGGGAAAAGCTCCAGTGCTTTTCCAGTGCTCCTGGTGCCTGGCTCACTGCAATAGGTGTGCCAGCACTATGCACTGGGAGAGGAAGGAGAGAGACCTTTTCCTCTTCTGCCCCACACTTCCTGCCGGAGCAACAGCAGCAAAGTAAATGGATGGATGGAGAGGAAGTGGGAAGTGCATTAAAATGTGAACTGGAGAAAAATTCAAGGAGTTGTAATGCTCACCTTGTTTTTGACTCATAATGAGATTCCAAAGAATGATGAAGTTTGGTGACATTTCATTATAATTGCTTGTGTTATATTTTGATCTACAAATATTATACGTGACTCATTATATATATATTTCCCCCATTTTTACAGGATTATGCCAAGTAGGGATTTTATTATATTTAAGTGGTATACAAATATCACAAATAAATAAATAAAGCTTAACATTGTTATGCACACACCCCCTTCCTCAAGTGATGGTAAATTCCAGGGGCAGGACTTACTCAGAATTTGGGGTTCTTTGGAAGACAAGACCATGGGTGAATTATGCTGGGGTGGTTTTTTTTTTTTATTATTTATTTTATTTTATTTTTTGTGGTAATATTTGGATTTATTTACAAATATACAACTAGGGCATAGATGAAAGATCCAGGATCCAAACACTCCAATGGCAGCAGAATCCAATGTGTGCCTTCCTAGAGAGGCATCTCTGCATCCCCAGATGCTGCTAGTTTATAGGACTCAAAACTCAGTTCAACCCAATCTGCCTTTTTTTTTTTCTGTCCCTGTTTCAGAACTGCAACTCCTATTGGGCAGGTTCACACATCATGCTAAGCAACCCTGTGAATAGGCTACACGGTGTGTGTTGTTCATAGAACAACCCACAATGTCTACGACAGATGATCAGGCTCACTGTTGGTTGTTCTCCCGCTTCTTTCCCTTCAGTCTCCAGCATGTATCCCAGGCGCCTTCATGGCGGAATCCGCATCCCAAGATCCCTTGCTCCTTTGCTACATCAGCAGTCTTTTTATGATTGGTCTGCTGCATGCTCAGGGCATGTTTTGTCTTTGCTGGCTCCCATCAGAGAGATTTCCTATCCCTCCACCCATTCCTCCTCCCTATACTCCTATTTACTAATAAAACCTATAAACCTTTTTATGCCCTTCTGTGTTTTTTATTAGCACACTGCTATCTTCGCCTGCCCATGTTGCTTCTTTCATTCATCCAGTCTTCCTCGTCCCCCTCCCCTATCTGAAGCACTTGCTGGAGAAACTGCTTTTGCTCACCATCCCTTCTTCTTGTCTTTGCCACTTTGGACAGGGAAATTTCATTTAGCTCACACCACCAAGTCTCCGCCCAACACACTCCCATCCCTGCGTCCAGACCTCCTGTGGAATTTTCCTGCCGAAGAAGTCTCCTTCCTACCCCCTCCTCTCTGGCTACATCACCCATACAACCGTACCAGCCTATATTTCCCCCAAGAAGACTGCTATGTATTGTAACTACAAATAATATCTTTATTGAGAAACAACAGTAAGAATAGCTAAAAACCTACTTTTCCTTTGGAAGGCACAATTAGGCATCGCTGATGGGGTGGGTTGCTGGTCCTAAATGGGAAATGAAAGGAACTGGGCTACTGGCTTGTGGTTGGGGTGCGATTATAGAAAACAAGGTTCTGGGAGTCTATGGAGGGGGGCTTATGTGGGGAGTGCTATGCTTTAGCAGATGCTTATATGGAAGGGATGCTTATATGGGGGGGTGGGAAGGCAACATTAGTCTATATTATTCTAGCAAGTATAATGTGGGCAGACAGGAAAGGCACTTCTGCAGTTGTAATTCCTTTTTAGTGATGGTACACATGTGGGTAATGGGTCTAGATCCACTCAGAGATTGCTGAATGGATATTTCTAGGTTCCTCCTGAGTAACTGATTCAGATGCTAGATTCAGGGAAAGCAGTGGGGCTTCAGTTCGCTGCCCATCAATAGTAACAACATTGTTTTCAGTGCCTGGTCCAGAGACTCATAGATGTTGTGCAGGATGCAGCAAACCTCCACAATCACATCTGGTACGAGGTCTTCCTCCACATCCAGAAGCGTGTAGAGGGAGTGCCACTGTGCCTTTAAGTGGCTGAACATGCACTGTATGGGAGCCTAGCACAGCTGTGGTAGTAGTTGAAGTTTTTCTGTTTTGCCGTCCTAGGCGCCCATTATGGTGCCATGACCCAGGGTTGAACTTGAAGGCCTGATTGAAGGGGCACATGGGGAGGCCATTCATTGTAGTGGGGGGCTAAGGCTGGTGAAGAATCTGCCGGGGGCTAGCTTGTCTGCCAAAGGTGAATTTCAGAAGATAGCTGTGCCATGACTTCTTCCAGAAACCCCAGCTTAAATCTCCCTTTAGAGCACCTTGAGGACCCTGGTGTAAAAGCATTTATGGTTGTAGTACTCCTCACCCTGTCCTGGCAGGGCTAAATTTTGCATGTGTGAGGAATCCAGGGCCTGCACAGCCTGAGGGAACGCCAGCTCATGGAAGCCCTGCTGCATGTTCCTTCTCTTGTCTCCCACCTTTATGATGTCAGTGAGGGAGAGCTCGTTCAGAATGTGCACCAGTTTCTGAAGATTTCACACACCGTAGACTTCCCTACTCCAAAGGTAGTGCTGAGTGGCAGGTACCCAAAGTTGAAAGCAAGTTTGTACAAGGTCAGGCCCGCTTTTTTTTCTTCTTTTTCTTTTTCTGATATGGATTTCTGCATTACAGTGTCTGAACAGTGCATTATAGGCCTGATTTCCTAGGCTATGATTTCAAAAATGGCCCATGACATGTGGAAACGGCCCTGAAATCTGGCATCATCCCAAGCATCCACGTCCTGAATCAATACCCAGACAGCTTCAGTGCGTGGCAGTGTCCACCAGCAGATGATGCATTTGTCTGTGGCGGCAGCAAGCATGGCATCATGGTCTGCTTCCATGGAGGCCGACATTTGCATACACTGCAGACTGAGGAACCTTCCTGGAGCCTGGGAAAGACTCCTTAAGCAACCTGCTCCACCCCCTCCCCTTCACCTGCGGCGTGGAGATAGGCCAGAGCAGCTGTTGTGCAATGACACTCCAGGAAATCTTTGTAGTCATTGCTGTGGTCAGTACGGGCTTTTAGAGTCATGTTGATCACTGCATAAATAAGTGCTTCTTCTGCCATCCATTCTTCCGGCACTGTTAGCATTGCAAGTTAGGTAGCAGGGGGACCGGGAGAGGGATTCACGGCCTGAAAACAGCCTACAGGTTACAATAAACAGGTCGTGGTTCAGAGATGAAGACCACCGTTCGTTCTGCAGCAGGTACCTGCAGAGAAGTTTGTACCACCTCTCAAAATGGCACACTGGGATTTATGTTTACAAGCCAGATTAGTAGGGGCAATGTGAGTGAGGCAGAGGGAGAAGAGGGTGAGAGAGTGAAGGGGCAAGAAAAAGTACTCTGCTAGTAAGTGAAGCAGTGAAAGACTGAGGGCGGTGGGCGGGGGGGGAGGCTGCAGAGGAAGTGGGGAGGGTGCAGGCTGCTGCAACACAATATGTTGCTAGGCAGACTTTGGCAACCGAGTTCGCTCACCAGGAGAGGAGCAGCAGCAATTTTGGCTGCTCTTGCCCAAAGACTCAGTGGCACTTTTCAACAACCCATGATAAAATTGCTCTCCCATGTCAACAACATCATGGGTAAGATAACCCCTAGAACAAGCCATGGGTTGTCAGGGTGGCTTGTTGCTGAAAATAAGCCACTCTGTAGGAAGCGGTCTGGGTTCAGATGACATGGCAGCACCATGGCTAGTTATCCATGATGGGCTGCTGTGTCATGCAAACCTAGTCATTGTTTCTTTCCAGCTACTTTCTAGTCAGTGTGGGCAATTTATCTGTAATTTCCTTAACAGAAGATATGTCTGGTAATTTGGCCTGCTGATCATTAAGGAACTTTAAGTAGTCCTCTCAGGCCCCCTTAACCCACTCCTATACAAACCCCTAAACTTACTAAAATATATATCAGAAGTATACTTATATATAGGACTAGCTCAGCAGTGGGTCTTGTATACAAAGCAAGTAAGTCGGCACCTCGAAAACATTTCCTCTCTGCTTTAAATAAAGCTGAGTGAAGCCTGAAAATCTGTACATTTTCAGCCACAGAAATTGTCCTACTAAATCATGTTATTGAAGGACACATTATTGGAAAGAATGGCTAGAGAAAGATCAGCGATGTGTAGTGTGCATGTTTCACGACTAAAGCCCATGTAAAATTTTTGTCTCTTGATTATGCCTTAGCAAATAGTTCATTGCTAAGTGTCTACATCAGAGATGGGGAACCTCTGGCCCATGGGCCATTTCTGGTCTATGAAGCCTCTCTATCTGGCCTGCTGAGGCCTGGTGTCAAGGCCCCACTCTCTCTGAAGCTCCTGCCATCAGGAGAAAGGTGAGGGATGCTGGAAGCTAGCTTCATCAGGAGCTGTTGCCTAAAGCCTCTGACAGTGGAGGGTGGTGGCTCCAATGTCTGTGGGACAATGTATCCACCCTGGGTTTTAGTCTGAACTTTTAAGGAGCTATCCATGGTGCTGAACCCCACCCCAAAATAGGTTCAATACCATGGATAGCTCCTTTAAAGTTCAGACTGTAACCCGGAGTGGATACACCACCTCACTAACATTGAAGCCACCCACCACTGTTCAGCCCTGGAGTGCCTTGAAGCAGTGGCTTCCAAAGGCTTCCCTTGCCCCTTCCCTTTCCCATTGGGAGCCACCATCTCAAGGTGCAACACTGAGCATTACCAAATGGAGCACCCTGAAGTGGCAGTTCTTAAAGAAGCAGTCCCCTCTTCACTGCTGCTCAGCTCTTTCCCAATCAGCTGAGCTGAGCATTGGCAAAGAGGAGGGGAAGATAACGGGGAAGGGAGGTTTAAACTAGGAATGTCTGAGGAATCTGATGGGGGGGTGAAAATCTGATGGATTTTCATGGTTTAGCCCCCCAGATTCTGGTTCATCAGCCTTGTGCTTACGCTGACTCACTGTGGTGCGAGTTGAGCCAGCGCGTGGTCTTCTATCTCTGAGATGGGCAAATTGTGCTAGAACCATGTGGTTTTCAGCTTCTGATTTGCGCAAATTTGCTGATTTTGTGCAAATTTCCTAGTGTTTTTTTTAATGCGCAAATCACAGCCTGCTTACCACCAGTATGTGGCCCCACCTCTGTTCTATATGATCTTTGGTTTCTTGCTTCTTTCCATACCTTTAACACAGATATAAGTCCAATAAGTTAATATATTTGCTTTAATTGTAGGGATTAATATAATTTTGTGTTGATTCTTTTTTTTAAAAAAAAACCCTGCTTAATATAATTGATTTTGGCCAGGATCGAAAGACCTATTACACACACCAAAGAGCTTCCAGCATGCCCCTACATGGGTGTTTGTGATATGGCATGGGGAGCTAGACAAGGCTTTTGGAAGTTCCCTCTATTTCAAGGGTGGTTTGTCATGTGGCATGAAAGGGCTACTGTTCAAGAAAGACAAGGGCCAAGACGAGTCCCCTTGGTCTCATGGAACCAGGTGCATAGTTCTTTGCATCCTGGACATTATCATTAGCTGTTATCATTTTGATAGCATTTACAGTGTTCAAAGTACTTAGCTTTCTTATCTCATTTATCTGTAGACAGATTAATAGATATTTCAAGGATTATTTAAAAAACCAACAACCCACTTTGTGCTTGATTTAGCTAGGAAGCAGACTTATGCATGCATATTCCTACCTGCTCAAGAAATACAAATAGATGCTGTGCAAATAATTCCTTATATCAGAAAGTCCCATCCAACAGTCACAGTAACAGTATTGCACCAGCAAGATTGTTACAGACAATCCACACACACCCAACATCTGCCGCCTGGGTTGGCTGCCTAACTCTGCTTAATGGTAGGGCCAGCTATGGGTGAATATCTTATAATAAAAATTCAAAAGCTGTTGAGGTGCAAAACGTTAATGAAGTTTTAATGGTTCCCTTTTAGAGGTTCATATTTATCGCAAGAAGGAAGAGCTCCAGAAGAATTATGCATTAGTTCATGCATTACTTGCATGATGCAGTGATATCCAGTGATGACCAGGGGACAGGCTAGCCCTGACCCCTAATGTCCATGCATTGAACCTGAATGCCCAAAGATGAGTCTCCACTATCAGTGAGAAGGAGGTCACATGATGTTTGAGGCAGGGCCAGTAGCACAGGCCTGCTCATGTGGTACTCATTGGCACGAGCAATAGGTGAAGGGGGCTATATGAATATATAGTACTGCATAGCCAGCCAAAGTGAAAATTCAATTTCCAGTCTGTTTGAATGGTACAGATTGGATGAATATGGCATGGACTGACAAGCCTGTTTACAGATTGATAAATTATGCTTTCTCTGCCCTTTATTAAGACTTCCAGATGGCTGTTAGTGCTTGTGCTTCAATATGGCTAAAATCAGCTGTTTTGGTTTCCACATCTGCTCTCATTATGAACCTTAGACAGCTTAGTAGCTAAAATATCAGGCTAGCTGTCTCTTTAACACCTTCCTCTGGAAATAACATCTCATGTTCAGCACCAGAGACAGCTCTCTTTCCTAACTCCCCCCTCCTCCCATACAAATATACAAACATTCCCATCTGCTCAAGTTCACTGCTATGCTGGGTTCTTCAGTTTTAAACACTGAAGAGGAGCCAGAAATAAGAGGCTAATATTAAGTTATGAGCGAAATTGTATTTCACTGGAGTATTGTACCTGGATGAGCTGGTTTAGACACTATTGGGAAAGAGAACTTCAGGACCAGTTCAGCCAGTAAGAACCAAGGTGTTTAGTATTTTAATATACTAGATACGTTGATACATTTAATGAAAGCAGCTTTTTTCCCTTGAGTAACAGTGCAATCCTATACATATCTACTCAGGAATAAGCTCCATCGAGTTCAATGGGACTTACTCCCCAGGTAAGAATGTATAGGATTGCAGCCTACATCATATAAACCATATATTCTTTGGGAAAACATCATAGGCTAACTGCTTCTGTCAACATATGTACATCATAAAATGGACCAATATGTAGGTGATGCGATGCGCATGATACAGCACTTCCAAAAATAAATGACCACCAGTAGCGCATCCAGCTTATAAATTTTGTGGATTTAAAAATTTAAAGATTATTATTTTTTGTTTCATTTTTAATCTTTAAAATTTTAAATCTATAAAATTTATAAACTGGATGAGCTCCTGGTGGTCATTTGTTTGTTTTTTGAAGTGCATCATAAAATTACTAAAATGTCAGACTGGGAAAGCCTTGATTCAAATCCCTGCTCAGTCTTGAAGCTCACTGGACCAGTTAGTCGCTCACTCAGTCTAATGAACCTAGCAGGGTTGTTGTGATGATAAAAGACAGAGAATTATGTATTCCAACCTGACCTCCTTGAAGGCAAGCACAGGTGGGATAAAAATGGTAATAAATTAACCAACACTGAACACTCTCTCCCTAATGGTCGATCTGATTAAAATCCACATTTTAATCAGAGGTTAATTTTAAATTGAGCTGATCCACATCAGTCTGAGATTGATGAACAGCAATAAATCAACTAAGATCATTGTTACCTTTCCCCTACAGGATCCCAGTATGATGTACTTTGCAGCAACAATGAGGTAATTCTCGGGTGGTATTTTTAAAATAGTGATATATTCATACTTCGGCTGTTTAAACCCAGGTGAAGGTAGAAGATTTTGTAAGTTGGGCTGGCACTTTAAGAACTGCAGGGAAGGCAGAAATGCAGCAGATGTAACTTCCTGGCTTGAAGATGTGGTATTGGGAAAAAGCTTCATTGGTTGAATTTCTGCTTGATATGGAACTGTCAAAAGCATTGACCCTCTATCAGGTAAAAAAAAAGTGGGGGGCAACCACTTTGTAATCTCCAAAGCCTTGCACTTTGCTATGATGCATTCCACCAAAATAATCCATATTTAGCTACTTTGTGTATTTTACCCTCCACCTCCACAATCATAATTTGTCTAGCCAATAAGGTATCACTGAACTGATCATAAAACATTTTGACATGAATAGTAGGGAGATAGGTAGACGGCCTGCACTTCAGTTAGAGTATTTTGTCCCATTGGCTTCAATGTGCAATTTCATTAACAATACGATCCTGTCCGTGTCGACTCAGAAATAAGTCCCATTGAGTTCATTGGGGCGTACTCCCAAGTAAGTGATATAAGATTGCAGCCCAAGCCTGCAGTCCTATGCCCCCTTACCTGAGAGTAAGCCTCACTCAAATCAGTGAGATTTACTTCCGAATAGACATACAGTGATACCTTGGATTGCAAGTAACTTGGTTTGAGAGTGTTTTGCAAGACAAGCAAATTTTTAAATATTTATTTAATTTTTTTTTTACTTGATATACAAGCGGCGTCTTGCAATACAAGTACTGTAGTATGGCTTAAATCAAAAATCTCTGTACAAATTTTTTTGGGGGGATTTCGTTTTGATAGAAGAGTGTTTTGGATTACAAGCACGTTTTCGGAACAAATTATGCTCTCAGTCCAAGGCATGACTGTACTTGGTACCCAACTATAACAGACCTGTGACTTACACTGGCTCAGCTTTGTCTGAGTGTGGAAAGCTAAGCAGGGTCAGGCCTGGTTATTACTTGGATGGGAGACCCCTCCTCTAGTTTCCTGCACTGAGCAGGGGGTTGGACTCGATGGCCTTGTAGGCTCCTTCCACCTCTAAGATCTATGAAATCTATGAAACACTTGACACTATCTAAAAGAAATCAGTAATAACACTTGTTTTAGATAGCTCAGTCATGGCTCATAAGCATGACATAGGTAGCCATTGTTAAAGAAGGCACACTTTGACATGACCTGTCATTTATATTGTGTTGCTAAGTCACTCATCCATACACTGGGAATGTGCTACATCTCCAGAAGCATACTATCACATTAAGTGACATTCATGCCTGGTGTGCTGTTTGGTATTTAAGCCTCAGGGATGACATGAATAGAGGGTGGTCACCCAAATGTTATCTTGACTCTGAGAAGTTCTAAGCTCAAGGAAGTCTGAAAGTTCCAATAGGATAAAAGAGTCTGCAGCCAATTCTTGCTACAGAGTTGCCCACTGTGAAAAAGAGCAACAGGATGTTTAACCTATCAGAGGTTAGAAAGTTTAAGTGATCAGTACTCAAAATTAAAGCTGAGTGATCACAGCAGCTCAGCTATCACTGTGATTTAAACATTGGGATCAGATGTGTTTGCATTGTATGTTTATAGGCAGGCTGCAGTTACCCCCAACATACTCACATACCCATAAAATATTTCAGGTGTGGATTTCCATTAGTAAAACAATGACCACTTGGTACTGCAGCCAAGAGGTTAAAGAGGCCATATACGTAAGTTCTAGGATTTGACTTGCAAGGTTCTACATACTGACTCACTGATTTTGCATTTAATTCCTGACACGGGGCAAAGTGAGTTACGGTAGAACCTAGTGCAAAAACATCTCCAACTGCAATAGTCCTTCAGTTCTGTGGATGCCATACACGTGGCAGCCCTGTTCATGTGTTATGCTTGAACAGGATATATCAATTTGGATAGAAGGTACAGAGCTATCTGTCTTGGCCAAACCCCGAATGCCCCAATCCCTGCCCTCACTGTTCCCAGCCTTCCCAGGTTGAGCAGGAAGGTCCTTGAATGCACGTAGAACCCTCCACGTGACTGGAAACCCTGCTTTATCAAGTGAAAGCAAGCAGAAGCCCCATTCAGACCTTCCTACTCAATGGGAAAGGCCAGGAACAGTGAGGCATGATGTGAATGTTAGGACAGGGCCAGCTGAGCCCCTACATGGGTTGATATTTCCCAGCACCAGCTCAGGACCAAGAAACTGGGTTGAACTTTCCCAGATCTGAATCAGGTGCAGTCCTGGCCTGATACAGCTGCTGTCCTTGGCTTATGCCAGGGGTGGGCAACTTGTGGCCCTCCAGATGTTTTGGCCTACAACTTCCATCATCCCTTGCCATTGGCTATGCTGGCTAGGGACTTGTAGGCCAAAACATCTGGAGGGCCCTGCCTTTTGCCAAAAGTGTTTGTTATTACACTTTTAGACATAACGCTACCATTCAGTAAGGCAGAGGGCTGGCCTAGGTCTAGAAGGTACTATTGTAGCTTTACCAAGTTTCAGTCTGCTAAGGTAAATAGCTTTCTCAACTGATGGGAGTGTAACCTACATGATTCCAAATCACTGTCCAAGAAGTCAATCCCATTCTGAGGGTGACAATGGGTAAGTCTGCTTCAACTCAGGAGCTGTTAGGTTAGTTTGCCTAGTTTACCTCTGGCTTCTTAGTAGAAAAGTCCTCACAGGGCCATCTGTTCAAGGCTGAAATCCTCAATCCAATCTGCTCTTTGTGATGGATTGAGGCCTACACAGGATTCAGTTTGTTGAAGCCTGAAGGCCCAAACACTTCCCTCGAGTAGTGAAGCCTAAAGGCCCAAACACTTGGATGGGAGGGGGAGTTTGAGAGTTTTAGTTCACCCAATAGAAGTTAAGAATTAGTTCTCCTGTGCAAGGTCACATGGTTATAACCTTCCAGTCCTGGGAAGACTATATATGTGGGGTGTGGTCAGCTAGCAGTTAGTGTGTGTGCTGAGAGTCAGCTAGAAGCAGCAGCAGAGCTGGCAGCAGAGAGAAGCAGAGCGACTGAAAGAGAAACTGGTTGCATAGGAAATAGGTAGTCTGAAGTTATACTAGAGAACATTGGATTGTTTGTTTGTTTTATTTTATCATACTTGCTTTTGGATTATAACCACTCTATTAAGTAAAAACCCTAATATTATTAGTAAAGTGTTGTTGTTTACCCTGGAGTTTGGAGTGACTTATTCACCACGTCTACAGCCTACACCCACGTTACTGGAAGCAGGCAAAGGACTTGATAACCTAGAGAGGGAGAGACTTTGGGAAGAGGCAGAGATCTCCCAAAGGCAGATCAAGGGGTCCCTGCAGTAGCGGAACCTTGACACTCTTCCCGTCTCATCTCTTGTAGATCACAGGCACCCCAAGGCATCTTTGTGTAGCTTATAAGAGAGCTTCGGCTAATGTGTGGTATAGAAATGTAATAAATAAACAAATAAAATGAATAAATAAATTCTTACTAGAAATGCAGATTATTCTATTTTTAATGTTTTGTTTTGCTTTTAATGTTTTTACCATATGGATGAAGACGTAAACTTGGAAATTACTAAAGGCTGTAAATAGCTTGGGACCAGGCTATTTATCTGAAGGAATGCCTGTTCTCATATCAGCCTGCTCATTAAGGTTGGCAGTTGAGCTGTCCTCTAGGTGCCACCACCATCTGAGGTGAGGCAGGTGGCAGCTAGGGAGAAAGTCTTTTCAGTGGTGGCCCCCCAGTTGTGGAACTCCCTCCAAAGAGAGGTTTGCCTTATGCCTATTTTCCTAACTTTGGGGCACCAGGCAAAGACCTTATAGTTCTTTAAAACTCTGACCTGTAAACATTTTAATCTGATGCCTTTAATTGCTGGTTTTAATGTCTTTTTATTGGCTCTTTTTATACTGTTTTCATTGTTTGTTTTGTTTTTATAGTTATCTATTTTATTGTGAACTGCCCTGGGAATCAATTGGTTGAAGGGCAACATATAAATGTACAAAATACATAATAAACAAACATGTGAACAAGGGTACTAATTCATACTCTTGTTTTAACTTTCATGATTTTAGAATCCAAATACAAGTATTTGTTTTTTTAAATTCAGGATCTGATTCAGGCCAATGTGGTCATATTCTGCACAACTCAAGGTTTACACTGGATTGTGCCGAAAGTCACACTCAAAGAAATTTTGGAGATTTATTTTCAAGTAAAGCATCTGAGAAATTTTGAGGGAAGCCAAATGAACTTTAGTGAGAGTAGTGGAATTTCTCCCTGGGCTGGTGGTGGTTTCATATCTTCCATACTCATAACCATCTAACAGCACAATCCTATAGCCACTAGACAGTGTCTAGATGGCCATAGGATTTTTTTGGAATCCCAGTTCCGACCTCAGAAACTCACTTTTATGTCAGGGCTGGAACTCCGAGCTCAGAGCCAGGACTCTGAGCTCAGAACGTCCTCCCCGCCCGCCCCCAGCCAGCATGGAAAGAACCACACTGGGTGCTTCTCTGAGGTCGCAAACACGACCTCGAAGATGGGATTTAGTGGGTGTTGTTCCAGGGGGTGGGGAGGGGAGGAGACTGGCACTGTCAGGATACAAGGTATCCTGGCAGTGCCTCAGCTGCTTTCCCTCCTGCTCTGAAGCACCTCAGCTAGATGGCCGAAGTTGGCCAGCTTGCTGAGGTGCAGGGTGGAAGGAGCACTGAGACAACCTTCGCCTCCTGCCCTCCATAGGATGCCTATAATGCTCCAAGTTCGGAGGGCTACGGTACGGGCATCCCGAACGGATTGTGCCCTAACTCTATTGAAGGTTTTGGAGAAATGTGAGGAAGATGAGAGAATGTTCATGTTATGAAGTAGCTCAGTTAGAGTGAACAGAACATACTCCATCATCATCCCCAGCCTCGGCAAGGCAGGAAAATATAGACAAAGGGGATAATTCTCAGCAAATCTGTCATGTATGCATGACTAGATCTAGGATTGTTAGTTTCTAATCAGACCTCCAAAAATGCACATGCCCCAAGGCAAAGGTAGGGGGTAAAATTAGGGAAGTACTTAGAGCAATACCTTCCAGGAACCTAGCCAATGGCTGGGTTCAGACAACATGGTAACACACACTCAAGGGCTGAGTATGGGTCAAGTGTGGATTGTCATTGAACCGTGGGTTGTTGAAACGTGGGTTATCGTGTAGTAGAACCCAGCTGTGCTAACAAACCATGACTTGTTAACCACGAACGACCCATGAAGAGAACCCATGGTTTGTTGTTGGGTTGTGAACTATGGGCTGTTCACCATGGTTTGTAATCTCAGCTGGGTTCAGACAACACGATAACCCATGTTTCAACAACAACAACAACCCATGTTTCAATGACAACCCACACTCAACCCTTGAGTGTGGCTTATCGTGTTGTCTGAATGACTTGCAATGTGCTCCAGTTGTTGCAACCCAGCTTTCTTTACACTTGGAGTTGAGACAGCCATCCTCCCCAAACCACCTCTTCTTTTACACGGGAGGAAGAGCCATGGGGGTCTTTGTCTCACTGTGGACACTGCCATTTCCAGCCAAAGCCGCACGTTTTCCAAGACTGAACAGAATTGTCATCATACAAGTTGTGACATCAATTCCTTTGTGGAGAAAGTGTAAGAATATAGGATTTTAGTTGCAGGGGGGGGTCACCATTTTTCTGAAGAGAATCAGTGTCCAGTTGCAGGCGGTTGACTGGAACCTGCTCAGACTCTGCTGAAGCTCCATGGAGCTGACTAAAATCAGTGGGCGCATCTAAGATCTTTGTTAAAACTCAATAAATGTGCCAAGTGGCATTATCTTCTTTAATCTTGCCTGAGTGTGGTTCTTTTTCAGCGGGAATTGCCTTTTTAGCCACAGATGCTCTATTGCCAATGTCAAAACGTCCCTTTTAATGCATGTGTGTCTCCTAAGAATGTGCACAATGTTGTGCATGTGTGTAAATAGGAGCATGTTCGGTAACAGTCATATTAATTAGCTTGCAGCCAACATCTATTATACAAGTCATTTTTCCCATGGTGAGCTCACAGTCCCAAGGTACTGCAAGAATTTCATCCTTTAGATCAGCCTTTCCCAGCCTGGTGCCCCCCCCCCCCAGATATTTTGGACTACAGCTCCCAGGATTCCTGTCCACCGGCCATGATAGCTGGGGCTGATGGGAACAGAGGTCCAAAACAACTGGAGCGCGCCAGGTTGGGAGAGGCTGCTTTAAAGAACTGGCAAATTGTTCCTGTTGTTAGCTATATTGAAAGTTAAGTCAAGCAGAGCCCCTCACCAGTACCTGGTGACACAGCAGTGTCTAGTTAGTTTCTCATTTGTTCCAATGTTTGCAAAAGGAACTAGAAAACGGTGCCATCAGTGCATGAGGAAAAGAAGCACCGCTTCATAACCAATTAATTCCATGCAAGGCATGGCTGTGTACTCCTGTGCTCATTGGGATGTCTATTAAAGATTCCTCATGTAAGAGGAAAGTACAGTAATACCTTGGATTGCAAGCATAATTCGTTCCGGAACCGTGCTTGTAATCCAAAACACTCTTATATCAAAGCGAGTCTCTGGCGGGCGTGAGCGGGGCCGATTTTGGCCCTCTACGCCCGCTCGAGGCGAGCGGTTACATCCCTACGACTACTTGTCTTGCAAGACGTCGCTTGTTTATCAAGTCAAAATTATTTATTTTAAAAATTTGCTTGTCTTGCAAAACACTCTCAGACCAAGTTATTTGCAATCCAAGGTATTACTGTATCTTAGGGTGCAATTCTATAGCCGCTAGAGAAGGAAGGGAAAGGACAACACAGTGGAATCACAGAGAACAATACTTAAAACCTGGCTACAGTGCATAGAACATAGACCATTCTTTCTAATGGTCATTTTAAAATAAATAAATAAATAAAAAATAACATTTTTTTAAATCTCAGAAGAAAAACTTAAGCGACTCATTCAAAAACAAGTGATATGCCAGGAACTAAACTAAAATCATGCACTGCAATGTTGAATACTAGAGAATGTCTTGCTGCAGAACTGCTCAGAAAATATATCCCTCCAGAAGCGACTCCCTTAAGACACGATTTAGCAATCAAGTGTTTTGACTGTAGCTCTTATCAGTGTTTCCAAAATGGAATTGCATAATTAAATTATTTAAAGTTGGCACTGTAATCAGAGGCATGCATTTAATGAATATTCAAGCTAACAATAATTTGTGTAGGAATGAGAATGAAGGAGGTCTTGTCTAGCTACTCCCCACCCCAAACCACCGCTTATTGTCTAAAGAGCCATCCAGAAGATGGAGCCCCAGTTCTGTCTCTAACAGAAAGGGACAGTCCAATAAGTGAACCCGTGTTTCTCAAAATACCAAGAAACAAAAGTGTATAGAAATGCAAGTGATTTTTAAAATTATTATTATTCCAAGGTATCTGGAATGATCATCTGAGGCATAACATTTTTCAGCATTGATTCTAGCTTGCAAAATTGGGGCAATGTCTTTTTAGTCTCTTGGCGCCATGTCATTCAAGGCAAGGTCAGCCAACAAGGAGGGCTCCAGTTGTTATAACTCTGTGCCATTTTAATAGAGTCACATAGCACCTATCTTGAAAAACATCAGCCCATTCAAATTTGGAAAGGAAGATGAGCACAGGATAAATTAGACTGTTCTGTCACTGGACTGGAAGAGATATTATGCAAGTTGCAGTCTTCAATGGACTGTGTACTGTAGCTCCTTTCATTTTGATTTAGAGAAACCATTTATCTCAACATCTCTTTCCTCAAATGAAAGAACTCCTTTCTGTGTAGCAGCAAACAGCGATCTCAGATGCAGTGTTAACAACTTGACATCCTCAACGATGTGAACCAAACCCGCAGAACATTATGTGGAATATCTGTGCATATGTAAAATGAAGGTGGCAAGAAAACATAATATTTGGATGATTTTGGCTAAAACAGGGCTTTTAAATTTCGATCCTTCTACAATTCTCTCTTGTCTGAGGTCTCTTCTATGTAGTTCAAGCAATTTGTCATCCGATTAGCCTGATGAAGCATGGCGAAGTTATTTGAACTGTAAATTTTCCGCAGGCAAAATAAAATGCAAACAGGAAGAGCTTCCTGTGCCTGCCAAAGCAATGATCCTTGGAATACAAATAAGAGAAAGCCATGCTGACAGCAAAAGCTATTTTTATATTCCATCACTGGCTTGCAGGCATCATGCCTTTAACTGGACTGCTTCTATATTCTTCAACCCCAATAAAAGTGAAGCTCTTGTCTTAAAGAACAGCTCCTTAATCACAATGAAAGAAGATGCTGTGTCGATAAGAGTAGTGATTGTAAATTCAAATTCAAGCTTGATGTTTACTGTTGAGGTCAACCTTGACTGAGAAGCTAGAGCAGGGGGAAATCCCAACATATACAGGTATCGGAAGATGCTGGGGATGGTGGGTGGAGAAGGAAGGGGGAGTCCCAGCTGGTGACATTAAATGATCTTAGTGCCTTGTAGGAAGAACTAGTGGGAAGTCGTCCCTTGCTCAAACAGATCTGTGTAATTTGCATCATGACACACTCCAGAAGTCCTCTGGGGTGGAAAGAAAGCTCCAGGGAATCAAATTCAGGACCTCTCCATTGGGGCTTATTTCAATAATGCTGAGCTACACTGAAGAAAGGCAGGGGGTGGGGGTGGGAGTATTTTGCCTAGTATTATTTTCAACAGCAATTGCACAATCTCTTTTCTTAGCTGGTTTCATAGCAGCATTTAACAGGAAGCGCAGACACAGAGCCTGGCCTCTTGGTTCTTTCTGTTATCTAAATGGCTTCAGTAGCTCCATAGAATTCAAGGCTCTGACCTTAAGGGAACTGGCCTTGGAATCAAGAAGCTTGAGCGTAGTTCTTTGCATAGGCAACAACTTGTCTCTCACGGCTGTGTCCATCTCCTTTATCTCAACAATTTGATCTGGCAGGCTGAGAAAACACAGAATCTTATAAGGTTGCAATGAGCACCAACCAAACAAGGGCCGGAGGAGGCAAGTCTCTGAAAGGAACATGTCTGCTGGTAAAGTACAGTACAAACTTTACTTATGACATTTTATTATTTTATTCTGAAATAAAGTTAAAAAAAATAAGGGCAACAAAAAGAAGCACATAAACGACAGTATAACAAGATCACCGAAGAAACAAACAAATTCACTAATTAACATTCTTAGAGAGTGACCCTATGGCCCCTAGACATTGTCTGGGGGCCCATAGAATAATTTGGAATCCCAGATCTGAGGTCGAAGACAGAGCTCCATATTCAGAGCTGGGAATCCGTGCTCCAACCCGCCTCCCCCAGCTCGCAGTCAGCGTGGAAAGAACCACACTGGCTGCCTCTCCAAGGTCAGGAAATCGTCCTTGGAGAGGGGTTAAAGGGGCGGGGAGGGTAGGAGACTGGGGCTGCCAGGATAAGAGCCATCCTCATAGCACTTTAGCCTTGTTTCCTCCCCAAAGACCTCAGCTAGATGGCCCAAAATGGCCGTCTAACTAAAATGCAGAGCAGGAGGTGTAGGGAGGCAGAGGTCGCCTCCGCTGCTCCTCCCGCTCTGCATTGGATGCTCATAATAAGCCTTTGAGTTCAGGAGTTTATGAGCATCAAGGGACAGTTGATAGGATTGCACCTTTAGTCTATGACCGATATGCTTGTGGAACATCTACAGTAAAACAGCCTAAGTAGGAGCTCACTATCTAATGAAATAATGAAAATACAAGTTATACAGCATAAATAAGGAATGTGTGCAAGCATGTGTTAGTGTGTGTGTATTCATCAGAAAAAATATAGGCAATTGTACTTGGTTGAAATTTGATCAAAAGTTTGAAGGGCTTTAACATAGGAAATAAATGTACAAACTTTAAAAACCTTAAAAAGAAAGAAAGTCAAGATGGAAATCAGGTGAAAACAAGGCTATGAAAAAGAAGTCATAATATCACAATTCCTTTTTTTGGCTGTAATTTTATCAACGCACACCTCTGCATCAGTAAACTTTAAGAGAGAAAAAGACTTATACTAAACACTGTGGCATCCTGTGCATGCAATTATCCAGCTTAAACCAGAAAGCAGACAGAACAAATTAACTTGAGGAGGAGCCAACCCATGGAACAATAAGAACATAACGCAAGAAGAGCCATGCTGGATAAGACCAAAGGCCTCTCAGTGGCCCACCAGATGTTGTAGGATTCCAATTCCCATAAGCTCCAACCAGCATGGCCAATGGTCAGGGATGATGGGGATTGCAGTCCAACTACATCTGAGAGCCACAGGTCTAGTCCAGCATTCTCTTCCAAAGTGGCCAACCTGATGCATATGGGAAGTCTTCAAGGAGGACATGAGAGCATTTGCACCATCCCGCTCATGTTCCCCAACAACAGATATTCACAGACATACTGCCTGCCAACAATAATGGAACTGGGATGGAATGGGGGTATCTGCTTATTGGGCATTGATTAATTCCCAGTGCGAAAGGAAACCTGATGTGATTGTGCCATTGCATCAACATTCATTTCTGTGCAGTGTTTTAATCAATGTGCATATGCACACATGCTCTTCAATAACGCACAAGGGAAAAGTGTGCATGTGCAGTGGTTTGAACACAATCCAGAAATCAAAAGTGTACAAATGGCAGGTCACAAATATATTGAGGCTGTTCTGGTAGCAAAGTCAAGTAACTGGTTGGAACCTCCAAATCCTGAGAGCAATTCAGATGGGGACAATTTTGTAAGCAGCCCTATTGGCATAGTGGCAGGCAAGAGGGGAGGAGATGGAACAGGGGAAGGGTAATATATTTGATCTGCAGAGATAGAATATGATGGATTTGTTCAACACTGATAGATTTATGTGACACTCATGTTGATGCTTGTTACTGTATTACTGCTGTAAATAAACAGTTAATGGGGGCGGGCGGGGGAAATGCTCCAATTCTTGGGATTAACCAGACTACTGGTGAATAAATGAGTTACTGCTTGTGTAAATGGGCTGCAATCAGGAAGTTCAGATCAGGGTATGTGGGTTCCTAGTTCTCACTGTGTGAATCCAATACACTTCCCTCTTACATCATGGGCATTTGTATCTACATATATACACATCCATTTATTCTTTGCTCTTTTTCTATTCATCAAAACCAGAGATCCTTATCTGTATGTTAATGGAGATATGTACTTAAACTGATTTACAATTTATGCTCTGTTTTTCCTGAAACAAAATGAAACAAAAACGGCAAGATGGCTAATATCACTATTAAAACAATAAAACATTTTTATATACAAAGCCTAATCAGCATAAAATAACAAGATAAAACAAATCTATGAAATGTAATCAATAAAAGTGTTTGCTGAATAATAATAATAAGTGTTGATGGGCAAGTTCAAGGGCTTGTTCGCACGACATGGGAACTGCAAGTCCCCCGCGGTTCCCGTGTCGTGTGCACGCCGACTGGGGGTGCCCCCGCGGGACAGATGCGGGCGGGACGCACGCAAAGTAACCATGGCCGGTAGAGGGGTAAGCCCCTACCGCGTGTGGTCACCGTGCCGTCCGAACAGCGGGCGGCCGTCCCGCGGGTTCCCCACAGAGATGGCAGCCCAGAGCGGCCGGAGCAGCCGCCGCTCCAGCCTGTAGGGGCAAACGGCCCCTCTGGGCATCCCGGGGCCCCGCCCCCTAGCACCGGGAGACCCGCACTGTGGTGCGGGGACTGCAGGGTCTGCCCACGCACGCGGGGCACCGGTCGTGTGCGGCGCCCCCCCCCCCAGACTCCGCGGACGGCCCCGTGGTTCCTCCCCCGCTGGCAGCCTGGGTCGTGTGAACCGGCCCCAAGACTCTGCTCTTCCTTCTTTATGTTGATACTGGGCTTGAGCTGGACAGCCCTTCAGAGAGAGGACAACTACAAACAAAGGTCTATCCTCTGACAGCTCATCAAATAGACTGCAAAGTAGGACACCTGGCCACCCTGATCCCAGGCCCACCTTGGTATATAAAAACTAAAACACAAATATATTGGGTTCAATAAATAAGCACTTGTTTACCATTAAAAGCTTATTTATTTATTTATTTATTTATTTATTTATTTATAGAATGTTATGCCATCCAGTAAGTTCTCTTAACCATAAAGCCAAAATATAAAAAGACAGCATAAAAATGCAGCAGCAGCAGCAAAGGATAAAATCAATACAACAGCAGAAAATGTTTTTAAACTGAACTTTAAACATTCAGAAAATATCCCCCCCAAAAACCCTTTTAAGTTCCTAAAAGCTATGACTCCCCTTCCATAGCTTTTAATAATAAGGGTTTTAAATCTACCCATTACAAAGGCAGACTGAACATTTAAGGCAGGCACTGGTCTTGGGTAATATATGCACCTTGACGTGGAGGGATGCCATCTGCTGCTCGGCATCAGGCAACAAAATGCCTTGGGCTGACCCAGTGACTCTCCTCTTGTGCCTGTTCCTAGGATTTCTGCTTTATTCCTTGTCTTAAGCTGCTTCCTAGCCTTTTTCTCCTCTGGGAGAGCTGGAATAGTATCCAATGGGCTACTTACACGATTCTGCAAAGATTGCTGGATTTGCTAGAGAAATCCAGTTTATGTGGGACTGACGTGGGCTCTGTTTCTGGGACTACAGTTCTATTTATTTTTTATTTATTTTATTTATTATATTTATACCCCACCTTTTTTCCTGCAAGGAACCCAAGGCGGCTTACATAATCCTCCTCCTCCACTCCTCCATTTTATCCTCACAACAACCCTGTTAGGTTAGGCTGAGAGTCAGTGACTGGCCCAAAGTTCTAGTCCACAGTTCTAGTCCATGGATTTAGCAGAGTCCTACCAATACAATACACCCATGGCAAGTACTGTAGAATCCCTTACCATGAATCCCAGAAAGCTGGCTGGTATAAAACTATGTACCTTCTGATGGTCTTAATACGGGGACCCTTTAAGCCAAGGATGGAGAACATGTGGCCTTCTAGATGTTACGTAAGAAAATGAGATGAGCTGTGCTGGATCAGACCAAAGGCCTAGCTGGTCCAACATTCTGTTGTCACAGTGGCCAACCAGATGTTTATGGGTAACCCACAAGAAGGACATGAGCGCAATAGCATCCTCCTGCTTCTGTTCCCCAACAACTGGTGTTGTTTCTTTCTTTTTAATGTGTCAATAAGGTCTAGAACTTCATCTCTTTTTACCGTTATTTACCTCAGTTTCTCAGACTCCTTGACAGAAATGTCAGTTCAGGCATGGTTATCTGCCCTACATCTTCTACAGTGGACAATGATGCAAAGAATTCATTCAGCTTCTCTGCAATCTCCTTATCCTTCTTTAACTCCCTCATCCTCCAGCTTTCCAACCACTTTCCTAAGTGTGTTCCTGCCTCCAATGCATTTAATCAATTCTTTAAATTTGGTCTTAATATTTTAACTGGTTGTAATCCACCCAGAGAAAATTGGGCGGATTAAAAATGTACTAAATAAAATACATACATACATAAAATAAAATAAAATAATACTATTGGTATGGGTGTGCTTCAAATTCAGCCAAATCCCGAATGAATTGGACTGATTCAGACAGATTTGGGAAATGTCTGATTCAAAACAGGGCTCCTTTGAAGCAGATGGAATCCTAATCTGAACACTCCTGAAGATTTGGCAATTGGAGGAACAGAGAGATACAGACACTGTGTCTCTAAATATAGGTACATTTCTCCCCAAGCTCCGCATATAAGGAAAACACCAGGGTGGGGAGAGGAAGAGTAGGCAGGGGTGCAGTTTTGTGACTGGCAGCTCTAGCTTCTAATTGCATTGAATGGTTGTATTAGGGCTCTTCAGTCCCAGTGCTTTGGGGAAGAGATGTTGAATATAGAGGTGTGGATCCAAGCCGGGTTGGCACCTCCGAGTCGATTTTTGGGGTTGGCGCCAACCCGACTCTATTTTCTGAGCGGCGCGGTGCGCCGCTCGATCGGGCTGCTCCGTCCCATTCGTCGCTTCCGAGACGCAACGGAACCCTGTGCAGGTGCAGAACACACCACAGGGGGTCCAGCACGCCTGCGCAGGGTTCTGTCGCGTCATTTCCAGTCCCGGAAGTGATGCGACGGAACGGGCCGCGCGGGCGGCTCGCCGCGGAGTGGGCGAGCCACCCCGAATAAAAGGTAAGGCCTCGCCAGGCGTGAGCGGGGCCAATTTCGGCCTCGTTCTGCCCCGGCGAGGCTCGATCATACAGCCCTAGTTGAATAATATATTGTAGGACTGATCCAGTGTTCAGTGCTCTTTGCTAGTTCTCTCTCCCAGGAGCAGGGACAATAAAAAAAAGTTTGGTGGAGTCTGTGAGACCTGGGAGGGTGTAGCATTGGGTGCTTGCTTGGAAATGTTAAATGTTCAAGTCCTTCTGCTTCTGCTATTGCGTACTCCATATCCATCATCTACCCATATCCTATTGCACTATTCTGTGACTTTGCTAACAATTGAGAAAACAAAAAGTCTTAAACTGGTTTTCATTAATCATAACTCCCTAGCCCCTGCACCTATCCTCCTGAAATTTTGCAGATTATATGTGTGTGTCTGTGTGTGTGTGTGTCTGTGTGTGTATACACACCACCCACCCACCATGGAGGGGAATACTCCCTTTTCATGCTTCACCTATCCTTCTGAAATTTTGCAGGTTTCTAAAGTAGAGCCACCTCTATGCTGTTTGTCATTTTCATAATAATTGCCCACAAAATTTGTAGGGGGATAAGTGCATCTTTTTTTTCTTTTTCTTTTTTGTGGAAACCCCAAAACTGTAAACCCTGCTCTTGTACAAAGATGCCTGCACTTATTTATCTGAAACATGGCAGGCTTGATTCCAACAGAAAGGGCAACTACCCCTGCAAATTTCATCTAATTATGCTATGAAATAAAAAGGTATCAGCAATTCCTTTAAAAAATATATATCAAAATTTAAAGGCATGTAGCACACTAACTACAGCACCCATTTGTCTGAAATATGGCAGGCATAGCCCTTTCATAAGCAAGTACTAGGCCTGCAAATGTCACCCCATTCTGACAACAAAAAGGTTATAGCCATTTGTTGATTTCCAATGACAGGCATGAAGATTTCTGAATCGAGATTTGGATTTGGACCCAAGCTGAAGCAGGCAGCCTCTGAATTGGTCTGACCCAAATCAGGCTGTTTTTTGAATTACTAGATCAAATCTTGTGCTCAGTGTACATCCCTAGATTAGCTTTATGCTCCTCAGAATCCTTTTTTGCCTCTCATATTGTCTCCTTGCATTTCTTTTGTACTGGTCTGCATTCCTTTTTGTTCTCCTCGTTTGGACAAGGCTTCCATTTTCTAAAGGGAGTTGAACTACAGCTCCCATCATCCTTGACCATTGTCCATGCTGGCTGGTCTGATGAGATTTGGTGTTCAGCAACATTCTGGAGGACCACGAGTTCCCCACCTCGTTTTAAACCCTAGCTGCATTTGAATGGCTTTTCTATGTGAACGATTTTTCTCTTAGTGATTCCTGCATGGCTGAGATAAAAATGACTCCATCAGGGTGCCGATTCCCTGGTGAAGGAAACAACCATCCCCTCCCGCACCTTCACCCCAGTTGGATCATTATCCCAGCTGGAAACCCCTTGTGGAAAAGCAGCTCCCAGGAAGCTAAGGCAGCCTTCCCCAACCTGGTTTTTGGACTACAACTGCCAGAATTCCTGACCATTGACCATGCTGGCTAGGGCTGATGGGAGCTGATGTCTGGAGGGCACCAGGTTGGGGAAGACTGAGATATGGTAATGTTTAAAGGGCCCCTTATAACAGCCATACTTCATGTGAACTCAAGGGACGGCAGGTGATATGACACTGTGCTGGAAAGATGTGGCAGAGAATGAAGCTGACACTTCCTTTTCTTGATTGGGTGTCATAAACCATAGGCAAACAGCTGTTCATCTATGGTGGTCATGTGACCTACTTTACAGGGGACAATTCTCTATTTGAAGGGATGTACGATAATTTCATTTTGGTTCATTTGTAACCAGAACTCGCTCCGTTCGCACCCCTGGACGCAAACATGAACATGAGTGCATTTTGTGAGCAAAGCTCACACATTCCCAAGCTTGCCATGCTGGTTCAAAAAAAAAGTGCATTCTTTAAAAAGTGTGTGCATTGACACTTTAATCAATGGAGGGAAACTATGCCTTTGAGTGTGTTTTTAAAAAATGGACACTCAAATAAGCCCTTTTCCTGTTAGAAGAAAAAGTAGGAAATCGCTGTCATTCCGGAATGGAAATGAGGCAAACCAAGTTTTGAGGTGGAAATTGGAGAACCTTGATGAGCTTGAGCCCCACTGATTCTCCCATCCTTAGAAGGCATCTTCTGTTTGAAAGACAGCCCATAGTTTAAAGATAAATCACAAGAAGGAAGAGCAGCAAGAGCCTTCAAGTTACCCACCAATACATAGCACCTGCTGGACAGAATTCTCCACTATGGTGGTGAGATGTATCGGATTTCTTTTTAAACCACAGCAATATTTTCTAAAGTTACATCTATACATATGTCAGCTGTCACAAGCACATTTTGTACAAATCTGTACCCTCTTTTTGGAGGGTGGTCTCCCCCCCTTTTTGGCAATGTGTAACTGACTACCCCGTGCTCATCATTTCATTGTGGCAAGCAAGCAAGCAAACCAAGTTTGTTTCCATCTGCACAAGGGCTCCCTCCATGCTGTTAAGGCTTTGACAGGTTAAAAAACGAGAAGCGATTGCTTCTCAAGTACACACAACAAATCTCTTCTCTTTTTGAAAATGTACCTTGCCTGGTTTGACGGGAATATTCAGGCTGAAAAGGGAGGGCTGCTCTCATCCAAATTATTAGCAGTGACTTTTTCCTTTATAACAAGGATTTTACCCTGCAGGAGAAGAGAGGGAAAGAGGCAAAGTCAATGTCACGGATCAAATTCAAGCCCAAACATAATTTTCATGCTCTACTTATTTGGCTGGATCAGAGGTCTTGATGGAGATCCTTGAGAATGTGGAAGAAGTAACAGCAAGCATGTGAAAGCAGAGAGGCAGCTGTATATATTCTAGCTGTATATAAAACCGCACCGCACCCTTCCCATCACCACCACTCCACCTTTCTGGATTAATATGCTAGATCATGGGTGGGGAACTGGTAGCCTGCAGACTGGATGCAACCCACCAGACCTCCCCATCCAGTAGGGTGGCCACTTAAGAATCACCCAAAAAAGGAAAAAGAGGAAATGCATCACCAAAAAAGAGGACAAAAGAGGATACCAACTTGCATAAAATGTGTATATGCTAATTTAGATATATAGTTGCAAATTTAGACATCATCATCATCATCATCATCATCATCATTATTAAAATAAAAATGTAGCACGTCTACATTTGGAGCTTTATAGGAGCTATCCATGGAGCTGAACTCCATTCCCAAAATAGGTTCATCACCATGGATAGCTCCTATAAAGTTCAAATGAAAAGATGCAATGGATCTTTTCACTGACACAGGACAGGAGTCACCAGCCTCCACTGGCCACCCTATCGCTGGTGGGTCCTGCTCTGGCACTGAGGCACTGGTAACTGCCCTTGGATGCCAGGTGCTGGCGCTGGGCTAGAGGTAAGCACTGTGGCCTACTTCCTGCCCATCCACTATTTGGAATGTTCATTTGAGAAAGTGCCAATTTTAGAAATATTCATGTTTTATTCCTTTAAAAAAAAAATATTATTTACTTTTCAAAACAAAATATAACAAAATACATGAATGACACAAAAATATAACATAAACAACATACAATAAATCATAAAGTGCACCCCCCCCACACACACCCTCCAAGGGACCAATTTATATACTTCCTCCATCCCCTTGATCAAATGAATTCCATGTTTTATTTCTGTCCAATTTGATAAGGATTTTTTCTCTCTCAGCTACATCATTCCTATCACTCCAAAATCACATGGAAAAAGCAATCAGCAGCAGGGTGCTTGCTGATCGCATTTCAGATGGGCTGCTACATTGGCTTGAATTAGCAACATCTATTTTTAGGTGGAATTTTCCTTACAGGTACGTAACAAAGGGTACACAAGGGAGAATCTAATTAACTGATTCTAGCTTTTAGAGCTTTGCCTCAAAGGTCAAACTATTCTCAGGTCCATGCTAGCAAAAGCAGCTGTCAACATTTTGATTATATTGTTACTAAATCATAGGGAGAGTGTTTCATTGGCTCACTCAGTCTTAATCAGGGTTATTAGTTCTCATGCCTTTTTTTTTTTTTTTGTAATTTGCAGTTTTTGAAATTCGCAGGGCTACTGGATCCATGAATATTATTGTGCTTCTTTATTTTCAGTATTATTTATTGTTATTATGGACCTGGGATTGCCACAAACGAATCAGTTCCAGTCCAGACAACTGACAAGATATATTAGCCACAATCTAGCAGTGCCACTTGCATTTGCACATGTGTCATTAAATGCATATAGTCACTAAGCATTTCTACCACTTTTGCCATGCCACTCCAGTTCCCCAGTATGTGAAAGCCTTGCAACTGGGGAAAAAAATATTTTTTTTTTATTTTGAGGGAGTTCATTTTGCTTTGTGACAACAAATTACCCCCCAGTTTTCCTCTCTCTTCCTCCAGTAAGTAAGGATGTGTGGGCGACGTTCCACACACCTGCCTCCACCGTCATTCTGTGATGATTGAAGTTATTCCATTGAAAGGGTTTTATCTTCTCACTTTGTCTCTCTAGTGTGAGACTTAACAGTCAAAGGCAGTGCTCCAGGTTGGCCAGTGATGTGTGTGTAATTAAATTAAATGACATAGATCATTCAGCAAATATCCCCTTGTCTCTTCCGGTGCAATAATATTCTGGTTTCTGTCGTGTTCCTCGTTGCAGTCTAGACTGTAACCACTTGGTGGGGCCAAATGGCTTCTTCTCCCATTGAAAGGGAAGAAAGAAGAACTGTGCATTGAGCTCACACACACCATCATTAAATTGCCTACACATTGTGAGGCAAACAGACAAATCATAAATTGGCAGGGATATCGAAATTAAAGATTTTGGGGCCAAACTAGACACGACGTGTGAGATCTATGAACAGTGTTTTTTAAAAACCTTGAGAGCCAGCGTGGCGTAGTGGTGAGAGTGTTGGACTGGGACTCGGGAGATCCGGGTTCGAGTCCCCGCTCGGCCATGAAACTCACTGGGTGACTTTGGGCCAGTCGCTGACTCTCAGCCTAACCTACCTCACAGGGTTGTTGTGAGGATAAAACGGAGAGGAGGATGAGGAGGATTATGTAAGCTGCCTTGGGTTCCTTTCAGGGAAAAAGGCGGGCTATAAATATAATAAATAAATAAATAAATTGAATAGCAGCTCTGTGTGTGTTTCAAATTGGGCTGCGGGGTTAGTGTCATTGTCCTGATGAAAATTCCACTCCCACCGCCAAAGTTGCTATTCCCAGTGGAGGCTGGTGACTCCAGTGTCAGCGGGGCTCTGTATCCACTCCAGATTTTCCTCTGAACTTGTAAGGAGCTATCCATGGTACTGAGGCTAGGGTTTTTTTGGGGGGGAATAGAGTTCAGCACCATGGACAACCCCTTAAAAGTTAAGAGGAAAATCTGGAGTGGATACACAGCCCTGCTGACATTGGAGCTACCAGCTGCCACTAGCTCTTCCCCCCTCCCTCCACCCCTGTGGCAAATCATGCATGTACTTGCATTGTACCTATGTGTTTCCCCCCCGCAGGGCAAATGCTTGTTTAGAAAATATATACCCTGCCCTTCCGATATATTTGTATTACTCTGGGTGGCTTACAAAACCAAACAATCCCACAAAAGAAATAAATCAGCAGCAGAACAATGGATAAAAATGCATTCTCAAATTAGGGTGTAAGGCAGGGATGGGGAATCTCTTTCAGCCTGAGGGCTGGATTCAGTTTCAGAGAAGCTCTCAGTGGGGGCCTCAAATAACAAATATTTGAGGCCCCCTTGGGAGAGGAATCTCCACCTTCTAGAATGGGAAAAGTACTGCAGAGAAGCTGGGAAACCACCAAACTATGTTGGGGGTTGGGGAAGAGGTGAGGTATGGGGAAGGCCATCTGAGAAACCAGGGAGGATGAATTGGGACCACACCAGGGCAGGGCTGGATTTGGCCTCCAGGACTGAGTTTCCCCACCTTTAGTATAAAGGTAAAAAAACATTCTAAAATAGCTTGGTGGGATGATTTTCATCAGGAAGATAGGCATGGGAGGAAAAAAAATTAAAAATATATCCCCAAGTGGTACTGACCCAATCTGAATTTCCCCACTCATGCCTTGTATTTCTGTTTTTTTAAAAATAAAATAATAAATGCAAGTAAGTCCTATTACGTTCAATGGGACTTACTCACAGGAAAGTGTGTATAGGATTACATCCTAAAGTACAGACGTCCTTTCCATAAAACTCAAACTGGAACAACACAACACAAGCAAAGGAGTTACTGCCACTTAGTTTCAGTGTCACCAGAGAGCCTGTTTCATGTTTTATACCAAAGGAAAGTACTCTGCAACATTTAAAAATAAATGTCAAAGCTACATAGTGCATCAATTGTGGATTTGGAAAGAGCGCAAACTTGTACCTTTTATGGCAGGGGTGAGAATTGTGCAGCCCTCCAGATGTTGTTGGACTGCAACTCCCAGCTGCCCTCACCAGCAGAGCCAATGGTGAGGAATGCTGGGAGTTGCAGTCCAACAACATTTAGAGGGCTACACAATTCCCACCCCTGTTTTATGTAAACCAAACATTGACCACATTTGACACAGAGAAAAGTGCATGGACAAGCAGAATAGCTTGCAGGGCAATCTCTTTCTTTTTGTTTTAAAATTGGCAGGATTGGCACAAATTCAACCGGTGAAGCTTACCCACCCACCACATACCCCCAAACATGGCACTTCAGAGAGAAGGGGAAGTTTCTTACATTTCCTTCTGACACTGTAACCTCACCTGTTAGAGGCACAGAGTCAGCTCTGTTAGGAAATAAAATCTTTGGCAATATAAAGATAGGAATCACATGATAAATTCCCTCATTCACCTCTCCGTTGGTCCAGGCCAGTGGGTGCAGACTCCACTTCCTTTTCACTCAGCTAATCCCTTTCCCACAGCAACGTGCAGCAGAGGCAGCAGGTAGAGCATGCTTGCGCATGCATGTGCAGCACGCATACACACACACACACACACACACACCCTCGCCTGACCCTCCCAGCTTAGCAGCATCAGTTCCCTCCCTGCTTACTGTGGCTGTTTGAGCCTAAGCAGAGAGTTACTCTTAAAGGGGCCATGGGCAAAACTGCAGCTAAGCTAAAACTGCTAGCTTAGCTGCAATTTTGCCCATGGCACATTTAAGAGCAGCTTAAAGTAGCCTGAAATTGCAAAAGGCAGGGGAATTCGGGACTCTGCATGACAAAGTGAAAAGCTGGGATGGCTTAAGGGTTTTTGTGATGGTCCCGGCATTTTCGGGGCAATTGGAGGCTATGAAAACCCAGAGTCACTATCCCTGCCAATCAAAAAATGCCAATGCTGTGCCCCTGCAAGCCACAGCTCTACCACGCCACTGTTCTAATCTCACCACAACTGTCTGTGTATCGGCTACTGTTAACGGTAGGTGGGGCTGAAAGCACTGGAGAATGCCTCTTGGATATTCTTAGAAAACAAGTGCCGAAGGGGCATGGGTCTGCATGAAGTAAATACGTTGACAATTCCATTTGTGGAAAATCCCCAGCCTTGCCTATTCTGTCTACCAAACAGATACACAGCTTAATAATGTGCTTCCAAGCCTGCCAGTTTTAACAAGTTGTTACAGCAACTTAAGCATTAGCAAAGGGACTGGCATCCATCCGTCCCACTCTCTAAGACTTAAGGCCTATGTCAGCGGTGCAGAACCTCTTTCAGCCCAAGGGCTGAATTCCACTGGTAGCTTCAGTCCCGTTGTGTCTTTATATTTTATATTAAGGGGGAGGAAAAGGAGCACTGGCAAGGAAGGAAAGTGCAATTCGAAATTGACTGCTGCTTCATCTTCTGAAGAAGTCTCTGAGGCTCCGAGGTACTCTGTGAAAAACTAATATTTCCTCAAACTGAGCTCTAATCTTACTGTCTTCTAGCTTGAAGTAGCTACAGTATAAAAAATTATGCATGAGGTTAATGAAAGGGTGAACTATACTGCAACACTTCCAGTGGAGGAAAACCCCCAGTAATGAAAGTCAAATATCGTTGTGGGAAAATAATATCCACTCTAAGAGGTAATTTGTCATAGTAAGTAGGTTTTAGGTGGGTCTCTTCTTTGTTCTTTAATGAGAGTTTCGTTTTAAAAAATACCAATCACCCCTTTTATGGGTTGCCCTTTTCCCAACATTGCAAGAGGCATCAAATCATGTGCCAGTTCCATGAAATCAAGAATGGTTTAATACATGTCTTTTCAGGAGGAGAATGTGTAGAGCAGGAATGGGGAATGTGTGGCCCTCCAGATGTTGTTCGACTGTCACTCATGTCACCCCTCAACCATTGGATATGTTAGTTAAGACTAAGGAGAGTTGCAGTCCACCAACACTTGGTGGTCCACACGTTCTCCACCCCTGATATCTGCTTGCAGCAGGAAAACATATCCAGTCCACATCGTGCTTCAGGCTTATGGGATTGGATCCAGATTTAGCCATACTTAGAGTAGACCTGTTGAAATCAATGGGGCTTAAATTACTCGTGACTAACTTGAGCCCAGTTGATTTCAGTGGGTCTACTCTAAGTATAGATAAATCTAGATCCAGCCTATGATATTCATGAGGTCAATCTCCTTGAAGAAAACTGTGATATGTGTAGTGAATATAGTGCTAGTATGAACTAAGAGGAAGCAACAACTTCAGAAAGAAAAAAGAGAGGTCAACATGGGAATCACAAGATTTGTGAAGCCGCACAGCTCAGTGGCAAGTTGTGTGTATCTCTGGGCAAGTTTTGTCTGCCCCCTTTTTGCTGGTGCCAATGGGAGCTTTCCTTCCAATGCAAATAGCAGGCATGTCCACCCTGATCTATATTGGGACCACAGCAGTTGGCAAAAGGTTAAAGCCCCCTCCTTGCCCCCACCAGCATCCCAATCTAGATCAGCCCCTAAGTGGCAGGTGAAGGCTGAGCCATCAGCGGGTCAACATAATGACTTGGCCTGCTGTACTGTTGTTTATTTACTAGTGAACAGACCTGGCTTTGTATGGGCTAGAAAAGCCCTTTGCAGTGGTGGCTGGTGCCCACTGGAGCTGGTGGGGCAGAGCCAAAGGTCAAGAGAGATGGAAGAGTCTTTTGAGTCCCTAACACTAGCAGCCCATACCACAGACAGAGTGAATGTTAAGATCATGAGTGCAAAGTGGGAGGGGAGGGGGAAGAGAATTCACACAGCCACACAAAAGGACTTATTTAGATCCATATTCGCCTGTTCCATCAAGAACTCCCACTGGAGAGAATCAAGAGAGTTTAAGAACGTAAGTGCAAACCAGCAGGGAAGAATCCACACAGCCACACAAAGTGATGGTGATGATGATGATCTTAGAGCCACGTAGAAAAGCAGCCTTTAAAACCCAGCAGCAACCCACTGCAAAAGAGGACAGTGAGATATTATATTTGTTTGTTGTTGATGATGATGATATCCTTAGAGCCACACAGAAAAGCATCCAAAGTCCACCTCTTTCTGCACAGCCACCCCTCCCCATAACTCCTCAGATGTAACAATGAGAAGCAGCAGCACAGTACATAAATCCATCTTCTACATTTCCACTCAGAAGTAAGAAAGGCTGGTTCGCCTCAAAGTGCCTTCTTTAATTAATTACAATTGCATACAATGGTTCTTATTTATGTGTGTTACTGTTCTCAGAATCTCATCATCCCTATCCATAAAAGATGGGTTTAACTCACTAACTTAGGACTCAATCCATTATCTCCCTCAATAATGGAAGAAGAAAATAAAATAAAAAGAAAAGGCTGCTAATGCATGCATGGTTGGTTTATTCCTCCTAGATGCAAGAGCAATTTGAATAGTTCAAAAATCCACATCATAACATTCTCATCCCCTCTTTTTCAGATGATGTCCTACTATATCTTTCCTCAGCTTTCCAAATGAGGTGGGGGAATATGTGGCACAAGGCCTTGTCAGTCACTGCACTCAGGCCCTAGAATCTAGAGCAGGGGTTCTCAACCAGGGGGGAATTCCCCCTGGGGGGGATTTTAGGGTTTCAGGGCGGGAATTGGAACCACAGACTCAAACTATTGGAATACTGATCTTTCTACAAATTACAATTCTATTCTACAGATTGTACATAATCTACAGGACATCACACCTTATTGTATGGCACAGATTAAGTCAGACAATCTTGGAAAGGAGGGAATGACATTCTGACATACTGTATGGTGAAAAGGGTGCATGGGGCAAAAAAGGTTGAGAACCACTGATCTAGAGCTAGAACTCTCTTCCCCAAGAAGCTTGTTCAGTCTACTCACTCCTCATCTTTCAGTAACTGGAGAAGACCTTCTTGTCTCACAATGCATCTGAAGTAGACTTGTTCACCTGAATCTGATGCTGCAGGGCTTTTTTTAAACTCAATTTTCTGCTTCCTTGCTAGTTGTTAGATGTTATTGCTGTTTTAATGATTGTTCTACTACTAATAATAGTTTTATTGTTTTGTGACAATTTTATGTGCAACCTTCAAATGTTGCTATCTTCTTCTTTCAGTGCTTTTTCTTAAAGCAGAAGGCCAGCGCATAACAATATGTTGAAAACAATTAAGTAACAAATATTATAAATTTGTGAGAGAAGCTGTGAAGTTTCCATATTGTTTAACATAGCACTGATATATTACACTTGCTAGCAGCCATGATGGAATTGAAGGTAAATTAACTCTTATCAGTAAGATGATGACACATGCTGAGAATGTCATCTTGACTGAAGATCCAAGAACTTTGGATATTCAGCTAACATACCAGTTTAGGAGTGCTGGCGAGCATTACATGGCCTGTGACATGTATCTCAAAACAGCCCTTGCTCCCAACATTTTGCTGAGTACGTCTTCTTCCGTTCCTTAATTGTGGCTGCCCCTCTGACGTGATGGAAAATCAAAATGGCTTGATGAGATTTGGCAACATGGGAAGCACATACTGTGAATGTTTCATTTTGCTACCAGAGCTGAAGAAGCTGTTATCAGCACAAGACAGAACTGTCCATCCATATTAATTTAATTCCAAATGATTTGAATTTCTGAGTTTGGGGGAATGAGCAAAGGGCTCCTCTTTGAAAAGCAAGAATTAATCATGTTTCTATTTTCTCATCTTTAGAAAGCTTCCAAAACAATCAGTCCATTTTTAGACCCTCTGATCTTGCTTTACTGGGTTTTTTATTTGGGTTTTTTTGTTGTTTTTTTAACAACTCTACAATAGTGGGATGAATTACTTCAAGGGCAAGGTGATTGCTTACAATGCTATTCAGTGCTCAAATATGCCTAAAACCACTTGTGATCAGTTGGACTTCTCATGGCCATGATGGCTGTTCTGGCTTCCATTTAGACAACCACCACCACCACCACCACCACCACCACCACCACCAGAAACTTTTAAAGATTCTGATGATGCAATCCTATGTATGTTTCCATAGAAATCAGTCCAACTGTACTCAGCAGAGCTTGCTCTTAGGTGTTCATAGGTTTTCAGCCTGAGAGTCCTGAACATTCATTTGATGCTTCCTTCTCTTCTCATCTCAGTCTGAATGTACTGTTAGGAACGTAGGAAGCTGCCTTATATTGAGCCAGATCATTGGTCCCTCTCACCCAGTATTGTCAACACTGATTGGCAGCAGCTTTCCAGGGTTTCAGGCAGGAGTTTTTCCAGCCCAACCTGGAATTGCCAGGAATTGATCCTAGAACGTTCTTTATGCAAGCCAGGTGCTCTACGATTGAGCTACAGCCCCTTCCCATTGTTTCTCAATGTTCATGTGTTTGTGTTTATGGCCCAGGGCAGTTGTCCCTGCTGAAAAGGCCTTGAAAAACTCCAAAACTCAATTTCAGGGGCTGGGAAGTCAGCATAGCTAGTCTGTTTTATGAGTCTTTTTGTCTGTCCCACACAGAGATTTGCCTATCACACATTTTCTTGACTAGGCCTTTCCAGAAGTTGTTGTCATCATCCCTCTCTGTCACTAAGTCAAATAAAAAATCTGATCTCCTAGAATCCTGAACTGTCAATGCCAGCCTGCCTTGTGGCCCAGCAGAGATACTCAGGCTGTGTAAAATGATTCAGACTTGCTCAACTCTGATTAGAAATTTGAATAGCCAACCTTGTTTTGTACAAAACTGATTTGTGTACATTACCAGGGTTGGAACCCTTGGCCAATACTGCAGGTAATAGATTTTTAAAAAGAGGAAGACTCAGAGCTCTCTCTCATGCAATCCTATGATGCTTGGATTGAAGCACACATGGTCTCATTGGAACTGAAGCAGCTCAGAGATGCCTGGGTGAAGCACACGTGGTCTTGCTGGAGCTGATGCAACTCAGAAGTGGCCAACCTACATGTAACTGACACCATTATGGATGCTTTGAAATAGTCTGAAAAGCAGGCAACTGATAGCTGTCTACTCAGAAGTAACTTCCATTGCATTCCATTGCAGCCTCAAGCTGGTAAGTGACCGTCCCTTTATTACAGTATCCTACTTTACAGAGGACGATCTTCTATTTGAAAGACTGTCAGAGAGAGGACAGTCCTTTGTTTGGAGGCATCCTTTATTTGATGGGCCAAGTCTGGTATAAGGGTAAAGAACCATAAGAAGCCAGGAGAGCAGGTGCCTCGAACTTGGCCATCAACACTGAGTGCCTGGACAACAGACTGAGCAGGCAGGCACACCGGTCACATGGTCACAGTCTTCTCGACTATGGCGAGATGCATTGTATTTCTATTTAAGTTACAGTAATTCTTTTTAATTTTGCATTTCATCTTATCAATTAGCGTATGCACATTTTATGCAAATCAATGTCCTCTTCTGTCCTCTTTTTTGGTGATGCACATCCTCTTTTTTGGAGATGAGTAAGTAGCAACACTACCCTTTATATCATCTTCAGTCAAGGGAAGTTTGCTTCTTAGCCAGATGCAGACATTTCTTTTCTTCTTTTATGAATGAATGCTAAGCGATTCTGATTTCCCAATTAAAAACCTATTTTTATCTATTGCATAACATGCTTATAGATGTAAATCTTTAATGCTCTATCGTGCTAATGAGCAAGTTATTTTGGTTTATAAGAGAAAATGCAGTATCCCCAAATGCCTAGAGGGCAAAATGAACACCTCTTTGGGGTGGAGGTAAGTGAGAACTATTATTATTGAGTTTTTGTGATATTTTAAAGTAGAATTGGAAACTGAAGGTACAAGAAAAGAAGAATGGTAATAAACCCTGCTGGACCTCAAGGTCCCTCATACTATTAAATCAGTTTTCTAATAATAAAAATGGAGCCATTGCAACCAGATTGATGTCCTTGTCAACCAGTGACATTTTGCTTGCAATATTTTTGTACTACTACAGCTAGAGCTGAACCAAATATTCAAAGTGAACTTTGCACATAACAAATTCACTCTTGCATACTGCAAATGTAAAATGCTATGTGGATTGGCATACCTCATTTCATTCATTAAACCTCAGATGAAAACTTGTAAATCAGGTTGATGCTATTGTTTCCCCACTTCTGATTAGTGAATGAATGAATTTTTTATTATGGTCACAGACCAACTATGAATTTCTACAAAGAGCAAATATAACAAATTAGGGACAAATAGATGAAACAAATGGGTTTTAAAAGCAGGCCGACATAAATCCCCTCCCTAATTTGCAATGAAGTTTTTAAAAAAATTTGCAACCCTCCCAGTAATATAGGATGAATCATCCCTTAGGCAGAACAATACCAGATTTTCATAAGATCATCCTGGGAGAGTTCTTAGTAGAGGGAGAATCAACCTCTCACTGCAATTTCTCTACAAATTACAATACAAGAGTACATGATCAACAGAATCAGTTACTCCAATTCCATACAGACACACACAGGTGTTTGTTGGTTGGGATCTTATTAAATTGTCCGCTGAGTCATGATCTTATTAAATTGTGCTAGCAGAGACAGATACGCCATGGTAGTGGGACAACATGCCACCAAAATACAGGCCTGTGGCTCACGCTGGCTTAGCTTGTCTGAGTGTGGAAAGCTAAGCAGGGTCAGGCCTGGTTGTTACTTGGATGGGAGACCCCCTCCTCTAGTTTCCTGCATTGAGCAGGGGGTTGGACTCGATGGCCTTCATAGATTTCATAGATCATAGAGTTGGAAGGGGCCTACAAGGCCATCGAGTCCAACCCCCTGCTCAATGCAGGAAACTAGAGGAGGGGGTCTCCCATCCAAGTAACAACCAGGCCTGACCCTGCTTAGCTTTCCACACTCAGACAAGCTAAGCCAGCGTGAGCCACAGGCCTGTATGTTAGGCCCCTTGGCCCCTTCCAACTCTATGCTCTATGAATCTATCAGTCCTCCAGCCTGCATACAGAAAGCCCATTAGCCCAGGTCAGGGATAGGCAACCTGGTGCCTTCCACAGGTTTTGGACTACAACTCCCATAATCCCTGACCCTTGGCCTTGCTGGTAAGGTTTATGGGAGTTGCACTTCATCAAAACAGCTGGAGGGTCCCAGCAGGTTGCCTGCCCCTGGCCTAGGCACCAGCAACATTCCACTGGCACCTCAGAGGGAAATGGGACATGTCAGTTGCAGGCACATCCTAATGCTCTTTGTTTCCTCAACGTACCCCAGGAACTGGTGTGACCCTAGGCCAGCCCTGGAGCTGGCATAGTCAGTTCCCTCCCATTGCAGTCAACGGTAGCAAGAAAGAAAAAGCTGCACTCCCACCTCCCTGCACACAGCAGGGCACCGGAGGTGGCGTTGCTCTGCAAGCGATCTCCTCTCATTCCCTGCCATCAAAGTTAGGTAGGATTGTGCTGTAATTATTCTGCAGTTAAGACCCACTGAAATCAACGACTTAAGTCTCATTGTTTTCAGTGGGAACAGAGTGCAACTCAATGTACCTGGATCCAACCCACTGATTTTGCAGTGGACCTGCTGTAGCACCGTGCACACACACGCACGCATGCACGCATGCACGCACGCACGCACGCACGCATGCACACACCTTCGGGGAAAAGAAAGAAGCTATGCTCCTCCTGCCACTACTAAATTGGTGAGCCTCAGTCCTAAGAAAGTGTTGGAGAATTTCTCCTCCTGCTGGAGAAATTTGGTGAAGTGGTTCCACAATTTCATTGCCACAAATAGGGTGGAGAATTTCAATTGCACCCAGCTCTAGTGGTAATTCTGTTCAGTGACATGCTGAGGCATAGTCAGACAGATTGACCCCCAATTAACTACTCATTGTTCTCGAATACTTCTAAAGCTGCTGTTCCTACCACGTGTGCTTAGCCTGAAGAGCTACAGTAATACCTTGGATTGCAAGCATAATTTGTTCCGGAACCATGCTTGTAATCCAAAACACTCTTATATCAAAGAGAGTCTCTGGCGGGCGTGAGCGGGCCCAATTTCGGCCCGCTACACCCGCTCGAGGTGAGCGGTTACATCCCTGCTTGTATTGCAAGACGTCGCTTGTTTATCAAGTCAAAATTTATTAAAAATTTTTTGCTTGTCTTGCAAAACGCTCTCAGACCAAGTTACGTGCATTCCAAGGTATTACTGTACTTCTGAGGCTAGTTGCTGCCCAGAATTGTGGACCACCATTCCAGACTCTTGCCTTATGTCCCTGTGGCCCTTTCCCTCATTTTATTGTAAGTTATGTCTTCTTCCTGCCCACCATTTTGTGTACCCTAATCAAGGTGTAAAAAAGGCGGCAGTGACAAATGTCTCCCAAACACGATTGGACTTGAAGAGAAGTCAGATTGCAAACACTTGGCACCACTGTAAAAGAGAAGTGGATTATTATCAGTGCTATTAGAATATGTTTGCCCAAGCCAGATTCTGGGGAAATCACAATGCCAAAACTTTGCAGAGCAGAAGCTTTTGAATGGTGCTAGTTCCTGTTTCAAGTCTGCCCACAAAGTGTAAATCAGGGGTACAGAACCTCAGGCCTGGGAGACAAATCCAGCCCTCCTGGGGGCCAAATCTGGCCATGCATACTGGCCACCAGTACAAAATCCAGCCCTCCTGGGGGCCAAATCTGGCCATGCATACTGGCCACCAGTACAAAATCCAGCCCTCCTGGGGGCCAAATCTGGCCATGCATACTGGCCACCAGTACAAAATCCAGCCCTCCTGGGGGCCAAATCTGGCCATGCATACTGCTGGCCAGTTTGACCCTGTTCTTGGGCTGGTCTTTCAATGTGAGAGGGGAAGAAAGCAGTTCTGTGTCAGAGGTTTGCTGTAATTTGTCTGTTAGAGCATGCCACTTGGGTTGTGATGGCAGTTCTTCACACATTACAGATGACTAAGGGCACAATGTCCTCTGCATGTGAAAAATGCATAGACAGAAAAAAATTAAATGGAAAAAAAGTCCTACTACAATTCCCAGCATTCCCCAGCCAGCTGTGCTGGGAATTGTAGGACTTCTTTCTGTCTAAACATGCATAGGATTGCACCTTAGGTTTCCTTGCCCTCAAAGTGCACTTTGTTAAGGGCACTCAGAGGTGATGATGTGGGCTGCAGGCAACACTGGCAATGCCTTGTTAGGTTCTCTTGAGCCCAAGGTTTCTGAGTACACAGTAATAGTAATTGAACTGGGAGAGGAGACTGATGGAAGTGAGAGAAGGAAGGGGGAAGAAAGCTAGCTAAATGTAGAAAGCTGGGATGGAATGGAACTATACTAAGAATTCCTTTTTTAAAAACCTTGGGGTTGACTTTGAGATGATTTCCCTCAAGAACAAAGAAAATAGGAGGGGAGCTGGTGGGGATGGCACGGCATTAATTTCCCACTGTTGGGGTTTTGTACAGAATTGCAGAGTGCAAAGGAGTTTTGTGTGCATGCCTTGGGCAGAGGCCCATAATGTTTATGGACACTAATGAAGGTTCATGTTTTGACCGGCAGTGGCAGAGCTCTTTGGCACTGAGCTTTCCCTTGCAGGGACTCTTGGTTGCCCAATTATAGGATTACAATAGGAGCTATGTATAGAGCATCTATGTAGGCAATCTGGTGCCCTCCAGATGTTTTGGACTGCAGCCCCCATGATCCCTGGCCATTGGCCATGATGGCCGGGGCATAAGGGAGTTGTAGTCCAAAACATATGGAGGGCACCAGGTTGCCTACCCCTGGTATAGCGAGGCATTTGCATATACAGTAATACCTTGGATTGCAAGTAACTTGGTTTGAGAGCGTTTTGCAAGACAAGCAAATTTTTAAATATTTATTTATTTATTACTTGATATACAAATGACATCTTGCAATACAAGTACTGTAGTACGGCTTAAATTAAAAATCTCTGTACAAATTTTTTTTGGGGGATTTCGTTTTGATATAAGAGTGTTTTGGATTACAAGCACGTTTCCAGAACGAATTATGCTCTCAATCCAAGGCATGACTGTATCCGGAGGTCTCACAAGCATAAGCCAATCCTTGTGTACACTGTAAATCAGCGATGCTGAACTGCAGGCCTGTGGGCCAAATCCAGCCCACCTGGGGGCCCAATATGGCCTCCAGCATTCCTCAGATGGCCTCTCCCCTGACCTCCCTTCCTTTCCACCAACCCCTGATCATTGGGTGGTTTCCCAACTTTTCTGTAGTTCCGGGGGGGGGGGAAGGGGGGGGCTTCTAAAAGGCTGAATTGCCTAAGGCTTAATTACTGTCATGCCCTACCTGGAGGAGGATTCTTCAGATGAAAAACAGAACAGGAGGGGGAGAGCCAGCATAATGGGCCCAAGCCAGATGAGGAACTAGAGGCTTCAGCTGCCAGCCTTCCCCTGGAGCCATCAGAAGATCAACCTGGCCCCTCCCATGCTGTGCTTGAACTCCCCTAAATGCAGGAATCAGGGCCTGAGATAATTCATCCCTCTGAATGGCTTAGGCTTGGCTCAAATGCAAGCAGCAAAAGAACGAAGGCAAACATCCCCGCATGGAGCCTCCCTTAAAAGCAACACACTGACCTAATTATCCAGCTGAGCTGATTTATGGCCAGCTATGAATAGGTCCAGCTGAGGTCAGCCTGCCACTGCAAACAACAGTGTTCGAACTTTGAGCTTCAACTTGATTGCACTGGACTGGACAGACTCCTAGATGCTTGGCTGCTCCTTTGGACTATGCTGTTGGACTCCCCCTGACTGGGGGAGGGGCCTATTGGACTCCCCCTTGATGCTTGACAAACACAACTGACTCCTGTGCACTGAACCTTGGAATGCCTTGACCGTGCCTCTGCTCTCTCCTGCTAAGTATAATTGGAACTCTCATGTAAGACTCTGGACTGACCTGGTTGCTCTCTTTTGTTATTTCCCGAACTTAACTAAGCCGTGACTGGGCACTTGCTGGCCTAGGAGTAGGACAATTACTGCCTATGGCCATACCACCCTGAACATGCCCAATCTTGTTTGATCTTGAAAGCTAAGCAGGGTCGGGCCTGGTTAGTACTTGGATGGAAGACCGCCTGGGAATACCGGGTGGGGTGCTTAATTACTGGAAGTAAGAGCTTTAAGCTAAAAATATGCGGATATTTCTGGCACTTTGGGCCTGTCCCCTTTTGCCTTCATTCTCACCCACCATTGGAATGCAGGCCCCAAGAGCTTCTCCATAATGGAATTCAGCCCATGGACTAGAAGCAAGGACATTAGTAAAGCAAGGGCATCAGCTAAATACTGTGCTGCCTTGCTGTGGTTCCTCAAGCCTCTGTTTTTATGCACCTTCCTATTTATTTATTATTGATTGATTATATTTATACCCTGCCATTTTTCCTGCAAGGAACCCAAGGTGGCTTATATAATCTTCCTCCTCCTCCTCTCCATTTTATCCCCACAACAACCCTGTGAGGTAGGCTAGGCAAAATGGAGTCATGAATGAGATATATGTAAAATGGTCTTGAGGCTGAGTTCTTCAGTAACCATGTGTAGATGCCTCCAACCCTACGGATCCATGTTTGCTGCTCTGGAACTCTCTGTGTTTTGTACCATGCCTGTCCCTCTGGCCCACTTGGTTTGACAGCCACATCCTGGAACCTGGTGGCCTGCAGCCTGGCCCATACTGAGGTCTGAGAGAAAGATGGTCTAGGTGAGACAATCAGGGCAGAACTGAATGGAGCTCCCATTTCATCACTGTGGAGAAAAAGCTGGAACAACATTGTTAGGCAAAGCTGTTATCCTTTTGCACAGGAAGTGTGGGCAGGAAATGTTCCCGACAGATGAAGGACATGGACAGTAGGGGATTTTAATTTTCCTTCCAGTATGGTAGATATGAATTTGGAATTGATGCAGAGAGTGCCTTCAGGTTGGAAGTTGCATTCCTAAACAAAGAGTAAGCTGAGATGAGGTCATTCAGGTCCCACTCAAGATGTAGTGAAGAATGACAAAAGATATGTAATCTGTTCTTAATATATATGTACTAGTATTTGCATTTTACGGTTTGCCATACAAAATCAAGACCATTACAAACAAGAGAAAATAATGAATAACTGAAATTTCATTGCTGTCCTCATCTAACACTATAGCATTGAGGGGGCTGGGTAATTAATGGCTCATCCTCCTCCTCCTCATCATTTGAATGGTGATGATGATGAAGCAAATGAGCAGTACAGCACTAGATATTAACTAGTATGTTGTAACATGTGTTTGATAATAAATAGCCTACTTTATGAGATGCATCAAACCACATACTCTAAGAGGTGCCTCAACACTTTCTTTTTGCTGCTGCAGACTGATATAGCCAATGATCTGGAACATTATGACAGATCATTAAACTTGCAAGCAAATGCATTCTGTTTGAATGTTTATATTAAGCAATTAAAAGCAGTGAAGTTTGTTACTATCCCTCATTCCCACCATAATCGATAATAAAGGCAGTTCCCCTCCCTTCCATCCCACCTCCACACAATACAGCCACCATTTGGAAGTTGTTTGGTGTAATTTTGAAACTTCCTTTGCTTGGCAGTAGGGCCCAATCCCGCATAGCAAGCCGGAACACAGCACCCAAATGGAGGCATTTTACAGTTGCCACCTTGTATTTGCTATGTCATGAGAACCTGCCTTTTCCTAAGCCTGCTGCTTCTCAGGTTTCCCCTTGATGTGATAAATATCGGGTAGGTCAGGCTTCGAGAGTGTCCAAGTCCATACTCCATCCTCTACCCCAGGGGCCACATATGCCCCCCTGCTCTTAAGTGCGCCCCCCCCCGCTGCCACCAAATTTGCTGCTGTGACAGTGGCTACAGCAGCAGCAAAACAGTTGGCGGTTTGCTGCCAAATTTGCAAATGCAACTCTAGCCTAGAAAGGCCAAATATAGCTTTAAAGCAGTGTTGTCCAACCTTGGGCCCCCAGATGTTTTTGGCCTACAACTCCTGGCATGCCCCAGCCAGCTATGCTGGCTGGGGCATGCTGGGAGTTGTAGGCCAAAAACATCAGGGGGCCCAAGGTTGGACAACACTGCTTTAAAGGCTTGTTTCCAAGTGACACTTGGCCATTTCAGGTGACCGTCACAGTTTGCTGCTGAAATTTGGCGGCAAACATCTAACTAATTGGCTGGTGACTCCAATGTCAGTGGCACAGTTTATCCACTCTGGGCTGTTGTCTGAACTTTTAAGGAGCTATCCATGGTGCTGAACCTTAAAAAAAAACTGGGCGTGTGTGTGTTCAGCACCATGGATAGCTTCTTTAAAGTTCAGACTGGATACTCCACCCCACTGACATTGGAGCCACCAGCCTCCACTGCCTCCAACTGTTTGGCTGCTGCAGCCACCACTAAATCCAGCAGCGGTGACGATGTAGCCCCTGGGGTGGGGTGGGTCCCGGGGGCTGAAATTGGGCTCCAGAGCCTCCGAAGTTGCCCACCACTGCGCTACACCATACTGGTGATGAGGCTGATCAGGGCCAGCCCAAGATATTTTGCTGCCTCAGTCAAATGACACCCCCACCCTGCCCATTCCATGTACAGAAGTCAACTGGACTGGCAGCTGAATCTTACTTCAAGAGCGGTGATAGGAAGGCCTCTTCCATTACACCTAAGGGCAGCAGCCTTGCTTAGTGGGCAAAGATCAGGCTGTGAGATATGCACTGCTCTGTCCTCCAACAGAGGGGAATGGCAAGACAAATGTTCGGGGGGGGGCTACCACTGCTGCTCCCTACACACACACACACACACACACACACCAGTATGCACTGCCTGAGGTGGTTATCTCACTCTGCCCAATCGTAGGGCTGGCCCCCGCCATGTCTGGTACTAATGAAATCTAAGTGGCACCTCCATGATCAGAGACACATTGCCTCTGAGTATGGGGGTGCCACTTACATTCCATTGCATCTATCAATGGCTATTAGTCATGATGAGCACATGGAAGCTCCCTGCTCCATACCAGTTGCTGAGAATGGGGGCAGGGGAGGGGGTGGAAAAACAGCAAGAAAAACCTCTCGCCTTCGAGTTCTACTTGTGCCTTTCTGGAAATATCTAGTTGGCTACTGTGGGAAGCAAGTTGCTGGAGCCAGGCCTATGTTTCGATCCAGCAGGGCTCTTCTTCTGTTCTTCAAAGGTTTCTTTTCTTTTCATTTTCTCCTGTTCATCTCTGTCTTTATTTTTTTGTACACCAAGAGAACTACACATTGTGTCAAATGTTTCCTTTTGACTGTCCTGAGCTTCTTGCCAATCAACGTCATAGGGTGACCCCACATTCTGGTATTATATGAGTGGGGAAAACTTTTTCTCTCTGCTCCAGAATTGTATACGGCTCAATTGTATTGATCATTCCTTCCTACATGTTGTTTTCACAGATGGGCAGAACTTGCAACAACGCTCCTTTCTCGTTGGATTGTAGCTTTGGAAGCTGCCCTTAGTGGATCTTGTTGATGCTCAGCCTACATCAGAGCGATTATTTCAGAATCATTTCAAGCCCCAAGAGGTGTTTTTGTGTCTTGCATATTTTCCACACATCCATATCAGTCAAAGGTTGTTCTGGTGTGAGCAAAAGTTCTCATTTTATTGGCTTTGGGGGGGGGGGGGGAAACCGCCCCCTCCCACATCTTGCAGAATGTGCTTAATGATTATCCAGCCTGTCAGGGTGGGGGGTTTCTGAAAATCTGCTGTCAGTTTGGTGCAGATCTTTAGTAATTGATAGTTTTGCTAATTAAGAACTGGCATATCTTTCTCCTGTGATGTGCTGCCTTCAGTTTGGATCAATTTGTGGATTGGTTTTATCTTTAAAAGTTAATTGTTGAACATTTGTGGTAATGAACTCAATGTCTTGACAGGATATTTGGCAGCCATGAAGATAATAATATAACTGTATCTGACGTACTGGAGATAAAACCAGCAGCTTATTGAGAAGTTCATTGTCATAACTGTCAATTCACTGCCCACTGCAGCTGTCTCTACATGCCACGTGCAATCATGATGCACGTGCGTGGAGTCCTGGCCACAATACAATACACATTGACGCATACTGAAGTCCATTGAAATCCATGGACTTGACGCTGCATTGGATTGTGGCCCCTGTGTTTCTCTGTGTAGATTCAGGGCTGAGCCAAGCTGGCTTGGTATCCCAGACTGCTGGTATTCAACTAGTGAGTTACACCCTGCTCAAACATTTACCACACCACCACCAGCACCATTTAAAAAGTTCATTGTTGTTGTTGTTATTGTTGTTGTTGTTTTAAAGAAGAGAGAGGGAAGATGATAACACTCAGGCAAACATGTATGGTAAAATATAATAAACTTTAAAAGTGGGTTTCATGTTACAGGCTGAGGTACGCAACAGTGGAAGATTCATGCTTAAGACAAAATAGGTGCTCTGCATTCTAGCCCAGAGCCAATTTTTCCACACCCCCCACGTCCACCTTATGGGTACAGGAGTGATTGATATTTCTTTAGGTGTCCAAGCCTGGCTGGCTCACTGTCTTTCTTGCTTGCTGAGGACAAACTTCAGTTCTGGACAGTAGTCTAAGAATTAAACTTAGGGGGAAAACACTAGTGCACACCTGAGGTGGGCAAGCTGTGTGGAGCATGGCACTCTCCATGTGGCCTGGGGAGCCCCACCCCACTTTCCCCAGTGTATCAGCCATCAGCTGGGCAGTGGGGAAAAGACCACAATTCTGGCACTGCTATTAGCAACATGGGGACAGCGATCAATGCGGTCGGGGGCTTTAGCCTCACCTGTGATCCTGATGCAACCAAGATGGTTGTTTCTGGCCTGCACTACTAATAGCAGCAGGGAAATAGCAGTCTTCATCAGGACCACTGGTGTGTGTGTGCATGCCCATCTGCCTCCTTACCACTTAGAGATATATTTTATATCAGGTAAGTGACATACACATTGATGGACAGTGTGATCCAATGTGGCTGCCCGTAACCCTCTGAACTTGGAGGGTTAAAGGCATCCTATTGAGGGCGGGAGGAGTGCAGAGGTGAAGGTTGTCTCCATGCTCTTCCCACCCTGAAAAGCACTTAGATGGCCAATTTCAGCCATCAAAGTCTTTCACCCCTACTCACGAGGATGACAGGCTGAGGCACTGCCAAGATACATTGGAGCCTCACTCCTCTTCTCCTCTCCTCTCCCTGCCCCCTCCCACCCAACGCTGGCTCCGAGGTTGTTCTTCCAACCTCAGAGCCACAGCCAGCACAGAAAGAACCACGCCAGCTGTGAGGGTGGAGAGAGGGTGCTCCAAGGTCAGAGTCCCAGCTCTGACCACAGAGCGCATTTCCAAGGCTGGAGCTGGGACTTCGACCTCTCCTATGCACATCCAGACAGCATCTAGCAGCCATAGGATTGTGCCCTAAATAAATAAATAAATAAGAAACTGGAGAGGAGTGTCCTTGCCCACTCTTGGCTTTGGGCTCACCCACCAGCACCAGCAGTATGTGGGTCCGGACCACATTCCCATGTGTGGTTGGCTGTTGACCCTGAAAAGTCTGCCCACCTCTGCTCTAGGAGTTCCACATGGTAGATGGAAAATTTGTTGTGATCCTCTTTTCTAGCTCACACTAATTATGTAGGCATCCATTTTTATGTTGAAGGAAAGGGGATTTGTGCCTTTGGCATTCATGTCTGGTACGTAAGCCCATTTGATTCTATATTACAATAATCACTTCACCTGCAGTGAGCTGGACAGATATATAGTTACTCCTGAGGAATAATCACATGAGGGTCAGAAATAAATACCGTAAGTGGAAATTCTTCCCCAAATGAACCCTCTACAAATACAGACCTCAGGCTACCTATTGATTTGTGGAGTGTATTCCTCAAGGAACATGCAGAAGTCTTAGTACCCTTATCTTGTGATCTTGCTGATAACTACGGTATTTTGCAGCATTTCCATTTTTAGTTTTGGGTTTCATGTTGCAGTTCTGAGTTATTTTACCCAAATGCAAGAAGCTTTGATGTTATACAAGTTAGGTAGAAATATTTTTAAATGACAAACTAAATCAATTAAAAAAAATTAAAAAAATAAAAATAAAAGTGTCACAACGACCAATCTGACAAGGACTTAAATTCCTTCCTGTGCTGTCCTTTGGCAACCAGTGATCAAAGAGTTGCCCTGTAGTTTCCCTCCTTACATAAGTCTTGCACTCTATTTTTCTGCATTCAAATTATCACTGACATTTTCCAGGAAAAAGACACATCTGTTGCAGTGACTTAGCAGGATCATCTGGCAAGCTTCTCTCTTCAGCGTTCCGTCACCTGCTAATAAGAGAAGCTGTCATTCTGTTATTACATTTGTGCTACAGACTCTCAACATATGTCTGTCAAAAATAAATTACTTAGTAGATAGTAAAGAGACAACACTCCTCTTCCCCCTCCCCAACTTCTTTACTGAAACATGTGATGTTCCTTCTAAAATATAAAAATCTAGTTAGTTGCAGCTAAGAATCCCTAGCCCAAAGATGGAGAACCTCCTTCAGCCAGAGGGTCGAACTCAGTTTCAGAGAAACTCTCAGAGTCTGTATTCCAGTGGTGGGCAGGGCCAAAGGCAAAAAGGGAGGAGCCAAGAACAAAAGAGAACCAAAATACAAGCATATTTAACTTAAAAATCTCTTACTACCAGTAACAAGCGGTATTTCAACCTTCTTGAATGGGGCGGGGGAGGTGCAAAAGGTGGGAAACCACAAACACTCCTGCCTTAGGATGGTGACTTACGAAGATGCAAGATACAGCCTGCGTAGAAGTACACAGTTCGGTCTCCCAAATATCTTTAGAAAACTGGGGGATAGATATGAATGAATGCAGTTTGGAAGCCTGGTTCAGCACAAGTGACAAATATTTGGGTGGAGCTCCTGAGTCCATAGTCACCACTGGCCAGCCACCTACTGCTTGGAGGACATCCTACCATTGACGTAACCTTTGCTGTGGTTAGTCTCACAGTGGAAAAGGCTCCCTCCAGATGTTCATATGTCTTCCTCTATTCCAGGCATAGGTGCCCTCCAGAGGTTTTTGACTACAACTCCCATCAGTCCCAGCCAGCATTGTCAGTGATAATGAATTATGGTAGTTGTAGTTCACAACTTCTGGAGGGCATCAGTTTGCCTACCCCTGTACTATTCCCTTAAAAAAATATTACTGAAAACATTTTCTTGCGGCCCCATTCTTGATTTTTACGCATACCTCAGTTTGTCTGTCACCCCTTCCTTTCCGTTCAACCTTTTCAAAATGTTATTTTTTTTATGTGTTTTACAGTATTTTATAATAGAGCAATTCAAGTGCTAATTATATTTTGTGAAGTAAGCTGAACAAGAACTACCAGAGGTTATCTACGGTAATAAAAAAATAATAATAGCAAAAATGGTGTCAAATATTCTTCCATGCACCATTGTAATGTTACACATTTTATCCACATTGAAGCATTATACAAGAAAGTGATTGCATTTAGAAAGTTCTTTAATGTATTTCTTTAACATTATAAAATTAGAGATCTTAATGAAAGGAGAGAATTTTAAATAGGTTACATTTACATTTAACTTTATTATTTTGGATCTAGATTTAGTCACGCTTAGAGTAGACCCACTGAAATCAAAGATACCTAATTTGGTTATGACTAACTTAAGTCCCATTCATTTCAAAGGCTCAAGTCAGACCGTACACTAAATCAGCCTTCCAGATGTTTTTGACTGCAATTTCATGCTGGCTGGGGGATGCTGGGAGTTGTAGTCCAACACATATGGACAGCACCAGGATGGGTAAGGCTGTGGTGAGCCATGGTTAAGGAAACCTAACTATACTTCTGTGTGCTGTCTGTATTGACAGACTATGGTTTGTGGTTGGCTGGGGAACCAGAATCAGTAAACATGGTATATTGGTATATAGTGGTTGTGAACTTGTGACTCATGCTAACTGTGGTTTTGGTGTGATGCCTTCATTGACAAAGCATAGTTATGTGTCCTCTCTGGAGGCTGCCACACCTAGAAACAGGAGTGCTGAGAAGATGGAAAACAAAAACAGACAAGCAGGTCAAAACCATGCTGTTTAACATCTACGTAAAATTGCTCAGTAAGGTCATCCAGCAATTTGGGGTAAAGTATCATCAATATCCAGTTCTACTTATCCTTTTCATCAGATCCAGGACAGGCAGTTGATCTTCTGAATTGGTATTTGAGATCAGTGTTTGAACTTAAAGGTGCATAAACTCAATACAGAGGAGAGGGAGGCACTGTTGATAGGCAGTTCATCTGACACATGGGGGGTGATGTTCAACCTGTTCTGGATTGAGTTGCACTTAATCTAAAGTAGGGCTGAGCAACTTGTGGCCTTCAAGATGTTTTGGCCTACAACTCTTATCATCTCTCACCATTGGCTATGCTGGCTAGGGCTGGTGTAGACCAAAGCATCTGAAGGGTCACAAGTTGTCCACCCTCTAAATGATTATGTTCACAGCTCTTGAGATTAAAAACCAAGAGGTTGATTTTTGTGCGGGTCATTTGACCATAATAAATTTTCAGTCAATCAAGAGAGTGATTTTTCTGTTGGCCACAGAGATTCTAGAAAAACAGCCACTCTCCCACAACCTGTTATTAACCGCTCAAAATTTGCTTCACCGGTGTGTGAAAGATTGTAGGCAGGGCAGCACATAGATTTTCATAGATCATAGATCAGTGATGGCGAACCTTTTTGAGCCCGAGTGCCCAAACTGCAACACAAAACCAACTTATTTCAAAGTGCCAACACTGCAATTAAACCTGAATACCGAGGTTTTAGTTTTAGAAAAACAACTCATACAGTTGTCCGAACTAATTAACATCTTTTGTCTTAAAAGAAAAACACAATAACAGAGTTTTCAACGATACAATTTTTTGTTGAAAAAAAAATCAACTCAAAAAATTATTATAGTACTACATTGTACACATAGCCTGAAGGGAATTTATACAAACTTTTAAAATAATTAGGCACATGTATTTTTGGATAAGGGATTCTCAACTTGTATTATGATTATATGCCAGACTGAAATTGTATGGGGCAAGCTTTACCCCGGGTCCTTTCCCTGCTTCTACAGGTGTCGGATTAGTAAAAGTAGACGTCAACCTGTACTAGGATGAGCAAGATAAACAAGAAAACTAAACGTGCTTAACACATTTTAAACACTTTATGTCTTGGACTGCAAACACTGCATTAGGTAAAAGTTTGCATTGGGCATGCTTTTGCACAATTAATGTGATTTTTGCTATTGCATGCATGCTGATAATTTGTCAAACCTTGGCTCATACTCCGTTAGTTTGAGAGCAACACATGCAGCACTCAGGTCAACGGTTAGGGCTTTACATCCAAGCCATGCTCTGTGCATCATTCTTCAAAATCTTTTAAATGTGATAACAATGTAGAAAATAATTCTGTAACAGGAATTCTAGAATAAAATCATTCTGTTCCACACTGTGAGAAAGAACAAGATCATTAGTGTTTTGCAGAAGGGGACAGTCTTTTCGCGATCTAGTGACCAATGGCTCGAGTGCCCACAGAGAGGGCCCTGCGTGCCAGCTGTGGCACCTGTGCCATAGGTTCACCATCACTGTCATAGATCATAGAGTTGGAAGGAGCCTACAAGGCCATCGAGTCCAACCCCCTGCTCAATTCAGGAAACTAGAGGAGGAGGGGTCTCCCATCCAAGTAACAACCAGGCTTGACCCTGCTTAGCTTTCCACGCTCAGACAAGCTGAGCCAGCTGAGCCACAGGCCTGTATCTCCACATGGTGCTCCCAGTATCAATCCATCCAAGCCATTGGAAGAGTCTTGCCAAGCCATCACCCACCCAGCGCCTAAACCGCCCTTTTCCTCCCAAGCGAATCCGCCATACTTACCAGTCCATGGTGTCCTCTCCATGCTTACCAGTCCATGGTGGCCTCTCCCTCAGTCCTCCTAGGATGCCAGAGATGTGCTGCCTGCCTTAAATGTTCATGTGTGTGTAGATTTATGTGCATGTGCCTCAGAGAAAAGATCCACCTACCACCACCACCCCAACTAAGGGCCGGTGTCAGGGTAGGCATGGTTGGGCATCTCCTGAGTAGCCACACCCCAGCAGGGCCCACAGACAAGAGCTCCTGGGCTTGCTCCTCCTCTTCACCGTTGCAGCCTTCTTGTTCACCTGCCTCTCACTCTGGCCCAGACAATTTTGGTGGTGAGAAGGGGGAGCAGTAGATGCCATGGCTTGCTTGATCACCGGCTCCTTGCCTGGCAAGCAAGCAAGCGGTAGCAATGATGAGAAGGAGGATGAGAAGCAAGAGCATGTCAGTGACAGTAGCGGTGAGAAGGTAGGCTCACTGCGGGAGGGGGGGGGTCCATTGAAGGCATCTTACCCAAGAGCCCTCCAAAACCTGGAGCCAACACTGACCCAACTCTGAAATGTAACTTCTATTGGCCTGGGAAGCATGAAGAATGTGAAACCTAGCAATTTACACTTTACAGCAATTTATTAAGGCATTCCCCAAATGGCAAAATAGAGGACAAAACAATAATTAATCAGGGGCAGTCCGTGGCAAATAGGGGCAGCTGGAGCATCTGGGCAAGCTGTCTTTCAGGGAAACTTGTCCTCTGTTACTGGTCTTCTCATTGGAATGCCCTCCCTAAAGTGGTATACCTGGCACCTAATTAATTTACAATCTTTTCAGCACCAAGTTAAGATGTTTTTAAAATTTATTTTTATTTTTACCCAGGCATTTTATTTATGTAAAACATTTATGAATTCCACCCTCCATCTAACAGGCATCTAGGACACTATACAATAAAAATATACCATTAAAAACTCCACACCATAAAACAATGCAGAAGCACAACTTTAAATATAATACAGCTAAAATTAAAATTGGAGAGTGAGAGAAAACATGAAACAGCATTAAAATCTTGACAAAAGAAAATAGTGTTTCTTGCCCTTCTAAAGAAGTAATGAGGAAGCCAACCTCAACACTCTTAAGAGAGAGTTCTGCAGTTGGGGTGCTGCTACTGCAAAGGCCCTGTCTGGAATACCCAGCAACCTAGCCTCTCAAAGTGGTGAGACGTATAACAGGGCCACCAATAATGGTCATAGATTTTGGTCAGGTTCATACGGGAGGAAGTGGGCAGTCATTTTAATTTGTACAGCTTTTCAGTCTGCCTGTGCAATGGAAGATGTTCTTTTATATTTGGCTGTGGGATTTTAGTTTTATTGTATTTATTTTACAATAATTGGCTATTTATATCGTATACCACCCTGGAAACTCTTGTGATGAAGGGTAGTATAGAAACGTTTTAAATAAAATAAATCAAGGGTGGAACTACTGCTAAGCTTTTGGAAGCACCCAGGATTCCCTCGAATACAGATTGAAAACCACTCATTCAGAGGGAAGCTTAAACATGTCTACAGAGCTCCCTGAATACCTGCAAATCTTTCAGCCCTGATATGTTTGATGTGGCAATGGCATAATATGATTAAGATGACATGTCCATAGGTGCTTTCCAGACTTAGTTCCCAGCAAGTCATGCGGGCTCACCTCCATCACTCAGAATGTTCTAACATGATTTTAGAGAAAGGAAAGATCCACTGAAGCTGTAAAACATGTGTGTAGCCAGAGTCCAATATATTTTTAAAAAACCCACAAAGCCAAAGAGCATTACATTCAAGAGACAGGAGGGGGCACCCTAGGAATAATAAAATATTTGGGAAGCAAATTGCAGAATGGGCTGTAAACAGCTTTTTAACCTGCTTTGATGAACATTCTTTCCACATAAAGCTGTGAGAACAGTGTATTAAGAAGTAGAGCTGTTGCATAAGGGAATTATTTGAGATGCCTTATAAAAAGGGGGGGACGACAACATTTCCTGCAATTGTTTAGCATGACCACAAATAGCAAAGTAAAGGCACGGAGGAGCTCCTGAGTCCCGATCTCCTTTTTATAACTCCCCTCAGATTTTGTGGATGACATTTAAAGCATCTGGGCCAGGAGTGGAGAAGCTGTTGTTGGACTCCAGATGTTGTTGGGACTCCAGCTCCATCAGCCCTAGCCAGCACAGGACAATGGTCAGGGATGATGCAAATTGAACTACAGGCCTGAGGCTTATGCTGGCTCAACTTGTCTGAGTGTGGAAAGCTAAGCTGGGTCAGGCCTGGTTGTTACTTGGATGGGAGACCCCTCCTCTAGTTTCCTGCATTGAGCAGGGAGTTGGACTCGATGGCCTTGTAGGCTCCTTCCAACTCTATGATCTATGAAATCTATGAAACATCTGGAGGGCCAGAAGTTCCCCATCTGTGATCTAGCCTGATCAGCTCCAGAGGATGACAGGGATGCTGTAATTCTAGTTTTAGAAGCATTTTTTTTTCACCCCTGCATGACTAGTGGCACCTGACAATACTAAAGGTACAGGAGCCCATTACATCTGATTCTAAATTTAGGGTGGCCATGTGTCCTCTTTTATGGAGGACTGTCTATCTGAAGGGCTTCCAGAGGACTGTCCTCTATTTGAAGGTGTCCCTTAGTTGAAGGGCTGTCCGGTCCGATTCTGGTTTAAAGATAAAGCACCGTCAGAACTGTTGCCCATCCACAGGGAGCACCTGCACAGCAGACTGAACAGGCAGGCACACCGGTCACCCGATCACAGTCTTCCACACTATAGTGAGATGTACTGTATTTCTATTAAAATTATAATAATAATTTCCAAATTTGCACCTATACATATAAATCAACATATGCCAATCAGAAGCCTCTTTAGTCCTCTTTTTGGCAATGCATTTCCTCTTTTTGCAGGGATGGGGACTCGGACTCCAGGACTCGACTCGTGAGTCAGACTGAGTCCCCCCTCTGACTCAAGTCCCACTCGAGTCCCAATATTTTTAATGGGACTCGAGACTCGACTCGGGACTCGAGACCAAGGACTCATGTTCCAAAATCGTGTTCCTCAAATGCAACATGGATAGGTTTTAGGAAGTACAGCAAGTTTATTTTTTAAAATCATTTTCCTAAAATGCAACCTTTCAGACATTTTGGGTTTGGCTGCCTCTGCCTGCCTGTTTGGGGTTCCCTGCCTCCTCTGTCTGCCTGGTCTCTTCTTAACCAGTTCCACAGTTTGAATTGTCCAAGACAAAGGCCTCTGCCTGCCTGCTTCAGGGTTCCCTGCCTCCTCTGCCTGCCTGGTTATTTTGGGTTTGTCTGCCTGGTCTGTTCTTGCCAAAATCAGTCGCAGAGTTTTGAGATAAAAAGGCACACTTGTGCCTAGAATTTATTTAAGCCACACATCTGAAGTAGCCTTATTTTGTTGGGGGGAAAACCCCATTGAAATTAATAGGGACTCGTGGAGTCAGCTTTGGGAGTGACTCGGGACTCGTGAGTCACCATTTTGGACCAAGGACTCGGACTCGAGACTCGGGTCCAAAGACTTTGTGACTCGACTCGTGACTCGAGACCAAGGACTCTTCAACATCCCTGTCTTTTTGGCCTTTATAAGTGGCCACCCTAGTCCTAAATATAACAGTAGGCAGTCATAGCTAATTAGCATATCCTAGTAAGCACAAGGTAAACAAAATATGTGTCCATGAAAATATAGTTTGTGAGGGATGGGTTCATAACAACTATTACAGCTATAGTTATTATTACTGTCTTTACCCTGTTTTATATCCCTTTCCATCATTTACCTCTGCAAATCACTTGCACACTGAAACAGAAATGAAAATGAAATACGTGGAGAACACTACAGTCTCTGGTGTGGCAGCTTAACTACCGTACATTACAAATGCATTTAATACATTGCTTTTGTAGAGTAAACTAAGCTTACTTAAACCCCATGCTCATTCATCAGCAGTGTGCAAATTTAATATGGACACATAATTACAGTATATCAGACCCAGTTTAGCCATGGTATAAGTTCCCCTGAATTATTTAATACCTTATATTCCTACCTATGCATCCCTAAATCCATTCCCCGTAGTTGTTTCACATGGAATGAGGACCTAAGTACTCATCACTTCAAATGAGTCACTTGAAGCAATGTCAGGCTTTTTAAAAAAAAAATAATTAAAACCGGGCATGGGTCCCTGATCTGGATTGGGACCACAGCACACATGGAGGGGTGTCAACCCTCCCCTCCTCCACCACAATCCTGAAAAAACTCCCCCCCCCCCCGCAGCAAATAGCAATATGCTATGATTATTGTGGGGTGTTTTTTTAGTATTCCTATTTTGCAGCATGTGCGTGCGTGCACGGGTGCATGGGTGGGGTTTCCAGGATCATGGCAAGGGAGGGAAAAGTTAAATCTCCTCTCTGTGCATGCTGTGGCCCCAATCTGGATCCTACCCACCCACCCCTGGCTTGGTTTTAATTTTTTAAAAGAACTGATGTCACTTCAAAGGACATATTTAAAATATTAGACCCTTAGTTTGCTCAGGCAAAGCTAAAAAAAAATAATAGCTCAATTGCTGGCATTTCCTGCCCAGCCTGGGACAATGACAAAAAAGTAGCCAGTCACCAGTTTGCTATTAGCACAGTCCAAACATCTTCCCACAATCTTAGCATGATAGCTGTGAATTAAACTGGAAGCAGGAAAACTAGAACTGCAGCAAAAGCCAAGAGTATTGTGGCACCTCAAAGACCAGCAAAGTTATTATATGGCATAAGCTTCCATGGACTAGAGTCCCCTTCATCAGATACATTTCATAGATCATAGAGCTGGAAGGAGCCTACAAGGCTATCGAGTCCAACCCCCTGCTCAATGCAGGAAACTAGAGGAGGGGTCTCCCATCCAAATAATACATAGGGTTAACTCTTCATGCAAGTGATGAAGGAACTCTTGACCATGAAAGCTTGTGCTGTAATACGACTTTGAGTCTCTACCCCAGGGGTGCAGAACCTTTTCAGCCAAGGACCAATTCCATTTCAAAGAAGCTCTCTCGGGGGCTACATTCCACTGGTGGGCGGGGATGAAGGCAGAAGGGGTGGGGCCAAAATACCAAAATTACCAGCATATTTTAGCTTAAAGCTTTTACTGCCAGTAACTAAGCCTTAGGAGAGGCATCTCAGCCTTTCAGAGGGGGGGGGGGTTGGAACTGCACAAAAGCTGGGAAAACACTAAATAATTGGTGGTTGGTGGGAAGGGGGTGTGGCCATCTGGGGAACACTGGAGGGCTGGATTTGGCCCCTGGGCCTAAGGTACCTCACCCCTGCTCTAGCCCCTTCAGGTATCATTTCCAGCATCCTCTTCTCTCCCTCCCAATCTTCTCATAGTCAGGTGGCTCTTGAATTCTTGGGACCTGTTCCAGGGAAGAAATGGGAGAAAGCGTGTGGCTAATAGCTTAGCCATGACCCACGTGTTCTTTATATGTCCACCTGCATCCCCTAAATATATCAGCCAGCCTGTGCTTTTGTTCAACTTGGTGCAACAGTGGGAGGCCATATTTTGGGTCCCCTTAGGCTTGTGGGTGACCTGGGATATATTTCGGCCTGGACAGGTCTTTATCCCTTTAAAAAGATTTTCCTGTGTGCAGTTTCTTAAAATTAGTGTTGCTAATGTGGAAACTCCCCATCTAAAAGAACCAAGATCCCAGGGTGAATGGATGCTCTTACACATGCCTGGGACATCTTCTCTAGCTGCACAGGGGTGGAGATGTTTGGTTGGTTGGTTGGTTGAGTGGACAGGCTGGTAGGCAGCCTGCAAGCATGTAAGTGAACCCTTCTGTTACAATATCCCACCTCTTGCAAAGGCATGCCCTCCAACATTTCACAGATGAAAATCATCATCATCAGGCGATCACTCGTGAGTCGTGACCAAGTAAGATTGCCTTCCAGGATAAAAATTTACAAAAAGGAGATTTTAAAAGGAGGAAATTCTAAAGAAAATTGTGTAGACTCTAGCGATGGGTCCGTAAGTGACTGTGGAGGCCAATTCTAGATCCACACAGCTTCCCACAGTGAGGACACAGGTTACCAGATGGAAGATGGTTCTGTAAAGGATTCATTTGACGTGCTTTTCGCTTAGCACGTTTCTCCCTTTCACCTTGCACTTGGGCTTCTTCAAAGTCCATAGAACCTTTGTGAAAGGCCAACCTCCATTAGATCGTTCATGGGCCAGAGATTCCCAGTTTTCGATGTTTATATTGCATTTTTTTTAGATTAGCCTTATGAACATCTTTAAACCTCTTATATTGACCACCGATATTCCGCTTTCCATCCAACATTTCACAGATGAAAATAGGGACACGCATGTGAATTTGTAAGAGGTATGGTTAAGCAACATGAAGGGGTGATCAAGAGGGTGTGGCCAGGCAACATGAGGGCGTGGCCAAGGGTATGGCCAGGCAACCACAGGGCATGGTCAAGTACAAAAAGTATTAGAGGAAACACACAAAATCTTATATATTATAATTATTACATTATTATATTATATATTATTTTATAATATTTTATTAGTGGCTTTTAAAAAAATATTGTTTACCTTACTTAAACCCTTAATTGTTGATATCTGGTGTTTTTCATGGGGGGGGGTTTCAGTGCTTGCAGGGCAATCTCTTTTTGTTTTAAAACTGCAATCCTTCGCAGTTACTCAGAAGTAAGTACAAATATCTTCAATGGGTCTTACTTACCGTGGAGGGCGTGGTCAGAGGCAGCAAGTAGAGCGAGCGAGTACGTGCATGCACACACGTGCCCGAGCACACACCCGAGCACACACAGACACGTGCACACACACAGATGTCCTCAGTCTGTTCCCTTTCCTGCTTAAAGGGGCCAGGGGCAAAATCGCAGATAAGCTAAATAGCTTTAGGGAGGGCTCTGCATAACAAATCGGGGCTCTGCATAGCAAAGTAAGAAGCCATGGCTTATGTGTTTGCCGGACTGTCCCAGCAAATTCAGGGCAATTGGAGAGTATGCAAAGGTAAGGGATTTTTATTGTGAAGGAAGGAACAGGGAACTGCCAGGAGGTGGTCTAGATTTGTTCCAGAATTCTTGGCAAACCACTGCTTTTGTTGCATTTCTCTTCAACACAGATGCAGATAACCAGCCGGTTATGAGGTAAGCTCTATCTATATTGTATGTATTCCTTAACATGGAATTTCAAAATCAAGATGAGGGAAGCTTCAAAATTCTAGCAGTTGAATTTGAAACCTGAAAATTTGCATGCACAAACACACACACACCGAATTTGTATGTGATTTGGCTTCAGCTCTAACATGAGCCAGTGTGTGAGAATAGAACATTGGGCCAGGAAACCTGAGTTCAACTCCTCTCACCAAACTAGATGACCTAAAGCAGATCTCTCTCTCACACACACACCCCTCTCTGCATGTCCAACCTCCCTCACAGGGTTGTGGTGAAGATCAAATGGTACAATGCAGGCTTTGGAGGGCCCTTGAGAAGACACTTCTCAATGGGCCCCCCTCCCTTAGTGAGTCTATCTTCTTACTACTATTGTCGCCAGCTGCTCTTGCTCCTCACCCTATGGCTGCCACTTGCTTGCTTGACAGGCAGAGAGCCCGTGGGCCGTGGCATCTGTTGCTCCTCCTTCACAGCACCACCATTGCCTGGACCAGATCAAAAGGCAGGTGAACAAGCAGGTTGCAAGGCTGAAGAGGATAAGCAACTCCAGGGGGGTCTTGTCAGTGGGCCCCTGCTGGGGCGTGGGCCCTCAGCAGGTGCCCAATCATGCCTACCGTTGACGATGGCCGTGCTCCCATGTATGCCTCCCATGTATGAACTTGGAGGGAGAATGAGCTGCAAATGTGATGACAGATAAGCCTGGGAAGAGTGACTTGAACTCTACAGTCATGGATAAAGACCACATGACGTTGTTCCTCATATAGATAACAATCAAAAGAGACCTGCTTAGCCTCCTCCTACATATTAGCCAGCTGGAGTTGGCAGACTTTATCCCTTTTTCTTAGCAGTCTCATTACATTATGAAAAAATTAACAACATAGTGCATTAAGTTTTCATTGCCAAAGGAAAATATTGGATTACACATGCTGAAAAACCACTCAAGGGAACAAGCAGGAAACTGAAGACACACAGTTTGCATGCACAAACACACCGAATTCTGACCTCATTGATCAGCAGATTACGAGTAGTAAAGTTGATCTGCTTCCCAGACGCTTTTCAATCTGTTCCAGCTCCTTCTAGCTTTGCTCTGGTTAGGATAGTCTGAAGTGCTCTCACGGCTGTAATCCTGTGCAGACCTTCTTCTGAGATTGGGCCACATACTTGCAATCCTATGTACATTTTCCTGGGAGTAATCCCTATCTAACCCAGTGGATGTTACTGAGTAAATTTGCATAGGATTGGACTGTATATGTCAAAATCACAGTGCTTTTTTTAAAAAAAAAGCAGTTAAGACAGGCCTGCAAGAGCTGAACTTCTAGAATCCTTTACATGAACTTCCTTGCAAGTGTGTTATGCAAGAAAATTTTGGCAAAATTTCAGGTGCAAATTAATTGAGATCACAATTAACATTATACATGTTTAGTTCAATGGGACTTACTCCCAGGTAAGTATGTATGGGATTGTAGGCTGACAGTGTGATCCTATGCATGTTTACTCCTATTGAGTTCAGTGGAACTTACTCCTGGGTAAAGGATTACAGCCTATGACCCCAATTTGCAGAACAGAGCAAGGACAAATGTTAAATAAATGCCCTAATACATTTGTGGGGTGTGTGAGAGCAAGAGCGAGAGCGAGCGAGAGAGATGTGTGTGTGTGTGTGTGTGTGTGTGTGTGAGCATTTGGTCTGAATGTAAATATTTAAATACATTCCATTTATTGAGCATCAGTGGAAAACAAAATCCAATCTCCCCCCACAAATCCACTGTTTGCCCAAAACGTATATATCCCAAAACTTATATATAGGAAAACTGCATCTATAAAAAAATAAAGTTTTTACTTTGTGTAATTACTTTGATTGGTGGTGGTGGGGACAACACTTCAGTTTTGATTGCAGATATTGGATAATGTTTTTTTAATGCCGAAATCTAGAGCGGTTGCAAACAACTCATGCTCTCAGTGAATTTCACTAGATAACCCTCAAAAGATTCTTAGCAGTTTATTTTATGTTTACGGAATCTCTAATCAAGTTGTTTATATAATTCCCTTGCTTCTCCAGTGACCTACTTTAGGTTTTAAAAGCTAGTAACATAGTCTGATCCTTTAAAGAAAAAGAAGGTTATACAGCATGATTCCTCTTCATTACGCATTATAAATTAATGCATCACCCTTGTTGTACAGATAACCATAACTGGAACATGGAAAGAAACTGTCAGAGGGCAATTGGGGTAGTATATATAGCAAAATGTCTGCATTCACTGCCCACATCAGTATTGAAACTTGGTGTAGTGCAGGTGGACTCTAGAGCAAGTGATGTGAATACTCCTCTGTTACCCTTGCCAGCGAGACCTATTTCTATGCGAACTAGTTGCCTAGTAGCGTGGTAATCTTATGAACTTTGGAGAAATTTTCATTGGGAATTTACTTTTCAGTCAATGTGCTGCATAGGGTTGGGCTAGACGATTGCAGCCTTACAGCCAGTGGAGGCTGGTGACTCGAATGTCAGTGGGGTGGTGTATCCATGCCTGGTTTCAGTCTGAAATTTAAGGAAGCTATCCATGAACCTTTTTGGGGAGGGGGTGGGGTTCAGCACCATGGATAGCTCCTTTATAGTTCAGACTGAAACCTGCAGTGGATACACCACCCCCACTGATATTGGGGACATCAGCCACTGCTGCTTACAGCCCAGATCCCAAGTATGTTTAGACAGAATTAAAGTCCCACTTCATTTAATGGGATGTACAGCCCATTGCATTGAGAAGCTGGGTGAAAACCTACCTTTTCACCAATCTGCAGCCACTACCACTGCAAGTGTACCAGTAGTTAAGTATATTCAAAGCTAATTAGGGTGTCCTATGTGAGTCTGAGGAGTCTGCAGCAATACGGAGCCACAGTAGGATGATGCAGAAATGTGCTGTTCCATGGAAGGGGGTGGTGGGATCTGGTTGTTGTTTATTTGCATATTTTGACCCATGTAAATATATGTATGGGTTTAAAAATTGCCCATCATGAAAATAGCTAAAATGAATTGAACTGACCTCACTACAAAACAGACTGGGTTACAATGACGTCTGCATAGATTGCTTAAAATAGGCTTAGGAGGCAATCGTGGACAAAGTTTAGCTGTTATAAAAAACAATTTAAGCCCCATCCTGTGGCAGTGAATTCCATAAGTTGACTATGTATGGTGTGAAATACAGTAATACCATGGATTGCAAGCATAATTCGTTCCGGAACCAGTGCTTGTAATCCAAAACACTCTTATATCAAAGCGAGTCTCTGGTGGGCGTAGCAGGCCGAGGTGAGCGATTACATCCCTACACTACTTGTCTTGCAAGACCTTGCTTGTTTATCAAGTCAAAATTTATTTTAAAAAATTGCTTGTCTTGCAAAATGTTCTCAGACCAAGTTACTTGCAATCCAAGGTATTACTGTAGTACTTCCTTTTGTCTGTTCTGAAATGACTCCGGTCAGTTCCACTGGGTGATGCAGTGTTCTGTATAAGGAGGCCTGGAGAGAGATCTCCCTGTCCACTTTCTCTATGCCATTAGTCATTTTATAAACCTCTGTCACATTGCCCCACCCTTGCTGCCATCCACGCTTTAGCCTTTCCTCATGGAGAATATGCTTTTTCAGCCTCTCCTCCTGTACTTTTTCCAGCGCTATGATATCCTTTTTGAGATTAAATGACCTCCAAGGTTCACTGGAGCACATCTGTTGTGCCTCTCAGAAGAGCATATGAGATCCATCCTTTAAAAAAAATAAAAATAGATGGCTGATGGAAAGGAATATTTAATCAGATGTTTATTGGCTGTTGCTGATGCTCTCTGCTGTTCCGTTGCCTCCGTCGTGTTCATGATATTTGAAATATTTCATAGATTTTATGAATGTAGTGAGCAACATTGAGCTTAGGAGGAGTAGGGTAGAAATGTCTTGAAAGAAAGAAATACGACGACAGCGGAATCCAACTCTGAACTTGGAGGATTACGGGCATCCCATGGAGGGCAGGAGGAATGCGGAGGCAAGCACCCTCCAAAACACTTAAGACGGCCAATTTCAGCCATATAAATGTTTCCCCCCAGGCTCACGAGGAGAGGAGGATGAGGCACTGCCAGGATTTCTCATAGCATGGCAGTGCCTTGCTCCTCCCCTCCCTCCCCGTCCCCAAAATGCCATTTCCGAGGTCGCTCTTGCAACCCCGGAGACACAGCCAGTGCAGTTCTTTCCGCATTGGCTGCAAGGGACTGAGGGATGGCACTCCAAAGTCAGAGTCCCAGCTCGGACCAAGGAGCGCTCTTCCGAGGTCTGAGCTGGAACTCCTATGGCCATCTCTAGACAGTGTCTAGCAGTCATAGGATTGTGCCCTGAATTACTTAGGCTGGAATCCTATACACACTGTGTCAAGGTTCCGCTACTGTAGGGACCCCTTAACCTTCCTTTGGGAGATCTCTGCCTCTCCTCAAAGCCCCTCCCATTCCAGGAGATCCAGTCCTTTTACAGCTTCCAATAGCATGGGTGTAGGCTGTAGGCGTGGTGAATAAGTCACTCCAAACTCTCAGGGTAAACAACAGCACTTTACTTATAATATTAGGGTTTTTACTTAATAGAGTGGTTATAATTCAAAAGCAAGTATGATAAAATAAAACAAACAAACAAACAATCCAATGTTCTCTAAGTTAACTTCAGACTACCTATATCCTATGCAACCAGTTTCTCTTTCTCTTTCTCTTTCTCTCCTTCTCTCTGCTGTTTCTCTGCTGCTGCTTCTAGCTCTCTTCCAGCACACTCTGACTGCTAGCTGACCACACCCCACATATATAGCCTTCCCAGGAATGGAAGATTACAATCATGTGACCTTGAATAGGAGATCTGATTCTTAACTTCTATTGGGTAACTTAAAACTCTCAAACTCCCCCTCCCATCCAAGTGTTTGAGCCTTCAGGCTTCACTACTCGAGGGAAGTGTTTGGGCCTTCAGGCTTCAACAAACTCAAGCCTGAGTAGGTCTCAATCCCTCACACACTGTCATAGTGCCAAATGTCATCGTGCCAAATAATAGGGAATGGCATGATAAATTAATTATTACATTTATATTCTGCCTTTTTTCCTCTTGCAAGGAGCCCAAGGTGGCTGACATAATCCTCCTCCTCCTCTCCATTTCATCTTCACAACAACCCTGTGAGGTAGGTTAGGCTGAGAGTCAGTAACTGGCCCAAAGTCACCCAGTGAGCTTCATGGCTGAGTGGGGACTAGAAGCTCCAAGTCCAACACTCTCACCACTACACCACACTGTCTGTCTACACTGACATACATGGAAAAGCTAACAAATTGGATGTGGGAGGTAAGTGGTAGAGGCACCATATTGATTATGGAGAAAAACCTTAGAAACAGTTTTAGCAACTTCCTTTCGTATGTCACCAGGAGCTCACAGGACATGATTTCCCAAAGGGTTTGAAAAAGAACAACCAATGCCCTAGTGTCAACTCAGAACAGCTTTAGATGTTGTTACGCATTATATTATATAATATGCACCTGACTATGCACATGGCAACCTATAGTGGTAATTATGTTCCAAAGGAACAAGCTGGTGAGTGGTATCATCCAGATGTGGACCTTTAGAGCAAAGATAGGGCTCCAACTATTTCCTGCTGGCAGGCAAAGACATTTTTATTTAGACAGAGCTTTGGCTCATAAGCAGATTGGAAAATATGATGCAATTAGTTTTATCTGGTTTTAACTGGTATTGATTTTAGTAAGGTTTTACCAGCCTTGGTTTTATCTTTTTTAAAATTGTATTTTATTGCTGTTTTATGTTTGTTATAATTTATAGTATTTGTATTATTGTTAGCTGCCTTGAGCACCATTTAGTGGAAAGGTGGGATACATACATAGATAGACAGATGGATGGATAGATAGAGAATGAATAGAGCAAAAATGTTCATGTGGGTAACTGAGAGGCTAGTCCCTGTCATTTCAAAGCAACAGGCAACCCTTTTGAGGAAAATTAGCTTTTAAAGGAGAAAGAAAACCCTGCTTTCTTGAGGAAATGGTTTGACCTCAGAATGGACGCCTGCTTTTAGCAGTAGCTTTTCAAAATTGCATTGGCCACAGCTTTGCACAGGCTCTTAGAAACAAGACAGCTTTCCTTCTAAATGTTCCTTTGGGAGAGGCCCAAACCAGTTTTCACCTCCTCACAAGAGAAATTCAGCCTTTGCAGTAATGTGCTTCCTGGGGCCTTATTACTTACAGCATCTTGAAGAGAAACGACATTGAAGAATACTCTCTGTATGGTGTAAGATGCCCACTCCAAACCAGTGTAAGTAGCCCACTTCCCTTAGGAACCACCTTTTCTTTTACCTGAATTAGATCTGCATGAGAGAACTGGCTTATGTTTTCCATTTGCCTCTGCAGAGAGGAGGCTGTAATGACCCCTTTATGATAAATGAAAATGCTTGCCAGGCCTTTAAAGACTGGTGGAGGCTGGTGAATTTATCACATCAGTGATCCTATCAGGTATCTCCTCAACTAGAGGCAGAGGGATGAAGAAAAAGCCCACAGGAAGCAGGCACTAATAATAATAATAATATTTTATTTATTACCCGCCTCTCCATCTAGATCGAGATGCAAGGGTAAGCACTCCTCTTTCAGAAGGTCCCTCTGTCTGATTTTTGGGGATCCCTCCTCCCCTGCATACCATATCTCACCTCTGTGAGCTTTTCTACACTACTTTCATACCAAGAGTGTTGGTGATTCACTCATCATCTGAAAGTGACTACCATGTTGGAAAATTCTTTCCCAAATCGAGGATAATTCTAAGACTATCTTCTTGGGCAGGAAATGCAACAGGAGCTAATTCACTCAGAATGCCACTTGCTGTGTACCTCCAGGAGCTCTCCCTTGAAAAATGTAATTGCAGCTAGGCCTGTTCATCTATTTTCATGTTTGTTTTTGCCAGCTGTGAAGTTGGCCAGTGTCTCCTGCTTTTCTTTTCAGGGGTTCCTCCTGGACATTTTGATCTATACATTTCTTTGCGGTGGGCAAGGCATATGTGAGCCCATGGTGACATCGGTAATGTGATGTTACTATGCATCAGCATGTCATGCCATGGATTTCCAGTCCAGAATCCTATTGGCTGCATACTATCATTGCGTTATTTACAGATGTCTTTGCCAGCTGTAGACACTTCAGAGACAGCAGCAACTTGTCAGAGTTGGACTGCTGGCAGCTGCCAATCAAGAGCTGAGAAAACAGTTGGCTTTTACATTTTAAAAAATGGAGGATCAAAAGTGTGCCTTTCTTCCTCCCAGCAACCCTAGGGCCAGCTGCAGCACATTGCAGGTAAAACCTGAAACCATCTCATCACCTGCTAGAGCTCTATTTAAATATCTGCAGACCCTTCCTCCTCCATTCCATTCCATCTCAAGATTGTGATCATGCAGACACCATGACTTCAGCAACAATTCAGCTTCTCTCCCCCCCGCCCCCGATCTTCTTTTTGTAACATCTTGCCTGATGATCTGGAGATCTTGAGAGCTAGCACTTTTTTTGTGATCTTTTGGTTGGCTTAATAAAGGTATTACTCTAATATTGATTTTGGAATTGAATACTATTGTAGCCCCTTGAAGAACCGTAAAGAAAATCTCCAACCAGCTAATGGATTCCACCCATGGGTTGGATGCAGGATTTGTCTTCTGCAAGGGTAAGCACTCCTCTTTCAGAAGGTCCCTCTGTCTGATTTTTGGGGATCCCTCCTCCCCTGCATACCAGTATCTCACCTCTGTGAGCTTTTCTACATGATTTGGATGGGTTTCTAAACAAGACTGAAATGAGATTGGAGTATAGGAACTACAACTTTTAAAATCCTGTAGATTGAATCATGGCAGGAGAACATTTTCAAAAGAGTGATTGCAGTTTGCACACTCATAGGCTAAAGAAACCAGAAAGTAAAATTAAAAAGTATGAATATTTATTGTATAACATCTCAGATGTTTGCAAGGCAATCTTGTGATGTTGAAACAATAAGGCATAGCAATAATTCTGGAACAGTCCCAATGCGAAACAATCTGCAGATGCATCGCTTGAGCTTCAGACACAAAATATGCACACTCAAGAAACAGAACATAAAACATCTAGCTGCAACCAAGTTTCTTGCTCTACTACAGGGGTCCTCAAACTTTTTAAACAGGGGGCCAGTTCATTGTCCCTCAGACTGTTGGGGGGGCGGACTATAGTTTGAAAAAAATATGAACGAATCGATCAAGTAAAAAAAAAGGACCCGGGTCCTTTTTTTTTTACTTGATAAAATGGAGTTATTATAAATTAATTATAAATTAATTATAAATTAATTTGCTGTCTAAAATTGAAATACATTAAATTTTAAAAAGGTATAGAAAGGCTTGATTTGCACACTGCACATATCTTATTTGTAGTGCAAAAAAACAGGAAAAAACAATACAATATTTTTAGTATGAGTGATGAGCAGTATTTACCAGCCACAGAGCTGGTGGCCCACATCCTGCAACTTTGTTCCACATAAATGTGCATAAGATTGCAGCCTTACACCCTCATCTTATGCATGTCTACTTGGAAGTAAGTTTCACTGAATTCAAGGAGACTTTCTCCCCAGGTAAGTTTACAAAGGGTCACAGCCTTAAAAGTACAAACCAATTCCCTGGGGTAGGCCAGCAAGACCTGGAACCCAGAGAACATAGTGAGAGCCAGTGTGGCATAGTGGTTAGTTAGAGTGCTTGACTGGGACTTGGGAGATCCGGGTTCTAGTCCCTACTCAGCCATGAAGCTCACTGGCTGACTTTGGGCCAGTCACTGACTCTCAGTTTTAACCTACCTCACAGGGTTATTGTGAGGATAAAATGGAGAGGAGGAAGATTATGTAAGCCACCTAGTGTTCCTTGCTGGAAAAAAGGACAGGATATAAATATGACAAACAAATTAATAAATGGTGCGTACAACTGAAATGATTGTCATTTCAGTCACCTCAATGGCACCAGATTGTTTTCTAGATGTTTTGTAGCCTGATCCTAAGGATTTTTACTCAGAAGTAAGCCTTACTGATTTAAATGGGAATTATTGTAAGTGGCTTGTGTTTCAGCCAGGCCCAGCAATCCTAAACATGTTTGCTTGGAAGTATAGCCCAATTAAGTTCAATGAGGCTTGCTGCAAGTAAGTTTGCATAGGATTATAGCCCTGTAGCCAGACTTTTATGCAGGTGTATCAGAAGTACGCTTACTCAGAAGCTCAATGGGGGCAATGCATATGAATGGAACCATAACCTCATGGCCTTCTACAGGTTTAATATATTCTTGCATTTATTGAAAGCAATTTTAATAATAAGACATCACTCTGGATTACAAACAATCTTTTACAAACAATGAAAGAAGCACTGTATTTTTTGTACATACTGTGTCTCTGGGGGAAGGGGAGGAGGGCAGCTGAGCATGCGCGGGCAGCAGCGCTGCAGCCAGCGTCTCTCCGATAGCGGCGGCGGGCGGGGGGCACGAGCTGGCACGGAGCCGGAGGGCAGGCATAAGCGTCCAGCCAGCGTCTCCAATTGCAGGGCGAAGCAGAGATCTGGGAGCAGCGGGGAGCGAGCCACCCAGAGCCATGCAGGGCGGGCATCAGGCGCCTCAGCAGCGTTCTCCGATAGCGGAGGCGTGGCAGAGCCGCCCGGAGCCCGGGCAGCAGCACTGCAGCCAGCGTCCTTCCAATGGAGGATCCTCTCCTCTTCCAAAAACTTTGTAAACACTTTGTAAAAACTTTGCTTACCTCTCTAGACTGGCTGCTGATGCTGCTGCTGCCACCACCACAACAACTTGGGCCCCTCCTCCTCCTTGAGTTGCTCACGTGGCCTCCTGCTGATCTCATTCCCCCTCCCCATTCTTCTCCCTCTTCAGAGCGTCAGGCTGAGAGCTACTCCTGTAGCGAAGCAGCAGCAACTTTTGCCCGAGGCAATTCTTTTCCTTTCTTTTCTCCTCTCCTCTAGAGTAGGCTAAATCGGCCGCCGGGCCGGATGAAAGGACCCGCCGGGCCGGGTCCGTCCCGCGGGCCGTAGTTTGAAGACCCCTGCTCTACTAGATGGCTGATTGATCTCTGATAGAAACAAACAGAAATACTACAATGTCTGGATGCTATGATAATGGGCAATCATCAGGCTCACACACATTTCTTTTAGCTTCTGGTTCTGGCTAGTGTCTGAGGGAGGGCACTGGGTTAGATGAGCTCCCGATAAGCCCCAGAGAAGCTGCTTTTCTATTCCTGCAGATTTTTATTTTATTTTATTTTATTTTTTGCCATAGGTCTCAAGGTACTAAATGTTACTGAATCCAGTTATGTGGGGAAAGATCCTGGAGTATTAAAGGCTTACATTGGTCCATAGGAGTATTATATAGGTGAGGAGTAGGCAACTGGGTACCTTCCAGATTCTTTGGATCACAACTCCCATAAGCTGCAGCCAGCATGGCCAATGGCCAGAGGTTATGGGAATTGTGGTCTGTAAGGCACCAGGTTGCCTCCCCCTCTTTCAACCTCATGTTCCTGACTGTAAAATGGGAATAGTGGGAACCTACTTCACAGGGGTCTTTGGAGTCTGAACAGAGCAAAACCTTTTGCAAAGTTAAAGGCAATATATACAGTACATTAATAGTACTATTTCTTTGCAGTATTTCCCTCGTTTCTTTCTTGCCCGTTACCCCTTTCGGTATGGACAGATGTGAGAGTGAGATGAAACCCAGAGGTATTCAAGTGGTGAAATGGATTCTGGTTGTCAGATGATGGCAAATCTCAGGAAAGGCCATGCTTTATTAGATTTCTCCATTTTCTCACTATAGGTCTTCTCTGGGTTATGGTCTCTAAACTTCACAAGAATGAAGTATTCATTCTTCAGGAAGGGCCAGGTTCCAGAGACTAGGACTGCAATCGTATGCACACTTATGTGAGAATAAGCACCACTGAGCCGAGCTGCCTTGCTTCTGAACAAACATGCATAGGCCCAAGCTGCATGGTTGCAACCTTAAGTAGACTTCCTTGGGAGTTTGTCCCATTGCCCATTGAACTCAGTGGGACTAACTTCTGAGTTAACATGACTAAGGTCAAGTTGCACTTGGTCTTATTACCACTGCAAAGTTGTTGGTTGAGATATGGGCACATTTCAAAGAAAATAATATTGCCAGTAATGTATCAGCAGTGGAATAAAATATTGGCATGTGGTGGTGATGAGTAGGAGGGGAAATGAACTAATGTGTATATATTTGAGAAGCAGCACCCATACACACAAATCCATCCTACAGTCCACATAGAAACCCCATTAGCGTGATAAACTGCCTGTGGCTTACGCTGGCTCAGCTTGTCTGAGTGTGGAAAGCTAAGCAGGGTCAGGCCTGGTTATTACTTGGATGGGAGACCCCTCCTCTAGTTTCCTGCATTGAGTAGGGGGTTGGACTCGATAGCCTTGTAGGCTCCTTCCAACTCTATGATCTATGAAATCTATGAAATCACAGAATTTAAAAAAAAGCAGCTAAAGATCTGAAACATCACTTATCACATATGAACTACTATGGCAGGCTAATAATAATAACCGCTTAGCAAAGATCATGGAAATGAGGTGTTGGATACTTAATGCTGCATCTTTATAATTATTAGAAGCTGCCTTGAAACAGTACATCAACAGAGAGAAGGGATCATTATTGTTGAAGATGCCTTTCCATTATTTTTTTGCCATGTGCAGCAAGCCATGAATGTTCACTCTCATCTGCGGAGCCCTTCTTCACCATGCTACATCTCACTTTCCCACTGAAGGGTAATTAAGAAAGTGCACTGTGAAAGGACAATGATGGTGAAAACCGACAATCAGTTTAGGGTGGCCACTAATGCATCACCACCACCCCCAAAACACACAGAGAGGACAAAATAGGATGGAGATTTGCATAAAATTTGCATGTGCTAATTTATACACATGGGTGCAGATTTAGAAATATTTTAAATATAAATACAGTACATCTCACCATGGTGGGGAAGACTATGACCAGGTGATATGTGTGGCCACCTGATCTGCTCTTAGGTGCTAACTGTTGATGAGCAACTCCAAGGCCCCTGACCTGCTCTCCATTCTTACGGTTCTTTATCTTCAAACTGAACTTGGACTAGGCAGCCCTTCAACTGGAGGACACCTTCAAACAGAGGACTGTCCTCTGACAGCCCTTCAAATAGAGAACTGGGCTGTGTGTAAAGTAGGACCCATGGCCACCCTAAACTAGTTACTGGGTTCTTGGAAAAAGATGACAGAGTGATGTAAAGTGGATCTGGATGCATTAGGGCCAATCCAGGCATCAATAAATTGCTTCAAACAGTGACCTGAGCAACCAAAGAGGAGGAGCCATATAGGGAGGAAGTACTATCTGATCTAGTGCATCCATAGACATAGCCATTGCTTCCCAGTAATGATTAACACAAGAGCAGAAGCTTTTAATCAAGACCTGAGTCTGCCATGCTGTGGACCTTGAACTGGAGACCATTAGGATGTTAGGCAAGTGCTCAGCCTGTGTGCCCCCACTCAGGACTTGCCAAAGAAGGCACAACCACACCAGCCAAGGAAACCTCTTTATACAAATAGGCCACAGTGGACCAGGCAATATCCCCGGCCTCTATGAAAACTTCCATACCCTCCAACATTTCACAGATGAAAATAGGGTCACACCTGTGAATTTGTAAGAGGTATGGTTAAGCAACATGAAGGTGTGATCAAGAGGGTGTGGCCAGGCAACATGAGGGCATGGCCAAGGATATGGGCAGGCAACCAAAGGGCATGGTCAGGTACAAAAGTTATTAGAGGAAACACACAAAATCTTATATATTATAATTATTACATTATTATATTATATATTATTTTATAATATTTTATTAGTGGCTTTTGTAATATTTTTTTACCTTACTTAAACCCTTAATTGTTGATATCTGGTGTTTTTCATGGGGGGGGGGGTCTATTCCCTTCCTGTTTAAAGGGTCCATGGGCAAAATCGCAGATAAGCTAAATAGTTTGCGGGAGGTGGCAGGGGAATTCTGTGGCAGGATTTATTATGCAGACATTTATTATGTCTGCATAATAAATCAGAACTCTGCATAACCAAGTAAGAAGCTGTGATGGCTTAAGTGTTTGTGGGACTGTCCCCCCAAATTTGGGGCAATTGGAGGGTATGAACTTCCTGACTAGGCTTGCTTACTGGGAGACCTGTTCTTGCTGGCTATGGACAACCACCGCCTTGCTTCCTCCCTCCTTACCCAACATTGTGCAGGATGCACTTAAATTTTGAGCCATTATCAACTGGCTGATTGATCTATCCATTGGGAAGGATTGTGCTGCAAAGCCAATGGATGATCATCTTCATTGTATTAGGCACTTTGTGATTCCTCTCCCCACCCCAAACTTGTATTTTGTTTTGTGTCATACATGGCATATGACTTCTGTAATCTTTAGCTCCTTTTCTTAAAAGCATCCAAATCTAGCTCGTCCTGCCTCTTCCTCATTAAAACATGGTGTGTCAAGTCAAGTCAACATTTCCTCTTGCTGCTGAGGCTCTCTCTTGCCACTTGAGCCTAGGAACAAAGTGAAAAGTGCTGATTGTTCCCATGACATATGACCAAAAAGGTTATGTCAGTGCTGTGATAGCACCCTTTAGTTAACTGAGGTGACTCCAAGGCCACCAAAGTGCAGTGCTGCTAAACACACCCACCCACCCACCCACCCACACACACACACACACACACACACACACCCCAGCAGTAGAGAGAGAGAAAAGGGGCCATTCACAGGAACCATTATAATAGGCCATGGCAGACTTTAAATCCTTGCTCCCTGGAAGGAGTTGATTAGTATTCATCTGCTACTTGATGGGGAAGGAAGCGGAGCAACAACAAAAATCAAGCACTATTGAACACTAGGCACAAAAAAAGCAGTCGGACTCCAAGTTCTCCTGTCAATATTGATTTATCTTTTTATAGTTTGCTACCACATCTCTTTTGAGACCGAACGAGTTGAAAAGAATATTAACACTAATAGGAGATTCTTGAGAAACTGGAAGTGTGCATTAGCCATGTCATGAAACTACGAGAAGAATAAATAAAAATAGCAATGTTTTAGAACATGTTTTCCTTAGCCAGGAAAGAGCCCAACACGATGCTCCATTCATCTTGAATTCATCTAGTAATATTTTGGTGAGCCATTCTGTGACCTTGTAGAGTGCTGAATGTATGCTCATTTCATTTTTCAGTTTGAACATGGCTCTTTTGGGTGGGATGGGAGGGTTGAAACGGTTTCTAGGGGGGAAATACACTAAATTATACAAAATGATAAAGATTTCGGTTCACTACCACTGTTTCCTCTTCTCCTGCTGCTTTGGTGCAATGTTTTCTTGTGTGAATGGGAATACGTACTTGGGCAACCCCAGACAATCAGGGATCCCACAGTGCATAGAATGATGTCATGATGCTACATTTGGCAACCGGACAATATTACTTAGGGCAAACAAACACAATTGGGAGTTAGCCAATGCTTCCTAGATCAGCAATGCTCTTACTATGAATGGATGAAGACTTTTGCCTTCTTTGGAGCAACCCCTGAAAAAATCGCAGAAAGATAACTTTTTGAGACTGCCAGCTATCCAGCTTAGCGCTCTGTGGAACATCACGGAGCTATAACCTGTCATACACTCCGGTGTCTCAGATGTACTATTCACCCCAATGTGACTTATTAGGAACACCCCAGTGCCAGATGCACTTTGCCCACTAGTCAACTAATGATCAGGAAGTGTCAGGAATGCCACACCATCCTGTATCCCTCCCTGTCTTCCAGTTGGCTTGCCCTGTGTGTGTGTGCAAGTAACCTAGTGCCCTCCAGATGTTTTGGACTTCAACTTCCATCAGCCCTAGCCACCATAGCCTATGGTGAGTATTCCCGGGAGTTGAAGTCCAAAACATCTGGAGATCTACTTTCTGCCCTCCCCGAGTCACACACACACACACACACACACACACGATGTAGGTACACGTATGTGTCTGAGGGATCAGGCTATAGGCATAAGAATGCAGAAATGCCGCTGTCAGCCATGGCTCTCTGATGAGCCTACCTATACAATACAGATGCTTGCAAATGTGTTAGTCACACTCACACTTTCTATGTGTAGGTGTACACATTACAAATCTTAGGTTTCCTCCTCAAAACATAAGGTGTGAAGAAACCTTCAGAATATTCTAATAGTGGAGTCAAATGCCTTGTTCAGAAGGTTTTTGTGCTCCAGTAACATTTTGGGTGCAATGGAGGCCTTTCAATAAAAGGATGAGGGAGCTTTTTAATCAAATTTATCAGAAGCCTTTTGTTCTCACACACAGCCACAGTACGTTGGAAAGCTGAGGTTAGAAATATGGGGATTGGGGTGGTGGTGGTGGTGGTGGAGAATAACAGAGAGAGGAAAATGAAAGCAAATTACTTCCCTAGTGTAACCAGCTATCTCTTCATCTTCCTGTGTCACACTTGGCAGGAGTTTAATTTCAGGTGTGCCCAGTTAATTACCTTGATGAACAGCTAAAGAGAACAGGGCATTGTTAACAGAACAGAGGTTCAGCAGGAGAACAGATTACAATACAAAGACCTCTCCCCTCAGTCCATCCAGTCTGGGAAGCCTAAAGTGCAATCCTCCTACTGATTGTGCTCTGATAGATGGAGGGCTCAAAGATCGAAGGCCCTGAGTCTAGGTTGGCTTCCTTGCCGTTGTCCTTCTGTCAGCAGGCAAAGACATTTTATTCAAGTAATCATTGGCCTGTAAATGGGTCTGTTGGGTCGGGTGTTCTTTTTATTCTGTTACTGTTTTGTTTTTAATTGTGTGTTTTTAATTTTAAAAAATATATTGTGAATTTCAAAAAGTTATAATAAAACCAAAAAACAATGAAGAAGACATATTAAAAAAAAAAAAGAGTTTACGTTGCATAAAGGTTAGGTGTATCAGTTGCAATGAATACATATGGAGTTTATACACCTATGTATCACATCTATATACTGTCAGTAGAAGTAGTTATGCATAGGTTTCAGTCAAGGCAAGCCAAATATCCCTATATTTATCCATGCGTAGGTGGCGTCTAAATATCACTCATTCAAAGGTTGAAAGAGTCAATAGCTCCTCAATCCATTGCATTATCGAGGGTGGTCATTTAGCCTTCCAGTGTTGTTATATCAGTTGTTTAGCTGTCATAAGGGTGCAGAAAATCCATTTACATTGACCTTCCATTATATTCCAAGAAGCGGGTAGATAGTTAAGTAGAACATGTACATCCGTAAACATTAAAGAGTTTTCTAGTATAAAATTTATCTGAATTATAACCTCTTCCCAAAAGGAGGCAGCTGTTGGGCATTGCCAAAACATATGGGTGAAGGAAGCATTAGCTGTATCCACACCTCCGACTTAGCAAAGCCTTTATTGAAAAGACGTTGTGGAATCTTTTGCTGGATAAGATATGACCTAAGATTAATTGTGTTTTTAATGTATTTATCTTATTATTGTTTTAACCCAGTTGTATTTATCTCTGAAAGGTGGGGTACAAATCAATCAATCAAATAAATAATAAAGGGAATGCTAGCAGTGCAATCCCACTCTCCTTTCTCCACGTGATAGCTCTACGTGGAGAGCCCGTGTGGCGTAGTGGTGAGAGTGTTGGACTGGGACTCGGGAGATCCAGGTTCTAGTCCCTGCTTGGCCATGAAGCTCAAAATACAGTCAGTCACTGACTCTCAGCCTAACCTACCTCACAGGGCTGTTGTGAGGATAAAACGGAGAGGAGGAGGAGGATTATGTAAGCCGCCTTGGGTTCCTTGCAGGAAAAAAGGCGGGGTATAAATATAATAAAATAAATAAATAAATCATGTGAGTAATGTGTGAACAGAGCTCAAATCATTTACAAATGTTAAATAGTATCGGTCCCAATTCAGAGCTTTGGGGGATGCAACTACAGCCTTCTCTCTATTGCAAGGAATGTCCATGTATTTTGGCTTATGCTTGCTCAGCTTGTTTGAGTGTGGAAAGCTAAGCAGGGTCAGGCCTGGTTATTATTTATTTTATTTTATTATTTACATTTATTTATCGCCCATCTGGCTGGCAAACCGGCCACCCTAAGCGATGTAACAGCCATGTTTTTAGTGGGCGGCGGAAGCTCAGCAGAGAGGGGGCATGGCGGAGGTCACTCGGGAGAGAGTTCCACAGTACGGGGGCCACCACAGAAAAGGCCCTCTTCCTAGTCCCCACCAGTCTAGCTGCTCTGGCTGAAGGGACAAGGAGAAGGCCATTTTGGATGGGAGACCTCTCCTCTAGTTTCCTGCATTGAGCAGGGGGTTGGACTCGATGGCCTTGTAGGCTCCTTCCAACTCTGTGATCTATGAAATCTATGAAATCTAAGTGTTTCAACCTTCTCCTAATCTATAGGAGGACCCATTCTCTTATCCCAGGACAGTTTAGTTTTCACAGGTAAACTGTTTCAGCCTTGGTAAACTGAAAATCCAAGTATACCTACCACATCAATCAAGCTATTCTCTTTCGCTATCTTCCCAACACTGAAGTGTTTTAATTATAATTTTGGATAACACTTCCTTAATTTGATTTCAGGTACTTGTGATGAAGCCGCTGCCTCTAAATAATCATCATGCAAGTGAAATCCCATACAAGGATCTAAATTAAAATATGAGATATTATGATGGACCAGTTTTCACAAAAGTCAGCATTTGGGCTGGACTTTATTAACTAGTAATTTTTAGGGGGAGGCACCCTGAAATGGAATGCCCCCCCCCTGCCCAAGAAGCTAGCCTGGTGTTAAATTTGATGTCTTTTTGACAGCAGGCAGATACTTTTTTTTTAGTTGTGTAGGCTTTCCAGCATGTGAGAATAATTGGTTTTAATTGATTGTTTTATTGTTCTGCTAGATTTCATCACTCTGACATGCCTCGTTGCTCTCCACAGTTTTTTTTAATATTGAGTTTTTATTAAACTTTTTTAAAAAATGTAAGCCTCCCTGGGAGTTTTGTGCTAAAGGGCAGAACATAAATACATCAAATCAACCAACCAACACTTGGCAAGCATACTGCTGCATCTTTATAGCAACTAGCTTAAACCACATTTATTTCAATAGATTTAGATACAATCAACTTATGTTGGCCTGTGCTTGTAGATGAGCAAGCCTTGCTGAGGAAGAATCAGCATGGCTTCTGCAAAGGACAACCTTCACACCAACCTTTCAGAATGATTTTTGGTGCACAGCTAGCATGCAGACAGGGAGTAGATATCACATACAGTCATGCCTTGGATTGAGAGCGTAATTTGTTCCGGAAACGTGCTTGTAATCCAAAACACTCTTATATCAAAACGAAATCCCCCAAAAAGATTTGTACAGAGATTTTTAATTTAAGCCGTACTACAGTACTTGTATTGCAAGACGTCGCTTGTATATCAAGTCAACAAAAATTAAATAAATATTTAAAAATTTGCTTGTCGTGCAAAACGCTCTCAAACCAAGTTACTTGCAATCCAAGGTATTACTGTAGTTTTTACCTTCAAAAAGCTTTTTACAAAGGTGAACAGCAAAGTCCCCAAGAAAATTTAACAAATATAGGATGAGCCCGGCATGTCCTCTTATAGACTGGTAGCTGATTAAAGCAAACAGTTTAGGAATAAATAAACAGGTTTTACAACTGACATGGAGTCAGCACTGGACACTAAGATACCCAAGTTGACAAATGACATACTTTAGGGGCGAAAGAGAATTGAGATTGGGGGACTTCATATGCAGAAATAATTCCATAATGCAAGACTATTCTTTGAAAATGATTGGCAGCATTGTCAAGACAAATGAAAGGAAATACTTCATTTCAATGCATAATGGATACATGGAATTACTTGCCAGAAAATGTCACCCTGTCTACTAGTCTAGATGGCTTTAGGGTTAGATGAATTCATGATGGATAGGTTATTCAATGCCTATTAAGCCAGAAGAGATATAAATGTCACTTCATATTTGAAACTTAATCTAGTCCTGTCAGAGGTGCTCCTGGTTAGTCAAAAGGCAGATCAAAGAACAGGGACTCAACCTGTGGGGTTACACTCCCCCTGAAGACTCAGGTTCACAGTTTGGGTGTAGTCCAGGATTCAAACCTGAACTTGGATGACCAGGTTTCAGTGGTGGCCTGGAGTCCATTTGCACAGCTGAGGCTAGTGCACCAACTGTGCCTGGAGATGTCTAATCTGGCTACTGTGGCACATGCTTCAGTTACATCCCATTTGAACTACTGTAATGGGCTCTATATAAGGCTGCCTTTGAAAAGTGTTTGGAAACTTCAGTTGGTCCAGAATGCTGTGGCCAGACTGTTAACTGGGGCCAGTTATAGGGAGCACGTGACTCCCTTGTTACAACAGCTTCACTGGCCATCGGTACTGTTTCCAGGCACAATTAAAAGTGCTGGTTATGACCTACAAAGCCCTGTAGGACTGGGCCCAGGCTATTTGAAAGACTGCCTTCTCTCATATGAGCCTTCCGGGATTTTAAGATCTTCCAAGGATGGTCCTCCTTTTGGTCCCTCTGCCATCAGAGGCATGTTTGGTGGGGACCATGAGAAGACCTTCTTGCTGGCTGCTCCCAGACTCTAGGACTCCCTGCCCAAGGGGGACTATGGTGATTCCCTCTCTGTTGTCTTTCCCCTGGCAGGCAAATATCAGGGATGGGGACTCGGACTCGAGGACTCGACTCGTGAGTCGGACTGAGTCCCCCCTCTGACTCGACTCGGGACTCGGGACCAATATTTTTAATGGGACTCGAGACTCGACTTGGGACTCGAGACCAAGGACTCTTCAACATCCCTGGGCTGTGCCCGAAGGAGTGGAGAGGAGCATGATTGCTGGCGAAGAGCGCATGGAAGCGAGGTGCGCCGCTGCTCGGCCACTATGGACGGCTACCAGGAGTGCAGCCCCAACAGTGTGTCAAGATTTATTTTGATTGATGTGTTGCGTACTTGGGAGAGGCAGAAGAAGGACCTGAGATTACTCTGTGCGGCTACTCTGAGTGTGTTTCTGGTTCCAGCAAGTTCATCACCAGTGGAGCGGGTGTTCAGTGAGGGTGGAATTGTGATGAGACCTCACTGTTCCAGAATGGGGGCCAAACATTTAGAAAAAATTGTGTTCCTCAAATGCAACATGGATAAGTTTTAGGAAGTACAGCAAGTTTATTTTTTAAAATCATTTTTCTAAAATGCAACCTTTCAGACATTTTGGGTTTGGCTGCCTCTGCCTGCCTGTTTGGGGTTCCCTGCCTCCTCTGCCTGCCTGGTTTCTTCTTGACCAGTTCAACAGTTGAATTGTCCAAGACAAAGGCCTCTGCCTGCCTGCTTTGGGGTTCCCTGCCTCCTCTGCCTGCCTGGTTATTTTGGGTTTGTCTGCCTGGTCTGTTCTTGCCAAAATCAGTTGCAGAGTGTTGAAATAAAAAGGCACACTTGTGCCTAGAATTTATTTAAACTACACATCTGAAGTAGCCTTATTTTGTTGGGAAAAAGCCCATTGATTTTAATAGGGACTCGTGGAGTCAGCTTTGGGAGTGACTCGGGAGTCGTGAGTCACCATTTTGGACCAAGGGCTTTGACTCGGACTCGAGACTCGGGTCCAAAGACTCGTGACTCGACTTGTGACTCAAGACCAAGGACTCTTCAACATCCCTGGCAAATATTCAGGCAGGCCTTTGGCATATAAGCTGGTTTGCTGCCAAAAGGGGTCCTATTGGGTTGGGTGCTATTTATTTCCTTTATTGTTGTGTTTTCAGATTGTGCTTTTAACATTTGTTTTTTTGTTACATTTTTATTGTCTTTGTTTTGATCTTGATTTTATTATTGCTAGCCACCTTGAGTGCCATTTATTTATTTATTTATTTGGTGGAAAGGCAGGATAGAAATCTAATAAATTAATACATACAAAACTATTTTGAAGATTCGCAAGAAAACAACAGCAGGGCCCCATGCTGGGCTTCTCTGAAACCTGCTTTGGAAACCTAATCTCTCCCCCCCCCCCCCCGGTCTATTCTAATTCTACAGACACTTGACTTGCCCTTTATCTTTATCTGCCAATATTTTTCTTTCTTTCCTCATCACAATGTACAGCATTGTAGTCTAGTCAGTTCAATGTGAGATACAGCTAGTACATATGAGTCACACTATTTATTTATTTATTTATTTATTATATTTCTATACTGCCCCATAGGCGAAGCTCTCTGGGCAGTTTACAACAATTAAAACCATAAAATATAACATGATAGAATACAATATACAAGTTTAAAAGTTTAAAACTACAGTATGAAATGAAATAAAAAATTAAAACCAACATAAAACCTAGCAGCAGTGCAAAGATACATTAACACATTTTAAACAACAGAAACTGAGGGCACAATCCTATGGCTGCTAGACAGAGTCTAGATTGCATTAGGAGAAGTTGGAGTCCCAGCTCTGACCTTGCAAACATGCTCCGAGGTCGGAGCTGGTACTCTGACTTCAGAGCACCCTTCCTCCGCTCTCAAAGCCGGAGTGGAAAGAACCATGCTGGCTGCAGCTCCAAGGTTGAAAGAACGACCTCGGAGCCGGAGTTCTGTGGGTGTTTTGGGGGACCGGGAGGGGAGGAGTCAGGCTCCACCAGCACATGTAGTGTCCTGGTGGCACCTCAGCCTCTCCTCCTCGCACTCTGTGGCAAAAGACTTAGACAGCCAAAATCCGCCGTCTAAGTCTTTTGTAGGGCGGGAGAAGCGAGGAGGCGACCTTCACCTCCAAGCTCCTTCCGCCCTTCATAGGATGCCTGTAATCCTTCAAGTTCAGAGGGTTATAGGGGCAGCCACATTGGACTGTGCTGTGAAAGACTAAAATGCCTGGGAATATAAGAAGATCTTTACTTGGCACCAAAAAGAGCACAATACAGTAATACCTTGGATTGCAAGAAACTTGGTTTGAGAGCATTTTGCAAGACAAGCAAATTTTTAAATATTTATTTAATTTTTTTTTTTACTTGATATACAAGCGACGTCTTGCAATACAAGTACTGTAGTATGGCTTAAATTAAAACTCTCTGTACGAATTTTTTTGGGGGGATTTCGTTTTGATAGAAGAGTGTTTTGGATTACAAGCACGTTTCCGGAACGAATTATGCTCTCAATCCAAGGCATGACTGTATATCATATTGTCCCAAGTACAGGCCGCACTTCCCCCCCCCCCAATGTAAGTCTTTAAACTAGGGGTGCGGCCTACAATCAGGATGTTGCAAAAAAAAACCTCCACCGCTGCTTTCTGGCTGGTTATTTGGGACCCACTGGGCCCCGAGGTCCTGCCCATACCTTGCCTCTGCAAACTGACTTCTTCCAATCTGCTTTTACACGGAAGTAAGCCGAGAAGAGAACCCCCGCGGTTGCAAAACTGCCCATAAAACAAACAGGCTTCTTCCAATCAGGAGCGAGACTGGCGATAGTGAGGCAGTTCACTGTGGGGGTGAATAAAGGGAGTGGGAGGGGCTTAAGTTGAGAGCGGGTTATCGGCTGTGACACAAAGTGAGATAAGTGATGAGGAGGGGTTTGTGTGATGAAGAAGGGGGCTGAAAGTGTCAGGGGGTCCATGAGGGAGAGGTGGTTGAGAGGATGAGAAGGGGCTGTGTGAGGGAGAGGGAGGCTGAGAGGGTGAGGAGATGGCTAAGAGGGTAAGGAAGGGCCGTGTAAAGGAGAGGGGGCTAAGAGGGTGAGGGGGCTGAGAGTTGAGGATGAGGTTGGGGGTTTTTTGTACAGGGGCTAACTTTAAAAAGTTTAAAAAAATTTTTTTTTTTAATAGCACCAAACTTTAAGGGTGCAGCTTATAATCAGGAGCGGCCTATACTCGGAACAATATGGTAGGTGCCAGGCAAGCCTTTCTGAGCAGCTCACCGTAAGGCTACAGACCACTTCATATATCAGATATCATGTGATTTCATAGATTATAGATTTCATAGATCATAGAGTTGGAAGGAGCCTACAAGGCTATCGAGTCCAACCCCCTGCTCAATGCAGGAAACTAGAGGAGGGGTCTCCCATCCAAGTAATAACCAGGCCTGACCCTGCTTAGCTTTCCAATGCAGGTGGGCATCTGAGTTAGTGGAAACAAGATCAAGTATCTGAATTTTTTAAAATGAAAGGTTGGGAATAATATCCATTACAAATATGACATTATAGTGGGTTATTAAAACAGATTCAGTGAGTGCAGCAATGATTAAAAGTTATTAAAATGCACTGATTATAGTAGATTTTAATTAGTATTGTATATTTATGCCTATCTATCTACATGAAATGCAATAAGGTTCATCACTTAAATATTCTCTCATAGATGTATATATTATTGTGAGACAATAATATTACTAGATAATTTCAAGAGGCAGTATTTCTACAGTGCATACATTTTTATATATTATATAATATAAAGAGTGTACTTCAAATCTTTGCTACCAAGAAGTGAACAAACTTTGGAAATATTCGCAAGTTATTCTTTTGATTTAATAATTTTAAAAAAACAACAAATTGGTTTCTCAATTTCCGCCAAAATACAGCAGAGCACTGAAGCACACATTTAAACTAGAGCTCGAAAAACACATTTTTTTTTAAAAAAGGTGAATGACATGTGAAATCCAAAACATAAAAGATGTTTCACTGCGAAAAAGTAAGCATATTTTGAAACCGAAGTTATGAATTTTGCAAACAAACACTGGCTCAAAATCTTTGGAATGGGATTTAATCCGTAGTACCTACTTTTCCCATTAAAAATAAATAAATTAATCACTTGATTCAAAGACGTTCCGACCCGCTAAATCTGCTATTTTCTTCTTCGATATGATCTTCTACTGTGTGATGTTGTGGAATTGAGTGTTGCTGCTAAATTGGTAACTTCATACCAGGTTACATTCTCTCTGCACTGCCTGTGAGGGGGCAGGAGAAAGGGGTTGGATGGATCCAACCTTGGAGGGGGGGAATCTCAACTATCCCATGGTCCTTGGTACTCTCACCTGGCGACTGTAGCCGCCTTGAGTCCCAGTATTGGGGGAAAGGTGGGTTGTTGTTGTTGTTGTTGTTGTTGTTATTATTATTATTATTATTATTATTATTAATACTCTCTCCATCAGACAGTGAATATCTGAATGTGGGAGGCTATATGGCAGGGATGGGGAACATGTAGCCCTCCAGATGTTGTTGGACTGCACTGGTTATACCAGCTAGGGCTGATGGAAGTCTCAATCCGACATCAGGAGGGCCACACTTTTCCCCACCACTGCTATATGGCTTTTTCCCCAGCTGTCCAGACAATTACCTTGAAACTTACTTGAACAGAAGTGAGGGTACACATTGGGAGTTTGTTTCAGGATCAAACATTACATGGGGGAAAGGGGAGAGGGAACTGGCAAAGGAAAGTGCTCGATTCCAGAGAAAGGAAGCCTGCAAGTCCTCTCTTTAGCTGGAATGGAAATGACTCCTGGAAAGATCCTTCATTTGCAGGTAAGGAGAACCTTTGTGGAGCCTCTTCTGCATGAAAGAAAACCTTCCCTGCTTCCGCATCTCCCTTTGCTCCAAGATAATATGTCTTTTTTTTTTTTTTTTTTTTTGGAGGGGGAAGGTGGAAAGAACGGCAGGAAGGGCTAGATAGCGGCGGAGGTAGGCTGCTATTCCCATTTTGAATCAGAACCACCTCAAACAACACTGGACTTGACTAAAAAAAGTTGGGGTCAGTTTCTTCAAGCAAGGGGAAATTCACATTTTGAGCTGCCCCCCACTCAAAGTCTTTCACCACCATTCGTGATAATATTTTGAGGTGTAAATAATGTTAGAGTTAGACTTAAATCATGGGCATGTTTATATTTGCTGGAGTGCAGGACTGCCAAAAGCAATTTTGTAAAACATAATGGTTGTCAAATGCAGACAGTAAAAGCTATTTCATCTGAAGCAAGAACTGTGCCAAAGAGGAACCTGGAACACTTTTGTTTGGGAGAGGCGATGTTTAAAAATGCAAACTTATTACTATGGAGTCATCATTTTTCTTAGAGCTCCAAGCAGGGAATATAAATATTATCGCAAGACATTGACGAAGGAACTTTAATTTGGAGGACTGTCCTGAATAGGCTGCCTTGATTCTCTCCCACTATTAATTATTCAACCTGCCCTAGGAGTCAAGATCTTGAAAACAAGACCTTATTAAAAAAGAAAAAGAAAAATTCTCATAAACCACAGCTTCTGCACAAGTCAAAAACATTGTTTAATTTTATAAAATAAAATGATCTTGAATTCTGAGGTCATTTTTATCTCCATGGTACAATCTGCATGGTGTTTTCCATCTGGAAGGAAGTGTGGAATTCTTGTTGGGTTGGCCGAAGACCTTTTGCTGCCTGAGTCAAAGGACAAGATCAGGCCCTCCCATTCCATGTACAACAGCCAACAAGATTGGCAGCTGAATTTTAGTTCAATACTGGTGACAGGACAGCATCCTCCACTACACCTGATTGCTCGCCTCAAGGGACACAGGGCAGGCAATGTGACACACACAATTCTGCCCTCCAACCCCTTGCTGCCACTCCCTCACCCCTGTATCTGCCACCTAAGGCAACCACCTCACTTTGTCTAATGGTAGGGCAGGTCCTGAATTCTTGAGCCCCTTTCTCTTCTCTTTTTCCAGGAATACTGTAATGAAGCAGCAAGGATTTGCTAGGAACCAGGGCATTTCTTGATTTATCTGAATCGTAGATGCACATGCGCAGTCATTGGCTGGGTTCAGACAGCACGATAACCCACACGCAAGGGTTGAGTGTGGATTGATGTTGAACTTGGGTTCTTGTTGAAATGTGGGTTATCGTCTTGTCTGAACCCAGCCATGATAACAAGCCATTGTTTGTTAACCATGAACAACCCATGAAGAGAACCCATGGTTTGTTGTTGGATCATGAACTGGAGGTTGTGTTTGTTAGTGCAGCTGGGTTCACTAGCTGTTTGTTAGTGCAGCTGGGTTCAGACAACACAATAACCCACATTTCAAAAACAACCCATGGTGCAACAGCAACCCACACTCGACCCATACTCAACTCTTGAGTGTGGGTTATTGTGTTGTCTGAACCCAGTAATTGTGTGTGTGTTGTTATTACTTGCTCTCTCTCACTCAGTGCTGGAACATGCCCAGTGATGAACAGGACATTCTATCATGTGATGCACTCAATGTATTATTGAGAAGGGGCGGGAGGGGCAAACTCTCCACATTGAGAAACTGTGGCCTCTACCATAATACACTTGATTAGGGACTCTGCTCTGTGACATATGTAGCATACTGATTAATCCAGGGGTAGGCAACCTGGTTCCCTCCAGATGTTTTGGACTATAACTCTCAGAATCTCTGACAATTGGCCATGGTTGCTGGGACTCATGGGAGCTGTAGTCCAAAATATCCAGAGGGAACCAGGTTGCATACCCCTGGTTTAATCCAAGTCTGCTGTGCTTGGGAAGCTTGGGGGGGCTGTGTGTATTGCCAGTGTTGAAAACTCCTGTTCTAGTGTAGAAAAATGGAACCAAGGAGGCAAGTTACCACCCATACTACAGGAGAAGTATGGCTATATGTTATGATGGCTATAGGCGACTTCCAAATTTAGAGGCAGTATGTATCTACGGTAAATTGCCAGTTGCTGGAGAACAACAGTGAGAGAAAGCTATTGCTTTTGGGCTTCAGAGACATCTGGTTGGCCACTGTGGAAACAGATTGCTGGATTAGACTGGCCTTTGGTCTGATCCAATAGGGCTTCTCTTAAGTTCTTAGATGGCCAAAGAAACCAGCAGCCAATGGGCCTGCAGGATAATTTCCATCTCATCCTCAGGTATGGCAATCAATTGGGGACTGTATGCTTTTGCCCTTCCCTAACAAGGAATCTGTTTAATATTTTAGGACCACTCCAACGTGATGTCAGTATTTTGTTCCCTGAACACAATACATCCAGATTCCCCATAAACACATAAAAACCCCAATGCCTGTAATGCCTGTTTGATCATGTTTGAACTAAAAGTCAGCTAGTTCGGCCATCTGTTCATGAGTGAAAGCCTACACCCCAAAATACCTGGAGGGCCACAAGTTGTTAACCTGGTTTGGAGGAATAGATATGTGCATATATACACAATGACCCTATTCAGGCATTCAGGTGAGCGTGAAGATAAAAGAAAGAAATCAGGCAATGGGGCTACGTGGATGTTGGGAGAGGGGCTGGCATGTGCAACCCCCCTCCCCACTTTAAGCTCACACACATTCACCTGGATACCTGACTAGGGCTAATGTACAGTCTTAATCTATCATTAAAGAAGTGGACATGAAATGCTGTTAGTGAACAAAATGTTTGTTTCCCCTTTCCATGGCTCTTTGGCAGTTCTGAAATCAGGCTTCAGCTCCTTAGCATTGCAATAGCATGTATATTAAATGCTGAAGTTTTATTTACACCTGGCAATGTGAAACTTAAACACAAGCCTTGGGATTTGTTTTTTCTAGCTAATAAAAACCCATAAGAGCTGGAACGCATTATAAATAGTTGGATGGTGTGATCTCAGCCCATGGCACATGCTACATTCTGTATTTCAGCGATCATCACTTAATTTGGGCTCCAGGGAAGTCAGGAAGAAATAATTAAGGAGGATAGGTGCACCTGCGTGTTTGCAGCTGCTTTTACAGTAGTATTCCGCTCCCCCTGAAAAGTAAACATTTAAAGTAGAGATCAGAAATCCTCCGTGAATATGACCCCCCACACCCCGCTAAACCACCTGTCCACTCATTATATGCCATGGCCTCTGATAATTTGAGCAACACTGCCCTGGATGGGGACCGCCAGATGGCTCTTAGTTAAAGTTGAATTAAATAAACAAGCACCACTGTTTGTTTTATGGGATAATTTCTTATTCTAGAAAATAAATCGTTCCAGCATAATATCTAGGAAGCCAAGAGTTCAGAAAGAGCAGTTCCACTGTATTTCAGATCATAACCACTTCAGCCCTAACCTGAGCTTCCATTTGTGCTGTTTGGACTGGCACCTGAATTCTGTTGGGACATGTAACACAACAACAGCTGTGCCACAAGTGTTTTCATTTGGAAAGGTACAGGGTGGCTACAATAACAATCTTATTGAGTCTCAGACTGCGATTCTCTTTCTCATGGGAAAAGTGGGCTGGACAGAAATATGAACTGATCACATGGTTTGTACTTTCTGATGACGTAGTATGCTTTTTGAGTTTCGTTTCCTGTAACTTGATGATGGAGAGAAGGATTGCTTGCTGTATGCATTCTGTTCTGTTCCTGTCTTCTCTCTGACTAGTTGCAATCATGTAATGATGTGTGCTTGCCAGGACTGGCTATGCACTGGATTATGCTATGCAATGTAGTTTGTTTTAACTCTGATATAGAATAACAGATAGAAAGAAATCCTGAGTAATGGATTCTATTGGAGTTGAATTCCTAACTACAGTGATGCTGGAAAGGCTGTAACCCGAGACGCTTGGAATGTACTGCGCGCAGGGGAGACAGTGAATCTCTGTGGAGACAGAGACAGACGCTGCTCTTTCCAACTAACACTCTGCTGGATCCACGTAGGCAGACGGGCCTACAGAGTGGATTATGAATCATATGGCTGGAGTAATTTTCACAGCCATAACAAATTCTTCAGGAGGTTAGACACAGCGCCAGCTCCCGGTTTTGGAAGGCCCTTGAGCAAGGCACTCTCAATGGGCCCCCTTCTTCTGAGAGTTGACCTTCTCACTGCCATTGTCACCAGCTGCTCTTGCTCCTCATCCTCTTTCTCATCATTGCTATACTTGCTTGCTAGATAGGCAGAGAGCCAGTGAGCAAGTAGGCGGTGGCATCTCCTGCTTCTCCACCACATTGTCTGGGCCAGCGAGAAGTGGGTAAACAAACTGGTTGCAATGGTGGAGAGGAGGAGCAAGTCCAGGGAGCTCTCGTCATGACCAATAGAGTGCTGTCAAGTAACAGCACGGTAAGTGGACCTTCTTGGTAGTGGCCCCCACCCTGTGGAACACCCTGCCATGTGTTGGCCGAGAGGCAGAAAGTGTGTCAAGCTTTAAATGTATTTTGAAGACAGTTGTTTACACAGGCTTTCCCTTACTTGTAATGGAATATGACGCTACTAGGGATGTGTGAGGATTGAGGAATCCGTTTGGGGGGTGGAAAGCCACTGGATTTCCTCGGCTCGGCCCCCCAGATTCTGGTTTGCTGCCCATATGCTGGCACTGACTCACTATAGCCAGGAAAACCACATGCCTCTCGTGCTATTTGCCCAAATCACTCATGTCACATTAAAATCATGTGCTTTTCCAGCATCATTTTGCGCAGATTCAATTAGCGGTTTGGAAAAAATACACAAATCATGAAGCCCACTGGGAAAATATCGACTCAGTCCACTTCTGATCATTGGATCGGAATCAGGCAGGAAATCCAGCAAACTGAAATGAGTGAGAGATTTCTCTGCTTTGGCACACATCCTTAGACACTATTCTGTTTCATGATTATCTTATTGTAATGTTTTCATGTGTTTATTCTTTTTTTGTGTGCTTTCACTGTTTGTGTATTGTGTGTGTGTGTGTGTGTGTGTGTGTGTGTACTGTGAACCAATTAGGGCACAATCCAATGGGGATTCCCATAAGCCTCCGAACTCAGAGGATCACAGGCATCTTATGCAGGGCAGGAGCAGGGCCAAGGCAAAGACCACCTCCGTGCTCCTCCCACCCTGCAGATCAGCTGCGGCACATTGGAAGGGATGTTTTTGGCCTACAGGCTGGGGCATGCTGGGAGTTGTAGGCCAAAAACATCTGGGGACCCAAGGTTGGAGAACACTGGTCTAGAAGACATAGGATTGCTCTCTTAGAGATCTTAGGATATCAAGTGGTATTAAAAGTAGAATAAATAAATAAATAAATAATAAACGCATGTAAGAAACACAGTGTCTTCTCCCAGGTCAGACTTACCCATCTATTACCCATCTAGCTCAGTATTACACTGTGACCAGCAGTGGCTCTTAGGATCTTGGGGAGAGAGGGATCTTTCCCAATCACATGCTCCTCTTGATCCTTTTAACTGGAGATGCCAGCAATTGAACCTGGGACCATCTGTTTGTTTGTTTGTTTGTTTGTGTATTACATTTCTATACCGCCTTTCTGCTAAGGCACCCAAAGTGGTTTACAATGTTTAAATAAACAAACAAGCGTTACCCCCCCCCCCAACCAAACATACATCAGATATCTCAGGCCAACTGAAGGTTTCTTCTGGAGCTGCTGGTACAATCTCCCTGGCCTGGGCTTTTCTTCTGCCTTCCCTCTGTAGCCCCAGGGAAGGCAGGGGAGGGGCTGCCCCAACAGTCCTCTCAGGCCGGTGATGGTCATTTCAGGAGCTGATGGCAGTTGCTCCCCTGCCTGGGCTTCTCTCCTGCCTTCCCTCAGGGCACACAGGTCTTAAATAGCCCCAGGGAAGGTGGGGGAGGGGCTGCCCCAACAGTCCTCTCAGGCCGTTGATGGTCATTTCAGGAGCTGATGGCAGTTGCTCCCCTGCCTGGGCTTCTCTTCTGCCTTCCCTCAGGGCACACAGGTCTTAAAATATGAAGCACATTCTCTGCTACTGAGCTATAGCCTCATCCTATTATCATAATACTTGTTTACTTGCATGCTCGTTTCCATGAGCACATATGCATGAAGATTTGAACAGTTTCCAAAATGTTAATGGAATACGACCCTGTGGCCCCAGCCCAAACAGAAGTAAGCAGCTGATCTCTCTCTCTCTCTCTGCATTCAAATGCTTAAATATCTAAATATATTCAAGAGAACTGTAGTGTGGCTTGGAAGGCAAAGATCTTTCTCATGTCTCATCATTTTGAGTGATGCCCTGGGAAAATGGAAGTAACATTAAATTAGTTCCTATCCCACCAAAGATGTTCTTTCCACTGCAAGAACCTACACAAAATCACTTCCGTGCAGTAACTTTGTGCTAAGTGAAAATGGCAGTGAAAAAGAAGCAACATTAGGAAGGCTACTGCCAGTAAAAATCTCTCAAGCACTGGAAGCCAGAGTGACAGGACATTTTTTTTACAAAGGGCAACTTCTCAACCTGCTCATTAGAATGAAAACAAGAAGAGAGATCAAGGAAAAGAAAGTTTGTCCCATCTCCAGTCCTAACACCTTCTCTCAGGGCTATCAGGGGTGGGGAGGCAGGAAGCAGGCAATCTACATCATGAATGGGGCTGGGGAAATAAAGCATGTTAACTGGGGCACCAGCTTCCTTTTTGGCAACAAAAGTAGGATTGTATTGTGTAATAATGACCTTCTGACTAATGCTGGAAATATTTGGCCCAGCTGTGGTAACTGACTGCAGCTTATAGAACAGGGGTGGCAACTTGTGGCCCTCCAGATGTTGTTGTTGATGATGATGATGATGATGATGATGATGATATCATCATCATCATCATCATCATCATCATCATCATCATCATCATCATATTTATTTGTATCCTGCCTTTTCCCAAACACTGGGACCCAAGGCAGCTCACAACCTTTAAAACTCATACAACTAAAACAGAAATAGAAAAATACAAAAGTTAAAAATAGAATTTTTACAAAGGGCAACTCCAGATGTTTTGGCTTACAACTCCCCTCACTATTGGCTATGCTGGCTAGGGCTGATGGGAGCTGTAGGCCAAAACATCTAGAGGGCCACAAGTTGCCCACCCCTGTTATAGAAGGATGTCCTGGGAATTGCCAGCATCCACCGCATACATACATGCTCATATTTCATGGTTATCGTTATCTTGTGTTGGAAATGCTGGTTTTAAGAAGCCAGGTTAGAAAGCATCTTTGTATTCATCTGTGATGCTGTTTATCTGATCTCTGTTAACTATTTGTTTGCCCATAGTTCAATTCCCTTTTTCTGATTTGAAATCTCTTCCCCACCCCCCATTTGTATCTGGGTTTTAGACTTCAGAAGCTCAAGCATCTCTTCTCCCAGACTGCTCTGTCACTCTTAGAAGGGGCAAAGAAGGAAAGGTCGGGCTAGATTTACCTTGTAGTGATGAAGAAATTCAGCTGGCAGTTGTTCCCACCTTCATTTGAAGTTAACTTGTGCCTCCCACAAGTGTCTCCCCCTCCTGCCCAGTGCTGTCCCAAGTTATTTGGCTGCTCTTGGGCAAAAGACCCTCGATGGGACCCCTGCATCAGTGAGTCTACCTTCTCACTGTGACTGTCACCAGCTGCTATTACTCTTCATTCAATGATGATGACAACTCTTTGTTGTCATCATCATTGCTACTTGCTTGCTTGACAAGCAGGGAGCCAGTGAGCACGTACGCAGTGGCATCTTCTGCTCCTCCTTCTCATCGCCATCGTTGTTGTCTGGGCCAGAGCAAGAGGCACATGAACAAGCCGGTTGCAATGGTGAAGAGGAAGAGTCAATGGGCCCCTGCTGGGGCGTGGGCCCTCGGCAGGTGTCTGACCACGCCTACCCTTGATGCCAGCCCTGTTCCTGCTGAGGAGATGGAGCTCTGTAAAGACATGTGGCAGTCCTTGGCAGGGCTGAGAATCAGTCACGGATCAACAGCACCCCTGTGATAACAAGACACCAACCTCCAGCGCACAAGACCAGACTCAATGCCAAGATGTGCCTAGGCATGACTCAGGCAGTGCCAAGATGTGTGAGTAAGGAATTCCCTAAGGGAAGTAAGAGATTGAGCTGGAAACCAGAAAGCCCCCAGTTCAAATCTCACCTCTACCATGAAACACCAAGTACAATGGGGCTTACTTTCTTCTAAATTTTCAGTTGCACCTTTTAAGTACACTGAGATCACAGAAAAGATGCATCTGGGGCAGAGTTTGTTTTTGGAACAAACACCACATCATGGTTTACCCACCCTGAATCTGACCTCACCTGCTCTTTGGGATTACTATTACTGAATTGTTTTTCATTACTCATCCCTAAACTATTACAGCTTCGTATGCTCTGACAACAAGGATGGTACTGATAAACATTCTGTAATCACCAGTGTAAAGTGATGCACGTTGGGGCAAAAAATCCCAACTCCAAGTATAAGCTGATGGGGTCTAGGCTAGTGGTGACTGCTCAAGAAAGAGATCTTGGGGTTGTGATGGACAGCTCGATGAAAATGTTGACCCAGTGTGTGGCAGCTCTGAAACAGGCAAATTCCATATTGGGCATAATTAGGAAAGGAATTGAAAATAAAACTGCCAAGATCACACTCCCCTTATACAAATCTATGGTGCAACTACACTTAAAATACTATGTACAGACAGATCTGGTCACATCACCTAAAAAAGGGTATTGTAGAGTTGGAAAAAGTGCAGAAAAGGGCAACTGAAATGATCAAGGGACTGGAGCAACTCCCCTACGAGGAAATGTTTCAACATCTGGGACTGTTTAGCTTAGAAAAAAGGTGAGAAACGGGGGACATGATAGAGGTGCACAAAATTATACATGGTGTGGAGAAAGTGGATAGAGAGACATTTCTCTCCCTCTCTCATAATACTAGAACCTGGGGTCATCCTATGAAGCTGATGGGTGGGAGATTCAGAACAGATAAAAGGAAATACTTCTTCACACAGCACATAGTTAAACTATGGAATTTACTTCCACCAGATGTAGCAATGGCCACCAATTTGGACAGCTTTAAAAGGGGATTGGACAAATTCATGGAGGCTATCGATGGTTACTAGTCCTGATGGCTTTATGCTACCTCCAGGGTCAGAGGCACTATGCCTATGTACACCAGTTGCTGGGGAACATGGGCGGGAGGGTGCTGTTGCACTCATGTCCTGCTTGTGGGCTTCCCGTGGGCAGCTGGTTGGTCACTGTGTGAACAGAATGCTGGACTAGATGGAGCTGCCCTGCAGAGTTTTCATCCAAATTGTTGTCTGTGTTGCTGCAAGTTGAGTGTTACTTATAGCGTAATACAGTTTGAAATGTCCATTTTAAAGACTGTGAATGCATGGACAAAGGGCATGTAGTGGAAATGGGTAATTGGACTTTTGTATAAACATGATTTAGATATTAAGGATTCCACACTGTGTGTCATTAATAAGTACCTTAGGGTACAATCATATGCATGTTCAGACAGAACATTCCTACAACTCCCGGCATGCTCCATCCAGCATGCTTGGCTGGGGCATGCTGGGAGTTGTAGGACTTTGTTCTGCCTAAATACGCATAGGATCACGGCCTTATGCATCTTGTAATGTCCTATGCCATGACAAAGTACAAGCTGGAATTTGATCAAATTCAAACTTCATTGTGGCAGCATTAAAGCTAAAGCGGGGGCAGGGAGATGGGCACACAAACCAACCTTCCTTTAGTCAGGCCCGAACTGACACAGCAAGAAGAACTTTTACAGCACAGTTGTTTTGGTGGGCACAGTGGAATAAATCATCAGGACATTTCAGGAGGAACTAGGCCTGTGTGACTTCCGTAAACAATAACTGTCATAATTTCCTCCAGCATGTTTTAATAAAATAACGCTAGTGGAGAAATTATAGTCATCAATCTGTCTCATGATCCAGCCTCAAAAGGGAGAGAGAGAGAAAAAGCACACCTTCAAATGAAAATACCTTTTAGAATTGCAGCAAGTGCCAAACAATACATTATTTTCTCAGTATGGGTTTGTTGGACTGGTTGCACGATAGAGAGGTACGTTATGGAGGTGCCCACAAGCTTTTCCTGCTGCGTAGATTTTGTCAGGATTATCATTATTAAATCCTGTTTTCTGAGGAGAGAGGATGTTTTAAAACTTTGACTGTGGAAAATATACTCCTGGCTCATGCTTGACATTTCCAGTCTCTGGTGAAGAGAGATTAATTTTTTTAAAAAATAAAATATCTTGAAGTTCATTTGGCTCATTTTTAAAGTCATGTGAAAAATAAGCTGAGAGACGTTTGATGGCTAGGAAATGCCTTTGGAGACTGTGAAATATTTTTAGGTGGCGGAACAGGCCCTGCGGATTGCAGGGTTTTTTTTCTCTTAAAGAAAAAATCACCTTTGTGTAAATCAAGCAATTTATGGAGGTTGGGGAGCCACATTACCCCTCAGAAGCCCGTGGAAGAGTAGGGTGGCCATGATTCCTCTTTTACAGTGGACAGTCCTCAATTTGAAGGGCTACCAGGGGGTTGTCCTCTATTTTGAAGGTGTCCTCCATTTGAAGGGCTGTCCAATCCAATTTCAGTGTAAAGGTAAAGCACCGTCAGAACTGTTGCCCATCCACAGGGAGCACCTGGATAGCAGACTCAGCAGGTAGGCACACCGGTCACCTGGTCACAGCCTTCCACACCATGGTGAAATGTACTGTATTTCTATTTAAATTATAATAATTATTTCTCAATTTGAACCTACACATATAAATTAGCACATGAAAAGTATCCTCATTTGTCTGCTTTTTCTGTGATTCACCAGGAGCACTTCTCCTCTGCTAGACATGGCTGCCACCAGAAGTGGCACTATCAAAATCCTAGTGATTGCTGCAAAGCAGGGCACATGGGGAGCGCACACTGTGTTTCCCAGCAGAATCACTGGGAGTGTGTGGGCGGGTGGCAGCAACAGTGGTGGGGATCAGGGGGCCACACAAATTGCCATGGTAGGCTGCATGTGGCCCGTGGCCGCGTGTCACCCACCCTAGTGTAAATCAATGCGAGGAAACCAACTGAATTTTAACTATGTTTCCTTGCTCCAATATCTGCATTCTATCAGCAGCTGGACTGTGCAGCTAGAAGAAGTTGTACAGTCATGCCTTGGATTGAGAGCATAATTCGTTCCAGAAACGTGCTTGTAATCCAAAACACTCTTATATCAAAATGAAATCCCCCCCAAAAAAATTTGTACAGAGATTTTTAATTTAAGCGGTACTACAGTACTTGTATTGCAAGACGTCGCTTGTATATCAAGTAAAAAAAAATTAAATAAATATTTAAAAATTTGCTTGTCTTGCAAAACGCTCTCAAACCAAGTTACTTGCAATCCAAGGTATTACTGTATTTGGTTTCATTTTTTAACTCTGCTTTGTTATTCCAGCTGGTTTGGCATAATCTTGTATTAACATCCAAACAAGAACAAAAATAAACAAAAACCTAAATGTGACTGCATTTATGGCCTTGCAGAGGTTAATACCCAGACCTGCCAACATTTTGAAAGCTGAAACTGAGTACGTACACATTACCTGCACAGGGAGTTCATATATGCAAAGCAAGCCACATGAAGGTCTGTGCGATCCTGTACTTACATTATGACGGGACCAGAACCACCAGAGACAAGGGATGCACAGCCCAGGAGGAGAGTGGATGCACACAACCAGAAAATAGGGGCCGGGGAGCAGTAAAAACAACAGACACAGACACAATGTCCCTGGAAACACTGCTACAGCACACCAATCAGGGACTATGTGGGTAATGATGCCCAAATTCCGCCTACACATGGAGGGAGCCAATGAAGTCACGAAGACAAGAAGCCGCTGGCTCAGCATGCCCCCTGAATCACAGCACACACAGCACATAAGACAACGCCGCAGCACCCCCAGTGCATCGGCCCCGGTGGCGCAGCCAGCAATGACCCTGCCGCAGCATCCCTGCAGGCAGGGGTTTGAATCCCCTTATGTTTCTCACACAACCACTGTTTTGGAGCACAACATACACACACAAACAGGGTGGCCACATCAATCACCCCAAAAGAGGACAAAAGAAGGCAGTGATTTGCATAAAATGTGTATATGTTAATTTGTATGCATAGATGCACATTTAAAATTATCATTTCAGTGTAAATGGAAATACAGTACACTCGCCATAGTGTGGATGAGTGTGACCAGGTGACCTATGTTCCTGCCTGGTCAGTCTGCCACCCAGGTGCTAACTGTTGATGGGTAACTTCAAGGCCCCGACCTGCTCTCTCTTCTTACAGTTCATCATCTTTAGACCAGACTTGGACAGGACAATCCTTGAAACAGAGGACACCTTCAAAGAGAGGGTGGTCCTCTGGCAGTCCTTCAAATAGAGGACTGTCCTCTGTGAAAGAGGACACATGGCCACCCTAAGGGAGGAAAGAGAGCCTGGACAGCACAGCACATAGATGGGCGTTTGCAGAGAAAGCACAGAGCCCTGGGACAAGAGTTCAAGACCCACTTATGGAGGGAAAGATCCTTGGCCAAGCAGCCAAGGGGAGGGGGGAGGACACACAGCAAAGGCAGCCACAGACACACATTGAGAGCAGTAGCCTCCATTGACTCACTCTATAGGGCAGGGATGAGGAACGCCTGTGGCCTTCCAAACATTGCTGGTCTGCAACTCCCACCATCTGTCACCATTGGCTATGCTGGCTAGGCCAGGTGGGAACTGCAGTCCACCACATGTGCACCATAGAATGTGTAACTATCCCTGCCAAGTGAAGGACTTTTGGTGGCAGGTGATCAGAGATTCCTTGGCAGAGTCAATGTAGGAAGCATTTGCTGAAGGCAGGAAGTTTCATCGCATATCAGTTATCAACATTGTTGAATAAGGATGCTTAAAGGATTCGATGTTTGTGAATTTGGATATTAGTTGATGTGCTGATCGAGCCACAGCTACCCTTGGAATTTCACACTTCTCGGACTGTTGTGGCACAGTTCTCAGCACGATTTGCTCTTCTTGTACACTAAAGTCAATATAAGCCTATGCAAGTATCATTTCCACTTAACGGAACATTTCACTACCAAATGTTCTATGGATGTCCCCCCCCGAGCAATTCAGATAGATGAGATTTTGAAAAATGAGGGTTAGGCAAAGGAAGATTGTTTCATTTTTAAAGAAATAGCACAAGAAGCTTCGCAAAATATATTTTAAAGGCTGCAAGGCTTCACATTTGTCACTGCACAGACAAGAGGAATTGATCTGATTGAATGGCTATATGAGTCTGCAAAACTACCTGTAAAGTCAGAGAGAACACAAGCTGTATTTTAAAGCATGTGCCTGCCTTCGTTGGAACAATTGAAATAAGGTATTTTTGCACCATTATGTCAATTGTTACTGCTGCTTTGCTTAGGATGGTCTTCCATTTTCTATTCGCCGCTAGTAACAGTGTTAACCTTGCAAAGAGTGATTGACATCTCTCCCTGATACCATGGGAATGACACTGAGACATTGGACAGTGGGTTGTAGTTGAAATGTGGGTTATTGTGTTGTCTGATCCCAGCTGAGATAACAAACCATGGTGAACAACCCCCAGTTCACAACCCAACAACAAACTATGGGTTCTCTTCATGGGTTTTTTTGTGATTAACAAGTCATGGCTTGTTTGTGGTTAACAAGCCATGGCTTGTTAGTGCAGCTGGTTCAGACAACATGATAACCCATGTTTCAACAACAACTCACATTTCAACAACAACCCACACTCAACCCTTGAGTGTGGGTTATTGTGTTGTGTGAACCCAGTCATTATCTCTGAAGTATTACAAACAGAAGAATCATATCTGTGGTTCATCTTCTTTTAAACAGATCCTACATAAAGAAACAAGAGTTTTTGCTGGAGGGCATGTGCTTCCTTTTCAAAACTTGTTCTGTTAAAAGTGTCACAATAACCACGGCTGTTCATCCTAGCCCTTGAACTGCTCCTTTTAATTAGAACATTTCACCTTAATAACTAGGAACAGATCATTCACACCACTCAATAGCCTGTGACAAATTCCAAAGATGGCATTAGCATGTATATTAGGCCAGAACTCTGTCCAGTGACATTTGCCTTGAAGCATGCCATGATGTTGAACACAAGGGAGAGCTGCACTTTGTTCTGAACACTGAACCCGTACTTCAGCTCCATTTCCTCCTCCTCCTCCTTGATTGCTCAACACTTCCCCTGAAAACTAGTCGTTATTTCCCCCAGTGTTGATTTCTGTAGACTGCAGACTGGAACTTCAAATCATTCCAGGGATGTTAAAGGGTCCCTTTGACTAAGAAGATGGGTTAAGATCAGCCGGGTGAATTACATCCCCGTTGCCATGGTGAGAGGGACATGGCCTCCCTCATTAGGAGTCCTAGATGTTTTTTCAAAAGGCTGGGTGCTTCTCTAGAGGTTGTGCTGCTTGCAGTTGCAGCACCTTTTATGGCACATAGAGGGAGATGGCTGAAGAAGAGACTGCTTTGGCCTTCTGCTCCATCACTGCAGAGCTGTGGTGTACTGTGCATTTTTCAATTTCTATTATTTTACTGATGTTCTTTGATATTTTGTTAACTGCTGTGGATACCATCAAGGGTAGAAAAATTGTTGATTTTTTTTTTTAAAAAAACACCAGTCAGTCAACAAAAAATGTATTGAAAGCAAGCACCTAAGACTTGTAAAAAGTCCATGCAGCCAAGCATTTATTTAGTGTCAGTAACTAATTATCCATTTTAGTTATATAACTTTTTAAAGCCATTACTCATTTCTAGTCATTTATTTTTTAGAAACTGCTTCAAGCAGTCTCTTGCTCATTGCTTGAAAAGAATGTCCCAATCACCACTGCTGCAGTTGATGCTGAATAAATAATAATGTAGCTTATAAGTAGGAAATTTAAAATATATGTAAACGGCAACCAAAATTGGTCAGCATAAGGAGCATAAACCCAGCAAGAAGTGTTCTTGTGCAAGCCCCTTGAAATGAATGGGAATTGTGCAAGAACTATGGGACTTGGAGTGGAGGACTTCCTGCTCTATTGTGCCTCATATATTTAAAATTAGAAATATCTCAGTAGGGCTTTTCTCCACATAGCACATAGTTAAACTATGGAATTCACTACCACAAGATGTAGTGATGGCCACCAACTTGGATGGCTTTAAAAGGGGATTGGACAAATTTGTGGAGGAGAAGGCTATCAATGGCTACTAGTTTTGATGGCTATATGCTACCTCCAGTATCAGAGGCAGTATGCCTCTGTACACCAGTTGCTGGGGAACTTGGGTGGGAGGGTGCCGTTGCATTCATGTCCTGCTTGTGGATTTCCTGTGGGCAGCTGGTTGGCCACTGTGTGAACAGAATGCTGGACTAGATGGACCCTTGGTCTGATCCAGCAGGGCTCTTCTTATGTTCTTATAGCTATTGAAAGGGTGGAGCAGAAGTCACATCCCCGTGGCTTCCAACGTAACACTTGTGCTTATACATCATCTAGTGAGCACATGTTTGTAGACAACTGTGTCTTTTTTCCTAGGAATACCATGAGCAGGATCTCATAGGAGCCTGGAGGAAATCCTTACAAAAACGTATGATGTTTCTGGTTCAATGTGTCATTACAGAACCCCAAAGACAAAAAAAAAAAAAAGCCCCTGGACAATGTGGTATAATGTGGTGAGGTCACTTGCACTGCTCATCACATTCTAGGATTGCGTTGTATAATTACTATAATGGTGTAGGAGTCACATCCATGGTAGGGCTTGGAAGAAAGATGGATGAACTGAACTGGGCCCAATTGGGAATGGGTATGCCCAGGCCCAAATTAGCTCACTTTAAACTCAAGCCCATTCTGAACTCCAGGTCTCATCCACATTAATTGGGAACAAACCAGAGAAGGTCATACTCTGAATTCCCCAATTTGAACCTTTGGTGACGTCACTAGTTTGGAGACCCAAAACCACTTTCACAGAGGCAACCATTTCCCTCTCTCCTGATCAGGACCCCTGAAATTCATTTCAAGGTGGGGTAACCTATGACTACATGGCTGGGAAAGAGCTCAGCCTTCAGACTACTTGGTCAGTGCATGGAAGAAAAAATGGCACATCATAATGACCATCTCAGTCACCTGTCGATCTGATTCATAAATGCATAAAAACAAACAGATAATGTGTCATTATCTCAGTGACTCACAAGCGAGACCTGTGAACTATTTCCATTAATTATTGTGTTTTAGTGAGGTGATATGACGAGGAATCTGTAGTGTTTCACCTGGATGGCTCTTGGACATGCACAAGTTGTCACTTAAGGCTACAGTCACTGCGGACCAAAATAAACATGTTAGTCACATGATTTACCTTTGAGAACAAGATTTTTCGTTCACAAATAGCCAGCATGAGGCTGCTAATCTGAATCAGGAATGTGGCATGGGGGGATAGGGGGGCTTTAACCCTATCCACTGTAGGGTTAAACTCCACTGTAGTCCCAGTCTCGACTGGGACCCCCATGCCTGCTATTTGTAGGAGGGGTGAAAGCTCCCAGTTGCTCCAAGGGAGCGTTTTTACTCATGCAAATAGTGGGTGTGGGGGAGAGAGTTAAAGCCCCTCAACTTTTTAAGGAGGGGCTGTCTCTCAGTGGTAGATCTTGGGGGTTGTGGTGAACAGCTCAATGAAAATGTAGACCCAGCGTGCGGCTGCTGTGAAAAAGGCAAACTCCATGCTAGGCATAATTAGGAAAGGAACTGAAAATAAAACTGCCAATATCATATTGCCCTTATACAAATCTATGGTGTGACTACACTTAGAATACTGTGTACAGTTCTGGTCACTGCAGCTAAACAAGGACATTGTAGAGTTGGGGAAAGTGCAGAAAAGGGCAACTAAAAAACGTGGCTTTTCAGGCAGGAATATGGGGTGGGTTAGGATTTTTAAGTTTTGTACTGTTTATAATTGTGTTTTACACTCTGTTTTTTCTTGTATTTTATTGGACTGTACATCGCTCAGAGTGGCTGGATTACTGGCCAGATGGGCGATTCAAAAATATAATAAATAAATAAACTAAAATGATCAAGAGGCTGGAGCAACTCCTCTACGAGGAAATCATATTTCAACATCTGGGATTGTTTAGCTTAGAAAAAAGGCGAGTAAGTGGGGACATGATAGAGGAGTACAAAATTATGCATGGTGTTGAGAAAGTGGATAGGGAGACATTTCTCTCCCTCTCTCATAATACTAGAACCTGGGGTCATCCCATGAAGTTGATGGGTGGGAGATTCAGGACAGATAAAAGGAAGTACTTCTTCACATAGCACATAGTTAAACTATGGAATTCACTTCCACAAGATGTACTGATGGCCACCAATTTGAATGGCTTTAAAAGGGGATTGGACAAATTCATAGAGGAGAAGGCTATCAATGGCTACTAGTCCAGAAGGCTATATGCTACCTCCAGTATTACAGGCAGTATGCTTCTGTACACCAGTTGCTGGGGAACATGGGTGGGAGGGTGCTGTTGCCCTCATGTCCTGCTTCTGGATTTCCTACAGGCAGCTGGTTTGCCACTGTGTGAACAGAATGCTGGACTGGATGGACCCTTGGTCTGATCCAGCATGGCTCTTCTTATGTTCTTATGCTTTGCATGCAGAAGGTCCCTGGTTTGATTCCGGGCATCTCCAGGACCAGGTAGGGCTGAAAAAACTTCCTGCTTGAAACCCCGAGAGCTGCTGCGAGTCAGTGTTGACAGTTCTGGGCTAGATGGACCAATGGTCTGAACTCAGTATAAGGCAGCTTCCTGTGTTCCTCTGGACTTCCCATGCTAGCGTCCTAATCTATACCAGGGATCCCACACTGGCTATCTGTGAAAGAATAATCTTGCATTCAAGGGTAAACCACAAGATTAATATAATGTGTAGTTTGGCCCTCAGTGAGGACCATTCATATGTGCACTCAGATCCTTTAGAGCAGTGGTTCCCAACCTTGGGTCCCCAGATGTTGCTGGCCTACAGCTCCCAGCATACCAGCATGGCTAATGACAAGGGATGCTGGGAACTGTAGTCCAGCAACATCTGGGGACCCAAGATTGGGAGCCACTGCTTTAGAGTTTTCAGGAAAGGTTGGATAGTCATCTACTGGTTTCAGTTACATGATATCTTATCTTAAAGTAATGGTTTAGATCAGCCTTCCCTAACCTGGTGCCCTCCAGATGTGTAAGACTACAGCTCCCAACATCCCCAGCCAGCATGGGAGGGCACCAGATTTCCCACGATTATGATTTCACTTTAGTGCTCCAACTGCTCCAATACCACTTATGTAAGCTGAACCAGGAACAGACATTCAAACTGAAGCATGCCTGGGGAAAACAAGAAAACTGATGGGGAGAACTGAGAAGGAATTGTGGATGAGCCCTGCAACTTGTGTTCCATTGTTAAAATATGCTTCACATTTGCACTGATTTTTCCATCAATGCTTGCAACATGCTTGCCAGTTCATTAACATTGCCTCTTTTCTCCCTCACTGACTTCATTTGTTTTCATTTATGTCAGTACATAGCCAATTCTGATTGGCTGCATCATATAGTGATATCATCCTGTTCCCTGCATTATCCCTAATTGGCTGGGATCACTGATGTAATATCCGACGAGTAGCTGCCAGTCTCACATTAGGCAGCTGCAGCAGATGGCCCTCCGAAGACCTTAAGTGGCAGGGTGGAAGATAGGGGAGGAGGCGCTCCCTAAGGTACCCTGGGCCTAGACCATGTAGGGCTTTAAAGGTAAGAACCAGCACTTTATACTTTGCCAGGAAGCAAATTAGCAAGGATCACCCCTGTGAGAAGGGAAGAGGCTCAAACATCAGCAGGAAATGTTGCTGCTGATTGGAGAAAACAGTGGCACCAAACAGGATTAAAAGGGGGAGTGTTCAGTCAATCAAATGGTTTTGCAGGAAATATTGCAGGACCCTCCAAAAATCACTGAACACTATGCAGCCCTAGAAAGGAACATAGGTCTGAAGAAGTGTGGCATATTCTGGTTGGGTAGGCTTAAAAAGATCAAGGGGAGAAAATTGGCCATTAGAATTCAAGAGGAGTAGCTGTTCAAGTTCAAAGACAACTTGACATAAGAATTGATGGCCATTCCTCATTGCAGCACTACTGTCCTGCTAACTGCATGGGAGATTTTGTAATCATCATTTCTTCTCCCCCTAGAAATTTCATAAGCTCTTGTACAAAGATCTTGTCAGTCCTTTTATGTGGGAATGATTGAACATCTTTGACTCCTTTTCCCATCTTCTGCAAGAGAAGCATTGTTAATGAAAAAGGAGAGCTTTACTTTTCAGGGCTCTTACTTGAGTTGAATCTCAGAAATGGCCACCACAGTATAACTAACTCCTTCAACCCAGCCACAGCAGTAGGAGGCAGTCCTTTTGCTCCAGACTGCTGTAGTTTAATTTCTCGCCTGCTGAAACATTTCCCAAATCCACGGAAACCTTTCTTTATATGTTCTGCTGCCTACAGCACTGGAGCCGACCCAGACTGCCGACTCAGTAGAATAACTTGGAGGGATCCAAGGTAGCTTTTGCTGCCAGCCTTTTCTTAGAATTCAACCACAGCCTAGCAAAGATGAGGCTGCAACCTAGCCTCTGAACACGAGAGTTCACATTGATTTTCTGGCATCACTGGACTTCAGGGGAACTTGGCGTGCTGGGTCAGTTACAGTATAATGAAAAGAATTCCCTCGGCAGAAAGAAAACCACAGCTGAATTAAATGTAAAAAGTCAATTGGCTGTTGAGCTTACTGAAACAGCAAACTTTTGTCATTTTCAGGGGTAATCCTACTGAAAGCTGTTTTAACTGTGATTGGATGGCAACCATTTTAGAATACAGTGAAGATAAAAGTCTATCTGAGATCTCTTTGGCTTGATCTACACATGCAGCAGAATGAGATTGTAGAATCTTGAGCGGATAGAGTGGACTGTACCACTTCAGACTGTAGGGATGTATGTCACTTTCTTTCTTTTCTTTTCTTTTTTTAAATGTTTCCCCACATTAAAAAGAAAAAGAAAGAAAAAAGAATGCCCAGCAAGTGAAACAAATCAGCAAAAAGAAGGGGAAAAAACCCAAACCATATAGCATCAGGCATGAAGGTTCTATGGTTGCCAGATCTCCTGAAGCTCAGACCTCAGGAGTTTTGAGTGCTAGGGGGTGGAGACTAATGTGTTATGGGCAGAGCTACAGCAGTGAAGGTCATGTGGAAGGTCAGAGAGCATAACCTGAGTTGTGCTCTGTCTGAAGGATATGCTGGAGGCTAAACTTCAGGTGAGATCCTGAGATCTGGTCCATCCCCTGCATTTTTGGTACATTGGCCTGTGTATTTGTCACAAAATAAGCACTTACAATGCACTTCGCAAGAAGGTAGATGTGTAATCTTGGATCCCTTGGCATTGCTATAAGAAAAGCATGGGCCATGTGGGTAGAACTCCAGAGTGGTCAGAGATGAAATGAGGGGAGCAACTTTTAGTCTCTGGGTCAGGGGACCTCTGTAGCATCTAGCAGTTGGTGAGACAGATGAATCTAATGCCAGGCTTCACTGTCCCTCAGATGTTTTAATATGTTGTGCCTACACTGAATGCTCTGAACTGATTCATCATATACTGAAATGGCTCAGTGGATAGATTTCCATTCCATTCTTTGGTGTCTCATCCAAGATATCCATAGCCACTCCCTACATGAGCCTTTCCCAACCAGGTGCCCTCCAGATGTTTTGTACCAACTCCCATCAGCCCCAGTCAGCTTGGCCAATGGTTAGGAATTCTGGGAGTTGTAGTCCAAAATATCTGGAGGGGAACCAGAGAGCAGAAGGCTGCCCCACACAGACACTCCCTACCCCTTTCTGAATCCACAGCCGCAATGACCTGCCAGTAACTTTTCCTTTAAAAGAATAGTTGCAGCTGGCCTGGCATGAATCACTGATTTGATTTCTGACATCCTAATGTAAACTATTCCAGTGTAACACTGCACTAGTCACCTCTGACAAGCAGAGACACATGGGCCAATTTTATCAGTGTTGCAATTCAGGGCCACAAAATGGTTACAGATGCTGGGTTGCTAAGCAGGGATGGAGGGCACTCATTGTGCAAGCGCTTGGCTGTATAGGGTTCCTTCCTCCTTCGATATGCTGATTGTTTACTTTGTGAAATACACTGATGAAATTTTGAGCTGAATATCAAATGTACTTATGGTCCTGGCTAGGCATAAGGCTCAGGGGAAGCAGACTGCACTGCTCACAGTCTGCTCTGGGTCATGCTAAGCAAGGCAGGTCAAGGCAGGACCTTGGAGAGCACACTGCACAAAATGCTGGCTGGAGTATTCTCCCAGAAGGAGCTGTTGTCCCAGCAAAGGAGTACAGTCAACTGAGGCCTTAAGAAGGCAGAGACTGGTTCTTCATTGGCTCCATCCCTGCTGGATTCTGACTATAGTTCTTAAAGGGCTGGTGTCTGTTTCTGCAGGCCCATGCTCCTGCATGTCTGAAGGGCAGGAGAAGCTGCTGGGGAGTCATTCTCAGAGTCAGATGCTGGGAGAGCTATGTCCTCTGTCTGGGAAGGTATAGAAGGGGGTGCTGAGGGTTCCCCTAAAGTGGGGTGACCAATGACCCATCTGAATAATTAATCCTCTTTGGAGAAATGGGGACCCTCAGAACCAGAGGACACAACCCTCAATAAGCATTGAAAGGGTCATTATTTATTTATTTATTTATTTATTATATTTATACCCCGCCTTTTTTCCTGCAAGGAACCCAAGGCAGCTTACATAATCATCCTCCTCCTCTCCATTTTATCCTCACAACAACCCTGTGAGGTAGGTTAGGCTGAGAGGCAGTGACTGGCCCAAAGTCACCCAGTGAGTTTCACGGCCGAGCGGGGACTAGAACCCGGATCTCCGGAGTCCCAGTCCAACACTCTCACCACTACGCTACACTGGCTCTCATAATATGAATCCTGAAACTCATGTAGGGTTTTTTTTTAAAAAATATGTTTTTACTTTTTATTGTGTCTATTTTATATCACATTTTATTGTATTTTTTATTGATTGTTGTAAACCACCCAAAGAACTTCAGCTATTGGGCAGAATAGAAATGAAAATAATAATAATAATAATGATGATGATGATGATGATGATGATGATAATGCTATTAGTGGAACAGATGTGACTTGAACTAATGTCTTGGTTGCTTTAATCTAAACTGCAGTGCACCCATACTCAGCAATGTAGGGTGGCATATGTTGGTATACACACATCATTTAAATGCTCAAAGGGTTGTTAGGGAAACAAATGGCAAAAGTAAAATATTGTAACTTCCAAGCAACTTCAGCCAGAAGCAGCATCAAGGAGTGAATCATCAAAATAATCCAAACCAAGAATGAATTATCCACTTTTGCCCTTGTTATAGACCGTGCTTGCAAAAGATAATTGGGGACATGTTACTGCTGATTGTAGTATAACAAATTATTAGTCATAATGGTTGTAACATTTATTTAGACTGGGAACACAGACTGAGAAATCATATTTTAATTTTTAAAATTTATATTCCACTTTATAGTCACCAAAAACACATCAAAGGGCCTAACAAAAACTGGCTAAACTCACAAAAATATCCAATGATGTTATTTGTACTAGTGGTTTGCCAAAGGAAACCCAGCAAGTCTTCTGTGAAATTGAAAATGTCTTCAACTAAACATTAGTAGACCAGGGTTGGGAAAAAATTGGCCCTCCAGATGCTTTGGCCTACAGCTCCCATCAGCGCTAGCTAGCATAGGCAATGGTGAGGGATCATGGGAGTTGTAGGCCAAAATTTCTGGAGGGTCACACAGGTTGCTCACCCAAGGGGTAGACAGAAGAAGTGGTGGGTCTAGCTATGTATGTGAATAGTGTTATTATATAGTTTACTCACCAGGAGGTGCTCGACTTAACTGTATCTTGGTAGTGTCGGGAGTTTCCTGTGTCTGTCATTGCTTAAGAGGGACAATACATTTTTTGTCTAGCTTCCTGCGTGGTTTGCTTTATAAGCATCCTGAGCTGAGAAGCCCTAGCATGTGCCTTTATAACTGGGACTCTGGGAGCTGATGTGAAGGTGTATAAATACCTTCTATCTCTAGATTTTCCCTTCTGGGATTTGTTATGACTGAAATAAGGCCTCAATGCTGGAAAGATTCTAGAACGTTCAAAGGGTGTCAATCTTCATAAAGAGACAGACCCATAGAATGGGCATTTCTCTATCTCCGAGTGACCTTGAACTTGGATCATTGATAACAACATTATGGGGAAATAGGTGCTAATTGGGGGTGGGGGTTTAGGGGAAGAAGTACTTGTACAGCTTGTCTGTTGAGGACCTGGGCTCTGGTCTTCACATACAAATGTGTGTCTGGAGGACTCATAGACCATAGGCTTGAGGAGTATTGGCTCCTCTTCATCTTCTGAGATGGACTCATAAGGTCATTTCTTCCAGGCCCAGTTCTAAGACTCATTTTGTGAGATATTACAGGTAAGACGTACACAGGAAATGTAAGAACTGGAATCCACCAACAGATATGGTGCTCCCTAGGAAACTTTTTTAAAAATGGCTCCCATCTAGTTCTACTGGTGAACAACTATTGGTATTGGTTCCCAATGTGGATGTGTATCCACATCAAAAGAAGCATCTGGCTAGTGAAGCACAGGTGAGCATTGGGATGCACATTCATCTGAGCATTTGCATCCATATGGCCAGCATTCGTAAAAGCCTGCCTACATGTATGGTCTCCTTTGCCAGGCTGGGGCCACTGCTTTCCATTTTTGGTTTGTATTTTATCCATGATGTGGTTTAGTTTTCCCAATCCATCTGTGTTCTCTTATCTTTAATTAAGATAACTCTGATAACATTGGGCAGGATCCAAACAAAGTTTAAGCATGTTTAAATCTTGTCGATTTCAGTGAGAATGTTCTTATAACTCTCCCACTTAATTCAATGGCATGCTTAATGAGTGGATCATTCTGTTGGTTTTCAACTCATGTCAATATGGAGACATATACACTCTCCTATTATATTTTTAGCCTCTTCTATGCACTAATCTAGTAGATGCACTGATGCCTACCACTAAAGTGCATGACACAATCTTTGCCATTTTGTGATGCAGATTGTCCAAGTATTGGTGGGAATATGTACTGCCTTGAAGCCAGCAGTGGTATAGTGGAACCAAGACTTGCAGGGATGCTGCACCGGCACTTTTTATGTACATAAAAGCATCAGAGGGGTGCTCTGATGTCATCTGCCACCACCCCCTCAAAATTCCCTGTTCCCTCCAAGCTTAACTTCAGTGGTCAGAGCCAGTGTGGCATAGTGGTGAGAGCGTTGGACTGGGACTTGGGAGATCCGGGTTCTAGTCCCCGCTCAGCCATGAAGCTCACTGGGTGACCTTGGGCCAGTCACTGCCTCTCAGCCTAACCTACCTCACAGGGTTGTTATGAGGATAAAATGGAGAGGAGGAGGAGGATTATGTAAGTCACCTTGGGTTCCTTGCAGGAAAAAAGGTGGGGTATAAATATAATAAAATAAATAAATAAATAAATAAACTAGGGGGAAATTATTTTTCCCAGCAGCAATATATTGTTTCTTGTTGTAACTAAAGTATTTTGGGGTGGCCTGGTCTTGAATGGACAATTAAGACCCATTTGCTTTACAAAAGGCCTGTTCCTGGTGGAGATGAAAACTGCTAGAACTGGTTTGTTGATATGGATCAACACAGCTACCTGCAATTTTTGAACTCTCCTTGAGGACATGGCTATGGAGACTGTCATGATTAGTGCTTGCACTTGAAAATTTACCACTACACCACTGGAACCCAGTAAGGACAAAATAGTACATGTAGGAGACCTCACACACCATAGGTGGAAAGCAGGCACATTCATGAAAATAGTGATTCCAGTCATGTCCTGGATCATTGCTATTTTGGGTTGCATTAATAGAAGTATAGCTTCCAAATCACGTGAAGTGATTAATTCCCCTTTACTCAGCACTGGTTAGGCCTCATCTTGAGGACTGTGTCCAGTTTTGGGCACCACACTTTAAGAAGGATGTAGACAAACTGGAGAGGGTTCAGAGGAGGGCAACAAAGATGATTAAGGGACTGGAAACAGCCCTATGAGGAGAGACTGAAAGAACTGGGCATGTTTAGCCTTCAGAAGAGGAGATTGAGGGGAGATATGATAGCACTGTTCCAGTACCTGAAGGGTTGTCACAAAGAGGAAGGCCAGGATCCGTGTCTGCAGGACACGGAATAATGGGCTCAAGTTACAGGAACCCAGATTCCACCTAAACATCAGGAAACATTTCCTGACTGTTAGAGCAATAAGACAATGGAACCAACTACCTAGGGAGGTGGTGGGCTCTCCCACTCTGGAGGCATTCAAGGTGCAGCTGGACGGCCATCTGTCAGGGATGCTTTGACTTGGATTCCTGCATTGTGCAGGGGGTTGGACTCCATGGCCTTATAGGCTCCTTCCAACTCTACTTTTCTATGATTCTATGATTGATTCAAAGACCAACATTCATAACCAACAGGGAAAAAACATCAACCAAAATACCACGGAGAAAGTTTCCATTTCTTATACTCTGAATGATTCTTCCTTTAGTCTGAATGATTCTTACTTTACACAACTCTGATGGGGGCAAGGAGAGAATTGGGTCATAACCAGGAAGGGAAGAGATAATAAAATGCAGCACGAACAAGATGTACATTCAAAATAGATGACTTTCCAGTTCTTGAATAAAAAAGGTTTTAAGCAATGTACATAATTGTCGCTCCAGGGGTAGACATACTGAGACTATAGTCAGATGTGTTATGAAAACAGGAAAGAGTATTCAGATGGGCTTTCTACAGTAATAAAGTGATTCCTCAATATTAAATAATAATTACTACAATTTAATTTATGTATAATAAAGGATGCTGTCTAGCTGCAGTGCACTTTATCATAGAAACAATACATCCCAACAAGTTCTTGTAAGTAAAGGTAATAGATAAAAAATTAGCCCACAGTGCTGTTACTCCAGTGCAAAGTTTACATTGTGCATATGTATGTAAGAGGGCTGTGCATTTCACTTCAGCGACCAAAGGCAGCCCCCTCAAGTCTTTACATCTGAAGCATCAGTGATGGGTTTGCTATTTTTCTGTTCTTGCTTAGTAGCTAGCAAGCTGCCTTGTTTGAGCTGAAAATTACAAGATGAGCTAAACTAAGCCAGTAAGTATGTTAATTGTAGGCATGGTCCAGTAAGAATTAAGTTCTTTTGAGTCCCACTGAAATCAATGGGGCCAGAAGTCCTTAACTTTAGCTCAGCTGTATCCATGCTTTATTCTATTTCTCTTGATACTATGAAAATTTAGTAGATTTAGCAGCTACTTTAGCAGCATTTGTTTGCATGCTGTATAGCAGGGGTCAGCAACCTGTGCATTAGTGCCTGTGGGCACTAATGCACCCCTGGACACCTTTCTTGGTGCCTGTCATGGTGTCTTATCCCTCTCACTTTTAAAAAAATTAACACATTTTCTTACTGGCAGCTGGGATTGCTGTGAAATATTTAACAACAATAATTAAAAACAAACAATAAAATACAGTTAAAAATATAACAATAAAACATTATGAAATTTTTAAACCAATTTTAAAAATTTCTCTAAAACAAGTTAATAAAACACGACCACTAAAAACAATTTACCACCCCACCATGTACCATTTAATTATTAAAAGCCTCAACGTAGGGGGCAGTCTTAACCTGGCGCTGAAAAGATAAGAGCTGGCACCAGGCGGGCCTCAGGGGGAAGCTTGTTCCACAGTTGAGGGGCTACCACAGAAAAGGCCCTTCCCCTTGTCGCTGCCCTCCAAGCCTCACGTGGAGGTAGCAGTTGGAGGAAGGCCCCAGACGTTGAACGTAGTGTACGGGTAGATTATGGTTGGCTACTGTTGGTGCTGAAAACTGTGGGTTAAATGGGTTGTTCAGTGTGTTGGGGCTCAGACCCCACCTCTGCCTTGTACTCAGTCTTTTGGGCAGGTTATTTGTTCTTCTACATCTCCCATGGCAGCCATGCTGTGCTGATGCCCAGGACAGTTTCTCAAATTGCCAAATGTGTGCAAAGCACAACAAGGTTGTCTTGTCTGCCCCCACTATATAGTGCTACAGTATTCTCTGATACTCCCCTTTCCCAAAATTAAGGAACAAAATACAGAAATGCAAACACTACTCACTGCACGCAACTCCACATCAAGATGTCTTGATAGCAATTTAGTGGTAGATCATTCCTGTTTTCCTGCAATGCAGTTACTACACTGTAGCTACCATCCAATCATAATGTTGAAATACTTGATACATTTCCGGGATGGGGACTCGGACTCGAGGACTCGACTCGTGAGTCGGACTGAGTCCCCCCTCTGACTCGATTCGGACTCGAGTCCCAATATTTTTAATGGGACTCGAGACTTGACTCGGGACTCGAGACCAAGGACTCTTCTCAACATCCCTGGGCTGTGCCAGAAGGAGTGGAGAGGAGCGTGATTGCCGGCGAAGAGCGCATGGAAGCGAGGTGTGCTGCTGCTCGGACACTATGGACGGCTACCAGGAGTGCAGCCCCAGCAGTGTGTCAAGATTTATTTTGATTGATGTGTTGCGTACTTGGGAGAGGCAGAAGAAGGACCTGAGATTACTCTGTGTGGCTGCTCTGAGTGTTTTCTGGTTCCAGCAAGTTCATCACCAGTGGAGCGGGTGTTCAGTGAGGGTGGAATTGTGATGAGATCTCACCATTCCAGAATGGGGGCCAAACATTTAGAAAAAATCATGTTCTTCAAATGCAACATGGATAAGTTTTAGGAAGTACAGCAAGTTTATTTTTTAAAATCATTTTTCTAAAATGCAACCTTTCAGACATTTTGGGTTTGGCTGCCTCTGCCTGCCTGTTTGGGGTTCCCAGCCTCCTCTGCCTGCCTGGTCTCTTCTTGACCAGTTCAACAGTTGAATTGTCCAAGACAAAGGCCTCTGCCTGCCTGCTTTGGGGTTCCCTGCCTCCTCTGCCTGCCTGGTTATTTTGGGCTTTTCTGCCTGGTCTGTTCTTGCCAAAATCAGTTGCAGAGTTTTGAAATAAAAAGGCACACTTGTGCCTAGAATTTATTTAAGCCACACATCTGAAGTAGCCTTATTTTGTTGGGAAAAAAACCCATTGATTTTAATAGGGACGAGTGGAGTCAGCTTTGGGAATGACTCGTGACTCGCGTGAGTCACCATTTTGGACCAAGGACTCGGCCTCGGCCTCGAGACTCGGGTCCAAAGACTCGTGACTCGACTCGTGACTCAAGACCAAGGACTCTTCAACATCCCTGTACATTTCCCACATGGCAAATAGAATTTGGGCCCCCAATTAAGATGAAGATTGGAGCTAGAACACATTCATGCACTATTATCTATGATCTAGTTACCCAAATTATTGCCTCCTCCCAAATGCAGAGAATTGTTGATGACAGACCAGAAATTACATGTTCAGGGAACTAATGGAAGGGCACTCTTTGTAGAAGGTGGACATTGTTCGAATTACCTATCTTCTGTGGTTGATCAGAATTCTGAAATGTTACTCTGTAGAAAATGGAGGAAAGCAGCCTATGATTATGTTACTGGCTAATGCTGGTATGTAGAGCCTGGCTTATCATTTGAAATCCTGGAATGCTTATATAATCCACCAGGCTTCTTTTCATTATGTCCACACAGTGTTTAATTCAGGGAACCGGTGGTCCTCTAGATGCTATTGGAATCAAACCGAAATCAGCCCCAGCTAGAATGGTCAAATATTTGTGGGTGCATTGCCTGGCTTGAATTCAGTCAGTCAGTCAGGCGATCACTCGTGACTGAGTAAGATTGTCTTCCAGGATAATTTTTTTTTTTTTTTTTTTTACAAAAAGGAGATTTTAAAAGGAGGAAAATGCTAAAGAAAATTGTGTAGACTCTAGCGATGGGTCCGTAAGTGACTGTGGAGGCCAATTCTAGATCCACACAGCTTCCCACAGTGAGGACACAGGTTACCAGATGGAAGATGGTCCTGTAAAGGATTCATTTGACGTGCTTTTCGCTTAGCATGTTTCTCCCTTTCACCTTGCACCCGGGCTTCTTCAAAGTCCATAGAACCTTTGTGAAAGGCCAACCTCCATTTAGATCATTCATGGGCCAGAGCTTCCCAGTTTTTGATGTTTATATTGAATTTTTTTAGATTAGCCTTAAGAACATCTTTAAACCTCTTATATTGACCACCGATATTCCGCTTTCCCTCCTTGAGTTGGGAATAAAGTAACTGCTTTGGGAGAGGGCAGTCAGGCATTCGAACAACATGACCGGTCCACTGAAGTTGGCATTGAAGGATCATTTTTTCAATGCTAGTAGTCTTTGCTTCTTCCAGTACACTGTCATTTGTTCGCCTATCTTCCCAAGTAATTCGCAGGATTTTCCGGAGGCAACGTTGATGAAGGTGACGTTTATAGATAGTCCATGTTTCGCAGGCATACAATAAAGTTGGTAATACAATGGCTTCATAAACCAGTGTTTTGGTCTTTTTACAAATATCCCGATCCTCGAACACTCTATGTTTCATTAGAGAAAACGCGGCACTTGCGGAGCTCAGATGATGCTGGATTTCACTGTCGATGTTAGCTGTAACAGAAAGATAGCTGCCAAGATAGAGAAAATGATCGACATTTTTGCCAAGCTGGATAGATGGCATCACCAAAGGGTTAGCTTGCACTTGCTGATGAAGCACTTTGGTTTTTTTGATGTTAAGTGAGAGACCAAGTTTTCCATATGCTTCTGCAAAAGCATTTAGGATAGTTTGGAGATCATCCTCTGAATGTGCGGAGACCACATTATCATCAGCATACTGAAGTTCCACAACGGAGGTTGTAATTACCTTACTTTTTGCTTTCAGCCTGCTGAGATTAAAAAGCTTTCCATCTGTTCGATATATAATTCCCACACCAGTGGGAAGTTTCCCCTCGACAAGATGTAAAATCATGGCAATGCAGAAACAAGCCAAGCTATTTCCTCCCAAAATAGGAATATTAGCTTGGAAATAAATCAACAAATTTGAATTTAGATTAAAATCAGAGCTGAAGAAGAATTGAGTGATAATGTTGCTCACCTCCTAGTCGAGGTGAGCATTGATTATGCATCCCAAGACTTGTATTTCTGAGCCTAGCGAGTCTTGGTGACATCATTAATCCCAGTACAAGAGGGCATTGGCCAGTTACTTCAACACTGGGGCTGCGTTCCCTTTCCTACCACAACCCCCAACACCCACCCCCTTGTGAACATTTCCACATCCCTTTGCAAAGGGTGTGAAAAATTGTTGGAAACCAAAGGCTCATTTCATGGATGCAAAAAAACCTTCGTGAAATGCATACCCTTGTTTAGCTCAGCACCAGTCTGATCTCTTAGGAGGAAGGGTAGGCTATAGATGCATTAATAACATATCCAAGGAGTAGGCCAAGAGCAGCCTACAGCACAACGATCAAATGCTACTCACTGCTCTCTCAACAAATTCCTAGTGACATCATGAGACCTTTGCCTGTGTTTATGCCAGTGCCACTGGAATAGCTTCCCTAAGGGTGCAATCCTATGCATGTTTAGACAGCAATACGTCCTACAACTTATTGCTGGGAGTTATAGGACTTATTGCTGTCTAAACATGCATAGGATTGCACCCTAAGTAAGACTTCCAAAGGATAACATTGTCATTCTTCTTCCTACCAGATTAAGCAGTATCCCCACAGGAAAATTAAAACATATTCTATGAGAAGGAAGAATATTCTGCCACATACCACTGGAGACCGCAAGGAAGAGGGAAATGCTTACATCTTGCTCTATGAAATCTTTGCAAGGCTGTGGTGCTCAGCGAGAGACAGCCGGCAAATGTATGAGGAGGAGTTGGGTGAAGCCGAAATGAAGTGAAATATATGAAGCTTGTAGGCAGAGCTTCCTGCTATGGTCCTAAGGGTTACCGTGTTTTGTTTTTCTTTTTCTTCCTTTGCATTCTTTAGTCTGTATTGGCCAATCAGGGGAAGATGCAAGGAGCTACACCGTTTCCTGAAAATCTCATCCCACAGTCCTGGTTCCTGAGTTTCTTTCACCTGGAATTGTGGACATATTTTGTAGGCTAACTTGGCAGCTGAATGGGCTTGAAACATGCTTTTTTTCCTTCTTCTTTTTTTAAAGTAAAGCTAGTATTCTCAAGAAACTCAGTTCTAATCTAAAAAATTACATTCTACACTTGTGTGTGTTCATAGAATACGCACAGCCCTGGTATTATCTTTGTTTGTTTGTTTGTTTTTACTGTTTGCCATCATTTGTTTTTAAAATCTTTCTTCTGTTTTTTTCCCCTTTGTTATATTAGGCTGGATCCAGGATTTGCTTTCTGTGAGAGGGAGGGCTCTACTCACAGAAAGTCCCTCCTCCTGAGTTTTGGAGATCCCCCTTCCTGAAGTCTTGTATTCGCTCATATAATTTACAGCTTTAATTGAAAACTCTTATTTTTATTAAACCAAGTCTCAGAGGAAAGGAGAAACAGAGAGAGAAAGTGTGGCTTGTGCAGTGGCAGCCATCTTGATTACATTTACATTTTGAATCAGCTCAAGCAATATATCCCGTTGACAAAAACTACATAGAACCTCACATATGTACCCAGGATTGCAGATTTTCTCCTCTGTTTTGGTAACCTTTGTGAAGAGTGTGTCTCTGTTAAAGAGGATTAACAAGAGAGCCAGTGTGGCGTAGTGGTGAGAGTGTTGGACTGACTCGGGAGATCCCGGGTTCTATTCCCCGTTCAGCCATGAAACTCACTGGGTGACTTTGGACCAGTCACTGCCTCTCACCCTAACCTACCTCACAGGGTTGTTGTGAGGATAAAATGGAGAGGAGGAGGAGGATTATGTAAGTAATGGGTTAGTAGCATTTAATCTCACAGGGGAAAGTACTACTGACGATACTATTTCAAGCTCCTGTATAATACTGTGTTTGGCTACAAACCAGTAAAATATGGCTACCTGGAGAAAACCAGGAAGTGAGGTACACATTAAAATTAGAGCTGTGCTGAAAATCTCTCCCACATTTTTTGACCCTTCTCATTCAATTTGACATTCAAATTCAAAGGAGAAAAGAAATTGCTTCCGAAAAGAAAGTCAAAGGAGGAGAAAATTTCAGAGAAATTCTAATGGGTTTGGTTTGGGGTTCTTGTGCTTACCTTGCTTATGAGGTGGCAGAGGAGTGTGCACAAGTGTCCTGTCTTTCATTGTGCAATCACCTCACTGGCCTCCTGTAGCCTGCTTGGCTCCCCCCAAGCCTACTTCAATTAAAGCCTATGAGGAGACAACATGAGTCATCCCCCCTCCTGGTGATTTTTCAAATCAGGAAGCGCAGGCAGCCTGGGAGGCTGCAGGGCAATGGAGAAACATGTCGGAGAAAGAAGAAACACACACATAGCACCCTCAGCCACTTCACAATGATAACGCTCCAAAATACCACCAAAATAAATTCAAAAATAAGAAATAAAATGCCCTGAGAATAAGGCAGGGGGGAAAAATGGAAGCCTCTCTAATAAGGGAAGAAACTTTCAGGAAATTGGAAGACAGATTTTGGCACAGCACTAGCTGCACCTCTTCCCTGGAGCTGGATACAACACTGTCTCCATCACACTTGCATGGTAGAGGATGCGGAATGGGGCCCAGCCTGCCACTTGCAGTAGCAGCAGTGCAGTCAGGAACGGTGCAGGGCTGTTTGGCGCCCTAGGCCAAATTATATTTAGCGCCCCCCTCTCGTGCCGTGGGGTGGGCTCCGGAGCAAAGCAGCCCTGCTCTGCACACACACCCCGCGCCACCGCCGCCACCGCCGCCACCTGCCGCCACAACCTACCTTCCCCCCCCCCCGATGCTGGCTGCTGGCTGCTGCTGCCGCCGCCGCCGCCTCCTCCTCCGACGCCACGGGACCCCCGCACTTTTTTTTTTTGCTGGGGAAACCAGGGCAACAGGGCTGTTTAAGCCCTGTTGCCCTGGTTCCTCCCGTCAAAACAACGCCGGCGGAGCTCCGGAAACGACGCGAAGGTAGGTAGGTGGCTGGCGGGCGGGCGGGTGCGCGAGCGGGTGGGAGGCGTGGCGGCGGCGGGCGGGCACGCGGGGAGGCGCGGCGGAGGTGGCAGGTGGGGCAGGAGCGCGCCGGTGGCGAGGAAGGAGCACAGCGTTCGCACCCTCTTCCGCCACGCGCCCTAGGCAGCCGCCTGGGTCTGCCTAGCGGTAGCGCCGGCCCTGAGTGCAGTAGCAGTGCAAAAAACAAGAACCCTTTGGGGGAGGGGGAAAGGAAGAAGAAGCTCTGCTCGAACCCCTGCCAACGGCGATCCCTACCTATGAGAAACTGTTGGCAGGAGAGGCTGGTGATTCCTGTTTCGGTGGGGCTCCTTATCCATTGCAGGTTTTTCAGCTTTTGTTTGGAGCTTTATAGGAGCTATCCATGGTGCTGTACTCCATCCTCAAAATAGGTTCACCACCACAGAGTACCGTGGATAGCTCCTATGAAGCTCCAAATAAAACCTGCAAAACCTGCAACAGACAAGGAGCCCCGCCGAAATAGGAGTCACCAGCCTCCCTGTCCTGACTGTTCGAGAATTTTTTTCCCCCACCTGGAGAAATTCAGTGAAATTGCCTACCCCCAAATTTCTCTGTCCACAAATGGGGTGGGGGGAGAATTTTGAGAGGCCATTTGTGCACAGCTTTAAAAAATAGTGTTGTAAGCTTGGGGTGGACAGGAGAGGGTTCATGGTGGCAGGATGATTGCAAGTGTTTGCTCGATAGAATACTTCATTGGCAATGGTGCCGGGCACATCTTCTGTTAGGAAATGATAAGTAACTGGCCTGGCAGAGTAGATGACTGACTCCTCCTTGTTCAACCACCTTGCCTGGGCCAGAACAAGCAGTGCAGTGTTCTCCAACCTTGGGTCCCCAGATGTTTTTGGCCTACAACTCCCAGCATAGTGGTCAGCCAAGGGGAAGGAGCAAGCTAAGTGTGTGAACAGAAAACAAAAGAAGCATTTTGGGAGGCAGACTGCAGTTTTGAGGAGGACAAGGAAAGAGGCAAAGGGCTCTAGAACAGTGTTCTCCAACCTTGGGTCCCCAGATGTTTTTGGCCTACAACTCCCAGCATGCCCCAGCCAGCTATGCTGGCTGGGGCATGCTGGGAGTTGTAGGCCAAAGGGACCCAAGGTTGGAGAACACTGCTCTAGAAAGTGTCTGTGGGGGGCTGATGTGAGGCAGCGGGATTTGCTATTAGAACGCTTAAGCAATCTTATGCGCAACCTGAATATTTGTAAATAAAAACTCTGAAAGTTCACCTGCAAGTTCTCTCAGCACCCAGGGATATAATGCACCTGGCTCTGGAAACTTGAAATTTAAAGTCGCTAGTTGTTCTCCAGCCATCTCCTTACCTATCCTGGGTTGCATGCAAGTCCCTCCTTTCGTCATTTGATTTAATTGCCCCAGGCTGAATATAACTCCTCTTGTGGGAGAAGGCAGAAACAAAATAGGAATTGAGTAGTTCCACCTTCTCTCTGTCTCCTGTTATCAGTTCACCTTCTTCCCTGTTCACTTGGCCCACCCCTTCTTTGGTCTTTTCCTTCTTCCTAACATAGCCGAAGAAGCCATTTTTGTTGTTTTTAGCATCGCCTGCAAGCATCAGCTCATTGTGAGCCTCTAGCCTCCCTGACAGCCTCCCTTACAGGTTTGAGCTACCCTATTGTACTCCGCTGTGCTTATATTTCTCTCCTTCTATCTCCTGTACATGTCTCCTCTGAGACTCTCAGCTCATCTGAGAGCTCCCTCTGCAGCCACACGGGCTTCTTTAGCTGTTGTGTTGTTGTTTTTTCCTTCTCATGGGAATAGTTTGCAATTGTGCCTTCAGTTTTCAGGCTCTCTGTCCTCCCAAACTCTTTTTTTCCTTCAGACTTTCTAGCCATGGGATCCGATTGAATTTACTGCTGAGCTTTTTTTGAAATTGACTTTTCTAAAGTCCAAGGTAATCAATGATTCCCTTCACCTTGGACTTTAGAAAAGTCAATTTCAAAAAAGCTATAATCATTACTAATCATACAACTAAGCTCAGTTTTCATAGCCCTCACTACCACAAATTCCAAGATGACATGGTCACTTTCTCCCAAGGTTCTTGTCACTTTCAAATCGTCAGCCAGTTCTTCCCTGTTGGGCAGGATTAAGCCCAGGACAGCAAATCCCCTTGTATCTTCTTCCACCTTCTGAGAGATGACATTTCCAGCAAGGCAAGAATTTATTGGACATTCAATTCTTAGCAGAGTTAGATTTCCCGCAGATGCCTGGGTAGTGAAATCCCCCATTAATACTATGGCTTGCCTCTGTTAAAGTTTTGTAATCTGTTTCGGAAAAGCATCAACCATGCCTTCCGGCTGCCTGGGCGCTCTGTAGTATACTGTAGTATACTGCCACAACCATATCACTTTTGTCTCTCTCTCATTCTGGACTCCTTACCCAAATGTTTTAAGCAAGGCTTTCACTCTCAGATCCATGCGATTTCTGTACAGGTGTGTACATATATATATATTTTACAAATATTGTTTATTCATCCATCCATTACATTTATGAATTGCCTCCACCGTTAAACAGGTGATATACATTAAAAGTACCATTTAAAAATGTAACATAATAAAACATAAATGCTGAGCCCCCTCCCATTCTGTTGGGTCTATTCTTTCGAACAAGTTGATATATTCCAGTCATGAGGCTCAATGCGCTAAGTCTCCATGGTACCTATCTTCTTCTCATATTAGGATTTCAAGTTTATCCTGTTGTTTCTCATGCTCTGTCCATTAGGAGATAGATATCGGAGGCCACGTGGGTGTTGCACCTTCCTGGTTTCTCTGATGTGCTTACCTTCCAATTACCAGGCAGGCAATCCCCTCTCCTTCTTGCTCCTTTGTCACACCTATCCATGTCCCTAATACTTGGTTCAGTACATATCTCTTGGATTTCCCCCTCCTCCCCCCTGGATTAGTTTAAAGACCTCTTGATCAGGGTTCTGAAGCTCTTGCTTAAAACATTGTTCCCATTCCCAATCCTTGTCATCAAGTGCACTCCACCTCCTGCCAGGGTTCCTTCATATTGGTAGTGTAGGCCACGGTCCACACAATCAAACCTTTCCCAAACACACCATCTACATAGCCAGCTGTTCACCTGTAGTAGCCTGCTTTTTCTACCAAAGGCCTTGACAGGGAGGAATGATGAAAACAGCACTTCTGCCCCTCCCTCCTCCAGTTCCTTCACTTCTCTACCTCACAGGCTCTGGAGATCCATTCATGATGATTTCTTCTGGCTGAATCATTGAAGCCTACAGGTGGTTTGCCCAGTCATGATGAATTCCTATTGTCCACCCTGCTGAATTTTCATAAGGGGAAAGCTTTTGCGATAATGTAAAAGATAGCAAGACCAGCTTCTTTGGCCCTATCCACACTACAAGTACATTGTTTTATACCAATTTAGTTTTACCCCAGTTTAGCTCTAATGCCTTCTCCCAAAGAATCCTGGGAATTGTAGTTTGGGGAGGATGCTGAGAATCCCTTACCGAGCTACATTTCCTAGGGTTCACTGGGATAAAAGAATATTGGTTAAACCAGTTAGGTTTGTATGCCCTGTGTGTCCTGACCCCTGTTTTTCAAAAGCAGCTGAATCCAAACTGTGCAGTCCAATCTACATATCAGCTTTCCAATACTGGCTCTGGGTTCCAAGCAGTGCTGGCTTCAGGTGTGGGAGGGCCCTTAGGTAAGACAGCCTCAATTGTCTCCTTTCCCTTAGTGAGTCTACCTTCTCACCAGCATTGTTATCAACTGTTGTTGACTTGATTCTCCCTTTCATCATCATTGCTACCACCTGCTTGCTTGCCAGGCAAAAAGCCAATGGGCAAGCAGGTAGTGGCATCTACTACTCCTTCACTCCACCACTGTTATCTGGACCAGAGTAAGAGGTGGGTGAAAAACCAGTTTGCAGTGGTGAAGGAAAGGAGTCAATGGGGCTCTTGTCAGTGGCCTCCTGCTTGGTGTAGGCCCTCAGCAGGTGTCTGACAACGCCAACTTTTGACACTGGCCCTGTTTCCAAGGGCAGGAAGGCAAGGAACTATATCATGAGACCATTTTGCCCAAATCATGCTATTTTACTTTTCTCTCCCAAAACTTTTACTTGTTCTCAGATGCCTCAAGAGATCAGAAATCAGCAACGCAGTTTCCCTGTGCATCAGCTGCTGCCTGCTCACCACCTCCTCTCTCAATGATTTGTGTCACCTCCTAAGAAAAACAGCACATGGTTTGCAATTAATCATTCCACCCTCTGGATATTTATGCCATTCACTATCTAAAGATTCATAGGGTATTATCTCCACTGGAAAATTAAACCAGCTGAGTCACTCACCATATCATTGATTGAAAGGGTCGTTCGTGCTCCAGCTCATTGCTTATGGGATACCAAGAAGTATTGATCAAATGAAGCATATCGGAATGTCAGGAAGAGCAGCCAATTGTTGGGCTTATTCATGGCAGCACTGGCCAAGGTCCTCGCAAATCAAGTTCATATAAACACAGGCACACACACTTTTACATGGAAACATGTCATTGTCTTTGGTCTGGTGGCTCAGCATCACCCGAAAGAGGACTCGGGGCCTAACAAGATACTGATCACCCCATTCCAGGGAGGACCCTCAGGAGCCCCTGATGCATCTCCCAGACCCAAGAATTCAGCCCTTTCATCAACTCAGCCTCCAAGAATAGCTCTCTCAGGTTGTTCAGCCACATAGGAGCTTAAGGCTACAGAAATAAGCATGGGCCCTTTAAAGCTACAGTGGAAGGTGGACCTTCTAAGGCAGTGTTCTCCAACCTTGGGTCCCCAGATGTTTTTGGCCTACAACTCCCAGCATGCCCCAGCCAGCGTAGCTGGCTGGGGCATGCTGGGACTCTGGGAGTTGGGCTAAGGGACCTGGGCTAACCAGCCTACTTAACCCCTCAGTTGCTGCTAGTGCCTTGCTGGAACAACAGCTCCTTCTATGAGGAACTATCCCTGTCCAAGTGCTGTCCAAGCTGCTATTAGTTTCTGTCTTGCTGTGCGCTTGTTCACCCAGCATAACCGCCCTCCGAGCATGGCCCTTGCCTTCCCAGTAATAGGTTCCTTCTACCGGAGCCTGCTTGAGCACCCAATTGACCAGCTGAGTCCTCCTGGGGCCCGTCTCTAGCCAGGACAGTGGAAATACTCAACATTAGACAGAAAAGTCCATGTCTCTGACTTCCTTGCTTTGTTTTAATTAAAAATTAGTTGTGACAAGCTTCTATTGAAACCAATGGAAATTGCAAGTCACTTCAGTCTCATTACTGACAATGAGATGTCTAGCTAAAGCCTATGCATGTTTATTCAGAAGCAAGCCCTGTGTATTGCTAGGGAAGGATAAGCCAGGATAAGTCAGTGCTCATAGTACAACTAAGATTATGTATAATAATAATAATAATAATAATAATAATAATAATAATAATAATATGACTGATGGTTGAAATGAAAAAGTACAATTATTTCTGACTCATTTGTGTGCTTATCATTTCTGATAAACTGAATCTCACAACTGCCAAAAATTTAACTTGTTCAGCTAATGCTAAATCAACAACAGGAGTTATAAATTATATTAATTCTAACCTGCTCAAATATTTTTTTGAGAAAGCAATATTATGAGCCACATCAGCTAGGTAGATAAATATTCAAGTAATCTCTATGAGTTATTACCTTACCAGTGTTCTCTCTGAGTTTTTTTTATCTTTTCCTTCTTACCCTTGAGGTACAGGACTTCTTCATACATCATACTGCCTGTGTTGCATTAGAGATGAACTTCCCCACTTAGAAAAGGAGAATAAAATCGAATCAGGGAATTAATGCTAAGTAACCAAGCATAGCAATACTGATCAACAGATTGGCTAATAACTGAATCCTAAGAAGCTTTTTTCTTCCAAACCTTGAAGTTGCAAGTTTCATAGATCATAGATTTGGAAGGAGCCTACAAGGCCATCGAGTCCAACCCCCTGCTCAATGCAGGGAACTAGAGGAGGGGTCTCCCATCCAAGTAATAACCAGCCTTGACCCTGCTTAGCTTTCCAGGCTCAGACAAGCTGAGCCAGCGTGAGCCACAGGCCTGTATCTTCAGAAGCTGATTATGCTACCATATCCTTGTGGAATGGACTCACCACAAGGGATCTGTGAGCTATTCTGGATTCCATGCTGGCAAAGAGGGGGAGAGGAAAACCTTATGTGTCTGCCCTAACAGTAGAGATATGGTAGAGAATAGGGTTGCCAGCTCTTGTCTTGGAAACAGCACCTGTTCATTTAACAGCTTCAAAGCATTATTCGGGTAATTCCTGCCCTGTGCCGAACCAGCCCATTTTCCTACACTGTAGGAAAGCAAGGGTGCGGTTCTTCTCAACAGAACTCAAATTAGTGATGGTGACACATACAGGCATTAACTACTGAATTTGTCTTAGGTTCTATTCACAAATTTGGGGTTGGTTCATACATGCTCTGAAGATCATCATTTGATGACTTCTAGAATCTAGTAACCACTTGCACATGTGATTGGGCCATCACAGATATGACACTATAGATCAGTGTTCTCCAACCTTGGGTCCCCAGATGTTTTTGGCCTACAACTCCCAGCATGTCCCAGCCAGCGTTCCCCTCTTGCTGCTTCTTTGGAGTATCCAAAGCACCTCTAAGTAGATACTGTACAGGCCTGTGGCTTACGCTGGCTCAGGTTGTCTGAGCGTGGAAAGCTAAGCAGGGTCAGGCCTGGTTATTACTTGGATGGGAGACCCCTCCTCTAGTTTCCTGCATTGAGCAGGGGGTTGTACTTGATGGCCTTGTAGGCCCCTTCCAACTCTATGATCTATGAATCTATGAAACAGCCCTAACCATTCTATGTCAGCCAAGGAACTGATTCAGGTTCTGGATACAGTTTCAGGCTTTTAACAATAATCCGCATGTAATCAGTAGGGATGCATGTATTTTGTTAAATCCATTCCATCTGTGTTTTGCAGATTGTCAGGTGCCTTTCATTCAGTTGTCTGCTCATTGATGGAATCGGATCTTTTAAGGAACGTATGAGAATTTTGTTTCACTTGCACTAATGAACATTAGTGCTAATTTGCACTGGCACTGATTTGCACTTGCACTGATTTGCTCTTGCACTAATGTACATTAGTGCAAGTGCAAATTTGAGCTAATGCACATTAGCACAAGTGTGCATTAGTGCTAATGTGCATTAATGGTAATGCACATTAACACAAGTGCAAATTTGCACACATCCCCCCCCATAAGGCCTCATCTTGAGTACTGCGTCCAGTTCTGGGCACCTCACTTTAAGAAGGACATAGACAAACTGGAGAGGGTTCAGAGGAGGGCAACAAGGATGATAAAGGGACTGGAAACAAGGCCCTATGAGGAGAGACTGAAAGAACTGGGCATGTTTAGCCTTCAGAAGAGGAGACTGAGGGGAGATATGATCGCACTCTTCCAGTATTTGAAGGGATGTCACACAGAGGAGGGCAAAGATCTCTTCTCGTTCATCCCAGTTTGCAGGACACGGAATAATGGGCTCAAATTACAGGAACCCAGATTCCACCTAAACATCAGGAAAAATTTCCTGACTGTCAGAGCAAATGTGAACTCCTTGGAATCTATTGCAGACTTCTTCAATATCCCTACTATCCACAGTTTCATAGCTTAGCCAAAAAGTTTGCATCAAAATCATAATTACAATTGGGAGACTCAGGTGGAAATAGAGGGTAAAAGAGCTGCAGATTAATATTGCATGGCTATGCTACAGTGGTGCTGGGCAAACTCTCTTCAGAGTTCAGGCTAAGTTGAAATGGGCTGGTTAAAACTAATTCTTTTGGCGGATATCCAATAGATGTTTGGAAATCAATTTTTGTTTTAGCTCAGCCCTGTTCAAAACCAAGGCCGTGATGTCATCAGTAGTAAAACAGAGCCTAAAAGCCTTCCTGTCACAAACAGGATTTCCCCATCATTGCTCCCTTTCCCAGACTTACCAAAGTGAGGGTGGGAGGGGGAGAATCAATGGCAGGAAGGACTTTCAGCAACCATAAACCAATGGAGAAACACCACGCTGGCTCAGGTTGTCTGAGCGTGGAAAGCTAAGCAGGGTCAGGCCTGGTTATTACTTGGATGGGAGACCCCTCCTCTAGTTTCCTGCACTGAGCGGGGGGTTGGACTCAATGGCCTTGTAGGCCCCTTCCAACTCTATGATCCTATGAATCGATGAATCTAGGTGAGGTCTGGATGCTGTTGCAAGAATGTGTGGCAGCATCCAGGCCCACAGAAAGCATGGGCAGTGTAGTTCCATGCTTCCTGGCACCAATGGACATTGCCACAAGCATGTATACCCATGAGATTCAGTGTGCAAAATCCCCTCCCAAACTTGAGTTCAATCACTGTGCTATAGCATTTCCCACAGATATATATATATATATATATATATATATATATATATAAAGTGCACTGCTTATAATGCTTCTGGGGGCATGCTTTCCTGCCTAGACATTTATTGGACATGACATTTGAAACTCATAAATCATCTGCTGAAACCAGAACAACGGCACAGCAAAGAGAGCTAAATCCCAGTAGGGCAACCCCTTGTATAGTTGGGAGCTAAATCCTGGGGGGGGGGGGGGGAATCCAGCAGGAATTTACAGTTCTTTCAGCCTTGCTCTAACAAAGATTCCTGAGTGGGTGAAGAGAACCTCATACCACATACTTAAACTAAACCCAAGTTTAGAAAGGGGCAATAAAAGCAATACATAGCTCTATATTGACAAGAGCCACTATGCAGGCCAGCTAGTCAAAGAGTCCGCTTATAAACAATAAAGTGTAGACTAGATTCAGTTTGGGCTCAGTGTAGGCTCAGGTTTTCAGGTCTTATAGAGCAGCTCATAAACTAAAGCTCAGAAATAGACTCACCCCAAGTAGTGATGTACAAGTTCGTCTCGGGCAGGCGTAGCGGGACTGAAATCGGCCCTGCTCATGCCCGCCCAAGACTCGCAGGGCCTTACCTGTCTGGGGCTCACCACCTCGAGCCCACTGCACCGGTCACGCTGGTCCCGTCGCGTCATTTCCAGCTGGCCGGAACTGACGTGATGGGCCCCTGCGCTGGCACGCTGGGCCCCCTGCGCTACATATTTTGCATAGGAGCCAGGGCAACAGGGCTTAAAGAGAACTGCTCCGCGCCGCTCAGACAAAAGAGTTGGGGGGCTGCCACCGCGGAGAGTCGAGGCGGCGGCGAGATGCCCCCCCAAGGTACATGGACACCCCTAACCCCAAGTCTGAGAGTTCAGCTTATCATTTAGTTTTTAAAAATGCACAAAAAGGGGCTCAGCCCTTACAAACCACATTCCTTCCTAAATCAGATACCCAGTGTCAGTCCCTTGTATCCCCAGGGGAGACTGAACCACATCTCTTCCCAAATCACCTACTCTTTGTCTGTTGTCCCCTCCAATGACCCATTGGTTAATGTCCTCTCCCCTAAATAGAAAACCTCCCATTGACTACTATCCTGTCCCCTGCATAGAAAATCTCCACTTCCAGCAGGCTCTGCTGACCTACATTTCAACTTGCTGGAAGCTAGTGCAGACCAGTAGTTCAGCCACAGCCTCCTTTGCTTTGCAGATGAGGCCCTCTGATTAGATTGGCTGCAGAAGCAGTTGGATCAAGTTAGCTAGAGCTATATAAGGAGGCAGACTTGACTCTCTGAGCATGAGGCGCCCCATGGCAAAGCGTCTCAGCTCCAGTGACAAAGTGTCAGCACACAAGCAAGTTAACTACCTGTGTAAGTTTAGCAACAGGGCAAGGAGACCAGGGCAGTCAACTCTTCCCTCCCTTCTCATAGTAAGTAACTGTAAATAAATATAAAAATAAATAAATAAATATACATAAATTCCCCACCTTCTGCTAGTAAACAACTTAGTTTTCCAGTTAAACAAACCCAATAATAGCAATTAAAAAAAAGTTATGAAGGCAGGAAGCCAGCAGGGGTATGGGGGCTATCCACTTTATTGCACTGAGTGCCACATGTATGACTATCTGGCAGCTGGACAGAAGTAGTGCATGTGTGCTCAGTGTAATGAGCTCCTGGCTCTCAGGGAACAAGTTAATTCCCTTGAAGTCAAGGTTGCTGGAGACCTGGAGAAGCTGAGAAAGGCTGGTGGACAAGACCTTCAGGAACCTAACAGCAGTGTCCCAATCCCTGGGTGACAGCTCCTCTGCTGTCACAGAGAATGGGGGTCTCAGGGAAGGAGGGCATCATTCTGACGGAAATGATCCATTAGAAGGCACCCATTCCTTGGAAGATGAGTGAATATCCTCTTGTGCCAAGGGTGTGCCTTCAGGGGGCAGGGGACTTGTGGTAGTGGGAGATTCGATTATTAGACACATAGACCGCATGGTAAATTGGCTGTCTGGTGCAAAAGTTGCTGATATCACATGACGTCTAGATAGATGGGGTCCCACAGGGATCTGTATTGGGATCTATATTGGGAACTTATTCATAAATGATCTGGAATTGGCAGTGAGTAGTGAAGTGGCCAGGTTTGCTGATGACACCAAATTATTTAGAATAATTAAAACAAAAAGGGATTTCAAGGAGCTCCAAAACTATCTCTCCAGACTGGGAGAATGGGCATCAAAATGGCAAATGCGGTTCAATGTAAGCAAGGGTAAAGTTATGCACATTGGGGCAAAAAATCCCAACTTCAAGAATAAGCTGATGGGATCTGAGCTAGCTGTGGCTGCTCAAGAAAGAGATCTTGGAGTCGTGGTGGACAGCTCAATGAAAATGTCAGCCCAGTGTGTGGAGGCTGTGAAACAGGCAAATTCCATGTTGGGCATAATTAGGAAAGGAATTGAAAATGAAACTGCCAAGATCATGCTCCCCTTATACAATTCTATCGTGCAACCGCGGGGGACTTGCGGTTCCCGTGTCGTGTGAACTTAGGGCTGGTTCATACGACACGGGAACCGCAAATCCCCCGCGGTTCCCGTGTTGTGTGCACGCCGACCGGGGGCACCCCCATGGGACAGCCGCCGGCGGGACGCCGACGCACGCAAAGTGACCATGGCCGGTAGAGGGGTAAGCCCCTACCACATGTGGTCACTGTGCCGTCCGAACAGCGGGCGGCCGTCCCACGGGGGTCCCCACAGAGACGGCAGCCCAGAGCGGCCGGAGCGGCTGCCGCTCCAGCCTGTAGGGGCAAATGGCCCCTCTGGGCATCCCAGGGCCCCGCCCCCTAGCACCGGGAGGCCCGCACTGCGGTGCGGGGACTGCGGGGTCTGCCCACGTGTGCGGGGCGCCGGTCGTGTGGGGCACCCTGCCGGACCCCGCGGACGGCCCCCATGGTTCCTCCCCCGCCGGCTGCTTGGGTCGTGTGAACCGGCCCTTAGACTACTGTGTACAGTTCTGGTCACCGTACCTAAAAATAGGATATTGTAGAACTGGGAAAAGTTCAGAAAAGGGCAACTAAAATGATCAAGGGGCTGGACCAACTCCCTTATGAGGAAAGATTACAACATCTGAGAGTGTTTAGCTTAGAAAAAAGACAACTAAAGGGAGACATTATGCATGGAATGGAGAAAGTGGATAGAGAGACATTTTTCTCCCTCCCTCATAATACTAGAACCTGGGGTCATCCCATGAAGTTGATTGGTGGGAGATTCAGGACAGATAAAAGGAAGTACTTCTTCACACGGCACATAGTTGAACTATGGAATTCACTTCCATAAGATGCAGTGTTGGCCACCAATCTGGATGGATGGCTTTAAAAGGGGATTGGACAAATTCATGGAGGAGAAGGCAATGAATGGCTACTAGTCCTGATGGCAACATGTTACCTCCAGTATCACAGGCAGTATGCCTATGTACACCAGTTGCTGGGGAACACAGGTCGGAGGGTGCTGTCGCACTCATGTCCTGTTTGTGGGTTTCCTACAGGCAGCTGGTTGGCCACTGTGTGGACAGAATGTTGGCAAGATGGACCCTTGGTCTGATCCAGCACAGCTCTTATGTTCTTATGATATTGCAAGAAAGGATTGAAAATTAATCAGTGAAGAATGTAGATATGGTAACAAAACAAATTTCAAAATTCTAAACTGTGCTGTTTGCTATAAAATTTTGTTTTTAGAAAAGTCATCAAAGGCCTCTTTGCACAACCATGTGGGTGTTCCTTTTATTTATTTATTTATTTATTTATTTTATACCCCGCCTTTTTTCCTTGCAATTATCATTGTAGTGCTACTGGTTGCTATATGTTTTATGCTGATTGGGGGGCAGGTTCAAAGGCTGCCGGGAAGCATGAGCAGGAGAGGGCTATTATCTTTATGTCTTGCCTGTGGGCTTACTTGAAATATCTGCTTGGCCAGTAAGGGAAACAGAATGATTGATGTGTGGATACTGTCATGATATAGTTTAGCCACTAGGTGGCACTGGACTTAGTTGTATCTTGGAGGAGTCAGGAGTTTCTTTTGGAGGGGCACAATAAAGTTTTTGTCTAGCTTTCTGACTGACAAGATACTGTGGAGTAGATGACACATGACTATGACACTGGACTAGATGAACTTTTGGACTGATCCAGCATCTTATGTTCTTAAGTGGCCAGAAAAAAGATTGGGTGCAATGCCACCTCCTCTTCAACTTTTTGTACTCTCTATCATCTTAGTTCCAGTACAGGTGTTGTACCAGCAAGTAGAGATACAGCACAGACATTGGGCGGCGGGGGGAGAGGAAGTCTTGCAGTGGTGTGGAGACGTGCTCCAACCACACAGTAAAGGGCTTTGCACAAATCATTTACTATACGATAACAGCTGCTGACGACGTAGTAGCCACCATATTGTGGCGCCTCCATATTGTGTCTGTAATGTAAACAGGCCACCGTTGCTGCAGCATGGCGGTAAGCCACATTGCGCATGCATTCTTAATCATGTGGCTTGATAACAGCCGCCATGTGCTGTGATTTGAAGCTGCCTTCACACTTATTAGCCATGATGAGTAAACCAAACCAAGACACAGTCCTAATGACAATGTAAGTATTTAGAACACAATGTGTCCAAAACAACAGAACTAGAAATATATTCCAGAATGTCTCCAATTAACGGCAGTGTACTTAGCTTAAAAATGATGGAACTTTTATGGCATACATGTGCTATGTGTGAAGTTAAATTAAATGATTAGCTACTCACGGAGAGAGAGAGAGAGAGAGAGAGAGAGAGAGAGTTGTTTGCTTTCTCACTTAAAAAAGCACAGACCGTCAGTCTGGGCAATATACCATCTGAGTTTTTGCAAATACCACCATTTCCTTTTCTTCTCCCTCTTTCCATTGCCAGTTCTCACTTTTGTTGTTGTTGCATTTGCCTTATTTGGAACACAGCCACTCTTCAGTGTAGAGAGCTAGCAGACTTTATTTTATGCTGTGCGTGCTAAAAAAAATCTTAATGCCAATCATTCTTATTTACCTGGTTCACTTGGGCATGGAGGGGGGGGGGGGTTGAAAATGGATGACCCAATTAAAGAACAATATACTGTATCTCTATAATGTCTTTGCTCACATAAAAACTTATTTGAGACCAAATGTTTACATTGCTTAAAAAAATAAAAATGTAACAGCAGACTTTAAAAAAATTGTTGGTGCTGGCCTAACCCAATTTCAAATATAATGTGAAGAAGCCTTAATGTGAATGAAGTTATGTACAGAGAACATCGACAGAAGCCATTAGCCAATTTCCGCAATTGTTGGTGCTGGGAAAATTGCCACTGTGATTGTAAAGATGCAGGCTGTACAGCCCAATGCACAATGAAGCATTTTCATGTGATGGGAGAAACTATGTGACAAACATAACCAACCCGTAGACTGCCATGCATCAAGGGAGAAGGAGTTAATTATGCTATTCCCCGCCCCCCGTTATGAGTTCATATGTCAGATGAGTTTAATTCTGATCCTCCCTAAACATCAGATAATGTATCCATATTTTACAGGCTGATATTAAGGTTCCCAGTGGCAGCATGAAAGTACTTAGCATGGGAAGCTCCTCCAGCTCAACATGCTGGATGTCAGGACACATGATGTGATGCCCCTGTGGCAGTAAGCTTATGACATCACAGCTAGTTAATCTGAATTTGACAATTAGCCCTTCATTTACGTCATGGACACATTGCTGAAAAGTAAATTAAAAACACAAACGTGATGCATTTTAATATCTTATTGTTGTGATTTTATTGTATAGATCTTTTAAAATGTCCACTGAGCCACCTTCGGGGTCTTGCTGTCAAAAGGTGGGAAGGGAAAATAGAATCATAGAATCATAGAAAAGTAGAGTTGGAAGGGGCCTACAAGGCCATCGAGTCCAACCCCCTGCTCAATGCAGGAATCCAGGTCAAAGCATCTCTGACAGATGTCTGTCCAGCTGCACCTTGAATGCCTCCAGACTGGGAGAGCCCACCACCTCCCTAGGTAGTTGATTCCATTGTCTTATTGCTCTGACAGTCAGGAAATTTTTCCTGATGTTTAGGTGGAATCTAGGTTCCTGTAACTTGAGCCCATTATTCCGTGTCCTGCAAACTGGGATGAACGAGAAGAGATCTTTGCCCTCCTCTGTGTGACATCCCTTCAAATACTGGAAGAGTGCGATCATATCTCCCCTCAGTCTCCTCTTCTGAAGGCTAAACATGCCCAGTTCTTTCAGTCTCTCCTCATAGGGCCTTGTTTCCAGTCCCTTTATCATCCTTGTTGCCCTCCTCTGAACCCTCTCCAGTTTGTCTATGTCCTTCTTAAAGTGAGGTGCCCAGAACTGGACGCAGTACTCAAGATGAGGCCTAACCAGTGCCGAGTAAAGGGGAATTATCACTTCCCGCGATTTGGAAGCTATACTTCTATTAATACAGCCCAAAATAGCATTTGCCTTCTTTGCAGCCACGTCGCATTGCTGGCTCATATTCAGTTTGTGATCTACCACAATTCCAAGATCCTTCTCACTTGTAGTATTGTTGAGCCAAGTGTCCCCCATTCTGTAACTCTGCATTTGGTTTCCTCTCCCTAGGTGCAGCACTTGGCATTTATCCCTATTAAATTTCATTCTGTTGTTTTCGGCCCAGCGCTCCAGCCTATCGAGGTCACTTTGAATTTTGTTTCTGTCTTCCAGAGTATTAGCTGTTCCACCCAACTTTGTGTCATCTGCAAATTTGATAAGCATTCCCTGTACCTCCTCATCCAAGTCATTAATAAAAATGTTGAAGAGCACCGGGCCCAGGACCGAGCCCTGTGGTACCCCGCTCGTTACCTCTCCCCAGTTTGAGAAGGAACCATTGATAAGCACTCTTTGAGTCCGATTCTTTAGCCAATTGTGGATCCACCTGATAGTTGTTCCATCTAGCCCACTCTTAGCTAGCTTACTAATCAGGATATCATGAGGCACTTTGTCGAAAGCTTTGCTGAAGTCCAGATATATAATGTCCACAGCATTCCCACAGTCCGACAAGGGAGGTTACCCGATCAAAAAATGAGATCAGATTAGTCTGACAGGATTTGTTCTTGACCTGGATTCCTGCATTGAGCAGGGGGTTGGACTCGATGGCCTTGTAGGCCCCTTCCAACTCTACTTTTCTATGATTCTATGAAATCCATGCTGGCTTCTAGTAATCACTGCATTGTTTTCAAGGTGCTTGCAGACTGACTTCTTTATAATCTGCTCAAAAATCTTCCCAGGGATTGATGTCAGACTGACTGGCCTATAGTTCCCAGGTTCCTCCTTCTTGCCCTTTTTGAAGATGGGAACAACATTTGCCCTCCTCCAGTCGTCTGGCACTTCACCTGTCCTCCATGATTTCTCAAAGATAATAGACAGTGGTTCTGAGAGTTCTTCTGCCAGTTCCTTTATTACTCTAGGATGCAGCTCATCAGGCCCTGGAGATTTAAACTCGTTCAGAGTAATCAGGTGCTCCTTGATACTATTTCTCAATTGCTCTTCCATCAAATTAGGCATACAAGGTGGAAGCCCGAGTGCAAGGTGAAAGGGAGAAACGTGCTGAGCGAAAAGCACGTCAAACGAATCCCTTACAGGACCATCTTCCGTCTGGTAACCTGTGTCCTCACTGTGGGAAGCTGTGTGGATCTAGAATTGGCCTACACAGTTACTTATGGACCCCTCGCTAGAGTCTACACAATTTTATACAATTTCCTCTTTGTATAATTTTCTTTTTGTAATTTTATCCTGGAAGACAATCTTACTCGGTCACGAGTGATCGCCTACTACAAGGTGGTATACAACATGGTCAAATTCCAGAGGGTAGCTATGTTAGTCTATTGCAGCAAAAACAACAAAGGTGTCCTGTGGCACCTTAAAGACAAACACATTTATCCTGGTATATGTTTTTGTGGCCTGCAGTCGCCCACTTTATCAGATGCATGGAGTATTATGTAGAGTTTTTTAGGTTTATATACGGCATGTATCATGGTGGGGTTCGTGTGTGTGAAGAATTGTAAACAGTGAGGTCAGAAGGGAATTTAATGCAGAAAGTGCCGACAGTGACAATCATATCATTAACAGTGGTCATTCACAGTGCAGTTGTTGCTGACAGCACTAACATCCTGGCACTTGGGAAGACGATTAACACATGTAGTGTGATTTTTTTTAAAATATTTTTTTAAAAATCCTTTATCCCGATTCAAGCCTCTGGCTTATGCTGGCTCAGCTTGTCTGAGCGCGGAAAGCTAAGCAGGGTCAGGCCTGGTTATTACCTGGATGGGAGACCCCTCCTCTAGTTTCCTGCATTGAGCAGGGGGTTGGACTCAATAGTCTTGTAGGCTCCTTCCAACTCTATGATCTATGAAATCTACCACCCACTCATCATAGTCCTTTGGTTCAGAAAATTTCAAGTAAAAAGCAAAAAGCAATAGAATTGAACCCACTGATGAATTCTAACTCAGCAGTCTCCTTCATTAATTTCCCTTTGAAGTTCCTTTGCTCTCCCCCCTCCCACCTCAACAACACACACATCACATGTACAGTAATCAAACCTGAAACTCTCCATAATACATCATGCATCTGTCTATAGACAACAAAAGCTTAGGCTGGAATGAATTTGTTTGTCTTTAAGGTGCCACAAGATTCTTTGATGTTGAAATGAACAAAGAAACTGCAATGATAAAATATCATCAAGCACAAATACCACCTTCTTCTTCTTCTTCTTCTTCTTCTTCTTCTTCTTCTTCTTCTTCTTCTTCTTCTTCTTCTTCTTCTTCTTCTTCTTTGACAACTCTTCCCCCCCAAAACAAACCTTTCCCCCTCAAAATTACATCAACATGGATAAAACTGTGAACAAGCTATACAATAGTGGCAACTTAATATTTCCAAATTCTTCATTGATCAAAAAATATATAATTGCTAACATATTTAAACTTAATAAAAGAAGTGGTATTTCAGGCCTTCTTGCAGAGGATATTAATTAGCTGCAGTGCCATCAGAAAAAATGCTGCACCTAATACTTGTAAAGCAAGTCACTCTAGGCCTTATGGGCAGAATCCAATGGGGTGCTTGCACCCCAATGGTTCTCCTGTGCCCCACCAATTCCCATCCACAAGTGGCTCCCACTGCTTGTGGAACTGAGATTTAGCCCTTCAGGGGGCAACCGAAAACAAGCGAAAACACTCATTTCTGGAATGGGGCAGGTCAGCGGAGCATTCCTGCTCATTTTATGACTTTCTCTGGGAAGCGTAAAATCTCTGCTGTGCAAGTGCCTGTGCAATGGAATTGGTGGGACCCACCACTTATGGAACAGAATCTGTGTGGTGCAAGAGAATTGGCGGTGCCATAAGTGTCCCATTGGATTCTGCCCTTTGACTCTGAGCAAGACCTGTCCAGATTTCCTTAGTTGGCGTGACTGGCTGTGACGTGGGAGAAGGCCTTTTCTGTGACTGCACCTAAATTATGGCTCTTCCTGCCTCGGGAAATCAATTTGGCCCCTCACCTTGAGCTTCTGACACTGCACCCTACAATCATCTTCATAAGCCCTCCTCCTGGTGCCTTTGCCAAATGAGGTAAGGCTACTAAGGAGAGGGCCTTTTCAGTGGTTGTGCACCCCAGTTGTGGAATGCCCTCCCCGGAGAGGCTCACCTGGCACCTACACTGCCGTCTTTTCAGTGCCAGTGCCAGGTGAAGACCTTCTTATTCTCCCAGACATTTTAGTTCTTTAGTTTTTTGTTGTTTTTAAATCTAGGAATGTATTTTTAAATGTGTATGTTGTTGCTGCCCGTTTTTTACTTTGGTGTTATACTGCAGTTTCAATTCTTTAAATTATATTCTGCTTTATGTTCTATTATGGTTTTCATTGTTGGCAACCACCCAGAAAGCTTCAGCTTTTGGGAGGTATAGAAATGTAATAAATAAATAAATAAAAGTCAAGATCAGGGCCAGCATCAAGGGTAGGCATGGTCGAGCATTTGCTGAGGGTCCTTAGCCCAGCAAGGGCCCACTGACAAAAGCCCCCTGGAGTTGTTCCTCCTCTTCACCATTGCAATCTGCTTATTCAGCTGCCTCTTGCGCTCACCCCCAAAATGGTGGTGGTGAGAAGGAGGAGCAGCAGATACCACTGGCTACTTGCCTACTGGCTCTCTGCATACCAAGCAAGCAAGTGGTAGCAATGATGAGAAATATGATGAGGAGCAATAGCAGCTGGTGACAATGGCAGTGAGAAGCTATTTATGTATTTATTACATTTCCATCCCACCTTTCTTCCATCACGGAACTCAAGGTGGCCACATGCGGTTCCCAGATGGTCTCCCTTCCAAGCATCGACCAGACCCAGACCTGCTCATCTTCAGCATGGTGGCTGCTGCCCCATTTGCCTTCAGACCATTCCCTGGGACCAAAGGTAAACTCACTCAGCTCCCAAGGGACTTCAAAAACCTGGAGTCAGCACTGGCAGGACCGGTGCAAGGCAGTTTGGCGCCCTAGGCAAAATCAGATATTTAGCGCGTCCCCCCCTTCCCACTTGAGCCCTCCCTCCAGCTCCCTTGGAGCTTACTTTGGAGTAGACCTGTACGGTTAAGCACAGCTGGAACTGCTGGAGGCAAAGCGAGGCACCCCGGCTGATCTGGAGCCGTTTTGGAGCGTGGGTGAAGGAGGGAGGGCTAAAGGAAGGAAGGAAGAGGGGGGAGGCGGAGAAAGGAGGAGGAAAGCAGGTGCGCGTGTGCGCGAAAGAGAAAGGAAACCACAGAAAGATTATTTTTAAAAAAGATTAAGGGGGGAAGAGGGGGGGAGACTGATGAAAAAGGAAAGAAAGACAGAAAGAAAGAGGAACACAAAATGAACTGAAGTAAACCATTGGAGAAGGGGAAAAGACAAAACAGATTAAGAGGAAGGAAGAAAAATTAGACTGGCTGGAAGGAGGGGGAGATTTTGCCCACCAGCCTCCCATCATTGGCCCCTTCCCCGGGAAGGCCAGGCCGCCACGGAGGTGTTTGCAGGTGCATCCTTCCCTTCGCCCACCAGCCTCCCATCATTGGCGCCCTGCGCGCCTCCGCCTCCTCCAGCCTGTCGCCTCCTTTGATGCTGGTTGTGAAGAGGAGCCTGCCTGAAGCTTCAGCGGCGCCAGCTTGGAGACGGAGCCCTGAGGTGGAGGAGAGAGAGGGAGGGGCACGCTTCTTTTGCTTCCTCTTCCCCACGTTTCTGGCACCCCCATTTAGCCTGGCGCTCTAGGCAGCAGCCTAGTTCGCCTAATGGTAGCACCGGCCCTGAGCACTGGTCATGATGTTTTTATTCGACAGGCATTTGGGCTGCCCAGTTGATGAGTTCTTAGCGGACTGACTACCTTGTTTTTTTTGGCTGTCTTTATGCACTGCTCCTGTCTCTTGCTTTTATGACTTTATTGTACTGGCATTGTTAGAATCATAGAATCATAGAAAAGTAGAGTTGGAAGGGGCCTACAAGGCCATTGAGTCCAACCCCCTGCTCAGTGCAGGAATCCAGGTCGAAGCATCCCTGACAGATGGCCATCCAGCTGCACCTTGAATGCCTCCAGCGTGGGAGAGCTCACCACCTCCCTAGGTAATTGGTTCCATTGTCTTATTGCTCAGTCAGGAAATTTTTCCTGATGTTCAGGTGGAATCTGGGTTCCTGTAACTTGAACCCATTATTTTCCGTGTCCTGTAAACTGGGATGATCGAGAAGAGATCCTGGCCCTCCTCTGTGTGACAACCCTTCAAGTACTGGAAGAGTGCTATCATATCTCCCCTCAGTCTCCTCTTCTGAAGGCTAAACGTGCCCAGTTCTTTCAGTCTCTCCTCATAGGGCCTTGTTTCCAGTCCCTTTATCATCTTTGTTGCCCTCCTCTGAACCCTCTCCACTTTGTCTACATCCTTCTTAAAGTGTGGTGCCCAGAACTGGACGCAGTACTCAAGATGAGGCCTAACCAGTGCTGTGTTTTATGAATGGATTTTTTTGTGGGTGAGGGAAATAAAGCAAACAAAAATATTGCTGGATAAACATTACATTCTCATATGGGGGGTGGGAATATTACAGCCCAGATTGTGTTTGAATAGGACCTTCATTTTTAGAGACTGAAAAAAGTCAGTAGTCTGACAGGGACATTCTTAATTGGGGGAGGGCAAGAGACTACAGGACCTCCCCCCCCCCTTGAACTGCTGTATTCCAGTGCTGCCATCCAGACTGCAACAGACACAAAGCAAGTCATTCCCAACAAGTAACCTCTGGTAGTTCATCAGAGGTTGCTATGCAGCTAGTCATTGTGTCCCATGTTTCGGTGACGCAGCTGGACACCTGCCTTTGCAGAGACAGTCAACAAGGTTATCTAATGATAGTGCTTTTATTGATATATTTATAATGGCTGCAGCAGTGGAAGCTTTGTGGGACATCTGCCGGCATCAGGTAAAAATAGAAACAGTGCTACAAAAATTTGAAGACAGAGCTTTGAGGAATTTCACGGAGACTTACTCATTCATACCCACAAGGAGAATGTTTTGCAGGTTCTTTGGCTAGCTAGGTGACTTTCACAGTCTCATCTGTCTGTACATCTGGTAAATGTGAGGTCAAAATGAACATGTGTGGTTACAAATGCCTAATTTTTTAAGATGCATATTTATTTATTTATTTTTATTTATTTATTATATTTATACCCCGCCTTTTTTCCTGCAAGGAACCCAAGGCGGCTTACATAATCCTCCTCCTCCTCTCCATTTTATCCTCACAACAGCCCTGTGAGGTAGATTAGGCTGAGAGTCAGTGACTGGCCCAAAGTCACCCAGTGAGTTTCATGGCCGAGCGGGGACTAGAACCCAGATCTCCCGAGTCCCAGTCCAACACTTTGTCTACATCCTTCTTAAAGTGTGGTGCCCAGAACTGGACGCAGGTACTCAAGATGAGGCCTAACCAGTGCTGTGTTTTATGAATGGATTTTTTTGTGGGTGAGGGAAATAAAGCAAACAAAAATATTGCTGGATAAACATTACATTTTTATGTAATGTTTATACATAAAACATTCCAACACACACACACACACACACACACTGTACGTTCGTTATACAAAATCTAAGAGCTTGCTTGAAATTTCCTGTGTGAAAAAAATAAATAAAAGAACACTTTCATCTCTTGCTAGAATGTTTGGCTAGTGGTTACTCCAGATATCTTTGTTCTGCAAATTAATAAATTAATCAAACCTGTCCAATTACTAATCAAGATGGACAACCAACCTATGCTCTTTCTTTCCAAACATACAAGCACAAGATAACATTTAATACAGTAAGAAAACACTTTAATATTATAGGACAGTGTTTCTGAAAAGAGGGTCAAGATAGGATCAATAATTTAGCTGTGCATAGTGGGTTTGGATATGGAGTCTAATTCAGGGCTGGAAGAGACCCTGGAGGACCACTTCAGTCTTCCGCTACTACTAGTGATAGATGAACCAGTAGTCTGACTCACTTTATTTATTTTATTTATTTACTTATTATATTTATACCCCACCTTTTTTCCTGCAAGGAACCCAAGGCGGCTTACATAATCCTCCTCCTCTCCATTTTATCCTCACAACAACCCTGTGAGGTAGGTTAGGCTGAGAGTCAGTGACTGGCCCAAAGTCACCCAGTGAGTTTCATGGCCAAGCGGGGACTAGAACCCAGATCTCCCAAGTCCCAGTCCAACACTTAAAAATTTCTTATGTACTTTTGGACACAATAAAATTAATAAAGCGACAGATTAAAGGTTAACTGCCTGCTTAAAGAGGAAGGTCTTAACTTGGTGTCCAAATAGATACAGTGAAGCTGCCAGACAAATCTCCCTGGGAAGCACATTCTGTTGTGACATGTAACAAAACAACAGCTGTGGCACAATTGTTTTCATTTGGAAAGGTACAGAAAGGCTGGAAAACAAGTCATGTTATGTCTGCCACTTCCTGTCCTGTTCTCATGGGAAAAGTAGGTGTGAAAGAAATACGAGCTGATCACATGCTTTGTACTTTCTGATGACGTTGTATGATTTGTTAGGTTTCGTTCTGTAGCCATTTTAGTAGAGAGATGGATTGCTTCTTTTTCTCTCTGTTGCTCTGACTGTTGCTTGCTGGACTTGCAATCATGTAACGTCAAATGCTGTGGACTTGCTCCACAGGACTAATGCTTATCTGCAACATTGTAATGAAGGGATGTATACTCTGTAGTATTTACTGGCTGTAGTAATAAACAGGTAGAGAAAACCTGTGGAGTCTTTCAGAGTTATTTCTCATTACTGGAAGCTGCAGGAGGAGCTGGTGGAGCTGGCTGTAATCCGAGACGCTTGGAATGCTGCGAGGAGGCAGATACAGGTCTGGACTTCAGTGTGTAGATTTATGGGCAGCTGCACACAGGAGCAGGATCTTAAATCTTCCATCTCACGCTCTGCTTTTCCACGAGGCCGGCGGGCCTACAGGGTGGATTGGTTGAAAGCCTTCAGGGCTGTGTCATCGCCCTTTCAGATTCCATAGACTGGGGGGGGGGCACTACAGTGAAGGCTCTTTCCCTAGTAGCCACCCATCACCCCATTGTGGGCAGAGGCACCCAGAGAAGGGCCTCCGAAGACGATTTTAGCAATCAGGGAAGCACATATGAGAGAAGGTGCTCCTTCAGGTAGACAGGTCCTAAAGGTCTTTAAAGGTCAGCACAAACACTTTGAATTGGGCCCAGAAACTGACTGGCAACCAGTGCAGTTGACTCAGCACTAGAGTAATATGTTCAAAATGGTCAGTCCCTGTAAGCAGCCTTGCTTCTCTATTCTCTACTAACTGACACTTCTGAATCGTCTTCAGAGGTAGTCCCACATATAATGCATTGCAATAATCCAGGCAGGAGGTTACCCAATGCACGGATAACTGTAGCCAGGCTCTCTCTGCCCAGGTAGGGTCATAGTCAGTATATCAGCCGATAAAAGGCACTTTATGCCACTGAAGCCACTTGTGCCTCAAGTGACAGAGCTGAATTTATAAGCACCTCCAGACTATGAACTTGGACCTTCTGGGGGAGTGCAGCCCCATTTAGAGCAGGTTTAATGCTGGACAGGTCATCATCAGGCGATCACTCGTGACCGAGTAAGATTGTCTTCCAGGATAAAAAATTTACAAAAAGAAAATTTTAAAAGGAAGAAATTCTAAAGAAAATTGTGTAGACTCTAGCGATGGGTCCGTCCGTAAGTGACTGTGGAGGCCAATTCTAGATCCACACAGCTTCCCACAGTGAGGACACAGGTTACCAGATGGAAAATGGTCCTGTAAAAGATTCGTTTGACGTGCTTTTCGCTTAGCACGTTTCTCCCTTTCACCTTGCACTCGGGCTTCTTCAAAGTCCATGGAACCTTTGTGAAAGGCCAACCTCCATTTAGATCGTTCATGGGCCAGAGCTTCCCAGTTTTCGATGTTTATATTGCATTTTTTTAGAACCACCTACTAAAAGAACCTCTGTCTCAAATTCTTTCTGCCCTGTTTATAAAGGCATTTGCAAATTTTGGTAAGTTCTTGGTCAAAAAATGAACTGAAGAAAATTCTCATCCATCCCTATAAAATGGTCATAAACCAGCAAATATCTTTTAGTGCTTCAGGTGTGAAGTGGAATATCTTGTTTTCCAAGATTCTCACAGTCTACTTCTGACATAATATTCACAACAGGACATCGGTGGGCATCAGGAACCCTAATGTCTTTGCTCTCTTGCCCTGCCCCCACACAGTTCTTGACAGAGGCTGTAAAATGTGCAAAACAAAATTCTTCAGTGTGATGCAAGTATGCAACCTAAACCCATTTGCATATAATGAATCGCATTCATTCCGCTTCTGCCAGGTACCAAGGAGGAGAAGGTGCTCTGCAGACCACTCAAGTCACCAGGCACTGTACACATGTTTCCAAGCATATCTCTGCAGCCATAAAGGCTAGAAACTTTCACTTTAAAATAAATAAATAAATAAATGCAGAGAAGCTTAGGAAGCCAACAACTGTGCCTTCCATTTGCATAGTGAGATAATTAAAGTTGCAATCCTAGCATGTTTCCTTGGGATGAAAAGCCATTCAGCTGAGTGGGACTTGCGTCTCAATAAACATGCATAGCGTAGTAGGACTCACAGCACACTTAACAGGAGAAATCAAACTGCCCTGAGAGAAACTTTGCAACATGAAGAATAGTTTGTTTTTCGTCACTGTTTACAGAAACTAAATATTGTTCTACCAATTTAGTTACTACAGGTGATTGACTTGAAGCCGCAAACCCAGATTCCTGTCCCTCCAAGCAGGTCAGAGATATGTTGCTTCACCTATAACTCTTTTGTTATGAGATTTTTTCAGTTGAAACATTAGATCCGTACTAGGTATGATATTTCCTCTTTGCCTCAGGATTCCGGGGGGGGGGGGGAGTACTTGCTTAGGCTTTCATGCCCCAATAGGTCCTGCTCTCAGATCAGCACTCAGCAGAGACAGGTTGGATGACAAACAACAGCTTCCTTTTTATTAGGAAAAAAAAGAGACATGGATGCACAACCCTCTAGCAGTAATGCAGCACGGCACATATCACCTTACTCTCACTCCAACAGGCACACGGGGTGGGTGGGGGGGTGGGGGGGTGGAACAAAACCAGAGCTACACCCAGTGGGAGTGAACCTTACCAGGTGAGTATCAGAGGGGAAACCAGACTGTTTTATTACAAGCCTCTTAAGATACATTCAACATACCCTATTAAAGAAAATGGGGCCACTCTGATAGCCTCTGCTGATCAACATGGTCTATTCTAGGCTTGTGCGAGGGTTGCTTAATCCTCGTACAACCCCTGCCACCCGGGTTCACATGACACGACAAGCCACGGCAACTGCCGGCCAGGGCTTGCATTTTCAAAATGGTGGTTGGCACGTCCCACGCTGCCAAAAGATTAATTAACCCATGGTGGCTTGTTGTGATGTGCGAATACAGTCAATGGCTCCCACCTAAACGGTGTCCTCAGTTGTATATATTTAATGTTCTCCCATTGACATTGATGGCCCCCATGGTCTATGGGATGGTCCTGATGGGATTGATGATCTATGGGAGAACCTTCCAGTGCTGCAATTGGGAAGACAAAACAGTGAATTGTTGTGATGTGAGAACTGGCCCACTGTCTCCCTTCACCACAGGTACTTCACTTCTGTGTATGCCCCCACCCCCCAGAGAAGAGGGTGCACTGCACCACAAAGCCAGTGTTCAAAAAACACACAGTAAATTGGCATTTATATGTTCATATATTTCATGCAATGAAGTGGCTAGATATTGGGGGTATCTTGACTCCTATGCTTTGAACTCAGTTATTTTAATTAAAGAATGTTACATCCTAAGGGTAAGAAATGTGAGTAACAGCTGTTGATCAGCATGTACCTAAAAACATTATTTGAGAAAATTTACAATGGGGAATTAGCTACTGGAGAGGCGCTTTTTTTTTTAATCCTTAGATTCACTTCTGCAAATACTTCCAGGATAACAATACCATGTTGATTTTTACCAGTGAAAAATTAATCTCTAGAAAATGATTCTAAGCTCTCTCTGTTTTCTTAGCATTCAAATTAGGCTTATCATTTACCACAATCATGAGTAAGGGAATTCATTCTGACTTCCAGTGACTTCATTGTTGAAGTGTAGTTTTATGTTTTCATCACTTTCCCATCATTTCTACTATTACACATCACCTATCATTTTATGTTTAATTTGCACATTTTTTACTTCTGCATATTTTCTCTGTGTTATATTGTGATGTTATAAACAATGAAACTGAACTGAACTATTAAGCACCACCTTCGTGTACCACCATCTGAGCATGCAAGTCATTTCTCTCCAGGATCACTCCCTCTAATGCTGAACTCACCAGGAGAGTGCCAACAGGATTGTTTCCAACACAGGGCCACTGACAAACAGGAGGGAGATATCAGCTGATGGAACTCCAAGCTTTCCTAAATCTTTAGGGGAGAACCTAAGCCCAATGCAGACTGGTCATGCTCAGAGGCTACAGAAAGCTGGGTATCTTTTGGGGGAGGGGAGAGGGAATCCTGGGAATTCGGGGGAATGGAATAGCGTATCCTGGAAGACTGACTGACTGGAACCCTGAACAGAAACAACCCACACTGCAACATTTTGCCTCCCTTGTTCCCTCTAATGGCATATACAGAAGTGAAGTTCCCATCAGTTTGGAAGTACAACAGGGCCACCAAAAATAAGGCAGACGTTTCCACATACTTGCGTGACTCCCTAGGGAAGCAAAAATACAGTATATAAGTTTGTAAATTAAAAGAAAAAGGTTTTTTAAAACACACAAATAGCCTGATAGGGACTTGTGAACTTCCAGACATGCAGAATGTTGGTGATGTTTGGAGGGGCGGGTGACTTTTATCCTTTCCCTATGCATGAAAAAACCCTGCGCACCCCTGCCTTCTGACATTGCATATCTAACCCACACTTGGGGTTGTCATGTCGTGCGAACCTGGTGAGTGTGGGTAATGCAAGGGTGAAAGAACAGTCCGATAAAACACATCTATGAGAAAGCCACCAGCAACCTGGCAAGCATGGGTTATGTGAGGTTAAACAACCCTCACATAACCCTAAAACAGACCATGGGTTGTTTAACCCGCATATAAGCCACGTTCGCCAGGTTCTCGTGACATGTCAAGTGAACAGCCCCAATGTATTATCATTTATTGGACTTTTGTACGTTCGAAAGCTGAATGTTCGTTGTTTTTATTATTATCTCTGTTTTTATTAACTATTGACGTTTATTGTTTGAATTTTTTCTTAGAAGCCACCTTGAGAAGTTTTTTACCTTAAATCATCATCATCATCACCATCATCATCATCATCATCATTACATTTCTATACCACCCAATAGCTGAAGCTCTCTGGGTGGTTTACAACAATTTTAAGTTTTTACAATAAAATACAATATAAAAATACAAACAATAAAAACATCGAAAAATTTGTACTAGACATTTTAAAAACAATTTTAAAATTACTTAAATAGCTAAGACAAGATTATAAAAAGGAGACTGGATAAAAAAGATGACATAACCACCACCCCGTGTACCATTTGGAGCTTTTAAATGACTCAGCATAGAGGGCAGTCTTAACCTGGTGCGGAAAGGATAGTAAAGTTGGCACCAGGTGGGTGTCAGTGGGGAGCCTGTTGTTCCACAGTTGTCGGGCTACCACAGAAAAGGCCCTCCCCCTTGTTGCCACCTTCCGAGCCTCCCTCGGGGGTGGCAGTAGGAAGGAAGGCCCCACATGCTGAGCATAGTGTCTGGGTAGCTTGTGGTTGGGAGAGGCGTTCCGTCACCCATCAGGTCCCAAGCCATGTAAAGCTGAGGCAGGCAACTTGTGGCCCTCCAGATGTTTTTTTTTGCCTGCAACTCCCATCAGTGCTAGGCAGCACAGCCAATGGTGAGGGATCATGGGATCAGTAGGACAAAACATCTGGAGGGCCACACTTTGCCCACCCCACCCTAAAGGCAGCAAACAAATATTTTAAATAACTAAACAAACACAGCTGATAGGCAGGGAGGTGGACAGAGAGGGGCCAAGAGTTCCAGTTCGCCCCAGCCCACCCCCAGCTCCATTTCTTTTCCTTCTTCAGAACTGGCCCAATACATTTTGCTGCCTGAGAGGCAAAGGACAAGATGGTATCCCCATCTCATTCCATGCATAGGAGCTGACCATCCTGGCGGTCGACTCTAACTTCAACATTGGCAATAGGGCAGCATCCTCCGCTACACCAGAGGGCAGCAGGCTATCTTAGGAGGCACAGGACAAGCTGTGTGGCATACGCAACTCTGCCCTCCAACACTTCATCAGCACACACACACCCAGCATCCTCTGCCTGAGGCAGCTGCCTCGCGCTGTCTAATGGTAGGGCCAGCCTCACTCTGTCGCCATCTTCCCTTCTATCATTGCTACAGAGGACGGGGTGAGGCAGACTTGCTCCTTTAAACCTGGCCCTGCCTCTGTTTCCCCCAAACCAAACGCAGCCTCCAGAAGCTGAGTAATGATTTCCCACCCCCCCACCCCACTCCAGAGCCAGAACCTATGTAATATTCAGGATATGAGAAAGTGTTCTGCATTGCCTCTTTCTCACTTCCCCTCCTCCTCAGCCCAGCTGCTGGGTTTTTTTGACACTAGAAACAGACTGCCGTTCATTTACTATGCTGATGGGAGCCACTGAGAAATGAACCAGCTACAGAGCCCTGCCCTAGGATCTGTTTCTTCTTGGTTATCTTAGAGAGAGAGAGAAAATGTTGGGAGAGTGTTGCAAAATTGCTTTTACAGCCAGCTAGCTGGATATGCCAAGAACGTCCTCGACTCATTTGGAGGACAATTCATGAAGAAAACATCAACATTTGGATCAGGATTAGTCATGGCGTAGACCCACTGGAATCAATGGGACTTATGTTAGCAATTATTTACTTGCCCCATTGATTACAATGGGTCTACTCTAAGCATGACTAATCCTGGGTTCAACCCAAATATTTTGAGCATGCATCTCCCTAGATCCAGAATCTATTCTATAACATTCACTTGGGAGCCTCTAAACATTATTCCACACCATTCTCTTGTATGAAATACTTTCTGTTTTCCCTTCAGTTCCACAAAAGTGACTACTCCAAGCTAAGCTACTCCTACACATAACTTCTGCTCCCAAGTCTCTCATCATAGCGGTGAAAGGCGAAGAGAGAAGAGATCCTACAAGCATGGATATAACCCCCTTTTTACTTTTCTGTTTTAACTGTGGCCTATACTGTTTAAATTGCCTTCTGGGTTTTGTACACCCAGTTATATTAATAATAAAGATTTCCCCCTTCTTCCCTCCCCATTCCTTTTTCCTTGTGTGTCGTGTCTTTTTAGATTTTAAGCCTGCGGGCAGGGACTGTCTTGTTAATTGCTGTAAACCGCCCAGAGAGCTTCGGCTATTGGGCGGTATAAAAATGACATAAATAAATAAATATAAATAAATAAAGATGTCCATTTAAAAATGTGATGATGTTTCCCAAATTAGGGGGGGGGAGTGCGGGCTTGCTTGAACCCATATACAGAAAAAGCTCTTCCGGGGTTACAGAAAGTGCACTATATTGTACAATTTCATCCATACCTCTCTTTTTTCCAGGATGAACCAAAACTAGCATACATAAACAAACCGTCTGCTTTCATGTGACACATCTAGGTTATAGCCAGTTTCTCAAAGGGAGGGAAAAGAAGGTCTGCGGTTTGTTAGCTAAAAGTTAGCTATCAGCAACTTAAATGCACAGGGAAAAGGCAGTAGCAGGGGAAAAAATGGGTGAATATGCCTAAAAAGCAATAAAGGCATTTGTCAGTAAAATAATGAATACTCTTCTCACGCACCGTCTGGATTCTCTTGAGGTGAGTTCACACTGCTATAAAATTTCATGTGGATTAAAAAATACCATAGATGAATGCAGAAACAGGATGGAACCGGTTTAGGAAGAACAGATGTGACAGTGATGTGGGCGGGAAAGAGGCTGGCTCAATGCTCATCCATCCTTGTCGCCTCTACTGTTATGCCAAATATATAAACTACTACACAAACTACTGTATTAAAAACTTTTCCAGGATATTCTGACTGTGCCCAGATTATGGAACACACTGCGTTGTGAAGTGTGGATGGCTGGATCCCTCCCTTGCTGTTGTACACTGGTTACTGAAGACCATTTTATATGGCAGGCCTCTGTGCTATGTGGCAAAGAAAGTTTTTATGTTTTGGTTTTAACTGCTGATCATGGCTCCTTTTGTTGATGGTTTCCATAACATTGTTTTTATGAATTGTAAATTTTAAGGCTGCAATCATTTACCTGGGAGTAAGCCTCATTGAGTTCAGTGAGATTTACTTCTGAGTAGACATGCATAGGATTGCGCCAGAAATGTTGTAAGATCGTCTGAGTGATGAGATATGAATGTTTTAACACATAAAGTAAAACAAATAAAAATTTGAGCAGCTCGTTCAGTCTTTTCCCTTAATTGAAAAACCGCTCAAGGAGGGCTTCCTTAAATAGTGTAGAAAAATACAATTAAATCAAAAGGGAGAAATCATCATCCTCAGCCTTATAGGGCCCACTGATTTAGAGATCAGCTAGCCTTAGGGTATTCAAAGCAAAATGCTGAACAGCTTTGGCAGATGGATGCTGCTAATACTATAGGGTCAGAGTTAGCCCTAAGGGCTGCATGAATATAATTTATCAACTGATGGCCTCCTTGCAAGCTCCAGTCACTTAAGGCATTGGGTCAGAACAAGGACCGAGTCAAAGATAAGTTTGGGGATACTCACATAACAGAATCTAAGAGTAAACAGGTTTCATTGTTTTCAGCAGAGGTGCACAATCATTAGGGGCCGGTTCGTACGACCCAGGCGGCGAGCAGGGGAGGCACCACGGGGCCTTCCGTAGGGTCCGGCGGGGCACTGCAGACGACCTGCGCCCCTCACGCAGGGGTGGACCCCGGTGGAGCCAGCAGTCCACGCACCACAGTGCGGGCCTCCTGGCAGTAGGGGGCAGCTGCTCGGGATGCCCAGAGGGGCCGCTTGGCCGTACAGGCTGGAGCGGCCGCGGCTCCAGCCGCTCTGGGCTGCCGCCTCTGCGCGGCCATGGGAGGCCCCCGCAGAATGGCCACCCGCTGTTCGCATGGCAGGGTGGCCACACGCAGTAGGGGCTTATCCCTCTACCGCCCATGGTCACTTTGCGTGCTTCGTGCACGCGGCCGTCCTGTGGGGGCGCCCCTGACCGGCATTCGCATGGCACGAGAACCGCGGGGGGCTTCTGTTCCCCCGCGGTTTCCGTGTCGTGTGAACTGGCCCTGGGTCACAAGACACATGAGGCCCTTGGCCACTCCCGGTACAGCCTGCAAAAACAGCAATATCCCACCCACTTTCTCTTGCAGCCCAGCTGATCTGCCCACCAGCTTCTTCCCCGCCCCAGCCCTTCTCCCAACATCGAATTGCTCTTATCTCCGATCAGGTGCTGATCAGAGATAAGAGCTTTTCCCAGCAAGGGAGAGAGGGTGAGGCGTGGGGAGGAGGCTGCTGAGTGATTCATTCCTGACTGTTTATTTCTGATGTTTGTCCTGCTGACTTCTGAGTAGACACATGCTGCTCATACTTACTTCTTAATAGACAACAGAGACTTCGTATTTGGGATGCTGCTTCAAAGTGCTGTTGAGTAATTCTGTCCTGCTTACTTATGAGTAGAAAAAGGTTCTCCACCCTGCTAGTGAGAAATTACACTGCCTACTATTGGTGGCAGAGAAACTACATGCCCTGCTAGTGAAGGTGTGTGTGTGTGTGTGTGTGTGTGCACATCTGTGCACATGTGCAACCCCTGGCTCCCTAGCAGGCACTGGATGCAGCCCTCAGGGCCAAAATGTTCGTGTGCACCTCTGCTTCACAGTGTGCACAATTCACAGCCTTCCACCATTAGCCCACACATGCACCAATCCTGAAAAATCTCAAAACATGTAGCTCTGTCATTATGTCACAGGAGAGTCAGTGGAAATCTGGTGGATTAATTAGATTTTCTTGTTGCTTAATCAATCATTGCTTGAAGTCTTGGCTGGAAAGTTAGCAATTAATCTAACGTGTTGTGAAAGGGATGGGGTCCACTGAATGATAACTGAGCATACCTACTTGGCAGAGGCATTAGCATTTTCCACTCTTCCATATTTTCATTTATTTATTTATTCATTTATTTATATTTATATCCTGCCTTTCCCTCTCTTGCCAGGAACCCAAGGTGGCTTACATGATCCTCCTCCTCCCATTTTATCCTCACAACAACCCTGTGAGGTAGGTTAGGCTGAGAGTCAGTGACTGGCCCAAAGTCACCAAAGTGAGCTTCATGGCTGAGTAGGGACTAGAACCAGGATTTATGTATGTATGTATGTATGTATTTATTTATTTATTATATTTCTGAATCAACCATCTGGTCGGTGACCTGGCCACTCTGGGCAATGTACAACATATATAAAAAATACAATAAAACAAAATATAAAATACCATTAAAACTTTAAAATCCTAGCCCACCCCATATTCCCGCCTGAAAAACCGTGTGTTTTTAATGCACGGCGGAAGCTCATCAAGGAGGGAGCATGGCGGATGTCACTGGGGAGAAAGTTCCATAACTTGGTGTTTTGCCACAGGATCGCCAAAAGGGATTGGCAAAGGTTCTTTGAGGGATTTTCTGACCATAATAAATACTCCTTCAGGAAGTCAAAGTCAAACATGTTTATTGTAAAGTCGAGCCACAAGTACAACAATGCTATCTTCCCAGTTCCCTGGTGGAAATTCCACCCCTTAGTTGCACAGTCACTGTTCAACCAACCCGAATGCTAAGTCCAGCAGCTCTCCGCCTGGGTATGGGCTCTCCACGTTGGGCTTCTGCACGGCTCTCTGCACAGCATCCTCTGCTCCTCCTCGCTCCTTCCAGTTCTCCAGTACTCCACACGCAACCGCCACTAACGACCACCGCCAACCAACAACAACAGCAATAACCTTAGTCTGCACTTGCTCTTCTTAAATAGCACCAAGCTTCTTGGATTGCAGACCTCGTGCTTCATTGTTAGCACCTGTGCTGTTTGCAGTGTCATCCCTCTGGCCAGCAGCCAGATCACACGCAGGTGAGTTGCTCCTTCATTGCATCAGCTTGGCAAGGAGCCAAGCAATCAAGGCCGGTTGCTGATTCTTAAAGCAAACCTACTTTCTTAAAGCAAACCCAGAGCATAGAGGCAGAACTCTGTACAACACTCCTGTACTCCTCGCCATCTTCCGCAATTCCCAGTACACTTGGGGGCCACCACAGAAAAGGCCCCTCTTCCTAGTCCCCACCAGCCTGGCTGCTCTGATGGAACAAGGAGAAGGCCATCTTGTGGCAGATCTTGTTGAGCGGCCTACTTGATGTTGCTGGAGATGCTGCTTGAGATAAACTGGACCGGAGCCGTATAGGGTTTTAAAGGTCAATGCCAAAACCCTGAATGGTAACCAGTGCAGCTCCTTTAGCAACGGAGTGATGTGATCACACAGGCAGCTGCCTTTAACCAAGCGAGCCGCCTCGTTCTGTACCAGCTATAACTTCTGTACCATCTTCCAGGGTAACCCCACGTTTATCCCCATGGACCCAAGTTTTCTGAACCCTAACCCTAACTTGAAATTTAACCCTCATTATAATGAATGGGTTTAATCCCCATACATTCGGGGAGCATGCCCAAAGGCATCGCTGAGTGTATTTTTCTGGACCACTAGCTTTGTCGGTCCAGTCTAAACAGGATCCAGGCCCCGGGACATGCCCACGGACACAAGTTTTCCGAACCCTAACCCTAACTTGAAATTTAACCCTCATTATAATGAATGGGTTTAATCCCCATACATTCAGGGAGCATGCCCAAAGGCATTGCTGAGTGTATTTTTCTGGACCACTAGCTTTGTCGGTCCAGTCTAAACAGGATCAAGGCCCCGGGACATGCCCACGGACCCAAGTTTTCCGAACCCTAATCCTAACTTGAAATTTAACCCTCATTTTAATGAATGGGGTTCATAGAATCATAGAATCATAGAAAAGTAGAGTTGGAAGGGGCCTACAAGGCCATCGAGTCCAACCCCCTGCTCAATGCAGGAATCTAGGTCAAAGCATCTCTGACAGATGTCTGTCCAGCTGCACCTTGAATGCCTCCAGAGTGGGAGAGCCCACGACCTCCCTAGGTAGTTGATTCCATTGTCTTATTGCTCTGACAGTCAGGAAATTTTTCCTGATGTTTAGGTGGAATCTAGGTTCCTGTAACTTGAGCCCATTATTCCGTGTCCTGCAAACTGGGATGACCGAGAAGAGATCTTTGCCCTCCTCTGTGTGACATCCCTTCAAATACTGGAAGAGTGCGATCATATCTCCCCTCAGTCTCCTCTTCTGAAGGCTAAACATGCCCAGTTCTTTCAGTCTCTCCTCATAGGGCCTTGTTTCCAGTCCCTTTATCATCCTTGTTGCCCTCCTCTGAACCCTCTCCAGTTTGTCTATGTCCTTCTTAAAGTGAGGTGCCCAGAACTGGACGCAGTACTCAAGATGAGGCCTAACCAGTGCCGAGTAAAGGGGAATTATCACTTCCCGCGATTTGGAAGCTATACTTCTATTAATACAGCCCAAAATTGCATTTGCCTTCTTTGCAGCCACATCGCATTGCTGGCTCATATTCAGTTTGTGATCTACCACAATTCCAAGATCCTTCTCACTTGTAGTATTGTTGAGCCAAGTGTCCCCCATTCTGTAACTCTGCATTTGGTTTCCTCTCCCTAGGTGCAGCACTTGGCATTTATCCCTATTAAATTTCATTCTGTTGTTTTCGGCCCAGCGCTCCAGCCTATTGAGGTCACAGGTTAATCCCTGTACATTCAGGGAGTATGCCCAAAGGCATCCCTGAGTGTATTTTTCTGGACCACTAGCTTTGTCGGTCCAGTCTAAACAGGATCCAGGCACCGGGACAGGCACATGGACCAAAGGTTTCCAAATCTGAACCCTAACCCTAACTTGAAATTTAACCCTCATTTTAATGAATGGGTTTAATCCCCATACATTCAGGGAGCATGCCCAAAGGCATTCCTCAGTGTATTTTTCTGGACCACTAGTTTTGTCGGTGCAGTCTAAGCAGGATCCAGGCACCAGGACATGCACATAGACCCAAGTTTTCCGAATCCTAACCCTAACTTGAATTTTAACCCTCATTATAATGAATGGGTTTAATCCCCATACATTCAGGGAGCATGCCCAAAGGGCAGCTCCTGACAACCGTTCTGCACTAGCTCCAGCTTCCAGAGCAGCTTTAAGGGCGAGTTGGGCAACCCCACATATGTTGTTGTTCTTATGTTGTTCCTATGACTCATGGAGAAGACTTTCCATGTGATGTCTGCACTGTCTGGGCCTTAAGATTGTCATCAGAGGCCCTGCCTTTCATTAGGGTAGATTTGAATGGTGGGTACCAAGGACAGCTCTTCTTGGTAGTGGTGCCACAGCTGTGGGTTTGTCTCCCAGGAGAGGTCCGACAACAAGCTCTTAGACAGTGTTTGTAACGTTCATTATTCTGGAAGATACGTAATGCTTAAGATCTGCTGTTTGATTGTTTTCTGCTAGCTTTAATCAAAACCACAGTGTTGATTTCTAATTTTGTTTGATTGTTGTTCTATGTCTATTGTCAGCTGCTTTGAAAAATTAGTTGGAAAAGTGAAGTATAAATAACTGAAATAAAAATGTAGAGGAAGCACGTTGAGGGTGTCTGCCGTCTGCGTTAGGTGCAGCACATGGAGAAGTGGCTGTGGCTGTATGAAAGCTGGATGCAATAACTTCCAGATGGCCTCCATATTGTCTAGACTAGCTCCTAGTTTTGCCCCACTGACTGCAGTAAATCCATTCTGTTCCAAATGATTCAACTTTACTGCCTTGTCACTCAGTCATGCCTCCCATTTCATTCTCCTGCCATCATTTTGAATGTGATGCTGCCTATCACACTTTAAAAGGTGCAGAGAAGAACAACTAAAGTGATTCAAGGGATGGGAAAATTCACATTTATTTATTTCAATACTTATTTTTAGTCTGCCTTTAAGGGTAACCATCATCATCATCATCATCATCATCATCATCATCTATTAGTTGTATGCCACTTTTCCACAAAAATTGTACCCAAAGCGGCTCACAACATGACAATTAAATAACAGATATAATTTACAAAACATCAAAGAAATATAATATTCAAAAAATAATTTCCAAAATATCAGAGAACAGTAAATATAATTTACAAAATATATTAAAAAACAACACTAAATATAATATTCAAAACATACAATAGAAATAATTACAGATAACCATAAACAATCCAATAATTATATTAAGGTAAAAAAAAAGAAAAGAAAAAAGCAGTAGCAGCTTTTGTAGCTGGAGTCAGACAGGCCAGATGTAACGAGCCAGGGAAGCAGGGTCCAGGTCTTGCAGGACTCACAGCTAGATGGTCTCTAGGCCCTCACAATGTGGCTTACATAAATGCATCAAGTAGAGTATCTGTGATCATACAGTTCAATGGCTTATTTATTTTATTTTATTTTATTTATTCCCCGCCTTTTTTCCTTCAAGGAACCCAAGGTGGCTTACAGAATCCTCCTCCTCTTCCTCCCCATTTTATCCTCACAACAACCCTGTGAGGTAGGTTAGGCTGAGAGTCGGTGACTGGCCCAAAGTCACCCAGTGAATTTCATGGCCGAGCAGGGACTAGAACCCGGATCTCCCGAGTCCCAGTCCAACACTCTCACCACTACGCCACACTGGCTTGGATCCAGATTTAAGCTGGATCAACGGCTATGGCGGAAGTGGACGTCCCCACTCACTCCTTCCCACGGCAGCTCCTCCCCCCCAAAAAAATGCTACACAGAGAGTCAGGAGGCTGTGCTGAATGTGGTGAGCTGTGGTGTGTGGGGGGGGGAGGGGGATTTCCCAAAATTGGGCAGAGGGACCTTCTATGAGCAGAGCCCCTTCCTTTTGCAGAAGGCAGATCCTGGAACCAATATCACGAGCTCCATAAAACAATCAATTAAAAGTGGAGTATAATGTAGGAAAGCCAAGCCAGCATCATTTATTTATTTATTTATTTATCTATCATATTTATACCCTGCCTTTTTTCCTGAAAGGAACCCAAGGCAGCTTACATAATCCTCCTCCTCCTCCTCTCCATTTTATCTTCACAACAACCCTGTGAGGTAGGTTAGGCTGAGAGTCAGTGACTGGCCCAAAGTCACTCAGTGAGTTTCATGGCCGAGCGGGGACTAGAACCCGGATCTCCCGAGTCCAATCTATCAATCAATCAATCAATAAATAAAATAAAAATCAATTAAAAGTGAAGTATAATGTAGGATAACCAAGCCAGCATCACACCATGACAAATCAGCAAGAATATGCTAAAACAGCATCAAAGCAGCAGTGGTGGCAGCATAAAATCTTTAGGAAAAGTACACTTGAAATAAACAGGTCTTTTAGAGAGCGATCCTATGGCCCCTAGACAGCATCTAGAGGGCCAGAGGATGCTTCGGATTCCCAGATCTGAGGTCTGAAAAGAGCTCTGACTTTGGAGCTGAGGATCTGTGCTTGGATCCCTCTCTCCACCTCACAGCCAGCATGGAAAGAACTGGACCGGTTGCTTCTCCAACATCATAAGAACAACCTCGGTGAAGGGATAAAGAAAGAGGGCATTCAGGGGAGAAGATTGGGTCTGCCAAGATACAACGTATCCTGGTGGTGCTCCAGCCTCTGTCTGAAGCGCCACAGCTAGATGGCCGAAATCAGCCGTCTAGCTGATTTGCAGGGTAAGAGGAACAGGGAGGCAAAGACCTCCTCCGCGCTCCTCCTGCCCTGCATAGGAAGCCCATAATCCTCTGAGTTGAGAGGCTTATGGGCCTCCCCACTGGATTGATTCCCAAAGCTCATTTAACGGCCTGAATCGATAGGGTCATATGCATATCAGTTGGGAGGAGAGTTCCACAGAGATGCTTAACAGTGCATGTGGTGTAGTGCCCGTGTGCTGTAGTGGTTAGAGTAGTGTTCTCCAACCTTGGGTCCCCAGATGTTTTTGGCCTACAACTCCCAGCATGCCCCAGCCAGCATAGCTTGGGGGACCCAAGATTGGAGAACACTGGGTCAGAGTGTTGGACTAGGACTCAGGACTGGGATTCAGTCATGAAGCTCACTGGGTGACTTTGGGCCAGTCACTGACTCTCAGGGTAGACAGTCACTACCTGCCAGGGTTGTTGTGAGGATAGAATGGAGAGGAGGAGGACCATGTCAGCCACCTTGGGCTCCTTGCAAAAGGAAAAAAGGTGGGATACAAATGTATTAAAAGCAACAGCAACAGCGCAATCCTATGCATATTTACTCAGAAATAAGTCCCACTGCATTCAGTGGGATTTATTCCCATGTAAGTGAGCACAGCATTGCAGTCTGTTTTTGTCTACTTTATACATAATAGTTGTATTATTGTGACATTTAGAATACTTTCATGGTAACGAAAAAATTAGGTGCTAAGAGTCTTTTTAGCAGGACAAGGGACAAGAATAGAATAATTCTGCATATCTAAATTGGGAAAAGAACATATAACAGTGAAACTTTGGAACAGACTCTTTTTTTTTTTTTTTAAGAACCATCTAGCCATTCTTTTTCAGCTAACCAGCAGAACAGTATAAGAAGGCAGCCATTATATTTTATCATATAATAACAGTAGATGGGAAGTAGTACAATCTGGCTGCATCCCATGATTATCTGCTGTGCTTGGTTCAGTGAAAGAGAGCAGGTGTAAGGCAGCCATCAGCCTTTGCTTAGAGAAGCAACTTCTGGGATCACACATTCTGGCGCGGCTTCTCTCCCATTTTGCTCCAAGAAACAAAAATGCAAGTGATGCGAGGCTTCTCTGACACTAGGTCCAGTATCTACCCAGTCTTCAACGTCTCTCCTCCTGCACTTGTCAGACTCAGAAGTCATTCTGGACAACTGAGCAAAAACTCCCCCTTCTATTGGCACACTTCCACTGTCAGCACGCACGGCTTTTAGAAAGCTGAGCAAAATCTTGACTCCTTTGTCCTACAGTCTCCCTGTCTCCACCTCAGCTTTGTACTTTATGCCGGGTAGCAGATTTTTGACAGGGAGTGATGGCCGTGTGAATATGAGCAAGTCCAAGAGCCGCTACTGAGCATGTGCTGGGGCTCAAGCATGCTCAGCAACATCAAGGGGTCTGACATTGACAGATGCTGACCTCAGCTGTACAGAAGAATGAGCGCTTTTAAAATTGCACGTGTTATCTTCAACAATCAGAACATTTCTACACCGACAAACAACAATTAAATTAATTGCTCGCCACAAAGGTAGGCAATTCTCTCACGTTAAGCTGCAGTGGTGCAGACAAGTGTGTAAAACCATTGATACAGTGAGAACAGTATGGATGTTTTGACCATTAACTGGATCTGGTTAAGGATTCTTCCAAATTCTATTTCCCCCACCCCACCCCAATTTCCCCCTTGTGATCTACCTTACCTTGGTTTTGGAGCAGCACTGATGGGTCTGCTTTCCACCATTACACCTGCTTGGATTTCCAGAATCTGTGAAGAGGGTCATTGCTGCAGTTTTCCATTTCTTCAGTTCACATAATTTCTCCCCCTCCCTCCATTTAGGTCAGCCATGTACCCAGGCAATCGTGCACAATGAAGCACAGCACATTCCACCACCACCCCAGCATATGACCTTGCAAACAGTCACATCATCAACATACTTTTTAGTCATTGCAACGGCTCACATTTTAGTGTGCATCCAAGGGTGCATCGCTACATGATCCTAGCATAACAATGTACACAAAGATGTGTGGATGAATGTTCCATTCACTAAAAGGAATGTTTCATCTGAAATTTGATTAACTGAAGCTTCATGTATTCACTTATGGGATCTGAGCTAGTGGTGACTGTGACGACACAGCAGCACTTTACACTTTAGGACCAGGTGCATAAACCCTTCTCAGGCTAAGCATCAACAACACTTAAAAACCTGAGGGGAAGGGTCAAATGAAACCTTTCCCCTGCTAATGAGGGAAAAGATTAATACTGGTTATGAAGGATCTATTTTTAAATTTATGATGCTGCGGGTACAAAGGTGTGTGTGTAGATTTAAAAGTAATGCAGGTTAATAACGCCAAGCTGGCACATAGGATTTGGGTAGCAAACAAAATAAAAATAAGTTTATTTTAATTCTCAAAATCTTAGTTCCAGAAAATAACTTAAAACCTGCCTACACCAAACACTTTATAATTAACCTAAGTCCCTATAATTCTAAATTCTTTCACTCCTCAGACAAGCACTGATTTCTCTTAAAACTCCTGACAAGACACAAATAATCCAACTAACCTAACTCCCCAACTCCCAACTCTCCCATAACACACTAACTGCCTTAACTAAACTAACTCTGACATCACTCAAACACTCCTTATATACTCCCCCCCTTTCCAAGACATCATAAAAAACCACACCCACTCAGTTCAACATTCTATACACATTAAACATACTAATGCAGACATACACCAGGGAACTGAATTGTGGGGTTACGCCACAGTGACTGACCAAGAAAGAGATCTTGGGGATGTGATGGACAACTCGAAGAAGATCTTGACCCTGCTGTGAAAAAGGCAAATTCCATGTTGGGCACAATTGGCCAAGGAATCAAACATAAAACTGCCAATATCATACTGCCCTTGTACAAATCTATTGCACAATCACACCTGAACACTATGTACAGTTCTGGTCACCACACCTAAGAAAGGATATTGTACACAGTGGCGGTGTTAGGGGGCAGTCCACTAGGGCTGCCCCCTAACTAGGCCCAAATCTGCCATACCACCAGGCTGTCCATGGGCACTTGCTAAAATAAAAGTAGAGGGGCCCTGATGATTCTCTGTTGCCCCCTGGATTAGCTGACTTTTTGCCCACACATGCCTCACCTCCTGTTGCCCCCACCTTGAATCTTTCTGCCTGAGTTTTTTTTTTTTTTGAAATCAAATGCCCTCCTCTCCCCTGTCCATACATTCCTTTTTACAAATAGGAGACAGGGTCCTTTACAGATTTTAGAGTAGTGTTCTCCAACCTTGGGTCCCCAGATGTTTTTGGCCTACAACTCCCAGCATGCCCCAGCCAGCATAGCTGGCTGGGGCATGCTGGGAGTTGTAGGCCAAAAACATCTGGGGACCCAAGGTTGGAGAACACTGCTTTAGAGTATATGTAAATTAGCATATGTAAATTTGTGCTGCTGCTGCTGTTGCTTCTTCTGCTTCTTTTTTGTCCTGTGGGCCTGAGCCTGGGATCTTTTTGGTTCCTAGCACTGGCTCTGATTGTAGAGGTGGAAAAGGGCAGCCAAAATGATCATGGGGATGGAGCAACAACTCCCATATGAGGAAAGGTTACAACGTCTGGAACTCTCTAGCTTAGAGAAAAGGCGAGTGAGGGGAGACATGGTAGAAGTGTACAAAATTCACTCACATCTACTTGTGGGCTTCCCAGAGACAGCTGGTTGGCCACTGTGTGAACAGAATGTGGGACTAAATGGACCCTTGGTCTGATCCAGCATCTTGCCCTTCTTATGTTCTTATGAAAGGAATGTTTCCTTTAGTTCCACTAACTTAATGGAATATTTAATTTAAAATTCATGGAATGGCATAAATATGACACATGTGCAAATCCATTCTTCCTTCCTTAAAAAAAAAGGGAAAAAAGTAAAATGGGAGAAGGCTTGGAAAGGGAAAGAAAGGTGGCTACAGTAGGAGCACTAGTAGCCTCAGTAGCATCTGCAAACTTGGCTAGAGAGCCAGCACTGAGTCACCATGGGCCCAGCAGCAGCAATAATGGCAGGGCCATCAGCAGTCAACTCGTAGGCAGCCTGTCCTACTAAGGCAGTGTTCTCCAACCTTGGGTCCCCAGATGTTTTTGGCCTACAACTCCCAGCATGCCCCAGCCAGCTATGCTGGGAGTTGTAGGCCAAAAACATCTGGGGACCCAAGGTTGGAGAACACTGCACTAAGGAAAGAGAACATGGGCAGTTGAGCTATCCAGCAGAGGTCACCGATCCTCATCCCTTCTGGCCAGAGGACACAGCTGTGCAAAGCTGGAACATTGCAATTACGTGTATTAGGACACGCTTGAACTGATGAAACTTTGGGTGCTATCAAAAGCCCAGAACAGGGTGGTTGTTTTTAATGAGGGAGGCGCTGCTTATTGGAATGAGTGTCTCAGGTGCCCAGAGGCAGAAGTTAAAATAGAACAGTATCTTGCAAAGCTAGAGGAAATGAAGGAAAGGGGGGACACGAACAAGAAGTCCTATCCAGAAGTCCTGTTTGTTTGCCATGACCACTTCTGTTCTGAAGCCATTAGTTGAAGAAAGAGGGGGGAAGGGAGAGACTGTTTCCAAAATTTTCTTGGTGTTAAAGATATTTTTAAACAGTGCCAGAAGCATCAGGGCAAATGTCACTGGCTACCAATGTTCCAGAAAGACAGTCACCAGCATCCCAATACTGTTGGGTTGTTTTCGTTTTTGTTTTTAAACCAAAATGCAGAGGACAGATGGTCATATATCCACAGAACAACAACAGAAGAAGCAGGAATTGGGACTGTGTGTGCAGATTTGTGCATTGTAGCATGGTGGTGGTGACAACATCAGGAGTAGTGAAGGGCAAACATACCCCAAGTGAGTTTGTTATTGCCACAGAAAGTAACAAATTCATTTGCGTAATCTCAGACCAGAGTTCTCATTTAATTTACTCACGGTTGCCAATCAGTTCAGAAAGGAGGAGAGATGAATGGCAGCACTGGGTCCTCCTCACAGAGAGAGAGAGCTGCTGTGTGGCAAAGACAGAAGATTCAAGGTGGATGCCTTGCTAGGGTCCTGGGAAACCCAGGCTGGTAGTTAAGGAGTTAATCCAGCAAACTCAGCATGCATGTGCAGAAATGCTGCCATTTAGATGCAGAATGTGCATGCTCCGAAGCGCACAATCTATTCTGAATTTAAGAATGACTTTATAAGGCAGCAATCGAAGCTCAGTACAAAGGTGAGCATTGCAAACCCACAACTTTTGACTAACAAGCCGGCTAATTATGACATTCAGAGGCATCACTAATCAGGAGAAGGAAGAGGGTAGGGTAACTTGGGAATGAAGCTGTTTGCAATGTGTGTCCACTTGCCACTTCTCAAGCCCACCATGCCAGGTGGAATTGCATGCTGTCCTTGTATTTGGTGCCCACTCTTCAGCCAGGAAACCGTGGCTGAAATCTTGTGTGTGAATGAATGAGAGAAGGTAATGATTCGATCCAGCTGTATGGTGCAGAGATTTTTACTTAGTTAGCTGCCCTCTCTGCATGTTCTCTTTTCCCCCACAAAGCTGTGATCCCATGCACATGTATCTGGTAATAAGCCCACAGTGGGACTTGCCTTTAAATAGGGTTGCCACCCAATGAGAGAAATCTGATTGATATTGTTACATATGTGCACCCTACGTCGCAGTAAAAAGTTTCAGTGGTCCCAACTTACCCAGGGGTTTCTTAGGACAAGGTCACTGGAGACTTATGGCATGTCCGCAGGGCTTTTTTTCTGGTGGAACTCACCGGAACTGAGTTCCAGCACCTTTTCTTCTATTAATTGCATTACAATTTAATCGCCATCTACTCCCGAGGAAATGTAATCCAAGAGTTCCGGTACCCTTTTCTCCAGAAAAAAAGCACTGCATGTCCGTAATATAAGGTCTATTATTCAGACACATATACACACTGAGCATAAGATGAGGGTTCACAGCATTAACACTCTCACAGATTCTTGTTCCCCATCAGATGCTGGCTCAGCTTGTCTGAGCGTGGAAAGTTAAGCAGGGTCAAGCCTGATCATTACTTGGATGGGAGACCCCTCCTCTAGTTTCCTGCACTGAGCAGGGGTTTGGACTCGATAGCCTTGTAGGCTGCTTCCAACTCTATGATCTATGAAATCTATGAAGAAGTCTAAGGGAATCAGTAATGCCATAGAATATTCTGCAGAGAGCAAAGTCAGCTCTCAGTTTCAGCACAGACTGACTGGGTTCAGGTAACATGATAACCTACACTCAAGGATTGAGTATGGGTTGAGTGTGGGTTGTCATTGAACCGTGGGTCATCATGTTACCTGAACCCAGCTGAGATAACAAACCATTATGAACAACCCACAGTTCACAACCCAACAACAAACCATGGGTTCTCCTGCATTGAATGAATGAATGAATGAACTTTATTTACGGTCAACTGACCACCAACAGGATACAAAAATACATGACATTAAAAAGTATTGTTCTATATAAAAATATTAAATCACAGTGCCAGAGAAGATCTGGTCAGAATGGCAACATTCAGGAATTTAGCAACCCGCTCAGTGATTAATCTGTTAGATCCTTCAAGTAAAATACACATAAGAGATTCTAAGGACCGACCTGGAAGGGCTTGGGTAATTGGGAGTAGTAACCATGGGTTCTCGTCATAGGTTGTTCATGGTTAACAAGCCATGGCTTGCAGCTAAGCCACAGTTCAACAACAACCTACACTCAACCCTTGAGTGTGGGTTATCGTGTTGTCTGAACCCAGTCACTGACTTCCTGCTACATACACAGACCTAACTCATCCCCTCCCCTTGTCTAGTGGAGGGAAGAAAGATGAGTAATCTCCACCCATCATCTATGCTTTTTTGGACCATCCTAGCTCCCACTGAAACACATCACCAGAATGTTACTGGCTATCAACTGTTCTTTGTTGGCTCTAAAGATTATTACCTCAAGGCATCCACACTGATAGCTCTGCTTACAGAAATCATTGAGGGTGGAAGACAACTTCGCACCTGCAGAAGTTGGCTTGCCCAATGGGACTTTCACCCTGCCATCCCCTCCACTCTGCTCTGAAGGGTATTCCAATCATCCTGAGCAGATTTTGAGGGCATACACTGGGCTGTAGGGGGGAGGGGGAATCCCCCCACAGTTTTACTGACAAAACTAGTTCCATCAGCAGAAAAATAAGAAAAAGGGGTGGGGGGTGGGGAAGCTGCATTGGATTTCACCCCAAGTCAAGAACTGCAGGGTTGGAAGGGGACCTGAATCTCTTTGCATTCAGAAGCACTGAGCTGTAAGGTGCCCCTGAAAGGTTTTTTTCAGACCAAACCCTAACCCATAACAATATATTGTATGAGGATTAAGTGATTTAGCAGTTAAATCCACACACATTTGAATGTGAGCACAGCAAAAATTCTGAAGGGGAGCAAGTGTTCTCTTCTTGGTTTTTAGATGAAGCCCAGTTAAATGGAGACACTTTTTTAAAGGATCAGAAAGTGTTTAATGTTTTTATCTCACTGATTGATCAACAAGATGTTTCAGCCCAACATCCAGATAAGCATGCATAAGATCAGGATGTAAATCTTCAATGGACAGGATTTATTATTATTATTATTATTATTATTATTATTATTATTATTAGCCAGCAGCAGATAATTTGCAGAGTATCTGCAACTGGGTACTTTCCTTGTACTTTTCTTCTGTTTCATGTGAATAGCACTGCAGACAGTAAGTACCGGTACCCTTTAAACCAGGGCTCTCCAACCTTGGGTCCCCAGATGTTGCTGGACTACAGCTCCCAGAATCCCTTGCCATTAGCCATGCTGGCTGGGTATGCTGGGAGCTGTAGGCCAGCAACATCTGGGGACCCAAGGTTGGAGAGCCCTGCTTTAAAGGATTCCAGACAAAAACTAGAGTGAGCCATAAATCAATTTCTTTGGGGCTCAGGGCCAAACTAGATGTGACGCTAAACATGTATTTGCGTCTAATGTGCAGCTTTTTTTAAAAAAATGCAAATTGAACCAGTAGGTGGTGGGGCTGATAATTGACAGTACCAGAGCTGGCATGGAGAATGATTTTAAAGTTTTCATCCCCTGCTGCAGTCCACAGAAAATCTCTCCTCTGAAATTCATATTTGCTTTGGGGGAGGGGGGAAATCCTCCATTAGTGCCAAAAGCCTAAATGAAGAATAATTATGGATATGAACCAAACATAACACTGAAAATGGAATTATAGCTGAACAGTCAAAATAAAGCCACATGTTCATGGAAGAACAGTGCAATCCTAAGCATGTTTACTCAGAAGTAAGTCCCACTGTGTTGAATGGAGTTTCTTCACTAGTAAGGACACAATCCTATGGCCCTCTGACCTTGCCGGGTGGGGGCATAGAATTTTTGGACTCCACAGTGCAACCTCAGAAATCCCTTCTGAGGCTCCAGTGGGGAGTCCGAGCATGGAGAGCCCGCCCCCCGCCTTGTAGCTGGTGCAGTTCTTTCTGCATCGGCTGGGAACCCAAAGCCTGAAGACCATCTTCAGTTCCCCCCGGGGAGGGCATTCCCAGAGGCAGGGAGGGGAGGAGCAAGGCAGTGCCCCAGTCCAGGCAGTGCCCCAGTCTCTCCTCCTCAGGAGGAGGTGTAATGCATCTAGACAGAAACTGGCCGTCTAGATGTCTCTGAGGGTGAGGGGAGTATGGCGGCAATCCTTCCTGCTGTGCTCTTCCCGCACTCAATTGGATGGCCATAATTGTCCAGGTTCAAAGGGTTACATAGGATCAGGGCCAGTGCTACCATTAGGCCAACTAGGCAGTTGCCTAGGGCGCAGGGCTAAAGGGGGCACCAGAAATAGGGAGGGAGGGCTCAAGTGGGAAGGGGGGGGTGCTAAATATCTGATCTTGCCTAGGGCACCAAACTGCACCAAACTGCCTTGCACCGGCCCTGCATAGGATGGCACTGTAAGTGTATTTAGGAATACAGCTGTACAGCACAATCCTTTACATATCTAATCATGTCTACATGAGTTCTGTAGAACCTACACCCAGGTAAGTGTGCACAGGATTGCAGCTTCAGATCAGGTGAAAGTCAGAGATAATTCAGTTTGGTTTTGCTCTCCTTGACGTAATTCTGATTAAAAGGTCGGACTTGTCTGGAAATTATCTAACTCTTGCAGGAAGTAGAGAACTGGGATTCAACTCCATAACTGGCTACTAGAAAATAATGGAGTACCAAATCCAGACACAATTTGTGGACTCTCTGGTCCATTAAATCTCCCTGCTCCCAAAGAGCATCTACAATTATTGACTTGTAGGATACAGTGACAGTATAATGATTGTCTTTATATTTATTCTGTAGAAGAAAGCCTGCAGTTTCATGTGCCTAATTTGGGGATATTTAGCATCTGCTGTACAGAGCCTACATTATTTGCAGACCTCTTTTTTTTTTTTTAACTAATACTCCTCTAGATGGTGATAAATGTGATTTTGTACAAAGTAATCAAAACCAAGAATGTCATCTCAAGATCATGGAAGAAGGATAAAGGTGCCAAGGTCTTCTCTCCTCTGTTGGCAGATTAATACTCTAATAAATTGTTATGATACACCAAAGAGGGCTGGCAAGAATGTACTTTGGGGTGGCAGGGAAGGCAAGCATGAAACATTTCTAATACATTTTTTTTTTCTCCTGCAAAAGAGGAGTTTGGCACAAAAGTCTAATTGGATCAAGACTCAATGAAATAATAAACCCAGAATAGGCAACTGGAGACCTGGGGGCTTAATCCAGCCATCCAAAGCCTTGACACAGGAACATAGGAAACTGTCTTATATCTGGTCAGGCCATTGGTCCATGTAGTCCCAGGTTTATTTGGACTGTTAGCAGCTCTCCAAAGTCTCAGGGAAGGCATTTCCCATCATCTGGTACCTGGCCCTTTAACAGGACAGGCCTGGGATTGCACCTAGGGCCCATTGCATGCAAAGCATGCATGCTACCACTGTGATCTATCTGGCTCCTAGCCTAGGCTTTGATTCCAGTGACTCCTCTCTCAGGCAAACAGTATTACACACATCAGTCATTTTTTCCCAAGCTCTCTTGGGAAAGGGGACTCTCTTGACTGCATACTCTCCAACATTTCACAGATGAAAATAGGGACACACATGTGAATTTGTAAGAGGTAGGGTTAAGCAACATGAAGATGTGATCAAGAGGGCATGGCCAGGCAACATGAGGGCGTGGCCAAGGGTATGGCCAGGCAACCAAAGGGCATGGTCAAGTACAAAAGTTATCAGAGGAAACACACACAATCTTATATATTATAATTATTACATTATTATATTATATCTTATTTTATAATATTTTATAAGTGGCTTTTGTAATTTTTTTTTTTTACCTTACTTAAACCCTTAACTGTTGATATCTGGTGTTTTTTCATGGGGGGAGGGGTCAGTGCTTGCAGGGCAATCTCTTTTTGTTTTAAAATGGTCAGGATTGGCACAAATTCAACAGGTGAAGCTTACCCATCCACCCACCCCCGCACCCCCAAACATGGAGCTTCAGAGAGAAGGGGAAGTTTCTTGCATTTCCTTCGGACACTGTAAACTCACCTGCTAGGGGCACAGAGTCAGGCAGCTCTGTTTGGAAACAGATATTGTCTAGGAGCCATAGGATTGCTTTGTTAATCAGTTTGTTCAAACTAATATTCCTACAGATTTCTGAAACCATGAAGGCCCATGTTATTGTTTGTGTTTTGGAAACCGTTAGGCCATCTTTGCAATTCCCCAAATACCCATCTTTTTGTGGGGGGAAAATCACATCTGAATTCAACAAGTGAAGATCTACAGAATTCTGGGCATCATACGAAAGCAAGCTTTCGTTTCATAATTGCTCTATGGTAAATCTTCTGATAAACAATGAAAATGTGCTGGCAAGATTGCAATCAACACTAAGGTAGCATGATTTACAAGGACATTGATTTGATTGGCAAATTAAAACAAATTAGGGCACTAAGCTCATTGACTCTTTAATGACTAATTTACAACCATTTATACTGTTCACATATAAGAAGGGATGTAATGTTTAAAAAGGAAAGCAAAATTATACCACAACATAGAGAAGTGTGATCTGAAAGCATAAAGAAAAATATACATGACAATGATTAAGAAAGATAATGAACCCCTCCATAAATTGGAATTAACATAAGAAACTGTTTTAAATGGCAATGGACACCATTAATCATTACGCATGTCAATTAGATGGAAATCTCATATTCCTCCTCTATAAATTATTGTATCAGGAAATGTTCCTTATATTTTTATTATTGCATTTTGATCCTTTCCTTCTTCTAATGATCTCAGGACTGTGTATATGTCTCCTCAACATTTTATTCTTACAACCTTAGCCACTGGCTGTGTGTATGATCTATTGATTTATATGCAATTTATACCCCACATTTTCAACATGACTGGATTAGTGCAATGTGTACTTCAGTATGGGGCTGTCTTTAAAAATGGTCCAAAATAGGCCAACAACTTTGCTGACAGGGGCTGGTTGGTATGACCATATTACATGTGTGTGTTGCCATTTGCAATGGCTTCCAATCTGTTTCCAGGCCTAATTCATACTGTTGGTCTTAAGACTCTTACAGTGCAAATGTACACACACTGACCTGGAATTAAATCCCATGGAGTTCAATGGGACTTACTCCCAGGTAAGTGTGTAAGGGATTGCAGCCGTAATCTTTAAAGCCCTTAATGGCCTAGAGTGAGGTTATTAAAGGATCAGCTGTTCTCAAATTTGCCTACCTGGAGTGTAAGATCCTCAGAGGACCTTCTCAGGTGCCCCTGTGAACAGGGTTGCCTACTAATTACAGTGCCTTTTCAGTGGTAGCATCCTGATTTTGAAATGCACTCCCCAGAGCAGTATGTGTGCATGCTGTCTGTTTATATGTTTGTAGCTAAACTGTTGTTATATTATGCACAATATTGTATTTTTAAAAAAGGTTTTTAATCTTTGTAAACTGCCCAGAGAGGGAGCTTTGGCTATTGGGTGGTATAGAAATGTATTGGGTGGTATAGAGGGGAACAGGTCATAGAATATTGTAATATTAAGTTTGTTTCTATGCTTTTGCCAACCTTTTGATGCTTATAAGGAGGAAAGCCACCCAAAAAGGAGATGAGTGATTCTAGGTGGCAGAACTCCCTAGTTAGAGCATCGCCTCAGTTAATGCGCTCTGTTTCTTCATTGCTCTTTTCTCCAAAAAGGAAAGAGCTTTCCTTGATGTAATTTAGTCCTTGAGAGCCTTAAAATCAATGCAAGTGCTTGTTACCCTTTCTCTTAAAATGCCACAGAGCTTTACAAGGCAGGCATTGACACCTAACAAAACTTTACTCAACTTGTGCTGGCGTGCTTCCTCCTTCCCAATCAAATGGGGTGGCCCTATGCTGACCACTAGAATGGGGGTTGTTAGCCTACCTCAGGGGCCCCAACCTTTTTTGGGCCAGTGAGGAAATTTGGAATTCTGAGAGAATGTTGTGGGCACTCTCACAAAATGATTCCCTTGTGGGGTGGGCTTGCCTGTTCATGAAATGGCTACCATAGTGGGCATGGCTGGTCACAAAGCCCTCATTTTCCCAGAATGGAGACTGGTGAGACTGAAAGAAGAGTAACTTGCCCAAGAACCTGAATACAAGGCAGAGGTGGAATCTGAGCTCCAAAAAACCCCTGGAGAGGGGGGTTTGGTTCACAAGCAGGGTGCCACCACTGAATGAAAAGCCCCTTTTCCCAAGGGCTGGAGAAGAACCTCTGGGGATGGTTTCCATACTTGGGCAGGTTCATAGGGGAGTAGGTTGTCCAGGGCTGTTGAACTTTGGGCCCATGGGGCCAAAACGGGCCCACCTGAGGTCCCAATTCAGCCTCTGGGGTTCCCCAGATCGCCAAACAACCTTCCCAGATTGGGACCCCAGGTGGGCTGGATTTGGCATGTGGGCCTGAGCTTCTGCACCCCTGCTGTAAGGGATTTCACTTCCAGTTCAAGTGTTGGAATTGACAGGTAGCCCCAACTAAGACATGGCTGTATTCTCTTAATAAAAAGGCAGGGAAATTAAAACAGCCTTTGTGCTGGCTGAAACTTCTCCATGGCGGTGCTAGGCCTCTGATTAACCCATTATCATGTGCTGCAGGCCATTTTCTTCTGCATGAGAATGAAGCCAACCAAACAAAACTATTACACAAACACAAAATACAAAATCCATTTAACAACAACAACAAAAAAAAAGCTGGAGAAATTAAGCTTCTGTGTTTCTTCTGTGTGGGTGAGGCAGATTATAGCTTTCACTGTGACACCTGAAATTTCTCAGAATGCACCACAAGCTCTTAAAATGTTATTCTCTTTTCCGCTGACAGGTTGTTTTTCCACATCATTTGCTTTTTGAAACAACTCTCTTTAAAAAAGAAGAAAAGAAGAAAAAAGAGAGGAGGAATGATGACTGTTTTCAGATGAAGAAATGACAATTCCCATGGAACCTGTTCAACCATATCAATAGGAAGGCTGTAATTTTGAGAAGGAATCCTGCTTTGTATCTAACAAGGCCAGCCCTGGAATCTAGGGAAAATGCAAAAAACACAAAAGATAAATAAGACCATATGGATGTCATCAATTTCAACAACTACATCTGGAAATGCTCCCAACATTTCAAGGAGAAAACTCATAATGCACACTTCGAACGCGTTAATTAAAATAATACATAATGGTGATCTTGAGTCTAAATATTTCTGCTGATGTATTTTTTTGTGAAGGACCACCAAAACTCCCTTTCGCGCTTCCTGGGTTAAATCAGGACAACCGCACTGGATTAGCACTGAGTCAGAACACCCTAGAGTGAATTGACCAATTGTTTACAAAAGTGTAATTGAGCGAATGGGTCTGGGAGATAGGAGAGTTTACAGTCAATAAAACAGTCCAGGTGAGAAAATACAATCCACAATTGAAGGCAATGAGGCTTGCAAAAGTACAGGCAAAACCTACAGAACATAAAAGAACCTAAGCTTAAACTTATCTAACACCGAAGAATCTACTCTAGCCTACTGCTATAGAACTAGCTGGACTTACGAATAGCACCCAGGCAGACCGCTTGGGGGTTGAGCTTCCCAGGTTGGCCTGAGCCGTTGACCCGCTTCATGCAGCTTCGCACCTTGTTCCCAACAACCTCAGTGGAGTCCGGGTTGTTCTTTTACATCCCCCCTCGTCCCCTCCTTTCACTCCCACCCCTCCCTTTGATGGCAGGGCGGACCGGTTCTGCTCAGCAAGGGTTGTGGAGGTTCTTGGCACAACTTGGCTCATGGCGCCTCAGGGTGCTTGGAGGGTGCTTGAGGGTATTTTGGCAGCTCTTTGAGACTGCTTGGGGGAAGACCATTGAGGCAGAAATATAAATGTGTCCTGGATTAGCCAACTCGCTTGGAGAAGGCGATCTGGATGCAAATGTCCAGCCAGAACTAAGCATCTCTGCCTCAGGCAGACATTATGCAGGTGACTGGGGCGGGCGGGCGAAGTGTGTGTTCTGTCAGGCTTTCTCTCCACACTTTTGGCATCATGCTGCTGCAAATGATCATCTAACATCATGTTTAGGTCAACCTTGGTCAGCCCATCTCTAGCACGTGTGTATCAGGATGTGTCCAGAACTCCCTAATATTGGTGAGAAGGAGTGCAGAGCATAGGGTGGCTCCTTCTGTTCCTGTAGCTGCCTGTCATGGACCAGAGCTGGACCAGGCAGGACTTGCTGCCTAATCAATATGAGTGGCTTTCTGCAATGAGCATGTGCTTCCTGTACTATGCTCTGCAGTGCAGAACTGAGAGCAGCGGCAGCTACTGTCCGGATATAGCCTAAGAATCATACTTAGAATAATGAGTAACTCTCAGACAACAATCAGACTATGATGTGAAACCCAACTATAGCATGCACAATGTCTCATTGTCCAGTGTTTCTGTGAGTTTATACAATCATTGAAATTGTCAGGTCCTTGGGGCAGGGGACTACGTATATTTTTGCTCATGGAATTCTTGAAAGTGCCATTTGCATTGATAGCACTGTGTGAATAAATTAACAACAATCATCTCACAGTGCTGTAACTGTAGATAGCATTAATTTTCATAATATGAATACGTGTAGATTTTCTGTGAAAAACAAGCCGGCCTTTTTTATGATTTGTGCTTCGCAGAATCGCACTTCTCTTCCAGGTGGGAAGTTGACTGACGACCTCATCTTAAAGAAGCTCAAAGTGTGCTGTAGTCAAGGAGTTGGCACCTGGAGGTCAGCTGCCATTTAATAAAATGTGAAGCCTAAGGTAATGTGAAGTTATGAGTCATATCTTCTCTTTCATCCATCACACAAAAAGTCCTGAAGTGTATTAATCTCGAATCTACTTAATTGGAAAAGAGAAACTGGTAGCAGAGAAAACCTTGGTGTGGAAGAGAGTGTCGTTTAAAGAACATTGGCTTCTGGAAAATATGGAACTGATTTCCCCAGTCTATAGAAACAACAACAACAACAACAACAACAACACAAAACAACAACAACAACAACAACAACAACAACACAAAACTACAACAACAACACAAAACTAGGGGGGGGGAATATGCATATAAGATGACATATCTTTTAATAGGTCTCCCCATTAATGAATTAATGACTGGCAAAGTGTTTAATATATTTCATTAGTCTGTATAACAATTATTTGCAGCAGGTCATTGTTATTCCCACTTCCTCCCATATAATTATGATTATTTTACAGATGAGAAACTGCTGATGGAATAAGTGTCACAAGACTAGCAGAGACAACTGCCAATTGGTTAATAATACTAATACTAATCCTAAACATTTCTATAGGGCTTTCAAGCACTTCACATGCATTATCTGGCTGTAATCCCCAGAGGTGCAGCCAAAGTCCAGGGCTCTGCAGCCCGGCACACTCGAATGAACACCCAGAAAGCAGCTGGTGCAGAAACAAACTCCATTTTATTCCCATAGTCATGACAGTGCCATGATTTAAGTGAGTTTAAAATGCAAAACTGCATGGGCTCAGAAATATATATGTGTGTGTGTGTGTGTGTGTGTGTGTGCGTGTGCGCGTGTGTGTGGGTTGGTAAACAGTTGTGTTGTTCTAACATATCAGGAATGTAGAAGAAGTTTTAAGGCATTGGATGGCAGTTGGAGGGGAGGGAAAGAGAAATGCTAGTTGTGTGCTTTGCAACTGAACACACAAAAGGTGCAATCCTATGCAAGTTTAGAGAGAAAGATGTCGACAACTCCCAGCATGCCCCAGCCAGCTCTGGCTGGGGCATGCTGGGAGTTGTAGGCCTTTCTTTCTGTCTAAACATGCATAGGATTGTGCCCATAGCCATCTAAAGCTTCCTTGCCTTATAAGACCATTAAATCCAGGGTCTAAAATTACCTAGCTACACCACTGGTAATCCTTACAACAGCCCTGTAAAGTAAGAAAATATTATCCCCTATAATGCAGATGGCAGGACTAAGGCTCAGAGAGAGAGGGAGTGGCTTGCCTAAGACTACCTAGTGAGGTCATGGCAGAAGTAAGATTCAAACCAGGGACCAACTACCTAGGGAGGTTGTGGGCTCTCCCACTCTGGAGGCCTTCAAGGTGCAGCTGGACAGACATCTGTCAGAGATGCTTTGACCTAGATTCCTGCATTGAGCAGGGGGTTGGACTCGATGGCCTTGTAGGCCCCTTCCAACTCTACTTTTCTATGATTCTATGATTCTATGACTTCCTGATCTGTAGTTCAGTCTCTTAGCCACTATATTACACCAGCTTTAGGCCTCTGCTTCCTGGTGCAGTTTTTTCTAAGGCATACACAGTTCACAAACCATACTGATCATTGCAGTCGCCCCATGAAGAAACAACAAGTGGCAAAAAACTGACATCCATATGAGGCTTGAGGAACATGACTGAAATGAAGAATTGTGTTATAATTAGGTTAATGATAAGTTTAATCTTAGTAACTAGTAATACTGATGTTTTATTGTGTTTTTATACTTGTAAACCTTTGCCTGAAACAAAAGTCATTTGTTTACTTTGATTAGGAATGAATAAATAAATTACAGATTCTAAATGTAAGTTTCACTTCCTTTGTCTACTCCTCTTTGTCCCAAATGGTGAGTAGACTGTTCCACACAGGGAGCCTCTGTGTGGATCATCACTGTCTTCACTGTTTCTCCCTCCTAGGATTCTGAATGTAAACATTTTATGGGCTTTGGCATCTGGAGGAAGTGTGATTACTCAGTCAGTTCTAGTGCTGGATGCCATTCATTACTTTTCCAGCTGTAATTGGCGGAAGACACAGGAGGGATGGAGCTTTGGGTTGCTGAGGTGAGATGTCTTAGTTTTAAAAGAGGCAGAAGTGGTTACTCTCTCTCTCTCTCTCTCTCTCTCTCTCTCTCTCTCACTCACTCACTCTTTCTCAGATCCTGCCTGATGGAGTTGGAGGCTAGAATCATCCCAGGCCATGGAAGGCCTAGAAACCACATGCATGCTTTCTTCTCCTTCATGGCCTTTGCAGGACGTGCCCACTTCCATTCTGATTGGTGGCAGCTGGCCTTTGGATTGGTTAGAGAGGAGAGAGAGAAGGATCCCTAGTGGTGAGCCATGTTCAAGCTGAGCCGCCATATTGGTAGTTTGAAGGGGGAAAGGCAGGTAACACTGAGCAATCGGGCAGGACAGAAAATAGATAAGATGGGGCCTGGAGCATACCCTCCAACATTTCACAGAAGAAAATAGGGACACACATGTGAATTTGTAAGAGGTATGGTTAAGCAACATGAAGGTGTAATCAAGAGGGCAGTGGCCAGGCAACATGAGGGCGTGGCCAAGGGTATGGGCAGGCAACCAAAGGGCATGGTCAAAGTTATTAGAGGAAACACACAAAATCTTATATATTATAATTATTACGTCATTATATTATATATTATTTTATATTATTTCATAAGTGGCTTTTGTAATATTTTTTACCTTACTTAAACCCTTAATTGTTGATAGCCGGTGTTTTCATGGGGGGTGTCAGTGCTTGCAGGGCAATCTCTTTCCTTTTGTTTTAAAATTGTCAGGGTTGGTCTTGGCATTTTCAGGGCAGTTGGAGAAGGAGAAGAAAAGAAGGAGATGCGGAGGAAGGGGAGCTTTTGGGTGGGGGGAAATACAAAAAGACACATTGGGGTTTTGAGCCCCTTCAGCGTTTTGCTCCAACACCTCTACTGAGCTCTGGTTTTTAAGCACAAGGAGTAACTTTGAGGGGCTGAACAGCTTTGTTGTTGTTCGTTATTGTGGAAAGGCCCCAGTTTAAAGCACTTTTTGTGTTCTATTCACACAATTTAGATTTAAAGAAACACTTAAACTGGAATAATCTTACAGAATTTAACTAACTTGAATTAAGTTAAAACAAAGTGTAATGGTACACACAGTTACTCTGGAGTAAGTACAAATGTCTTCAATGGGTCTTACTTACTTACCAGGGGGCCTGGTCAGAGGCAGCAGGTAGAGCGCGAGCACATGTGCGTGCGCACACACACACACACCACACACACACATCCCTTGGTCTGTTCCCTTCCTGCTTAAAGGGTTCATGGGCAAAATTGCAGCTAAGCTAAATAGCTTGAGGCTGGCGAATTCCGGGATCTGCATAACAAATCGGGACTCTGCATAATGAAGTAAGAAGCTGTGATGGCTTAAATGTTTGCTGGACTGTCCTGGCAAATTTGGGGCAATTGGAGAGTATGGTTTTGTATATCATCCACCCTGATGAAGCGTTATGGGGAGCTTGAAAGCTTGCTCACTCTTCTGTGAGATTTTGGTTGCTCCTAATAAAGGTATTGCCCAACTGTGGATATTAGAAAATATGAGCATCTAGAGAACGAGGAGGAAGCCCTGCAGAGATAGGAGCAGGAAGAACAAGAGCATGACATGAGCATAAGAAACACTTTTAGAAATGGTTGCCAGTTGCAGCAACAAGGGTGGGAGGGAAGCATGGAAAAGAGGAAAAGGAAACAGACAAAGATCAGAAAAGATTGTGGCAGCTGGAGAGAAAGCCCTCACACAGCTGATGGTGCCTTCTGAACTCGATTGGTAACACTTTATTTGCTTCTCCTGCCGAAGGGAGCGACTCCAAGGGAGCCGTAATGGGAGGATCCCACATAAATATGTTAATTAGCTTGGGTTATCCTGAGAATGTTCCCAAGAAGTTTAGAAAGCCAGAGAGAGAGGGGGAGAGAGAGAGAGAGAGAGATGGTGACATATAACATTGTACAAGTAGAGGTCTGCTCCTCTAACAGGACAACTTCTTTCCTTTCCTCCCCTGTACCCCCAGATCCTCTCCAGACGGTCCCCCAACCTGTTTGAGGGTGTGCAGGAGGCTGCAGGGTGTGTGGGAGCATCTGTTCCACCAGTGGTGTAGTGAGTGCAATTATCACATGTTAATTCAGTCAATCAAAGTTTCTGTTGTGTGCTGGGTCTCTTCCATGGTAGCCTTATCAAAAGTGTAAGCTACAGCTATCAATGGAAGAAAAGCTCTCCCTGGCTGACCTTTCCAGGACAATTAACATTGGGTAAAATGTCCACGATGATGGGCTGAATCCTATGAGACTGGCTGCAGATGTGACTTCCCAGTAGTGCAAAAATTCCTGTAACCAACTTATTGATGTCTAAAAATGGAGATGTGTGAATGTCAAATGACCATAGCTATAGCCTTCCATTGTAAAAATAAAAAAAAAGCATTCAAAAACTCTAGTTATTTATAATGCTTTACTCTCTCTGTTCCCAGATCACTTGCAAATTGAAGTGCTCTTTAAAACTTAAAGCGCACCATTAATTTTAAATTGCGGCACACCGCAAAGGACCAGAACTTTCTTCATTTCCAAACCAAAGCGCTCTTGAAAATGTGGCATGTCAATGACTTTAAATCATTCACTCTGCTCTGCCTGTACAAAATCCATGCATGTATTTTTTTTTTCCTATGAATGTTAATGCGCACAGCAGGGCTGGAGCAAGAATCCTCTGCCTTTTAGCAACGAAACCACAAGTCAATAACCTGGATATTTGCATGAGAAACGTCAAGGTTGCTTTCCAAATAATGAGAAATGGCACTCCAAATTTTCAGCTATTTTCACTTCCACATTTTAAAAAATTAAATCATCATCATCGGTTAAAATCAAATTACGTTGTTCGGAGGTGCAATCAAAATAATTAAATTTTATTTTACTGAAACAGTTTGATATGTATTTTTTAAAAAACAAGCCCCCATTGTTATTTTGTCATACAAAACAGCAGTAATAGCACAAGTGGGACACCTACAAGTTACTTTTATTCCAAACCTATTTAGGTAAGAGTGCACAATACTACTTTCCCAAAGAGTCTGACAACTATGTTAACTTCTGGGAAGATAAGTATTTGGGACTTATTCTTTCTGTGTGTCTATTGATTTGGTTGGAGGTGATAGAACAGCTGATAACAGACCCATCCCAGTGCTGCTAGACATTGTTTATCACCAGTACTCTGCTTGCACATTGCATTTGTAAATTCTGTATATCATGCTAAAGATACAGCAAGATTATCTTAGAGAATAAATGTGAGAAGAGTGTAATAAATCATAATAATGCACCAAAAAGAGAAAGGCATAAATTTGGAGCTTCTGAACTGATGAGCAACAATAACAGTAAACCGAAGCTCCCATCTATAGAGGTGGTATGCAAATATTGCCGATGCCCAATCCTGTCCAGGATGGCTTGCTAGTAACTGTTGGATTTTCATGCCAAGGCAGTTTGAGCCCACTGCACTAGCCTTCCCCAACCTGGTGTGCTCCAGATGTGTTGGACAACAACTCCCAGCATCCCCCAGCCAACCAACACATCTGAAGTGCAGTAGGTTGTGGAAGGCTGTGCTACACAGTAACTGTCATCTATGCTCCTCTGCCTACAGTGGTAGCCACTGGTCATGTTTCCTTAGGACTGTATGGTGGGCCTTTTCTGTGGTGGTCCCCAAATTGTGGAATGCCCTCCCTAGAGAGGTCTGCCTGGTGCCTACTTTGTTGACTTTTCATCACCCGTATTTTTAACTGCTGCTTGCTTTATCAATGCTGCATTTTAAAATCATTTCCATGTTTTTAGCTGCTCAGTCATTTGCCTTTTCAACGCTGTCTTTTTGTTGCTGCTTTTGAAAACTACCCGGTATATTTTTAGTCTGCAATCCTATGGCTGCTAAACAGAGTCTAGATGGCCATAGGAAAATTTGGAGTCCTAGCTCTGACCTCAGAAACGCATTCCGAGATTAGAGCTGGGATTCCAAATTCGGAGGGCCCTCCCTCCACCCTCACAGTCAGCACAGAAAGAACCACACCAGCTCTGACTCCGAGGTCACAAGGCCGACCTGGGAGCTGGCATGTGCTGGGCATTCCGGGGGGGCAGGGAGGTGGGGAGTAAGGCTCCACCAGGAATAGGATACGATGTGTCCTGTCAGCGCCTCAGCCTGTCCTCCTTGTGCGCAGGGGCAAGACTTAGATGACCGAAATCGTCTGTCCAAGTCTTTTGCAGGGCGGGAGAAGCGTGGAGGCAACCTTCGCTTCTGTGCTTCTCCCACCCTCAATAGGATGCCCGTAATTCTCCAGGTTCAGAGGGTTACGGGCAGCCACACTGGATTGCACTTTCCTTGTGCTTTATCATTGGTTTTCTTGTTTTTACTTTTATTTATTTATTTATTTATTACATTTATACCCCGCCTTTTTTCCTGCAAGGAACTCAAGGCGGCTTACATAATCCTCCTCCTCCTCTCCACTTTATCCTCACATCAACCCTGTGAGGTAGGTTAGGCTGAGAGTCAGCGACTGGACCAAAGTCACCCAGTGAGTTTCATGGCCGAGCGGGGACTAGAACCCGGATCTCCCGAGTCCCAGTCCAACACTCTCACCACTATGCCACACTGGCTTATTATATTATATCTCAGGGTGACATATTATGACTATGTATGTCACCCTGAGAGCTTCGGCTATAGGGCGACTCATAAATTGAATAAATGGAGTGAAAGGATTGTATAAGAGAGGACATTTTGGCAAAGCTACTCAACAAGCTGCACATACCAAAATCCCCTCTTCTACATAACTGTTTAAAAAATCAAGAGCCATGTATTTCTTTTGTAGCAGAGGGGGAAGTAGCCAAAATCCTTACCTGTCACCAGGTAGCAATAGATTAGAACCCTGTGTAGAAGAGTTGGCATTCACATGGGTTCAAATGAGGCCTTTGAAACAGTGGTCATATAAATCTTGCATATTCCACCAGAAGGCATCACACCTGGTGCAGGCAGCAAGGGAGAGGTGTTCCCATCAGCTCTTATCAGCACATATTTGCTTCACAGTGTTCTAACTTGTACCTGCTCGTGAAAGTACAGAACCATTTTGTAGAATTATATTGTCAGGAACATGTCAAAATATTTAGGGCCCAGACTGATGTAAAGAAGATCAGTGTTCAAATCCAGCATGGAGGAAATGAAATCCCTGTGTCAGAAATCAAGTATCGATTGTAGATGTATATGGAGTTGTTAGAGAAATTCTTAGCTAGATGTTTGGATATCTGTTTCAATGCGTATTCATGGCATGACTGGTTGATCAATTATCTATGCAACTGTGTTTGTAAATTGTTAGATTCATGCCAGGGTATTTATTTCGATATGTATTAAGTGTATGATTGGATTTTAATTTTAAAGTACTGTATCGGTATTTGATTTTAAAGAAGTCGTGATGGAGACGTAAACAGCACCTCAAGGGAGACTTGGAGATCTTGCATCTTCTCTGAGAGACTGCTTGTGCTTCCTATGGAAGATCTGATTCCTACTTTGAGAACCATGGCCTTCAGTCACTTTCATGCCCTATCACAGTGATGGCGAACCTTTTTTGAGCCCGAGTGCCCAAACTGCAACACAAAACCAACTTATTTATTTCAAAGTGCCAACACTGCAATTAAACCTGAATACCGAGGTTTTAGTTTTAGAAAAACAACTCAGACAGTTGTCCGAACTAATTAACATCTTTTGTCTTAAAAGAAAAACACAATAACAGAGTTTTCAATTATACAAACAGTTTTTTGTTGAAAAAAAAATCAACTCAAAAAATTATTATAGTACTACATTGTACACATAGCCTGAAGGGAACTGATACAAACTTTTTAAATAATTAGGCACATGTATTTTTGGATAAGGGATTCTCAACTTGTAATATGATTATATGCCAGACTGAAATTGTATGGGGCAAGCTTTACCCCGGGTCCTTTCCCTGCTTCTACAGGTGTCGGATTAGTAAAAGTAAAAGTCAACCTGTACTAGGATGAGCAAGATAAACAAGAAAACGAAACATGCTTAACACATTTCAAACACTTTATGTCTTGGACTGCAAACACTGCATTAGGTAAAAGTTTGCATTGGGCATGCTTTTGCACAATTAATGTGATTTTTGCTATTGCATGCATGCTGATAATTTGTCAAACCTTGGCTCATACTCCGTTAGTTTGAGAGCAACACATGCAGCACTCAGGTCAACTGTTAGGGCTTTACATCCAAGCCATGCTCTGTGCATCATTCTTCAAATCTTTAAATGTGATACAATGTAGAAAGGAATTCTGTAACAGGAATTCTAGAATAAAGTCATTCTGTTCCACACTATGAGAAAGAACAAGATCATTAGTGTTTCGCAGAAGGGGATGGTCTTTTCGCGATCTAGTGACCAATGGCTCGAGTGCCCACAGAGAGGTCCCTGTGTGCCAGCTGTGGCACCCGTGCCATAGGTTCGCCATCACTGCCCTATCACATCTCTATCAGCCATGAATCACCATCTTCCACCTTTGCTTCTAAGCCTTAGATCTTAGGTTACAAGAGTTTTTTCTCCCATTCCATAGTCATAGAAAAGGTTGGTGACGGCACCTGCTAACTCCCCCCCCCCCAACCTAAGCAACCAATGTCCATGGAAAGGCAGCTGGGGTATGGATGAGTTAAGTATGCAAAGAATAAATATAGATAGAGTGTGAGGATAGCTTCCCCCCCTAGACAGAGAGAGAGAGTATAGTGCAAGGATGGAAAAATGTGTTGCCTATCTCCAGTAAGATTAAATAGATTAAATAATAATTGCTCCGCACTTTGTTGGAGAGGATGTCAGGAAATAGGTACATATGCTCATATGTGGTGGAGTTGTAAAAATGTACTGGTTTTTTGGCAAGAGGTTTTTACAGAAATATCAGAAATTATTGGTATTAATCTAGAGGTCTGTCCAAAATTAGCATTGTTATCAATAATGGAGAAAGTTATTTGTGACCAAAATACGAAGGAATTAATTGTAAACTTGTTAACTGCAGCTAGGCTAATGATAGCGAGAAAACGGAAAGTACAACATGTCTTTTCAATTACTGATTGGTATAAGGAAGTATGGGATCTAGCCTAAACGATAAATTAACCTGTAATATCAAATGCAAAAAGGGACAGTTAAAGAAAAACAATTTTATGGATATTTGGAATCAGTTATTAGAGTATGTATTAATTAAGGGGAAAGGGGAGTATGCCTTGTCAGGACATGTTATATTTTTGGAATGTGGAATGTAATTGATTAACTGCATGGAAGTATAGTAATTGGTCCCTAGGAGGGTGGCGGGTGCACTTTATGATTTTGTGTATACAGGTTTTGTTGTGTGTGCTTGTTACTTAGTTTATAAAAATTATATATATATATATATATATATATAAAGGAAAAATGTGTTTCCCTCCAGATGTTGTTGAATTGCAACTCCAATTCATAAACTCCAAATGTTTTATAATTGCAACTATAAAAATAAATCATTTTATTTATTTATTTATTATATTTATTAATCACCCATCTGGCCGGTCACCCGGCCACCCTGGGCGATGTACAATTAAAATACAATAAAACAATACAATAAAATATAATAATAATTAAAACAATATAAAAAGTTCTTTTAAAAACCTAACCCACCCCATATTCCCGTCTGAACAGCCATGTTTTTAATGCACGGCGGAAGCTCATCATGGAGGGGGCATGGCGAAGGTCACTAGGGAGGGAGTTCCATAATGTGGGGGCCGCCACAGAGAAGGCCCTCTTCCTAGTCCCCACCAGCCTGGCTGCTCTGGCTGATGGGATAAGGAGAAGGCCGTCCGTGGCAGACCTTGTTGAGGGATGCTGGCTAGGGATGATGGGAGTTGCAGTCCAACAACATCTGGAGGGCTACATGTTACCACCCCTAGCATAATGGATACCACAACTTCCTGAAATCTATAGTATAAACATATGTAGAACCATTCACCAATTGGGGATAGATAACAGATGTACGTATACACTGGAATGTTTTTCTTCATTGTGAGCAAAACAGCTTTTATTTACTTTTTTTTTCCAAGCTATCTGCACCAGCCAAATTCAGTAGGTACATAGAGGGAACCATGTTGTACATGTCTGCCATATAGCTGCTAAAGATGAGCAACCTGTCAGAAAAAAAAGATGGCAACCCTAATTATTCCACAAACAAGGTCGAACACACAGGGATTCAAACCAGACTTTTAAGAGCTAAGCACTCAAAGCCCTGGGCCTGGATGGACAAATTTGGTTTCTCCCACATCTGAGTTTTTTTAAAAATCACAATTTCTTTCCATCCTGAATATGAAGAAATTTGTGAATTTTGTATTTTTTTTAATGAAAAAACAAACTGAAACAAAATTCTCACCCATCTGTAGTAGATGCTGCATGAAACCAACTTTGTGGTAGATTAGCTTCAGCCATCTTAATATCAGACCCAAAAGGGAGTAGGTGCTATGTGAAACCTACCTAGTGGCAGATCAGTTTTAGCCATCTTAGAATCATCACATCCCCTTTCAAGTCAAGTTTATGTACATAAGATCTTATCTCATGAAAACAGCCCCTAAGGGCACAATCCTATGCAAGTTTAGACAGAAAAAAGGTCTACAGCTCCGGGCATGCCCCAGACAGCTATGCTGGCTGGGGCATGCTGGGAGTTGTGGGCCTTTTTTTCTGTCTAAATTTGCATAGGATTACACCTTAACTGTGTTACAGGATTGGGTTGTTCACATGAACCTGCAAAATTCCAGACCCATGGCAAGCTCAAACTGGTATTCCCGACTCAACTTTTCCCTATCCATCCCAGTACAGATTAGTGTAAAACAGTACCAGGCTGATTCTAATAGCTCCTTCTAATAGCCAACTCAGGTGGTAAGTGCCAACAGGTTTGTAGACAAAACGGTGATTTCTAGTTAGAAATATCTCATGTAGAAGGGCTGGGAAAGACCTTTCTCTGCCTGAGACCCTGAAGAGCCACTGCCAGTCAAGGTAGACAATATTGGGTTAGATCAGTGTTCTCCAACCTTGGGCATAGCTGGCTGGGGCATGCTGGGAGTTGTAGGCCAAAAACATCTGGGGGCCAAAGGTTGGAGAACACTGCTATAGACTGTTACATTGGTGCAAGGATCTCTCCTTGGAACACTGGGCTAGATGAAGAAAGAGTCTGCCCTGGTGTAAGGCAGCTTTGTAAGGTATGACCTGCTATAAATATATTCTTATTTATTTATTTATCTATTTTTTTCTATACCTCCCAATAGCTGAAGTTCTCCTAAATACTCCTTTTTCTCAGCCACACAGTTCCAATAATATTTGTCATGCTATCTAGAGTCTCCACGCTAGGGATGTATGAGAAATTCATTTCCGTTAGTTTTTTTATCAGGATTTCCCCAGTTTGCACCTCCCGAACCCAATACAGACTCGGACACAATCTGCGGACAAAGTCCGTACACTTCTAGGCTTGCATTGTGATTCGCAGGCCAAGAAAGAAAAAAAAGTATTTGAGAGCATGCATACATTTGAAAAATGCACACACAAATGCATAGTGGAGGGGGGGGATGCACACAAACATGATTTAATCAATGGGAAAAGAATGTCCGATTGATGTGTGCATTTGGAGAAATGTGCTTGAAAATACGAATGAATTTTCACGGGAAAAGGAAAAAAAAAACAAGGATCGCGATCTGATACAGAGATGAGACGGAACGAGGTTCTAAGAGGAATTTGGAGAACTTCGATGGGCTTGAGTTTTGCTTGTACACACATCCCTGTTAAATTTGTCTCATAGCATTATTTGGTACGTCGATAATGGGAACACAAGGCACAGTGAATTTTGCTGACAAGTTTATAAATGACTGTCTGTCACTAACCCTGGCATGCAATCACTGCACAAACCTGTGCTTGACTTAATTGTAGGGTTGCTGCAGATAAAATGTGTAAACACTTATTTGCCCTGAGGTACACTGGTGACACAAGTTTCTTACAAGAACTTTGAAATGATTGCAGACAAAGGACAAGAAATGTTTCCTTGGGAAATGCACATCAAGTTACACTAGAACTGGGGGCACTGTGTTGCAGACAGTGTTCCTACCACAATGGCCATTCCCGAAAGGTATCCTGCTCCACTGGGGCTTGGGCTCACAGGGGAAGGGGGAAGCAGGCAAACAGAGACTCTCCCAGGTAGGTCCAGTCAGGCAAAGTCCAATCAGGATCATGCCAGGCAAGGTCCAGTATCTCTAAGCAGGAGGGAAGACCCTGGACAAGCTCCAGTGAGCCCGGCAGGTTGAGCTCAAGGAAGATGTCTCAACAGAGAGCTCAAGTCATTTCATTTGAAGCTTTCTGTACGTTGGCCCTGCCTCCTTGTAGGAGCTGGCTATGCTGTGTCAAAGGGCCTTTTGTTGTATTTTGCAAATACTGGTATCTGTGGTGTGGAAGGGATGGGGATATTATTAGGGAGTCATCTTCTGAGTCTGAGATATATGGGTGACATGTATAGTTCAAGGCATGCTGATTACTAGAGAAGTCTGGAATGGGGACGACGACACACACATGTCTTCCTCAAAATGGAGGGCTCAAAGAGTATGCTCAAATGATTAAGGTGCTTCTTCCAGGCTACCCAGAAACTGAAATTTGGTACATACATAGCCCAAGATATGGACATTACTAGAAAGTTCTGTAAAAATAGACTACTTGTAGATAATAGCCAAAGCTCAAGGTGTGACGTTTACCTCACAAATGGAGGCCAACGTTCCAGCATAAAGCAAGCTAAGCTGCACATGAGAGGGACTATTGGCAGGTTGAGGAATTCTATTGCCTCTTCAAAAAAATCAGAACTGGAATTGGGAGAGGGACACTTCCAGTAGCATAAGGAACAGTTATCTATGTTTACTATGTTTACTTTATTGCTTACTAATTTACTTTATATACACACAGACACCTGCTGCCAAACCATAAAAGTCTAAAAAAAATTGTCATTACCCAGATCATTTTCTTAGTCTGCACTCCCTAGAGTTTAGTCCCATGGGTGCCAGCACTTGACAATTCCCTCCCACTCCCACATGGGGATACAGGGGATGGAACATGGTTGCAAATTGCGTAGCTCTTCCATCCCACCTTGTAGTGCACATTCATTTTATTAAGGCTGAGGCAACCCACAGAGAAACAGTGCTACGGGGACAGTCTGGCTCCCTTCTTATGCTGAATCTGCGGGGAAATCTCCTGTTTACAGTCAGTAAGAAGAAGTCCTACAGCCAGGCAGTAACAGTCCCCTGGCACCAGCTGTGGACCAGGCCTATGGATCTATTGATCTTACCCACAGGATTCAAACTGGTTCTAACATCTCTGCTCTGCTCCTCTTTAGCTTTTCTTGGTGCTATTGTTGTCGGGGTTGCTGAGGAGTGGGACCATAGCTATGGTCGGGAGGGACCAGAGCTCAGTGTGATAGAGCACTTGCTTTGGATGCAGAAGGTCCCAGGTTTGATCCCTGCCATCTCCAGGTAGGGGCTAGGAAATAATCCTGCCTGAAACCCCGGAGAGCCGCTGTCAGTCTGTGTCAACAATACTGGGCTAGATGGACCCATGGTCTGACTCAGTAGAAGGCAGCTTCCTATGTTCCTATGAGTTTCAGGGAAGATATTTCTACTCAAGCAATGCCATTTTCATGTACGGTGAGGAGAAGAAGAAGGGGGGGGAAGCACCGCACAGAGTAATGAGGAGGTGGAGAATGCTGCCAAGAAATCTACGAAAGATCAATAGGAAATGCGTCAATACTTCAGAGCCAATGATGAAATAGTTAAAATCTGTTGAATCCTTAAGTGTATAATATATCAGTGGGGAAAGTGAGTATAACCAATAAATTGCTGCTGTCGTATGAATAATTCACTGGTTCCAAACAATAATCATTCAGACAGGTATCTCTGAGTCACAGAGTCCCCTAGGGGCTATACATCAGGTAATGTAATTTGTTCTGTCCCATTGTCACAGTCCTTTGTGTTTCTAAGGATAACATGCAGGCAGGCATTGCAGAGATCTCCTATTCCGAATCACCACAACCACCAAAACTCACCAGATGTGCCAGGGGGTAACTCATTTTCTGAACCCAACATCAATCATGCAAATCAGTCATGTTTCTGTCGCTATTTCCTTCCTTGAGGGGAAAATAAAATTACTTCAGGATTTACTCGGCGACCAGTTTTTCTATTTCGGTAGGACCTGGATATTATTTCGGCAAGGAGCGTTATGCCATTAGGAGCAGCACGGTGACGGGGGTGAAAGAGCAGCAGGAGGAATTGAAGCAACAGTGGAGTAAGAAACAGTCCTAGGTGGCACAGGCAGAGAAACAGTATGCATGGGTGGACTTGAAACTCCCTGGGTTCAAGTCCCCACATAGCCATGAAACTCACTGGGTTTCTGTAGGCCGGTCATTCTTTCCAAACTTAACCTACCTCACAAGGCTGTTATGGGGATAAAATGGGGGGGGGAGTTATGTACATCTCTCTCAGCTCTTTTGGAAGAAGGGTGGAATACAAATGTATTGACAACAGGCTGAACAGGGCTGGGTTCAAGATACACCTCAGGGTCATTAGGGAAGGACCATAGTCCAGTGAAAAAGCACATGCTTTGCATGCAGAAGGTCCCAGGTTTAAAGGTCCTGAGCACCTCCAGTGAAAAGGGACCAGTGAGCAGGAGATGGGAAAGACCTCCTTCTGCCTCAGAGTGCACAATCCTGAGCTAGTTGGAGAAAGAGTCTGACCTGGTTTAAGGCAGCCTCCTATGTACTGTTTTATTCAGTGCCATCTGAGAACTGTTGGGTCTTAGATGGCTTTACTTGGGAAGCTAAACATGCGCATATATTCTCATATGTTCTTCTTGTGAGACAAGACAGCTTACAAGGAGTCACGGCTATGGACTTACTGGCCTAGAACGTGGTAACATTTTTTTTTTGCGGTTAAGGTCCTGGATTTGTTCTAGGAAAAACTCAGCTTCAAATTCCACCTCAGGCTAATTCTCAATTCACATTTTGTACTCAAGGAATTGATCAATGTTCTGCCTTCTTCAGCTGCTCTGATGTGGATCAAAAGGTACTGTAGCCAAGGTGGCAGCTATAGAACATCGAGCATGGAATATTCCAACAGGTGACATTTGCTGTAGATGAGTTATGTCAGGTATTATCCTCCAGTTTCAGGACATGTGGTGTTAAAGCATCAAGTCTCTATATCCAGAAGTTTTCTCTTGTTTCCAATGATCTTGGATCGGATGGCATCTCTACTGCTATAACTGACAAACTAGTGAGGCTATGGTTATCTGAACTGAAATGCTTTGCTACTGAAAGAGACAAAGACAAAACATTTTGCATTAAGACTTTAATTTTTTTAAATGTTAATCACTGTGTGTGTGTGTAAATAAACAATTGTGGGTTCCAAGTACTGCAGGCATGATCTAAATTCACAGTGCCGCAGTACTCCTCCCTCCATGGTCAGCACTAGTAGCCATTCCAGCAGGCTGCACTGGTGGAGATGAGAGGGAGAACAGGGCCATTCCACCAGCCTGGCTGAAATACTTAATTTTTTCCTCTTCCCTCCCCATTCCTTTTTCCTTGTGTGTCGTGACTTCTTAGATTGTAAGCCTGCGGGCAGGAGCTGTCTTATTTATTTTAAGCAGCTTATATGTAAGCTGCTCTGGGAGCCATTTGGCTGAGGAGCAGGATACAAATACTTCAAATAAATGGGGGGGGGGAAATACTCCCTTGGAGACCAAGGATTAGGAAGTACTTGTAACAATTACTCTTATACATACCCTTTTTCATTCTCCTGCTAGTGAGCATGCCAGGGATTTTATGTTCTAAGGCTCCCTAACTGAAGGAATCACACAAAGGAGAAACTCCACCCATCTGCTGTGCTGAAGTCAGGGCTTTTTTTCTGGTGGAACTCACCGGAACTGAATTCCAGCACCTTTTCTTCTATTAATTGCATTACAATTTAATCGCCATCTACTCCCGAGGAAATGTAATCCAAGAGTTCCGGTACCTTTTTCTCCAGAAAAAAAGCACTGGCTGAAGTAATCCAGTTGTAACCCTTCCATTCTGAATGAGAAGCTGTGCTGCTAACTGCCCCTGTTGCTGGAGATGCTTAGAACGTTTTGCTGAACTAGTCCTGACATTCACAGACTGCAGTGTTTAAAAGCTTCCTACTGCTGCTTCTGTCAGAGTGAATCAGCAGTCCTGCAGATTCAGTACAACCAGGGAGGCAGATGGTTTTTCAGCTACAGAGAGTGCCTCCTTAAAGGGCGTCAGAAAGTGGGAGAGACAATGAGATAGGAAGAACTTCAGCAAAGCTTTCGACAAAGTGCCTCATGATATCCTGATTAGCAAGCTAGCTAAAAGTGGGCTAGATGGAACAACTATCAGGTGGATCCACAATTGGCTACAGAATCGGATCCAAAGAGTGCTTATCAACGGTACCTTCTCAAACTGGGGAGAGGTAACGAGTGGGGTACCACAGGGCTCGGTCCTGGGCCTGGTGCTCTTCAACATTTTTATTAATGAGTTGGATGAGGAGGTGCAGGGAATGCTTATCAAATTTGCAGATGACACAAAGTTGGGTGGAACAGCTAATACTCTGGAAGACAGAAATAAAATTCAAAGTGATCTCGATAGGCTGGAGCGCTGGGCTGAAAACAACAGAATGAAATTTAATAGGGATAAATGCCAAGTGCTGCACCTAGGGAGAGGAAATCAAATGCAGAGTTACAGAATGGGGGACACTTGGCTCAACAATACTACAAGTGAGAAGGATCTTGGAATTGTTGTAGATCACAAACTGAATATGAGCCAGCAATGCGATGTGGCTGCAAAGAAGGCAAATGCTATTGTGGGCTGCATTAATAGAAGTATAGCTTCCAAATCACGGGAAGTGATAATTCCCCTTTACTCGGCACTGGTTAGGCCTCATCTTGAGTACTGCATCCAGTTTTTGGCACCACACTTTAAGAAGGATGTAGACAAAGTGGAGAAGGTTCAGAAGAGGGCAACAAAGATGATAAAGGGACTGGAAACAAGGCCCTATGAGGAGAGACTGAAAGAACTGGGCATGTTTAGCCTTCAGAAGAGGAGACTGAGGGGAGATATGATAGCACTCTTCCAGTACTTGAAGGGTTGTCACACAGAGGAGGGCCAGGATCTCTTCTCGATCATCCCAGTTTGCAGGACACGGAATAATGGGTTCAAGTTACAGGAACCCAGATTCCACCTGAACATCAGGAAAAATTTCCTGACTGTTAGAGCAATAAGATAATGGAACCAATTACCTAGGGAGGTGGTGAGCTCTCCCACTCTGGAGGCATTCAAGGTGAAGCTGGACAGCCATCTGTCAGGGATGCTTTGTCCTGGATTCCTGCATTGAGCAGGGGGTTGGACTCGATGGCCTTGTAGGCCCTTTCCAACTCTACTTTTCTATGATTCTATGATTCATGACTGCTCTTCCAGCCTAACAAACTGTTGTATCATTTGGTAGATATTTGGGGTCATGGGTAAGGTCATGCTCATCATGAAGAAAATGTCCTAGGTCTGGTCCTCCAGCTTCATACAGTGGCGGTCAAGGGGGAAGCGAAGCCTAGAACTGGGAAAGGCTGCCAGTTGAGACCCTGTAACCCAGGGCTCTCCAACCTTGGGTCCCCAGATGTAGCCATTAGCATGGCTAATGGCAAGGGATTCTGGGAGCTGTAGTCCAGCAACATCTGGGGACTCAAGGTAGGAGAGCCCTGAGTGTGTAACCCAATATGGGAGCTAGAATTTGAACAAGGGTTTTGAAGAAGAATCTACCTCTAATGGAGGGGGCAAAGATGGGAAGAGAAAATGAGAGTTTTAAGGGCCAAACTTAAATATTCTTCCAGTGGGATTATTTACTTCAGCATAAATAAATATGCTGAGAGCCAGTGTGGCATAGTGGTGAGAGTGCTGGACTGGGACTCGGGAGATCCGGGTTCTAGTTCCCACTCGGCCATGAAGCTCACTGGGTGACTTTGGTCCAGTCACTGACTCTCAGCCTGACCTACCTCACAGGGTTGTCATGAGAATAAAATGGAGAGAACCACCATGTAAGCCACCTTGGGTTCCGTATAAGAGGGGGGGGCAAGGCGGGATATAAATGTAATGAATAAATAAATAAATATAAGCACACATGGCCCCGACTTGGATGGAGGCCATGGAATCAATGGAGGTGGGTTGGGGTTTTTTTTTGTTTTTTTTTTAAACACCCCCCCCATGGAGGGGTGGAGTTTTGGGATGAAAACAGGTGGAAGGGGAAAGCTTTAAAAAATCCCTTCCATGAAGCAGAAGTGGTGGGAGGAGTGGAGGGGGAGAAGAAAGAAGAAGGGGGGGTCAAGAAAATTGAGAATCACAGAAGGGGGGGCAAGAAAATGTGACCACGGTCCTGAAAAAATATATAAAATGTACCTGTGGCCCTGGAAAGAATGGTCACATGTGTCCATGGGCCCATAAAGGTTGCCTACCCCTGCTTTAAATGAAACACCAGCCTTTAGCAGGCAAAAGGCTGATGATAAAAGTATCATCACCAGCTGGCAAATGCTATCCAAAATTTGTCTTCACGGGCCAAGGTGTTCTCTATATTGGTGCAGCTACTAAGAAGGCTTTATCTCTTTTCTTCATCAATTGTGCCTTCACCCTAGGTGGGACACGGAGATGGGACTTTCTTTCTGATTTTAGGGAGCCAGCAGATTGGTACAGGAGGAGACGATCCTCAGTTATGCTGGACCCAAGCCATTTAGGGCTGTAAAGGGAATCACCAACACTTCAAATTGTGCCTGGAAATGTATTTAGTAATAAGACAATATTCCATATTCATCTTTTCAATAATTATTCACACATTTTAATAAAAAGCTGGCTTGGCCTCTTCTAGGTGTTGAGAGCGTAATTATTATCCTACCTGTTTGGCAGTTGTAGCAGAGGGAGAAAAAACTCCAGGCAGCTGACACCCACCAGAAAATGAGAGCAGCGAAGGGCTCCAGGAAAAGCATTTTCCTTACACTAAGAATTAAAACTAAAGAAAGAGCCAGGACTCAACAAAAAGAAAAGAAAAATCTATGCAGCAACTAAATTAAAGGCCTGCTGGAAGCCTTAGGCCTGTAGTCAGCTTTAATTCAAGCACTTCAGCGTAATTGAGTTGCTGATTGGAGTGGAGTTCAGATAAATTAGGATTTTGATTTATCTTTCTTCCAGCCTGGTCCAGTGCTACTCGTCACCACTAGATTACTGCAGCATCACGTGGTGGCTTACACGTGTGAATGGGCTATCATGGAAATAGCACCACAGACAGAACTGCTCTATCACCTTACAGCATGTAGAGTCACTTTGCACATTTCACTATATTCAGCTGTGAGTTTTTTGGGATGTTGAAGCAGTCCTTGGTCTCGAGTCACGAGTCGAGTCACGAGTCTTTGGACCCGAGTCTCGAGTCCGAGTCCAAGTCCTTGGTCCAAAATGGTGACTCACGAGTCCCGAGTCACTCCCAAAGCTGACTCCACGAGTCCCTATTAAAATCAATGGGGTTTTTTCCCAACAAAATAAGGCTACTTCAGATGTGTGGCTTAAATAAATTCTAGGCACAAGTGTGCCTTTTTATTTCAAAACTCTGCGACTGATTTCAGCCGCAGGGGGACGGAGGGACTCTCCAGCGTGGGGCAACCCCCCACAACAACACATCAATCAAAATAAATCTCAACACACTGTTGGGGCTGCGCTCCTGGTAGCCGTCCATAGTGGCCAAGCAGCGGCGCACCTCGCTTCCATGCGCTCTTCACCGGCGATCGCACTTCTCTCCACTCCTGGCACAGCCCAGGGATGTTGAAGAGTCCTTGGTCTCGAGTCCCGAGTCGAGTCTCGAGTCCCATTAAAAATATTGGGACTCGAGTGGGACTCGAGTCAGAGGGGGGACTCAGTCCGACTCACGTGTCGAGTCCTGGAGTCCGAGTCCCCATCCCTGCGAGTTTTTGAGGACCAGTCCATACACTAAAATATTCCACCCACAGTGGGCCCATTACACTCACATGGAGGAAGAAACAGATGAGTTACTGCAACCACATTGACGGAAGTCCTGTTCAGACACTCCGTTACCATATTCAGTCAGCGCATGGGGAAAGGGGGCACTCCAGCACCAACCCCTTCTGTTGTCGCATCCATCACCCTGTACTTGTGGAGGGATGATGCTCTGAAGAGGAGAGCCTTCTATACTGTGGAGGCTCTCCATGCGATTAAGAACCTTGAAAAATCAGTGTTTCCCCTCTCCTCATGTGCTGATTGAACATGGTAAGAGAACAGCTGAACTGAGCTAGGCACAGTTTCCCATTGACCATGTGCAAGAGTAGTTGGCCAGAAACCTCTTGTGAATCACTTCTAGGAAGTGACAGCTGTCAGTGCAGGTACATCAGCTCATATGCTGCTTCCATGAAGCCCTTTTGTGTGGCAGATGCTAGGACACAATTATGTACACTAATCAGGGGGAATCAAATCATGCACATGCATTATTTATTTATTTGTTACATTTATATGCCACCTTTCCTCCCAGGAGCCCAAGGTGGCATACATGATCCTCCTGCTCTTCGTGTTATCCTCACAACAAGCCTTTGAGGTAGGTTAGGGTGAGAGTCAGTGACTGGCCCCAAGTCACCCAGTGAGCTGCACGGCCGAGTGGGGACTAGAACCCGGGTCGCCCCAGTCCCAGTCCAACACACCAACCATTATATTTGCAATGGCTTCTAATCAGAAGTTATGTACATGCATGTGTGGTCCAAACATTAGATCTGGACTTCACGAGACATTTTCTCAGAAAAAACTCTTTTTTCTGTAAAGAAAGTGTTTCTTTCTTCATTGATTGATTGATTGATTCATTACTTCATTGATTTAAAGATTTCTATACCCCCTTTGATCAAAGATTTTAAGGTGGAGAAACAAAAACAAGCAAAATAACAAATATATCCAAAACAGCTAGCAAATAAAACATGCAATTGTGTCAGAGAGTTTAAAATAGTAAAAATGTTTTTAAATGCCTGTGTAATGTTTCTGCCTGGCACCTAGAAGAGAGCGCAGTTGGTACCAAGCATATTCCTTGAAAGGGCATTCCATTGCTGGGGTGCCACTACCAAAAAAGCCCTCTCCCTTGTGGTAACAAACCTCACCTCTATTTGGAGAAGGACACCAGCCAATGAGCTCAGCACATGCGCAGGTTAGCATAGGAGATGACACTCCCACAAATACTTGAGTCCCAAGCCATTTATGATTCCATCGTTTTGAGAAATGTACATGCTTGGTGTTGTGGTGGTGACAAGAACAACTCTTATTTCAGTGATACTCTTCAAAAGTGCTATGAGCCCAATGTTCCTGAGAAGCGGGCCTTCTCAGTGGTGGCACCCACCCTTTGGAACACTTGCCCACATGTGGTTCGAGAGGCAGAAACTGTGGCAAGTTTCAGAGGCCTCTTGAGAACACAATGATTCACCCTGATGTATGAGAGACTCTGTTACTACCCTGTTTTATTGTTATGGTGCTGTAATGTTTTTAATTATTTATTATTTTTCTCTACTTTTTATATTGTTCTATTGTATTTAAATGTGAACCGCTTAGCGGTTTTAATATATCAAGTGGTGCAAAATACTATAAATAAAAAATTAATAGAAACAGTGAGGTCTGTGAAATGAACTGTGTCGTGGGTGGCAACTAATTGAGAAGACAAGAACGACAAAAATATTGGCAAGAACTGCTTCATTGCCGTAGCAGAAGGGTAAAAGCTGACTAAGGTTATTGCTAACCCACCAGTATTGATTTTTCTCCACTGTAATTGTAGATCTATTCCTCCAGACACCTTATTTTCATTGTCACAATGGCATGATCTTTGCAATGATAGTCAGTCTGAAATATTCCAGAGCAGCAGATGACCTTGTTGGGTACCACCACAGTCTCTCCTCCTGCCTCTGCCCCCCCAAAGAAACACAGGATCCGTGATGCCTTTGACACTCATGATCTGACTGACAGCCTGGGGCTCAAAGTGAGAATGCCAAGCAGACACCACTTGAAGGTCCGGCGGAATCTCTCTAGTATGATAAATGGCAGAACTGTGTTCAGAAAGAGTTTGCTAGAAGCAAAGAAAGCAACCACTGAAAATGTCAGCTTCAGTATTGGATTGCGTGTCACATTGTCTGTGATGTGGAAATTTTAAAGAAAGTAGCCACCTTTCACCCATGTGGAGTGAAAGTATGTGAAGGATTGTTGAAAGTAAGATAAAGAATGAAGTCAGAATGTCTGTAGAGCAAAAGTCAACATAACACATGTTTATGTAAACATACCATTCGGAAGCACTCCCTTATAAGGATAGATCATGCGTTGTTCCTGTGCTGACAACATAGAATTTTGTATTGTTCTTTTGTGTGTGTGTGTGTGTGTATGACCGGATACCCCAAATAAGGTTATTGGTTTCTTCCAATTACAAATTCCTTCTTTGCATGGGTATATGCTCCCCCCTATAAAACCCTGGAGCTGCGTTTGTGAGTTTGTACTTTCCGACCTCCAGATCGGACAAGGAGTAATTCCACGACATCTGCCTGTACAAACTGGTGGCTCTAGTAACAAAAAAACAAACAAAAAAACACAACAAAAAAATAATGGGTGTGCTTTTTTGGTTTGACCGCTCAGCTTTGGATGCGTTTGCAATACTGGAAAAATCAATCCGTGACTAGCTAGAAGTCACAAGCAAGGATATGGATGATGCTCAATAAACAGGATCAGGGCCCTCCAATACACATGCCTCAGCTTCTCCTTGGTTGACTTTCCCCAGTGGGGAGGGACATAGGCATACCCCCAGCAAATCGTGGGATGAAATAATGAAACTGGCCTCAACAGAACATCTGAAAGCAATACGCTGGTTCTATCTTTTTGGCATACAATCATACATAAAACTTTATTGTACATAGCCGAAGACCTTTACAATATACAGAATTTTAAAACCATCCTTTTTTGCTGTCCACTGTGGGGAATCACCATCAAGTTTTTAAAATTTAGGATGCATCGTGATTCTTAATATAACGAGTGTGTAGCTTCTTGGCAGCCAATGCAAATTGAGCTACCAAATATGTTATTTTAAAAATTGATTATCAGCTAAGAGTCGTTTTATCAATTCCTGAGGCATTCGATCCAAATACAACTGAATAAGGGGTGACAGAAACTTTGGTCTATGCTCTGCCTACAGAGGTCAGAATAGTAAATAATGAGATATATCTTCAATTTGGTTGCAGTCAAATACTGTATACACTTTCATTCTGTACTTGAAATTCCATGATATCTCCACCGAGATATGTGGAAGGCATCTGCTGAAACCTAAGTTCAGTAAAGGCCCTACGGAGCTGTGAGAAAGTCAGTGACACCAAGTAGTGTGGCCTAGCGTGATTGACCTTAAGTTCTATTTGATACCATGATTCGCATGCAGTTACTTTTTGGGATATTCTTGATCACCCCAAGCAGCTGTATGAGGACGAATTAAAACTCCCAACTAAGTATGTATAATCTGGGCTATATTCTTCATTGATGATAGACAGTTGAGGGCACCTTCTCATAACAGCAATCTCTCCCAAAAAACCTAACACATCACTGATATGTAATGTCAAAATAATGGTTATGACACAAACAAAATGACTCAATTGAAGTGGCAGCAATTTATTGGGAGACTCTGTTAAATGCTTAGAGCACTTGGTGATGCTCACTGAAACCCTCAAAATGATGTTTATTTTATTTAATTATATTACCAAAAAAATGTTTTACAATAGATCTCAGTCCATTAAGGAGCTCTCTTACAAACCACTGCTTTGATTTTTCAGTAATGATAAACTAAACCATTTAAGAGATTTATAAACAAAAAAAATCTTCCAAAAACAAATGTAAAGCATTTAGATGTATATCTTTTTAAAGAACTTTCTTCGGATCAAGGTTAGAACTCACAAATGAAATCAAATATTACAGCAGGTTATTGAGCAATCTGCCTTAACTTGCAGTCAAAGATTCTCAGACATATTTCTATGCATCATTTGCCTTTTGATTCAGTTTAAATCATTGGAAGGCTCCAGTCCTAAGTGTACTTGTTCTTATTTGGAAATAAGTTGCACTGGAATTGAGGGAATTTCGGACTGGTTCACATTTGAGAGCACAATCCAGCAAGTGCCTCAGGAACACATGGGACTATTACTGGGCTCATAGCTTTCATGTTCCCAATTGTGTGGACCAGCACCTCCATGTGGGGCTGTATATGCAGCTGCCATAATTTTGAGGATCAGATGTTTTTGAGCCACTTGTGCAAAGTGCTTGTGCAAACCACAGTGAGCACACATCTACCACCTTCACCCTGTGAGATACCAGAACTCAGTGAAGGACCATAGCTTAGTCATGGAGCACGAGGAAGGGTGTAGTGGAGCCAGGACTCACAGGGATGCAGTGCCTGCTCTTTTTTAGTAGCAGGGGTGGTGACATCATCTTCTACCCCACTCAGGTTTCCCTGTTCCCTCTGAGTTTAGCTACAATCCTCACATTGGCTAGGAGGAAATGAATTTTCCCATCAGCAATATATTGTTGCCCCTTGTAATGCAAAGTATTTTGGGGTGGCTTGGTCTTGGATGGGTACTTAAGACCCATTAGGTCAGGTTGGGGAAGGCTGCTCTAAACTATTAACCTTCTGGCACTGTCGAGTACAATTTTTTTTTAAAAGGATTTAATCCCATTTTACACCAGGGAGGCTGCCACCACTGCCGCCTCCCCCCCCCCGGCATCTGCCACCTGAGGTGATCACCTCACTCTGCCTAATGGTAGGGCTGGCCCTATTTGAAAAATAAGCAGCAGCTACTTTTAAATATCTATCCGTTATTTAAAGGTGGCTGTTGCTTGTTTTTCACAATTTCCATCCAGCTGGGAATTCTGAAATCCATTATTTTCCCCTAACAAAAAGCATCTCTTTGTAAAGTCCCCTGTTGTTTTTCCTCTCTGTGTTGTAGTATTATCACAACAACATGATGACAGCTCAGCTTCTAACTCAGGAGTATTTCCTATTTATCTGTTTTGTAGATTCATTAGACTACGTCTTATGGTAGAGAATAAACTATGCAGAGAACCAGATGCCACTAGAAATCATAGAGATCCACTGAAGTGTTGTTGTTTTAATCAAAGAAGATTATTCAGTCCAGAATGATTAGTTGCCCCCTAACACATTCCTTATCCACACAGTCAAGGGATTGTGATTAAAGCATGGTAATATATAGATTCTGAGCACCCACATTCTCTCAGGGCACACTTATTTGTAGGGCTGGTGGAGCATTTCACTCAGTCTGCATTTTCAAGCAAACTGAACTGATTTGCATTTCCTGGACTAAGTTGTTGATCAGAATGCAGTTATCTTTTCAGTTTCTGCACTTCTCTGAATTTTGCGATGCAGCTCTCCCATAAAAAAAAACACCATACCAAAATGTAGATAAAAACACATATTTTAGGTTAAAATGCATATCTTAGGATAAAATCCCATGTACACATTACACCTGTGTTAAAAGAGCAGCACTAGCTGCCTATGTGCTACTGAGCTATGTTCAAGGTTCTGCTGTTGACATACAAAGCCCTAAATTTTCTTTCTTTATTATGTTTATACCCCACCTCTTTTCCTACAAGGAACACAAGGCCGCTTACATAATCCTAATCCTCCTCTCCATTTTATCTCCACAACAACCCTGTGAGGTAGGTTAGGCTGAGAATCAATGACTGGCCCAAAGTCACCCAGTGAGTTTCATGGCTGAGCAGGGACTAGAACCCAGATCTCCCGAGTCCCAGTCCAACACTCTCACCACTACGCCACACTGGCTCTCATTAAATGACTTGTAACCAGAGTATCTAGCGCATGCAGCCAGCCAACCTTTAAGAATTTCAGAGGAGGCCTTGCTGGCTATTCCACGACCCATGGAATGCTGCCGGGTAACTTTGGGCCAGTCACTGACTCTCAGCCTAACCTACCTCACAGGGTTGTTGTGAGGATAAAATGGAGAAGAGGAGGAGGATTGTGTAAGCTGCCTTGGGTTCCTTGCAGGAAAAAAAGGGGGTATAAAAATAATAAATAAAATAAAATAATAAATAAATGCCCCCTGAAAACAGACTTCTCTATGCAAGTGATTATCATGCTGAGGTTCCTTTTTATTGTTTCCTTTTATTCTTTTATTTTTGTTGTAGTGGTTTATTGACCGTGTATTTTAACACTGATTTTAATAATTTTGTATGTTAACCACTTAGAAATTTTATTAGATTAAGCAGTATGCATGTATTAATAAATAAAATGCCTTCCAATTGAGTATTTTTATTTTGTGTGTGGGGGGGGGGGAAAGTGACTTTAAAAATTAATGTGAATTTCCACCCATTGTTTAAAAAGGAAGGAGGCAAGCCATGAGGCCAATAAGCCTCTAGAACAGAGGTGTGGAACTTTGGGTTCCGGGATCCGGATTGCTCTCCTGCCCCTGCTGCAGACCAGATGATGTCAGGGCTGAGAGAGCCTGCTTCACTCCCCCTTCTGCCGGAGGAGCAAAGGCGACTGATCCAGGTTTGCCCCTCCGCTGCATCAGAAAGAGCCCCATCTTTCATTCTTTATCCCTCCCATTCAGACACAAATATATAGGAAGGTGTTATGTTATCCTTCAATTAAAAAGAAAAAAAAGGAAAATGTCTGTCATGTAGTCTACAGAGGCCGAAGATGTGAGAAGGCATGAGACTTGGCAGGCCTGAGTGATGATGTCTATGGTCCCTCCAGCCATTGATTTCAAAGTTTAAAAAAACAACTTTCTTTAGAGATGAGGGTTGGAAATATGCTGGAAGCGGAAAAGAAAGCAAAGCATACTTGGAAAAGGAGGCCATTTACCTCTGCTGTGCATCTATTTTCTAATCTAATCATCTTCATACATTTAAAATATCAGAAACTTATATCAGAAACTGGGCACAGCATCCAGGATGCCCATCACTGAACACAGCTGGATGCTATCCTTCTAGGATTAGAGATTCCACTTTGCCCTGAAATGGAAATATAAATAACTTCCTCCACACCTTGTAATGTGAATGGGGTCTACATTAATTGTGTAATATCCAGATGTACATTGGAGTGTGGATTCACATTGTGCCTGTGCAGTTTCTGATCCAGTAAGGGAATGGAAGCTGCTTTGGAGTGTGGATTCCCAGAACAAGCCCTACCATTAGGCAGAGTGAGGCAGCCACCTCAGGCAAAGGATGCTGGGTGGGGGAAGCAGTGGCAGTACTCCTGGCTATTTGTCCTGAGGACCACCACCACCCAGCTATTCCCCTCTTTTTAAAAGGGAGGGAGAGAGGGAAAGAAGGAAACAAATATTCTCTCTCTTCAAGAGCCATTCGTAACATTTGAAATGGGATATCTCAGAAGAGTAACCACAAAGGCTGAAATGTCTTTTCCTCATTAGAAGTGATGCCTTGTTGAATGAGCAGGGAAAAGAAGATAGAATGGGGACTCTGCTTGACCCTGAGAGAGATGGCCTCATATTTCACAGCGTGATTTCATTGGATCAGCAATAGCTAGTAATGGCAAATAACTGTCTCCTCATGGGTGGTGCAACTCCTTCTAAGTCATCTGTGATCCTGTGGAGATTGTAAACACTCTAGCGGGGAGCAAATCCCCTGACTGAAATGAAATTGTTGTCTCCACAAGGATCCCTTCCTTCCTTCCCCTCTACCCAGTGAAAATTAACACATGGCAGAGGGTGACCTTACTTTTCAAGAAAGTGATTTCTAGGCTAGCACTTTGCTCCTAACAACTTTGAACTGGCGAGTTTGCCTGAGGAGACAATAGAATATTACATCTGGTGACATTCTGCTGGTGCTGCAATTGTTATCGTCTGGTCGTAAGGACTTATTTACTGTCACAGCACATGCTAGGAGAAGGTTGCTTGATTACCTTTTGCCACAGATCATCCTTTCCATATGTTTGCATGGCAGACACACACCATTTCAAAGGCCTCCTCCCCATAACTAAGTGCATGCTTCACATGAATAAGATCCTGGATTCAATTCCTGGCATACGTACGTATGCATTTAAAATTATTTCAGGCAGAAGGCTGGGGAAAGCTTCTGGCTAATATCCTGGAGAGCAGCTGCCAATCGGGGTCAAACTACTCATGACATTAATGTGTGATTGCATTTAACATGCACAGTTTAAGCACTGGAAATACCCACTGTGGCAGGAACAGAGGGGAGTTTAACCCTTTCTTCATGCTAAACCCCCCGACAACAGCTCACGCTGGCTCAGCTTGTCTGAGCGTGGAAAGCTAAGCAGGGTCAGGCCTGGTTATTACTTGGATGGGAGACCCCTCCTCTAGTTTCCTGCATTGAGCAGGGGGTTGGACTCGATGGCCCTGTAGGCCCCTTCCAACTCTATGAATCTATGAGTCTATGAATCTATAAACTTTCATTGGAGCCAATGAGACCATTCCTCCCAATGCAGATAGGAATGTTGGGGCAATTTTCATAACGATCAAAGTGGGCTGAATGTTAAACTCCCCCCTCCCCGGTCAGGCCACAGTCCTGCTCCTCCACCATGATAGCTACTGCTATTTTTAAAAACAGTGCACATGAAATGCAATAACTCAACATAAATTCAATATGTTGTCTAGTTTGGCCCCCAGAGTGCGCAGTGTTAAGATTGATAGACAATTGGTCTAACCGTATAAGCCCATTTCTTATAACTCCATATGGTCAATTTAAAGTGTGCATTCACACAATCACCTTAGGGCAGCCTTCCCCAACCTGGTGCCCTCCAAATGTCTTGAACCACAACTCCCAGCATTCCTGGCTATTGGCCATGCTGGCTGGGGCTGATGGAAGTTGAAATCCATTTACGTTGACTTTGCATTAACTTTCAAGAAACCAGTAAATAATTATATGCATCAGTAAATATTAAAGAGCATTCCAATACAAAGTTTACTTGTATTATGACCTCTTCCCAAAAGGAGGCAAGTATTGGACATTGCCAAAACATATGGGTAAGAGAAGCATTAGTGGTATTATACCTTCAGCAATTAGCTGACTTAGACAACCCCTTATTAAAAAGACATTATGGCCAATAAATGCAAAACAAGAGGTTTTGCTCAGTAAGATGTAACCTAAGATCCATTGACACTTCTGGCATAGACAAGAAAAAGGTGTCTGTTGTTATTCACTATTTGCTTCTAGTGCACTGGACAGGGAGACACCTGAGATTCTGAAAAGGGATAACATGACTAATAAAAGGAAGCCACAACAAGATGTTTCAAGATTTCGGAAGAAATCACAAGAGTACAAACTAGGTCATTTAAAACAGTGACATAGCATTCAAGATGAAAATGGATAGCTAGGTTTACTGGATGAAATCTGCACTGTAACCACAGTTTCATGGGTCATCATGTTTCATTTTAATAGATTTTATAGATCATAGAGTTGGAAGGAGCCTACAAGGCTATCGAGTCCAACTCCCTGCTCAATGCAGGAAACTAGAGGAGGGGGTCTCCCATCCAAGTAATAACCAGGCCTGACCCTGCTTAGCTTTCCACGCTCAGACAAGCTGAGCCAGCATAAGCCACGATCCTGGACTACAAATTAGTACTGCCACTGGCTTTCCACAGCAGACCCAATAAGGGGTCCAGGGGCTACACATTTCTGAGGTTGATGGGTGTCAGGGCTTGAGCCTATGGTGACCTAGACCTGCAAGACATGTATTGAACATGAAGAAGCCAGAGCAATTCTGTTAATAAGGCCGACTCCCTCAAAAAGGGTGTGTTTTTTAATGGTCTGAACAACACGGAGGGGATTCACTTGCTACTGTTCCCTGACATCTTTGTTTTGACATATCCAGACTTGACTTGCCCCACTCTCTGCACTTCAACCTCACTGACATGGTAGGAGCCAAGACAGAGAGCAGATCCTATTTGCTTCTCAGGCATGGTCATGGGAACTTATTCTACTGGGAAGAGGAGTAGTGGAGATTTTAAAACAACTACTTGGCTGGATAGAATCCATATAGCCCACTACTGCCCAGTGCCCGCCTGTAACTCAGTGGGGACTAACAACTTAGCAGGCACTAATTCATAATTCTGTTCCTAGGGTGTAAGAGTGAAGCTAAGCAGCAGGGAGGGCATTGAAGTAGCTTCCATGTTGCTGAATTCTTCTTAAAGGAGGGATTCCTCTTCTTTCTCACACAGGAGAGAATGCCTCTTCTACAATGATCTTTGCCATTTAAGTTTTTATAATTACCGGTATATGGAAAAAATAGAGTTGAGTCCAGACTTAGTTATGCTTAGTGCAGACTTAGGGCTTGCTTAAATTAGTCATGACTTACTTGCCCCATTGATTTCAATGGCTTTACTGCACTGGTTGCATATTGATTTTTGGGCCCAATCCAAGGCGCTGATGTTTGCCTTCAAAGCTCTAAATGGCTATCAGGGCCCGCTCCTCCAGGGTAGTACCACAGCTCCACCTGGTGGCAAAGGTGCCTCCTTGCAGGAGCAAGCCCAGTGTTTCTCATTACTCGCAGAGTGTTGCCTCCTGCTCCTGGCTGCTCGGCTGGGAGCAGCCAGAAGGACCTATATAAGTGCTGCAGTCTGCCTTCACCCTCACCTCAGCAACATGGTTTGTTGTGCTGACTGCAGCCAGCTCCTGTTCCACTGAGACTGCTCTAGACCATGCCTGACCTGTGCCTCTAGCCCTGCTCTACCTGGTATGTGACTGACTCTAGCCTGACTCTCAACCCCACCTCTGCCTCTGGCCCTTGTCTGAACCTGGTCTGCTTCTGGATTTGCCTTCCTGCCTCTGCCCCTTGTCTGAACCTGGTTTGCTCCAGGATCCTTCTTCTTGGCTCTGGTCTTTGCTTGGACTCCACTTGCTCTTGGCCTGTGCTTGACCACTACTTGCCTACCAGACCTGCCCTTCACATGTGGCCCCACCTTGCTTGCTATGTGTATCAAGCTCAGCTTCTAGACTCTGCACTTTCCTGACCTGCTCCTGCCTCCATCATCCCCTGACCCAGGTGTTCCAGCCAAAGTCCCTGGCTGCCCACGCACTGGCCTTTACAATGGCTTGGGACCAAAATACCTGCAGGAGTACCTCTATATATATATTAACCTGCCCATCAGATCCTCAGGGAAGGCTCTTCTCCATATACCCATGGTAGTGGAAGTACACTATGTGACAAGGGAGATAGCCTTTTCTGTGATGGCACCCCAATGGTGGAACACTTTCCCCATAGCAGCATGACTGACACTGCAATTCTTTCAGTCCCAGTCTATTTTTATTTTATTTTTTTTTACTTTCCCAGGCACATTAATGTCTGTTTTAATGTTCTAGCTGTCTCTTTTACATTATTTGTATATTTATTGTATGTGCTGTATTATTTTATTGTATATTGTGTATTTCCACTTGTATCCACAAGAATGACGGTTGGTTAACAGAAAACATTTTAACAAATAAACACCATAAGCATGACTACGTTTGGATCCTACCCATATATTTTTTCAAACTAATTAGGGCACCTTTTTAGTCAAACAAAAGGGCTTTTTAATTATTCTAACTGATTGATTGGTGGGCAGTGTGATCCTCTGAACTCGGAGGATTATGGGCATCCTATTGAGGGTGGGAGGAGTGCAGATGCAGAGGTGACCCTGCAAAAGACTTGGATGGCTGATTTTGGCCATCTAAGTCTTTTGCCTCTGCTTGTGAGGAGGACAGGTTGAGGCGCCACCAGGACACATTGTATCCTGGTGGAGCCTGTCTCTTCCCCTCCCCCCGGAATGCCCACCACATGCCGGATCCGAGGTCAGTCTTCCAACCTCTGAGCCATAGCCAGTGCGGTTCTTTCCATGCCAGCTGCGAGGGCAAAGGGAGGACATTCCAAATTCAGAGTCCCGGGTCCAAGTTCCCAAGGTTGGAGCTCAGACTCCAAATTTTCCAATGGGCCATCTAGACTCTGTCTAGCAGCCATAGGATTGCACCACCCTAAATGTTGTAGTCATAACAGCAGCAGCAATAGTAGCTTTTCTTTGACACTAGTCCTGAGTGTTCAAAGTGTCTCACATGTTATCTTGGCAGTCCTTATAACCACAGTGTAATGTAGTCTGTGTGTGAGAAATTCATTTCAGTTCAGTTTTGACAATGTATCCAATTTACACATCCTGGAACCAATCATGGACCTGAATGCAATATGCGCTCTCTGAACAGCATACACTTCTGAACTTGCAATGCAACTTGCACAATAAAAACATGCACTTGAAAAACATGTACATTTAAAAAAACTGCATGAGAAGAATCATACATTTGAAAATGTGAACAAATACATTTTAGTCAATGGGAGAGGAAAAACACACACAATTGATGATATATTTGGGGAAATGCACACAAAAATACACATGCATTTGTGTCCAATGTGGACATGAGGAAGAATGAGCTTTGAGGTAGAATTGGAAAATCTCAGTGAGCTCAAGTTTTCTGAGGTGGAAGCAAATACATTTCTAATGTAGACCATACTGCAGATGGGAGGTTGAGGCTGACCAAATAGAAATATAGGAAACATCACAGTTCTTAAGGATCCCACGAAACATTTTCTTTTTAGTGTTGTAAGTGTAGTAAGGTGTCATTCACTGACAAGGTGTGCTGAAATGCCTCCAGATTTTCCAAAATGGAAAACAGTGTAAATCCTATTCTTAGACACCCATAAGACTGTGGCAGTACAATGTGCTGACTCTTCAAACGACTGTGTAGTCTGGTGACTTATCTTTGCAGCTGCGGTAATTCAAAATGAAGTGTTGCTTGCTTGCTTCTTCAGCTTTCAGCCAAATGTGGTTTAGCGGATGTTACAGACTGTATCCAGCTACTTAGTCTCCAGAAGACCCACACGCATTTCACAAATCAGAGCGGGAGTATTTTTTTGTCTCTCTTAGCACTAGTGGCTTAGTGCAATAAAATATAGATTATGCAAAGATGATTGTTTCATGCTTTTTTTTTAATGAACTAGGTATTTGTTCTTTTATCTGAATGATCTGGAGACTCCCAAAATAGTTATTTAATAGTCCAGACCAGCCTTCTTGAAACTGGTGCTCTCCAGATGTTTTGGACTTCCATTGGCCCCTGTCAGCAGTCAGGAATGCTGGGACTTGTAAACATCTAGAGAGCAACAGGTCAAGGAAGACTGGTCCAGACTCCAAACAAGCAAAACTTCAGTGGGACTTCAAGACAATCTTTAGATTTTTTTAAAAAAAAGTTGAGGTGGAGGAAAGGGCAACAGAGTGAACTCATGTGACCATGGTTGCTATCTATACCCACTTGGCAGGGGATAAGCACCATTGAACTCAATGGGACTTACTTCTCAGTAGGCATCTACAGAATTGTGCTGCAGGGGTTTCACAGCCTCATTCTAGGACAGGGCTCTCCAACCGTGGGTCCCCAGATGTTGCTGGACTGCAGCTCCCAGAATCCCTTGCCATTAGCCACGCTGGCTGGGTATGCTGGGAGCTGTAGGCCAGCAACATCTGGGGACCCACGGTTGGAGAGCCCTGATCTAGGAGTTACCACTCTGCAATGGCAGCACATAAGGGCAAAGGCTTACAATTTGGCTGCTTACACCAGCACTGGGTTTCGGTCCCAGTGCTACTTGCCATGCAGCAACCTAAAGCCCATCCAGTGATTTGAGGGAATCTTAGCTCAGTGACTGCCCTGTGCCTGACACTCTTCCATGCTAGGGATGGGCGACCCGCCCAGCACTCGACTTGCAGCACGCGAGCCAAGCACTCCCGCCATGCGAGCCAAGCGCTCCCGCCATGCGAGCCGAGCGCAAGCGCCAGCTGAGGCGCTCACCAGAATTCCAGGTCCCCAGCACTATGTTGTTTACATAGAAAATGGCCTAATTTGCACAAATGAAGCCATTTTCTATGTAAACAATGTAGCCCCGGAACCCAGAAGTCACTTTCCCCAGCTTGGTTCGTGAGAACATGAGTTGAGCCAGGGAAAAGGTAGGGTGAGCAGAGCTCAGGGGGTCAAGCCCGGCGAGTTCGCCAGACTTCCCCTCCCCAGTCAAACTCCACACACATCCCTAAGAAGACTAGAGTAATCTGGCCCATGGCGGCCCTTACTTGGGAGGAATCCTTGATGTTATTTCCAACCTCAGATTGGAGATGCAAGTGGTAAGGGACTTGGCTGTCACATGAAGCCAGGGATTCGGCCAGCACTGAGAGAAGCATCTGGTTCTCCCAGCACCAACTAAGTCTCTTTCTCCATGCTGAGAGGGGCAGGAAACTCCATGCCTCTTGAAGCATGGAGAAAGGCAAAATGGGCAGAGTGATGACCCATCTGGTCCATGAAAGTTCTGATGGGGGGCAGTTTGGCTTCCTACCCTAATGGTGTTCTGCACCCTTATTGTAGGGTCTGGAAACAAGGCAACCATGGCTTCTCCCACCTGGTCCTTTCAGTCACTCCACTCTCTCACACACCATGCTTACCGTGTGGCAAAGCTGGAGTTGTGTTTCCTAACATGGGTGGAGAGGGGAATTAGAGGGAGAGCAAATTTACTAATAACTGATTGGTATAAGGAAGTTTGGGATATAGCCCTAAATGATAAATTAACTTGTAGTATCAAATGCAAAAAGGGACAGTTAAAGAAGAATAATTTTATGGATATATGGAATCAATTATTAGATTATGTATTAATAAAGGGGAAGGGGAGTATGCCTTGTCAGGATATGTTATATTTTTGGAATGTGGAATTTAATTGATTAAGGGGATGGATGTATATTAGTTGGTCCCTAGGCGGGTGGGGGGGTGCACCTTATGATTATTTTAGTTGTATGTTTGTGTTTTAGTTTTGTATGTAGTTTAACAACTAAATAAAATTTATTTTAAAAAAAATAGAGGGAGAGCAAAACTATCTTGTTTCCTGATTCAATTATGAATGAAAAGTTAGGAGACTCTCCATATTGTGTGGCCTGACAGCCATCATCACAGCCCTAAAGATCCAGATTTGAAAAATAAAGGAGCTGTGAGTTGTCTCACGGAGTATTTGGGATACAAAGTACAATAAGGTTTTCCTTCTTAAAAGGTGTTATGCATATTGGGCAGGATCCCACGGGACTGCTGCACTCCCGCTGATTGTGTTGCACCAGTGTTGTGACCGCCCGTGCAATGGAAATTTAGTGGTTCTAAAAGTAACCCCAGAAACTAGCAGAAACACTCATTCCTGGACTGGAACAGGTCAGTGGAGCCCCTGTCTTCGAGCTCCATAAACTGCCCATTCTGGAAATGAGTGTTTCCACACATTTCAGGTTGCTTTTAGAACTGCTAAATCCCTGTTGCACCAGCAGTCACCTCCACTGGCACAATAGGATCTGTTAGGAGGTATGCATGCCCAAGTCCCATTGCAACCATGGAACTGTCCACAGGATCGCAGCCATTCATGCCCTCTGTCTATGGGACCACGTGGTAAGATGTAAATCTCCAAATAAAACTAAATAGATAAAATAAAGAACAGTTATCAGCTTGTAGAGACATCTCTCATTACAGATACTGGAATAATCAACTGATTAAAAGTATTTTTGGTTGATTAATGGGTTTGGGTTTTTTTGATTAACTGGGTAAAATAAGCATGATAGAACCCCTGATCAGTGTTATATTTTCAGGATGTTTAAACAAAGGTTATAATTTTCCTCCACTAAATAAGATCTTGCAGTGATATTAGCTGAGCTACCTAACTCAAGAAATCTATAAAGATTGGTTATGATATAACTAACATCCTTGCATAAGGGACAAATCCAGTTAAAATCTGGGGGGAAATCCACACTTTAATCAGATGTTAATGCTTTAAACAATTAATCAATCAGATTGCACAATTAATGCTTTCTTGACATTTTTTTTATCAGCCTCAGCTGCATCATCAGCTAACTTTAATTAACTGATGATAGGAAACGCCTAAAGGTATAGAACAAAAAAATGTTATACATAAGGAGGAAAGTGAATGTTTTTTAAAGTTGCTAGGGAAAAGGTTAAGGGTACAATCCTCCCGACCTTGTCGGCCGTTTAAATGTTTTGGAGGGTGAGGGGAGCACGGAGGCAATCCTAGGTGATGCGCTCCTCCCACCTTCCATTGGATTCCCATAATCCTCTGAGTTCGGAGGGTTGCAGGCACCCACATTGGATGGGGCCACCCATCCTTCACATCAGTTGTCTGGTCGTTGGCATAGAAGTACATGAAAGCTGTACCCAATAGGCTTTACTTTCAGGGAAACATGAGGTGTGTTTGCACCTATGATCTGAAACAATGCTAACTTATTTCAGTAGTAACTTCAGCAATAAAATACTTCGCTTCTTATATGGTCGACACTGCCAACTCAATCTGAAACAGCAGTAATTTACTCCAGCAATATGTTTGACAGAAATGTACTTCAGTTCTCTACTGCCCATACTACACAGCTGAGGAGTAAATTCAGTTGACTGCAAGGACTGCAGAGCACTGAACTTCCTGCTCAGATATACTGCTTGAGAAAATAGGTGTTAATGCAACTGTCCCTAGGCTTGCCAAATCAAAATTGCCAAACTATATATTTAAAAAGCCAAATCAAAATTCTAGAACATTAAGAAGTGTTCATAACAAATGGGATTGCTATAGATCATTCTCAGGTGTGTGTTCATCTGCATCTTTAAAACAAAAAGCATTTATACTAAAAAACAACACCCAACCAACAATCTGATAACAAGCAATTTCATAGATTGGTACATTTCTCACAATATACAAAGTCTCCTGTGCTCAAAGACTGGAAATGAATGGTCTCATCCTTCTTAAAGACTTAAAGTGCTTAGTGAAAATGAGTGACATGTGGTTGACAGCCTGACTCAATAAAGTGTATCTTTATTATCATTTCCCCCTTTTATCTCATGTATAAAACTCTCAGCTGAGATGAGGGGGGGGGAAGAGTTATGAGAACTGCACTGCACTAGGATACTTCCCATCTCAAAAATTTCACTTTTTATACATTTTAAGTAGCAGGTGTCTCCCGATTCCATAGCAATGCAAAACTGCTGATTCATAAGTCATGATGTGGCGTTGCTCTCATTGGGCTACTGTGTGACAAATGTAACATGGCCATGTGTCCTCTTTTACAGAAGACAGTCCTCTATTTGAAGGTGTCCTTTATTAGAAGGGCTGTCCAGTACGATTCTGGTTTAAAGATAAAGAACCACAAGAACTGTTTTCCATCAACAGTCAGCACCTGGACAGCAGACCGAACAGGCTGAGAATGATGTACTGTACAGTAATACCTTGGATTGCAAGTAACTTGGTTTGAGAGCGTTTTGCAAGACAAGCAAATTTTTAAATATTTATTTATTTATTTTTACTTGATATACAAGCGACGTCTTGCAATACAAGTACTGCAGTACGGCTTAAATTAAAAATCTCTGTACAATTTTTTGGGGGGGATTTCGTTTTGATATAAGAGTGTTTTGGATTACAAGCATGTTTCCGGAACGAATTATGCTCTCAATCCAAGGCATGACTGTATTTCTATTTGGATTATATTAATTGCTAGATTTGCATCTATACATATAAAGTACACAGACACATTTTATGCAAATCACTGTCCTCTTTTTTGGGTGATTCAGAAGGGGCCAGCCTACATGAGGGACACTGCTGGGCTGCTAATAGTTCTGGCACAGTTTGCCACTTCGGTGGCAAAGCTGCTTTTTTGTCAAGAAAAGAAATGGAACACTCTTCAAAAATTAATAGAATTCAGTCACATAACCCCAAAAGCCACCAAAAAGACCCACCCACTTTTGTGGAAGACAAACGGCCTGGCACTAATCCTGACAACGTAAGTTTAAAGGCCCAGGGGGCACCTTCGGTTTCAGAGGAGGTAATACTACCAGAACAAACTTCAAACTTAGCTGATGATAAGCGGAAGCAAAGAGTAGAGAGTAATGTGATTTGAACTGGAACAAAAAAAGAAGTGGAAAGAAATTTGGGCCGCAGGGCTAGGGACTACGTAGGTTGTTTCACATTAATCAACCCTTTTAATCAAGATGGGCATAATGAGGAGAAAACTATGCTGGGGACATAACAGATTAGAGTGTGGTGTGCTACATCTCTTTTGGTTGTGCCCTGGAATGACTACATCTGGCATGATAAGGAACAGTGGATCAGCCTGGTTCTGTCAACCTGTATACATTTCTCCTCCAGCCACCTCCTATAAGGCCACACTGGGAGTCAGTGTGGTGTTGTGGTTAGAGTGTTGGACTTGGACTGGGGAGACCTGAGTTTTAGCACCCACTCAGGTCATGAAGCTCTCAGCAAGTGACCTTCAGCCAGCTACCATCTCTCAGCTTAACTCACCTCACAGGGTTGTTGAGAGAACGGAGGTGGAGAAATGAATCTCTGCACATCATTTTGCAACACTGGCAGTCTAAGGAGGTTCTAACTATAAACTGCAGGATAGAGCCATGATGGGTGTAGGAATCAAAGAAGAAGAAAAATGCATACAATTAGTGTTGAGCCAAAATGGTCTCCCAAATTAACCATCCCATTTGCGGCTGGTGAAATGGATTGGCCCTTTTTGTGGGTTTCGGGGAGGGGAGAGACAAAATGTTCAGAACTGTTCAGGGGAAAAGGAAAAGACACCAAGAAAGAAAGAAAAAGGTGAGCACTCCCATCACCTGCCCTGAAATGATTCATTACTGGTTAAAGAACAGGAAGCCAAGAGTAGAACTAAATGAACAAACAATTCACAGAACAAAGGGAAGTAAGAAGTGAGGTCCCCCAAGATTAGTTTTTTCACTTGTTCATTAATGATCTAGACTTAAGGGTGAGCAGTGTAATCAAATTGTTCAGGACCATAAAAACAAAAACAGACTGTGAAGAGCTCCAAAAGCATTTCTCCAAACTGGACAACAAGATGGCAAATAAGGTTTGTTTGTTTTTACTGGGGCCAAAAAACCCATACTATATGTTGATGGGGTCTCTGAGCTGGCGGTGTCTGACCAGGAAAGAGATCTTGGGGTCATGGTGGAGAGCTAAGTGAATATGTCAATCCAGTGAGTGGCAGCTATGCAAAAGATGAATTTCATGTTGGGCATCATTATGAAAGGAATTGAAAATAAAACTGCCAATATTGTAATGTTTAATGATTAATACAAATCTAGTGTGTAGTCATACTTAGAATGTGTGCTGATGACAGCCAGCTCTATTTCTCCTTGTAATCTGAGTTAGGTGAGGCTGCACAGATGCTGGATCAGTGCCTGAAGACACTAATGGATGAGGGCTGATAAATTTAGACGCAACAAGACTGAGGTCCAATCGATGGCCGGTTCTCAAGTCTGGGAATTGGGTAATGGCCTGTTCTGGATGGGTTGGCACTCCCCCTGAAAGAGCAAGAGCCTGGAGTTGCACTATGAACCATCATTGTCACTGGAGGCTCAGGTGGCCTTAGTGGCATGGACTGCCTTTTTACAGCTTCACTGAGCACCAGCAACGACCATTCTTGGCCAGAGATAGCTTAGCCAAAGTGACCCATATGCCGGTAACCTCACCACCACATCTGCAGAGGGGAATATCCACTGCAAGTCTAAGACTCAACAGGGTTTTCTACTTAAAATTTCACATCTTGTATGTTGCAGTGTTTTTAACATAGCACTGGAAAGCAAGCAAGGAAATAACTTGATGGATCTCCCTAGCCAAAATTCAATTTTAGAAATTGCTTATCTTTGGGAGGGACCCCTGAGAATAGCTAAAGTCATTCTTCCTGCATTTAAGCAACTGAATAAAAGATACCTTCAGCATCAGGGAAGTGCAATTTCTTTGCCCATCATGATATTTTTACCAGGATATATTCTCTAAAATATGTCTACAGAAATTCAAACAGTACTGATTTTACTGGCACAGAAAGGTGGTGATGTTGCTGTGGGGAGGGGGGAGTTAGCACTGTTGAGTTTAACAGCTGGATGAAAGCTGCCTGTCATCCAGCTGCTAAAGGCGCAGAACTATATTGAGAAAGATACTGGCAAGTATGGTCGCCAACTTTTTTTACAATCCTCTACTCTTGTGGGCTTTAACAGCAGGACCACCTTTACCCATTAGCAGGTTGACAATGTGTATTTCCATGCTGTGTATTTTCCATCAGGAAAAAAATGCTGATTCCTGCAGATCAAACTGCTGTCAACTCAAAGGTACAAGAGCAGGCCATTCGGGGTCTCCGAGTCCCCCGTGGATCTTGTTAGCACAAGGTCTGTGCTAACACTGTTCCTTGTTAAACGAGACATCACAGCCTGGTGTGATAACTAAGAAAGCTGCTCATGCATGCGATATTCAAGGAAGTCGGAGGTGCACACTCAGCACTATGCAGCTGGGGAGAGTGACTCTGCCATGGCTAGATCTCAGAGGCATTTAAGGATGCAAGGAAACATGACAGCCATTGGTTGTCAGGTCCCAGTCTGGTTCCAGTTTGCTAAACCCTTTCACAGACTGATTGCAGCTGTGAACTATTTTTCTGGCCCTGTTTTGCTGCATAACAGATGGAAACTCTGGAGCTACAACTTGCCCCTTCGCTGGCTGCAACTCCATGCCAGCCAAATCTGCTACTGTTGAATCTCTATCTTCCCTGCAGTGGTTATAGCCATGGAAGCTGTGTCAGAAAGAAAAAAAACAGAAGAAACCACCATAGGTGGTGTAATGGGAGAGCCAGACCCCCTCCTCCTGTCCCTCTATGGGAAACCTGTGGCTCTCCAGATGATGCCGCATTACTACCCACATCATCCCTGACATCGGCCATGCTGGCTGGGGCTGTTGGGATTCCAACAACAAATACAGCAGGGGTGCAGAACCTCATTCAGCCCGAGGGCTGGATTCCATTTGGAAGAAGCTTTTGGAGGCTGAGTTCCAGGGGTGGTCCGGGCCAAAGGCAAAAGGGGCAAGGCCCAAAACAACAAAACTGCCAGCATATTGTAGCTTAAAGCTCTTACTGTCAGTAACTAAGCCCCAGGAGAGGCAGTTCAACCTTTAGTACGAGAGGAAAACAAACAAAAGCTGGGAAACCACCAAACAATCAGTGGGTGGGGAGAGGGTGGGGCCATTTGGAGCCCCCTGGGGGGCAGTTTCCATGCCCTGGGCCTGAGATCCTGCACCCTTGTTCTAGAGGTCTGCAGCTTTCCCACCCATTCTACAGGATTCCTTCTCTGCTAACAGCCGCCTGTTTCCATCAGAGGGAAAAGACATTGCACATAGGAATTAGTCCTAGAGATGTCCAGCAACTACCTCCTGGGCTTTCAGCTTACCTCATCTACTCTCATCCACCCTTCCTCTCCTTTTGATTGGATGCTTGGCCCTTCTGCCCACCTATCCTCCACCCCTCAACTTTAAAAGAGTCAGGTGGTGATGGTGGTGATGATGATGATTTCCATTTCTAAACCTCCCAGCAGCTGAAGCTCTCTGGGCAGTTAACAATTCAGAAAGAATATATGTTTAAGTTTCCCCCCAATGCCATTCACTGTCTCTCTCTGGGATGCCTGCTACCATTTGCCAGGGATGGCACATGGGAAGGGCATGGAAGGAGAAGCCTCAGAATTTACTCAGTCCAGAGCTGGCTGCTCAAGACATTTTGCCACCTGAGGCAGAGCAGCAAACAAAGCCCCCACCTCGCCCAAGAGCTTCATCCTTTGCATTGGGTCTCTCGGCCTAGTACTACTTGAGGATACATGGCAAGTACTAGTATAAACTAACATTAATTCTACTTAGGGTAAATGCTACATGCACACAAGACCTAAATGGTGAGCTAGGCTTTGAAAGGGGACAGTGGGGTGAAATCACAGAAGATGCTGTTGCTAGGGCGGCCAGATATGCATCACCATAAATAGAAGTTGCATAGCAAAAAAAAAAAAAAAAAAAAACCCAGGACAAAAGAGGACACAAATGTGCATATGCTAATTTATATGAATAGATGCAAATTTAGAAATAATTACTGTAATTTAGATAGAAACACAATAGAAATCACCATAGCAGGGAAGACTGTGCCCCCCCCAGATGCCCCTCGGAGAGTCAAAGTAATTCGAAGACACACACACACTTTCACCAATCAGCAGAAACTATGGAAGAAGCCAAGCCAGTCTTGCAGTGGCAGAGGGAGAAGGGGAGGAAGGAAGGGAGATGGCGAAGGTAAAGGAGCAGCTGCTGCCAGGCCCAGGATGTGGGGAAGCAGGAGGGAGGGAGGAGATGCAGGTCATTTCTGTGGTCATAGGAGAAAGCCTGGAAGGAAAGTTTGGGGAGTAAATGAATGAGTGGGCGGCAGCCCCATTTTCAAATAATCCTGGAGCCACCCTGAGTTCCGTGGGATGGGCTTGGGGTTCGGCGGAGCGATATGCGAGTGCCGATCTTTATCCCACCTTCTGCTCCAGAAAGGCTGAGCAGCTGCCAGCTCTCCTCTCCTTCCCTTTCTTCAGCCCATGGCTCTTCTTTCCCCTTCCTGAGACAATCTCATGCCCCACTCTCCTCCGGCCATCCACCCTTCCCCACCTTCCTTCCCACTCTGCTTCTCTATACGCCTCTCTCCATCTCCCTCTGCTACAGTGCTTTCTCTCCCGGTGGCATTGCCAGCCTGCTGGTCAGCAGCATTTTGAAGCGGCCCTGCAAGGCCTTCCCCACACACATCCAAAAGCTTGCTGGGATCTGCAGTCCGGTAAGGAGAGGTGAAGAGAGAGGGAGAGGCTGCCAGTTCTCAGAATACGCTGCGCTCTCCAACCTAATCTTAACCCACAGGGATAGGGGATGTTTAGATGCATATCCTAATCATCTGGTCCCATCGGTGGTTCACACCTTGGTCTCCTCTCGCCTAGACTACTGTAATGTGCTCTACGTGGGGTTACCCTGGAAGACAGTTCGGAAGCTGCAGCTGGTACAGAACACTGCAGCTCACCTGGTTAAAGGCAGCCGCCAGTGAGATCACATCACTCCAGTGCTCAAGGAGTTGCACTGGCGACCAGTTGCTTGCCGAGCCGAATTCAAGGTGTTGGTTTTGACCTTTAAAACCCTATACGGCTCCAGTCCAGTTTATCTCAAGGAGCGTCTCCAGCAACATCAAGTAGGCCGCTCAACAAGGTCTGCCACAGACGGCCTTCTCCTTGTCCCATCAGCCAGAGCAGCCAGGCTGGTGGGGACTAGGAAGAGGGCCTTTTCTGTGGCGGCTCCCTCCCTTCCCAATGACCTTCGCCATGCCCTCTCCTTGATGAACTTCCACTGGGCTTTAAAAACATGGCTTTTCAGGTGGGAATATGGGGTGGGTTCGGATTTTTAGAAAAACTTTTATATTGTTTGAATTGTGTTAGCTTTAATTGTGTTTTATTGTATTTTATCCTGTTGTACATCACCCGGGGTGGTCGGGTGACCGGCCAGATGGGCGCTTAAAAAATATAATAAATAAATAAAATAAATATCCCACAGCAGTGTCCAGATCTAGAATTCCTGAATTCGAGGGGACAATTTGGAATCTGGACACATAACCAACAGGACTAAAAACAGAAGGCAGTTCAGGACAAAAGAGGACATCTGGCCAGAAACACAAGTCCAAGTGGTTTTTCTGCCTCGCTAGTGGCAGCCAATGCTTTTGGGGGAGGGGAGGCTCTGAAAAAGAGCCAAGCTTGTCCCACTGTGCTGCTGGCCGGGAGTGCATTTGTGCATTGCTTAGGCAACAAGATGAGGCTTCCTCTCTTCCCACGTTGTGCTTGAGAGTCAAAGCAGTGCTGCCTCCAAGTTTCTGAAGGCCCTCTGTCAAGACAGCCTCAATGGGCCTCTGCCAGGCCTCCCCTCGGCCTCCACCTTGTCCTTCCCACCACTTCCTGTAAACGCCTCAAAAATTGACACTCTTTGCTCCTCCACTGCCACCAACCCCTTCAGGGTAATTTATTCAGACCACTCCTTTTAAGTTTTAAAAAGGAAACAAGTTTATTTAATTACAGTTAAGGGTAGGGAAATAGATACGGTTAATAGATTATAAGCGCTGAAAACCCTCTCTCCCCCCCCTCTCTCTCCAGTCAGACTTCTCAACCCTCTCCCCCCTACTCTCCTCAGACTCCCCTCAGACTCCCTTCCTGAACAGCACCGCCCACTGTTTATATATCACAGGCTCCACCCCCCCTTTCTCACTCTCTCAGCCAATCAGCAGACATCTCAACATTCCACACTCCGCACACTCCCTCCTCCCCCTCACATACTTACCGCTATAATGCTTTGCCCATGGGCAGGGGCATGACAGCCTCCTCCGCCAGTGAGCCTACCTTCTCAGTGCCATTGTCACCAGCTGCTCTTGCTCCTCATCCTCTTTCCCAGCATTGCTACCACTTGCTTGCTTGACAGGCAGGGAGCCAGGGAGCAGGGAGGCCATGGCATCTGCTGCTAATCATCATCTGGGCCAGAGTGAGAGGCAGGTGAACAAGTAGGTTGCAATCATAGAATCATAGAATCATAGAAAAGTAGAGTTGGAAGGGGCCTACAAGGCCATCGAGTCCAACCCCCTGCTCAATGCAGGAATCTAGGTCAAAGTATCTCTGACAGATGTCTGTCCAGCTGCACCTTGAATGCCTCCAGAGTGGGAGAGCCCACGACCTCCCTAGGTAGTTGATTCCATTGTCTTATTGCTCTGACAGTCAGGAAATTTTTCCTGATGTTTAGGTGGAATCTAGGTTCCTGTAACTTGAGCCCATTATTCCGTGTCCTGCAAACTGGGATGAACGAGAAGAGATCTTTGCCCTCCTCTGTGTGACATCCCTTCAAATACTGGAAGAGTGCGATCATATCTCCCCTCAGTCTCCTCTTCTGAAGGCTAAACATGCCCAGTTCTTTCAGTCTCTCCTCATAGGGCCTTGTTTCCAGTCCCTTTATCATCCTTGTTGCCCTCCTCTGAACCCTCTCCAGTTTGTCTATGTCCTTCTTAAAGTGAGGTGCCCAGAACTGGACGCAGTACTCAAGATGAGGCCTAACCAGTGCCGAGTAAAGGGGAATTAGCACTTCCCGCGATTTGGAAGCTATACTTCTATTAATACAGCCCAAAATTGCATTTGCCTTCTTTGCAGCCACATCGCATTGCTGGCTCATATTCAGTTTGTGATCTACCACAATTCCAAGATCCTTCTCACTTGTAGTATTGTTGAGCCAAGTGTCCCCCATTCTGTAACTCTGCATTTGGTTTCTTCTCCCTAGGTGCAGCACTTGGCATTTATCCCTATTAAATTTCATTCTGTTGTTTTCGGCCCAGCGCTCCAGCCTATCGAGGTCACTTTGAATTTTGTTTCTGTCTTCCAGAGTATTAGCTGTTCCACCCAACTTTGTGTCATCTGCAAATTTGATAAGCATTCCCTGTACCTCCTGATCCAAGTCATTAATAAAAATGTTGAGCACCGGGCCCAGGACCGAGCCCTGTGGTACCCCGCTCGTTACCTCTCCCCAGTTTGAGAAGGAACCATTGATAAGCACTCTTTGAGTCCGATTCTGTAGCCAATTGTGGATCCACCTGATAGTTGTTCCATCTAGCCCACTCTTAGCTAAGAGTGAAGAGGAATAACTCTAGGGGGCTCTTGTCAGTGGGCCCCTGCTGGGATGTGGGCCCTTGGCAGGTGCCCCACCATGCCTTCCCTTGATGCTGTCCCTGACCCTGAATCAGAGCACAGAGATGAAAATTGCCTAGCAATGTAAGGACAACTGGGTGATAACTGAGGCAACCAGCCAACTTCCCGTCTTTTCCATAACAGTACTACAAAAAATGCTGCTTCTATGGCTGAAAAGCTTGCAAACAGGCACAGTAGAAGTGAATTAAAGGCACATGTGAGGATTGGGGAGAAGGTTTCATGCCCCTATTCCAACACATCACTGCAAAGTATCATCTTGGTGATAGCTCTTGCCTAAAACTACTGCTGGAACACCACCACTGTGTGTTCCTTTGCTTGTGTCATACATAAAATAATGCACCCTATGGATACAGAATCAGATTTTCTATTTTTATTTTTTTATATTTAGTAGAGGTAGCTTTAAGCATCCCTATTTTGACAGGAATGTAGGACTTCCTAAATAGATTCCTACGTAGAAAGATTGTCTGTATATGAAACTAGCTGTTGTGTTGCCCGCGGCTGCACTCGCGTGGATTTTAGGATTTGGTATAATTGTTTTCAAAAGAAACATGTATGGAAAAGATGCAGTGTCTCTTACTGAAAGTGTAACGTTTAGGCTGGCTGCTGGCAACAGAAATCTTTTGTGACAGAAATATCTGTTCTTAAAGAAAAATCAGGTTAATCCTGAGAGTCTACAGGTGATGAAGAGTGAGCATGCCAAGTTTGGGGTAGATCCGTCTAAACATGATGGAGCCTATGCGATGATGTCCCACACACAACAGTCAGTCAGTCATGTAAAAAGTTTCCCTCCCTTTTCACCCCCTCAGAGAACATTCTAAATGGCCTAGGGGAGATTTGCATACCCAGCCCTATTGGCCCTTGCAGGAATTCATATGGGCTATTTGCATAACTGCTGCTATTGGCTCCTGCAGCAAGTTGGCTCCTGCAGCAATTATGAGGTGAGGCCTATTTGCAGAACTGCAGATATGAGAGTGGGGTGATTTTGCCCCCTATTTTCACCCCCTTAGGAACGGAATTTCCCAAAATCCTTCCTTAGTGGGGGTCTATGTCATAAAAGCAATGTCCCTTCTCCTAGATTAAACGGTTTGAGCTGGGCATTGATGAATCAGTCAGTCAGTCAGGACACCTTCTTTTATATATATATATAGATAATATGTAATGCTCATGGCTGTCACATGTGACAATCACTCCTGCATGTATTTCCCGATGAGTACGTATGCTGGGAAACTGATTGGTTATCATGAACTGGCATGGGTACAAGCTGTGAAATATATGGCCGGGCGGTGGGGGGGGGCATGGAGTATGTGCCAAAGGTGACTAGCTACAAGGATTACATGTCCCCCCTACATTAAAGTAATTCTTTGTAGTTAAAATATAACATATGGAGCAACCCCCAAAAACCTTTGTGTATTAGCAGTAATCTAATGGATAAGCTTAATTTGATGTGGGGGAGGCTGGGGGCTTATGCAAGTAGCTGTTTAACTGTATGGTATATTTTTGCTGTATTATTGATACCATGACATGAGCTTTCAGAGCAGAGCAAAATACACCCCAAACAATAATAACGAACACATAATTTCTGGCGAGAGCAGATGCATTTTGACATTGAACTAGCCTTCCCTGTATGGATTATGGACCTGTGCAATCAGCTTTGCTTCATTGAGAAGAACCATGAAGCTGTTTGATGATTAATCGCCTCTCTGGTAAAGCCAAAGAAAGTACTGTCCTCTTGTGTGCAATAGAGAAATGTTATATACAGGGTAATAATTTGTCCTTTTTAATTGTTTTAAATAATTCATCCAAAAGGAACAGTATTTAGCCTGTTGCATGTAGACCATCCTTTTAAATGTACAGACACACAATGATAGACTTGCTGTCATTTGTAGCAATAATATGTCCCTTATTATGATCATCTTGCCCTCCAATTAAGTGTTAAAATGCTTTTATCAATACAGTATTCATGTTCAGACAATCCAAAAGTTAGGTGACAGAGTTTCAGCAAGAAGAGGTGTCCACCCCACCCCACACACACCTTTAAAAAAAAATAAAATGCTGCCACCAAGAACAATTCTGTATCTAAAATGAGGGCCTCATCTCAACAAAGAATACTTGAGGGGGGAATAGTGAGTACTCTCGCCGCACATAAAGGCTTGGAAGAACTCCAAGCCAGCATTTTAAAGCCAATATCAAACTCTAGATTCTTCTTGTTCTTTAGTGGCTTCTGCCACCAGATATCTTGGATAGAGATGCCAAGTCTCAGAAAACTCTGCAGCACATCACTTTCTGTTTTGGTCAATTAGGAGCAATCAAAGTAGATGCCAACTATTTAAAGGACACTATGGAGAGGGGATTAATTTTCTGGGTCTTTCATCTTTGATAAGACACGCTCATTTAAATTAACATGTCTGAGAGAGAGTGTTGCTTTTACCTCCTTACTACAGAGGACAAATGAGGACATACGTTGTGCCCAATTTGCTGCAGTGCTGCATCAAGACTGTGGAATCATGTGGACAGATTTGGGTGACAAGGTATTCTTTAGCATGCCCAGCCCACCCCCAAGCCTGACTTTATTTACTTATTTCATCCTTCCAGCTTGCATTTCTGTTTTTCTGTTAGTTCAAAATCTGTGGCTCTTAAGTCTGCCACTAAATGCAAGAAACTTCTGATATACTCATCACAGCCCTGCTTTCTATTTAGTTGCAACTTAAGTATTTCTTTCGGTACTAGATACTGTGATTTTGGACTCTCAAATGCAAACAGACTTAAATTTTTTTGCAACAATTCCTTTGCACTTTCACAATCAATGAACTGATCATGGGGCAATCAAAAAGGCAAGGCAAGTTATGGGGCAATCCAAAAGGCAAGGGAAGAAAGCAGGCAAATGGTAAAGCACAAAAGTTTCAGCCCAATATGGGAACAGGCTAAGGTAGGAATTGTGAAAATACAGGCAATAATCAAAGCACAGTATTACCAGGCAAGTAGGTGGTTTCCAGAAGAAAGGTCTGAGACTCAGCCAAGATCAAACATAGACAAGCAGACAGATAGAATATAGTCAAGTAGGTGTCCAAGGGTCAGCAACACAATGCTTCAGTCACACAACAAAGTCAGGAAGACAAGACACTGGAACTGCTAGAACAAGGTTCCAGCACTGGCTTAACTGAAATGGAAGACTTATATAGCCAGAGCTTCCTGAACTCCACCCAGGGCTCAGCTGCAGTGTGTTACAGGCCCTCCAGCAAAAGTCCTACTCAGGAGGAGGGCTTTGCTCCTGAGAAGTCCTTTTCTCCTGAGAAGTCCTCCTTTGTACTTGTAGTCTAGCACTTCTTCTCAAAGGAGCCCTACTGGCCTGTCTCTTGAGGATACAAGACACAGCCCTGCCATCCTCTTCTGGCTCAGAGGATGAGTCTCCAGTAGAACCTCCATCTTGCCAGCATTGCAGAAGTCTTGGGCTACAAAATCACACAAGGAACCCTTAACAGTCCAGTCAGCCCTTCCAGGAGGGGTGCAGCTGACCATACCTTTCCTGTTGAGTGGTGGATGGAGACTTTGGTGGTCCCTTGCCTAGGGACCTACACACAGCTATGTATTGCTGTATTCTTATTTTAAATTGTGCATAGCCTTGGAGGACCCTGGTGGGAAGAAAGGCGATCTATAAATACTTTAAATAAATAAATCTCCATTTGGAATGGGTGAAGTCTTTCTATGCATTTTGGAGACTTCTCGGGTCGGGGGAATGTAAGAAATAAAAATAGAATGCAGGGACAGCTTAATCACTGGGTGACTTTGGGCCAGTCACTGACTCTCAGCCTAACCTACCTCACAGGGTTGTTGTGAGGATAAAATGGAGGAGTGGAAGAGGAGGATTATGTAAGCTGCCTTGGGTTCCTTGCAGGAAAAAAGGCGGTGTATAAATATAATAAATAAATAAACAAACAAATAAAAAGACCCTAGAGACTTGGCTGTTGTTTTCCTGCCCTGCCCCTGCACTTAAAGTAGGGCAGGTGGAAAACTGGTTGATCAGAAGGCTGGTGCAAAGCATCATCATCATCATCATAGAATCATAGAATCATAGAAAAGTAGAGTTGGAAGGGGCCTACAAGGCCATCGAGTCCAACCCCCTGCTCAATGCAGGAATCTAGGTCAAAGCATCTCTGACAGATGTCTGTCCAGCTGCACCTTGAATGCCTCCAGAGTGGGAGAGCCCACGACCTCCCTAGGTAGTTGATTCCATTGTCTTATTGCTCTGACAGTCAGGAAATTTTTCCTGATGTTTAGGTGGAATCTAGGTTCCTGTAACTTGAGCCCATTATTCCGTGTCCTGCAAACTGGGATGACCGAGAAGAGATCTTTGCCCTCCTCTGTGTGACATCCCTTCAAATACTGGAAGAGTGCGATCATATCTCCCCTCAGTCTCCTCTTCTGAAGGCTAAACATGCCCAGTTCTTTCAGTCTCTCCTCATAGGGCCTTGTTTCCAGTCCCTTTATCATCCTTGTTGCCCTCCTCTGAACCCTCTCCAGTTTGTCTATGTCCTTCTTAAAGTGAGGTGCCCAGAACTGGACGCAGTACTCAAGATGAGGCCTAACCAGTGCCGAGTAAAGGGGAATTATCACTTCCCGCGATTTGGAAGCTATACTTCTATTAATACAGCCCAAAATTGCATTTGCCTTCTTTGCAGCCACATCGCATTGCTGGCTCATATTCAGTTTGTGATCTACCACAATTCCAAGATCCTTCTCACTTGTAGTATTGTTGAGCCAAGTGTCCCCCATTCTGTAACTCTGCATTTGGTTTCCTCTCCCTAGGTGCAGCACTTGGCATTTATCCCTATTAAATTTCATTCTGTTGTTTTCGGCCCAGCGCTCCAGCCTATTGAGGTCACTTTGAATTTTGTTTCTGTCTTCCAGAGTATTAGCTGTTCCACCCAACTTTGTGTCATCTGCAAATTTGATAAGCATTCCCCGTACCTCCTGATCCAAGTCATTAATAAAAATGTTGAAGAGCACCGGGCCCAGGACCGAGCCCTGTGGTACCCCGCTCGTTACCTCTCCCCAGTTTGAGAAGGAACCATTGATAAGCACTCTTTGAGTCCGATTCTTTAGCCAATTGTGGATCCACCTGATAGTTGTTCCATCTAGCCCACTCTTAGCTAGCTTACTAATCAGGATATCATGAGGCACTTTGTCGAAAGCTTTGCTGAAGTCCAGGTATATAATGTCCACAGCATTCCCACAGTCCACAAGGGAGGTTACCCGATCAAAAAATGAGATCAGATTAGTCTGACAGGATTTGTTCTTGACAAATCCATGCTGGCTTCTAGTAATCACTGCATTGTTTTCAAGGTGCTTGCAGACTGACTTCTTTATAATCTGCTCAAAAATCTTCCCGGGGATTGATGTCAGACTGACTGGCCTATAGTTCCCAGGTTCCTCCTTCTTGCCCTTTTTGAAGATGGGAACAACATTTGCCCTCCTCCAGTCGTCTGGCACTTCACCTGTCCTCCATGATTTCTCAAAAATAATAGACAGTGGTTCTGAGAGTTCTTCTGCCAGTTCCTTTATTACTCTAGGATGCAGCTCATCAGGCCCTGGAGATTTAAACTCGTTCAGAGTAATCAGGTGCTCCTTGACCATTTGCCTATCAATCTCAAGCTGCAATTCTGCCCCTTCAGTCTGCACTTCAGGTTTGCCAGGGGGGTCATAGACCCTCTTTTGGGAGAAGACCGAGCCGAAGTAGGAATTGAACACTTCTGCCTTTTCTTTGTCTTCTGTTATCAATTTGCCATCCTCATTGCGTAGTTGAACCACCAGTTCTTTCTTCTGTCTTTTACTGTGCATGTATCTGAAGAAGGCTTTTTTGTTGCTTTTAGCATTCCTCGCTAACCTTAGCTCATTCTCAGCTTTAGCCTTCCTGACACTATTCCTGCAGTTCTGTGCTACCTGCCTGTACTCTTCCCCTGTAGCCTGTCCTTCCTTCCACTTCCTATACGTGTCCTTTTTTGTTTTCAGGTCATCTTTGAGTTTATTGTGAAGCCACATTGGCTTCTTCTGTTGCCCTCTGCCTTTTCTCCTTGTGGGAATTGTTTGCAATTGTGCCTTTAAAATTTCCTTTTTTAAAAACTCCCACCCCTCCTGGGCTCCCTTTCTCGTGAGAGTCATCATCATCATCATCATCATCATCATCATATTTATTTATATCCCACCTTTTCCCAACCCCAGTACTGGAACTCAAGGTGGCTTTACAACATTAAAACTTGTACAATTAAAACAAATAAATAGAAATATACAAAAGTTAAAAATATAATTAAATCATCTATAATATTAAAATTATATAAAATATCAAAATTAAAACAGCAATAACAATATAAACAGTGCAATCCATCGCACAGGTCCAGACTATTCCCAAAGGCCTGCCGGAACAAAAAAGTTTTTGCCTGCCTCGGGAAACATAACAAGGAGGGCACCACTCTAGCCTCCCTGGGAAGGGAATTCCAGAGCATTGGGGCAGCCACCGAGAAGGCCCTCTGCTGTGTTCTTGCCAGGCATGCCTGTGATGGCAGTGGAACCAAAAGAAAGGCATTACAAATGGAGGCAAATTTTGAAGGGTGGGTTAGGCTTGTCTTCTAATTGCTGGGGTGGTTCTGAACTTGGGGAGTTCATTTTCTATACCCCCACACAGACACATTTTTCAAAAGTTTTATCCATCCCTAATATGATCCCTAATATTTGGGCTATCAGATAATGCTGATACCCAAATCCACAAAGCTTTTGCAAATCCTCTGTACATCTATCTAGGACATACGGAGAATTTCCATGCTGCAGCCAACATCTATTTGGTGTTCACGCAGTCTCTGTTTTCATGCAGACATATGTGCAATGATGGTTCAGTCATATCACCATGTGGCATTGGGAGCTCAGTCAAATGCACATATACATGGGATTCAAGGTTCCTGCTTCTGAACTTATGTACACAAATGCATTTGTCCCGCAGATCTTTTTCGAAATAAGGAATCCAAACAATAGCATAGATTTGAAGATTCCAAAGGAGATCCATTCCCTTGTACTTAATGAATGGGACTTATATGAACAGATTTTTTGGAAGGGGTAGAATAAAGATTTAAAGCAAGACTATGCGTACTTTCAGACAAAGCTTTTATCATGCCATCACCATGCTTCATTCACAGAATTTTATGAGGTGTTGTCTTCCATGTGTAGCCCTCACATGTTTGCCCACCACATCGTTCTATCTTTTTTTTTTCTTACCGCAGAAAATCGGTTAAGGAGAATAGCTGCCCGCCCAATGCCTTCTGACTGGTAGCACTAGGAGCCCTCTATCTGGAAGTGTCCTATGTTGCTTGTCCCATGCCAAATCCAGCCTTCCCATCTATCACTCAAGACTCCGTAGGGATGGGTGAGAATTTAGCTTCAATTTGGTTTTGATAAGAATTTACCAGAATTCACAAAGTTCATATTCGGGAGAAAATGACCTTGACATTTAAAACATTTGAATGCAGGAGAAAGCAAAACTGACAGGTTTGCCCATCCCTATGAAGAGAGAAAAAACAGGTTTTGCCATTCGAAGAACATGATTAGATAGAAAGATACAGTAATACCTTGGATTGCAAGCATAATTCGTTCCAGAAACGTGCTTGTAATCCAAAATCGAGGCGAGCTGTTACAGCCCTACACTACTTGTATTGCAAGACATTGCTTGTTTATCAAGTCAAAATTTATATTTAAAAAATTGCTTGTCTTGCAAAACGCTCTCAGACCAAGTTACTTGCAATCCAAGGTATTACGATAGATAGAGTGAGTGAGTGAGTGAGTGATGCAAACTGGTGGCCAGAGTGAAACTAAGTGGGCTGGGGGATAGTGAAAGTGGTCAGTAGTTTGCCACTTCCAAAGCCCTGCCAGCTCATGCCGGCCAGACTGGATACTGGAAGTGATCTGACCTTTTTGTTCTCCCTCCCATTGGTTTCAGCAGGAGAGGAAGAAACCTTGGCCTGCTCCAGGCTGAGGGGCCTGATCTTTGGGCCTCTCGGGGCAATGAAGGGCACTTGACACATGGATCCAAGACTGCTTCCAGTCCAGCTACACCCCAAAAACACCCTGTGTTGGGGGCTCCAATAGCAGAAACGCTGTTTGTGGCAGAACTAATTTTTGTGAACCGCCCAGAGAGCTTTGGCTGTTAGGTGGTTTAGAAATGAAATGAATGAATGAATATATGAATCTATGCTTGTGGAGCATTCTGTGCTTGTGGAGCATATTGGGACCTGCCAGGAGGGACGTGTCATTCCCCCATTGGTGGAGCTATTCTCCACTGGCATGGGGGCACGTCTGCCCCATCCTAACCCCCTCCAGCCAGCAGATCTGGGGGTTTAGGGCTGCTCTATAAGGGTGCAATTCTATGCATGTTTAGACAGAAAAAAGGACCTACATTTCCCAGCATGTCCCAGCCAGCCATGCTAACTGGGGAATGCTGGAAGTTGTAGGACCTTTTTTTGTTCTAAACATGCATAGAATTGTGCCCTAATTCTGCAGCAGCAGCAGCAACAACAACAACAAAAAGTCCCACTTCTAGACTTTGGGTTTGGGGGTTGTAGAATGCAGAGATTCTGAGGCTTCAGATCCAGGTTTACTTTCTTGTAAGGTCTCGGTGGCATCCAATCCAAGTGGCAATATTCACAACAGGACAGAACTGTTATATTGACAGAGGAGAGGAAATTGAGATTCAACCATTTCAAAGCCACGAGCAATCAATTTGTAGCAAACTCAGTAGCATCAACATAACATACTCCCCCCACCCTGAACTATATCAAGTTGGCCATTTCTATGAAAATAGCAAGTACACCGTTCATTTTAATACCATGTTTCACACTAAACAGGGATTTATTTTTTTTAAAGCATTAAATATTTATTCCCTTCCTAGCATTCTGCTCAAGTGTCCTACTTACTGAAGTGGGATGTTAATATAACCTTAATCTTCCCAGCAGGCACATAATAGATTTACTCGTGGCTCCATTTAAGGCAAAGTTCATTGTGGCTGCTTGAAACCACCCCTAGTCCCATTGCCAACCATTGTTTGGGAAGATGAGAATGACCACAAAGTAATGCTTGGAAATGGCAGCCTGTAAGAGGAGGGAGAAAGAGCTGGGATGCGTGTTAAGCCTGCTGTCAGAAACAGAGGTGTACAGCCATAGGTGGCAAATCTATGCACACTTGTCAGCTCCATTGAATTAAATCATGTGTATTTTCCCTTAATGTAACATAAGGTTGGGCCACACATGAATTGATATGTTTATTACACTTTGATCCCATCCTTCCTCCAAGATGGACATCCCCGGTCCCCTTATTATCCTCATAATCACCCTCTGAGGTAGGCTAGGGTGAGAGATGGTGGTGAGCCCAAGGTCACCCACTCCGTTTCATGGGTGAGCAGGGACCTGAACTTGGATCTCCCCAATGCAAGTCCAGTGCTCCATCTCAGCCTTCCCCAACCTGGTCCCCTCCCCATGTTTTGGACTTGTTTATTTATTATTTATTTATTTAAAACATTTATTTACCGCCCATCAGCCAAAAGGCTCCCTGGGCGGTTTACAAAAACCATACCAGAAAACCAATAAAAACAACAAAAACATAAACATATTAAAAATACACCAAGGTAAAAACAAGCAGCCGAATCCATTCAATCCCGAGGTACAGTGGTGATAATAAAAAGAATAAAAGGAATAAAATCATCCATTAAAATATTGGGTAAATAAAAAGGTCTTTACCTGGCATCTTAAAGAATAGAGGGTAGGCGCCAGGCGGACCTCCTTGGGGAGTTGATTCCATAGATGGGGTGCCATAAGTGAGAAGGCCCTTGGTCGGGAAAGCATGGTCGGGAATGATGGGAGTTGTAATCCAAAACATGGGGAGGGCACCAGATTAGGGAAGGCTGCGCTACCCACTTGCATCACACTGGCTCTTGTGGTTTCAAAAAGCCCTTTGAAAACACACCACGTTAGGGTTGCACCTTCAAGCAGCCTTCTCCACTCTGGTGCCCTCCAGGGTTTTGGACTTCACCTGCCATCATCCCCAGCTACCATGGCCACTGGTCAGGAATTCTGGGAGCTGTAATCCAAAACATCTGGAGGGCACCAGGATGGGAAAGGCTGTCCTAAAGCCACAACCATTTCTCTCCAGAAGTAGGCCCTGGAATTAATCCGCCCAAGTACTTGAAAATGCTGCCTGCAATTACCCAACTATTTCTCCGACATAGCCTCCATTCTTTTCAATGAGGTTCTCATGGGGACAGAGCATGTTCGTTCTCACCCACTGTCTGCAAAGCTCTATTCAGGTCAAATGGTACAATGTGGGAATTTGGCCTGCATGCTAGAACACCATCATTTCCCAAGCCTTTGTGAAATTGTTTGCTATTTATTGTAGCAGTGGGAGTACAGTGCATTCAAGGAAGCCATTGCTCAGCAAGCTGGTAATTACCACTGAATTGATGATCAACCACAGCAGCTCGGTGTATGGGGTGAATCCTGCCGAACAAAAGAGAGGAAGAAAAAAGGTCTTGATTGGAATTACCTAAGACGACTAAGAAGGAGCCAACCACAGGCAGCATTTATACATGCCATGCAAGGCTTTAATCAAGCACCGTGCATCCGCTGAAGTTTCCATGGGAAGTTTTCAGGGGGGCCTGCTTTAGTAAGCAGCTGGGGCATCTGGCCTGAGATTTTATGGGCCCTGACAGCAACCTAGAAGCTCAGACCATGAGAAGGGTGCATTCGCTTTGGCTATGGGAGAACTTCAATCAAATCCTTGCCTAGCGATGCCGCTCACTCAAAATGTCTTCGTTACACTGCTGTTTTTATCTCTTAGGCTGGTTCAGGGTATACAGCTTGCACCCGTCACACGAAGGCCTTTGTGAATATGAGGGACCGCCAGTGGGCTTGCAAACATGCCTGGGATTCCTTGGAGGCATTAAGGGAACAACAACCCTATGCATGTTTAGACAGAAAAGGTCCATGCTGGCTGGGGGATGCTGGGAGTTGTAGGCCTTTTTTTTCCTGTCTAAACATGCATAGGATTGTGCCCTAAATGTATTGATCAGTGACAACATTTAGGGATGTATCAGTTTATTTCTGGTCCAAACAAGCCTGAGACCAGGGGTGTTGCGGCATTGCATTTTGGAGAAGCTCTCTGGGGCTGCATTCCAGTGGTGGGCAGGGCCAAAGGCAAAAGGGCTGGGGTCAAAAATATCAGCATACCAGACTTACCAGCAAAGCAAAATTCCAGCTTTCCCTTACCACTGAAAACTCACAGCCTACACCTACCCACCTGCTCAGGAATAAGCTGGCTGGGGCATGCTGGAAGCATACAGACCTGTGGCTCACGCTGGCTCAGCTTGTCTGAGCATGGAAAGCTAAGCAGGGTCAGGCCTGGTTATTACTTGGATGGGAGACCCCTCCTCTAGTTTCCTGCATTGAGCAGGGGGTTGGACTCAATGGCTTTGTAGGCCCCTTCCAACTCTATGATCTATGAAGCTGTAGGCCTTTTCTCTGTCTAAACATGCATAGGATTGCGCCCTAAGCCATAGGAGAGGCATTCCAACCAAATGACTGATGATTGGGCAAAAGGGGGGCAGGGAAAGTGTGTGTGGCCATCTGAGGAACCCCAGAGGGCCAGATTGGGACAACCGGCAGGGCCGGTGCTACCATTAGGCCAACTAGGCAGCTTCCTATGGCGCAGGGCTAAAGAGGGCGCCAGAAACGCCTTGAAAAAAAATACAGCGCTCTCAAGTGGGAAGGGGGGACGCTAAATATCTGATCTTGCCTAGGGCACCAAACTGCCTTGCACCAGTCCTGACAACCGGCCTGAGATTCTGCACCCACATTCTAGCTCCATCCTTTACTCAATGCCCCCTTCTGCTTATTATAACATCACTACTCACAAACACAGAAACAAACTTTAAGGACATTTGTGATTGAAGCCCATGTCTTGCCTTCATACAACTGGAGGGCAGGACAGCTGACATGGAAACTGAGATGACCCACTCTTGGAGACCTAATGGGCCAGAGTCCCTAATCTTAAAAGATACTTGTCAACATTTTCAGGCATCTGGGAGTCACCAGGCATTTGACATGTGTGTTGTTGTTTAGCGCCACAGTTCAGGTTTGATAAAGATGCACACTAGCCTGTGCTTCCGCGTAGCATTCTGTGTGGGATCCGTTCCATGACACAGTTCAGAGTAAGGACCATTGCAGACTAATCCATTACAGTTTTTATACAGCACTGGCAACATCGGGCACTCTTCTTGTACAAGTGGCAATTGGCTCGGCAGTTTTATGTTTCTTATCAGGGCTTAATTGGTACCCAGCTGAAATCTGTTCTAGAATATGTGAAATACCTGAAATAAGTTCTAGAATATGTGAAATAATAACAATAATGCCTCTGAGCATGCACACATTGCATTTCCCTTACCACTGAGAAAACACAGCCTACTTCCACCCACATGCTCAGGATTAAGAAGGTGGGCTTGGGGGGGGGGGAAGCAGTGAAAAGAGGGTGACAAATCCACTTTGCTGAATAGGTGACCTCATTTCAGGATTCATTTCAATGGTCCCATTTATTTGGCAAGCTGACTGGCCTCCAGGCTTTAACTACCAGTATATAATGCTGGACAGATCCTGTCCATTACCAGAAAGGGGAACATTGTCAACACTGCTGATGTTTCTCCCATGGTATCTTGGGCAGAGGAAAGGGCTGGCAGTAGTTTTATTTCTTATTCGTCAGGCTTCCATACTTCTTCTTAACTGCGTTCGCTAAGCTTGTGTTATTGCTGAAACAGCTTTGGCTTATAAATAAAGCATAGGTCACAGAAGCCGTTCAAGCTTATCTGTTTATCTATAAAATGTTTCTCTAACCTTTCTGTGTACGAATGGCACAAGATGGTACATAGATTTGGCATACATATTCCGGAATCTTCCATTGGTCCAAAATGCCACTGCTGGGCTGCTGCCTGGAGCAGGCCGCATAGAGCATCTGACTCCAGTTCGGTTCAGGTAGTAGAATGGCCACCTTCACATCTTCACAAAAGGGGACACACATCATGGGAAAAGAGGATATCAATGTGCATAAAATGTGCATATGCTAACTGACTTGTATAGAAAGAATTACTATAGCTTAAATAGAAATACAGCACTGTGTATCTCGCTATAATAGGGAAGGCTATGACCAGGCGACCTGTGTGTTTTACTCAGTCTGCTGTCCAGGTGCTAATCAGTGTTCTCCAACCTTGGGTCCCCATATGTTTTTGGCCTACAACTCCCAGCATGCCCCAGCCAGCATAGCTGGCTGGGGCATGCTGGGAGTTGTAGGCCAAAAACATATGGGGACCCAAGGTTGGAGAACACTGTGCTAAATGCTGATGGGCAAATTCAAGTCTCCCCCTCCCCTGCTCGCCCACCTCCTTACGGTTCTTTTTACTGGATTTGGATCAACAGCCCTTCCAATAAAAGATGCCTTGAAAAAGAGGACTGCCCTCTAATAGCCCTTCAGATAGAGGACTGTGTCCTCTGTAAAATAGGACACATGGCCACCCTATCAGCGAGTCTTCATGGGTTACCTATTCATTTTCAGACTCTTTGGAAGATGCTGTTTTTGTTTGTTTGTTTGTTTTGTTTTTCTAAAGGCCTGAACAGTTTGGAATGTGGGATAACCTAAGGACAGCCTTCTCCTACATGCCCGCCCCTCCCATATACTTTGTTCACTGCTTGAGCTCCTACTCCATGCTGATGGGGATGCAGCAGGTGGGTCTGAGGAGCAGGGCCTTCTCATTTGTGTTTCCAGTGCTCTAGAGAATGTCCTCTTCAGAGATGCCTGCCCGGCCCCATCACCATATGTATTCTGCCGTCTGGAATAGTAGACATGTTTTTTTTTCATATTTCATAGATCATAGAGTTGGAAGGAGCCTACAATAAGGATAGAATTCCTACTGCTGCTGAGATGGGGGTGGGATTAACTGCTTTTTTTTTTGCTGTTTGCTCTTTCTGTTATTGCAATGCTCCGATTGTATCAGGCTTTTTCTTTCTTTGTTTGTTTGTTTCCTTACATTATCTTGATTGTTTTTTAATTTCTGTGTTATCCATTTTGAATGCATTTTCAAAATGTCAAGCAGTTGGCGGCCTCTTCATAGCATGATTTTATCTGGCCCTGTAGCCCATTAAGATACTTCCTTAGATCCAAAGTTAACTTAGGGTGCAATTATCCTATACATATTTAAACAGAAAAAAAGTCCCTCAACTCCCAGCATTCCCCAACTAGCTACACTTTTTTTCTGTTTAAACATGCATAGTCAGCTTTGCCCTTAAGGAAGTTCATGGAAAGAAACATTCCTTTTCCCTGCTCCACACCCCTTACCACCTGAAAAGTCTCTCCGGATGGTCAAGGGTCCTCTTGAAAAATGTAGGAAAATGGGGGGGGGGCTTCTAATTGGGCAGACCTTCCTCTGATTTGGGGGGATTCTCCTGCTCCCCATCCCACCTTGTTCAGGAGGGGCCCCAACACTCTGGACAGGGCTTTTCAGTGGGCTGCATGGGTGTGTGTGTGTGAACTTTCCTTCCGTGTATTTCCTGAAGTTACCGTAACTTATTTTCTGCGCTGATCTGCAGCCAGACTTCAAGTAAAACACAGGAAGTCCTTAAGAGGATGGAAGTGCTTGGAGTTGGCGAGTTATCACTTGAATGTGTAGTCAAGTGAGGAACATACATGTCTGGGCTAGCGCTGAGCTTATTGATGAATACGGATGGAATATGTTGTTGGTGATCTTCTTTTTCTTTTCTTTTTTATATGTGTGGTATTTCTTAATGATCTATTCTTAGCCATCTTCACTATTGCTGATGATGTCCAAAGACAGGGCAATCTGGACATGTCCTGGGAGTGCATCCATAATCTCAGCACCATTTTAGTGACATGATTACCGCTGCAGTTGTATCTACCACTGTAGGGGATCATGTTTCCTAGAGGTAAATACACCTAAGCATGGATTTAGGTAGAACACCCATCCTTGTTACTTCCAGTCCTGAATAAAAGCAGTGTACTGTGAAGTATTGAGCACAGAGAATGAAGTGTTTGTTTGTTTGTTTGTTTTTTGCATGGGTGTGGAGTTGGGTTAGATGTCTGCTGCATCCATATGAAAATCTGGCCCTCTCTAGTGATTGGCTATGTGGATGCACAAGATGCATTAACTTAAAAGATGCTATGTTGTTCAAGGGAAAGGTTCAATCACTGTTTCTCATTTGAATCAGTAGACTGACATGATGGGGGAGCCTTGCATTTATTTATTTAAATTTTTTAAACTCCTCTCAAAACACTGATCATATCCTATTGCAGCCAAGTTTTCAAAACTGGGCTGCAGCCACTCCAGTCACAGTATGTACAAAACTACCCAAGGGATGATTGCATATGCCCTTGACTCAGAGGAACCCAAGCGTCACTTCCAAATTTAGATGTGATCATTGTTGGTAGAAAAGAGATGCACAGAGACAGCTTTAAGCCATCCCGCTGTTCGGCATGGTTCAAGCACTCCTTATAAGAAATTACAACTAGCATGGGCCTGACATTCTATTTTAGGATATGCCAGTGTAGCAAAAGCGTGGCAAAAACAAAAACCCGACCCACCAGGATCACAATTTCCTTACAGTAAATTAGTATCATTACTGGCAGCTCTTGAAAGGCAAGATTTCACAATGCCACCAACTGGACATTATTTACACATAAAACAAAGCATGTCTCGGCTGAAGCCTGCCCACTCCACACCTGATTATTAATTTCCTTAGCTTGTGGTGTGTGTGTGTGTGTGTTTTCAACCACGCAGCTGCTCCTTGATCAATCCCCCTGTACCACATAATCAGAATGTACACTGAAATGACAGGATGTCCCCAGGGTAACATAAAATATGCTCTATTTGTACCATCTGAAATCAGCCTGACTCTTAATCTGTTCTGCCATGGTCAAAACAGTGTGTTCTGTCACGGGGAAATCTTTTTTAAAGAAAGGCAGGGGGTTTTTTTAGACAATGGTTTATACCGGTTTACAGTAAGTTACAGGTATCCATTCTGATGGCCACCAGTTCGTGGGTTAGATCCAGGATCTTTCTTCCCTTGAGACAAAGGGCTTCACTTGTGTAAGGTTCCTCCACCCAGGGCTGGTGCTACCATTAGGCCAACTAGACAGCCGCCTAGGGTGCAGGGCTAAAAGGGGCACCAGAAATGCCTTTAAAAAAAATACAGCGCTCTCAAGTGGGAAGGGGGAGGCGCTAAATATCTGATCTTGCCTAGGGCACCAAACTGCCTTGCACCGGTCCTGCCTCCACCCAATTTTTGTGGATCTCCCTCTCTGCACGCCACACCTCACCCCATTCAGCAGGGTATCCCCATTCTCTGGGTAGCATTTTCAGGGGACCGGAGGCACTGCCACGGGAAGGAGGGGGTGGGGAAGTCCACTTCCGCCCATGCAGTTGATCCAGCTTAAATCTGGATCCAACCCTGCCTGCTTGTTTGCTGGAATGCTCCAAAACAATGCAGCATCTGGGACATTCTTGTGGTGGTGGGGCGGAATAGGAGTGGCAAGGAGTGGCTGCTCAAGCCAACTATCCACTGCCATTGTTATCACTGGAGACAGGTAATGATAGGCCTGGGAAGATATAAAGCGTCTTTGCTTGGTGCTGAAAAGATAGCAAAGTAGGGAGAGAATTGCATAAATGGGCACCACCACTAAGAAGGCTCTCTTCCGAGTCACCCGCCACCCACTTCACCCTTGACAGAGGGGGCACCTGGAGGAGGCCCTCAGATGATGACCTCAGTGCATGGACAAGTTGATGTGGGGTCAGGCATTCCTTTACATCAGGGGTGACCAGTCCTCAGGCTTGTGGGATCTATTTTGAGTTTTGGCTAGAACCCCAAGATCCACCAACTGGTATAAAAGACATCATTTTAGAACTAAAGAATTCTAAGTCCAGGCATTTGTTCTGAGTAGTAGAACTGAATGGAGGAGGAAACCCTGGCTGATCAACTGCAAATCACCCAGTGATCTACCAGTAGATCCTGATCCACCTTCTGCCCACCCCTGTTTTGAGTGCCCTGGTTGCCAGACCTGCAGGGCTTTAAAGGTAATTCTAAAGCCAGGTGGAAGCATCCTGGTGCCACCCCCAGATGCTTTGGACAACAACTCCCATAATCCCTGTTCATTGGCCATGCTGGCTGGGGCTGAATGGAGTTGCAGTCGAACGCAGCTGGAGGGCATGCAGTTGCCTCCCACTGTCTTGAGCACTCCCTGTTAGATAGGCAGATCACAGTTGCTTGCTAGAGACAAACTGAGAACCAAACTGGTACCTTGCAGGCCAAATTAGATATGACATTTATGACATAGATAGGCAATGTGCAGTTGCTTTAAAAAAAATTTAAAGCACCCCTAAATACCGTATTTTCCGGCGTATAAGACAACTTTTTAACCCTGGAAAATCTTTTCAAAAGTCGGGGGGCATCTTATACGCCGGGTCATCTTATACCCCCCGCCGCCGCCGCCGGACCCCCGCTGCCGCCGCCGCCCCCCACCTACCTTTCCCCCGCCCTGGCCGCCGCCTCCTCCGAAGAGGAAGTGACGCGACGGAACCCCCGCGCTCTGTTTTTGGCCGGGGGAAACCAGGGCAACAGGGCTGTTTAAGCCCTGTTGCCCTGGTTCCTCCCGCCAAAACAGAGCGCGGGCAGGGCTCCGGAAGCGGTGGAGAGAAGGTAGGCTGTGGGGGTCCAGCGGCGGGGGGTGGCGGGGTGGGGGGGCGGCGGCAGGGTGGTGGGGGCGGGGGGTCTCAGATCTCAGATAAGAGGGGTAGTCCTATACAGCGAGTATATCCCAAACTCTATATTTTAACTGGAAAAGTTGGGGGTCGTCTTATACGCCCAGTTGTCTTATACGCCGGAAAATACGGTAATTGGTGTGGGAGGGGTGAGGCATTGAGATCAGAACTTACGGTGCAGCGAGAGGGAGCCTTTAAACTTTTACCCCTGTGCTTGCTATTACACCTTGAGTACCTAGGAAGCATGGGAAACGTTTTGAATAATGCCCTCCTAGCTTTTTATAGTCACCAATTTTAGTCTCCTAAATGACTCATCCCTTCGGTGATGCTGCTAACCCCACTGATGTATCTGGAGAGTGCAACTGTATCCTCTTTGCACTGTTTTTACTAAGCTAAAGGGGCCTGACTCTTGCAACCTCTCCTCATTAGACCAATTTTCCATTCGTAATTGAATCAGCAAATGCATTAAACAAAGAGGCTGAGACGGATTTTATTTATTTATTTATTATATTTATGAATCGCCCATCTGGCCAGACATCCGGCCACTCTGAGTGAGGCATCCGCTCAGTACTTGTTCAAAAGATGAGATCCTGCTCCACAAAGTGCTCCTCCATTAGGTACCATGTGACGCCGGGGGGGGGGGGTGGAGAGCGGGGTGGGGGTGGGGAAGAGCCAACACCAGAAGGTAGAACAATCTTTGCTGTATATTTTCCTTGCTGTATGTTTGACTCACCACCATTTACTCAAACGTTTTTACAAATGCGCTAATTGGTTTTATACTTAAGGAAATGTTTTGTTTGGGTCCCTTTAACTAGGATTATGAAAAGGGGAGGAGAGGCCATTTTAATGCAAATATGAACCTCCCCACACAGGAGCAAGTCTGCAATTCACATAAATGGACCCTTCCAGTATTATATTTTTCTTCTTTCTTGGGCCTGGTTCACATTTTCAAAGCCTTGAAGAAATATTTCTCTCACAGGGGTCTCGGCAGCGTATAAGCCCTATACAGCATGCAGCCTGCTCATATGGAGGCTAAAAGGGTGGGGGGAGGGGAGGGTGTGCACACAAGCCCCCCCCCCAATGCTCCTCTCCCTGCCTGCTCAATCCCTGACCTTCCTGTGTTGGTGGGGAAAGTCTGAACCGGCTTCTACTCACGTATGCAACCCTAATTCAGTACTAACGTGGTTGAATGCACAGGGATTCAACCCAGACTTTTAAGAGCAAAGCTCTCAAAGCCCTGGGCCAGGATGGACTGATCTGTCAGTTTCAGTTTCACCCACATCTGAACCTTTTCCATCTCAAATTCTTTTTGTCCCAAATGTGGAGAACTTTGCAAATTTTGGTCAACACATCAAACCCAAAGAAAAATGAACGTTTCACTCATCCCTAGTGATAACTCAGGTTTCCGTATTGTGTGAAGACTTCTACTTGTGTTCAAGTGAATGCAAATAGAAGCCCCTTCAGATCTCCTGGCTCAGCATGGGAAGGTTGTGGACTTAGCAGGCATTTGGGGGCAGGGCTTGTGTGTGCACTCTCTCTCTCTCTCTCTCTCTCTCTCTCACACACACACACACACACACACACACACCTTTTAGGCCTCACCGGAGCAAGCTGAACACCTGCATAGGGCTGACATCTGGTTGGAAACTAGCAGCTGAACTCTTCTGCCCAAAAGGCTCCTGAGAATTTTAGTTTTGTGAGGTGTAGAGAATTCTCTTTAGAGATTCCTATCCCCCAACCAGAGAACTACAATTCCCAGGGTTCCTTGGAAAGAGGAAATGACAGTTAATTTAAATCCGCAGTGTGCACATGCTCCTTAGTGCTTATTCATACAACTCCTTGAACTAGCAGTCATGGGGTTGAGGAAATCACAAGCCTTTGGTACTCATGTATTTGCATCTGTGGAAGTTGTGATCAATTGCCAAAGCCCGATCCAAGCTGAGCTCAGTATGTGTTGTCAGCATTCACATGAGTGCTTCAGCCGATGGAAGCGCAACAAATGAAAATGGCACTTTCCACTGGTTCAGAGGGTTGTATGAACACTGTTTCTTTAAACAATGGCTCTTCCAGTGGTGCTATCAGGACAGGACCTTGGAACAAAAGTCCAGGCCCCCATGCAGTGGGATAAGCAGGAGGGCTCCCAAACAAAGCAGGGCTGGTTTACCATGTTTTGAAATAAGTGAAGTAATACATATTGCCACCTAAAGAGCGGGGCCTTGTAAGACCTTTAAGTCCAGGGTTAAAAATGACCTAACTGTTCTACTGTGCAATTCCAGGTTTGGGGATATATATATTTTTAAGCAGCTGTACTTTCAATACAAGCTATTACTACATAGATCCAATGCAACCTTCTTTAAAGGGCTTCATTCATGTGCCTTTGGCTATCATAGAAAGATAACGCAACCTAAGATATCTCAAGACTAACTTCTCTCACTCATTAAGCTCTGCTGGAGAAATATGCAGGGGTTAACACCATGAACTTTGCCCAAAAGTGCATTTTAACAAAAGCCATTCTGCTCATCCGCATAAAGTTAATCTTCTAATATTTGTGGTACTTCCTCCAAATGCTCAGTTATTATTTGTGGCCCCAGATGTCTATCTAGTGCAGGGCTCTCCAACCTTGGATCCCCAGATGTTGCTGGCCTTCAGCACCCAGCATACCCAGCCAGCATGGCTAATGACAAGGGATTCTGGGAGCTGTAGTCCAGCAACATCTGGGGACCCAAGGTTGGAGAGCCCTGATCTAGTGTATCTTTAAATTCTGTTCCCATTAAATTCTGTTTCCATTAAGGCTGGAATTCTACACACTTGCCTGGAAATAAGTCTCACCGACCTCAGTAGGAATTACTTCTCAGTACACATGCACAGGATTGCACTGTAAGTCTCTTATTAGTTGCCTGTCCATTTCTTGAGTATTCATTTACAATAGTTCAGATTATGTTTCATTTATATTATAAGCAGATAAATTATTTGTCTCTATTCCTTGATCAAGTACCAGCAAGACTTAAGTGATGGATACAGATTTGTCAGTATGAATAGTTCATCATATGCATATAATGAGATTTTAAATGCTTTCCTCTCCATCTTAACTTCTTGGATGGATCACAGTGTTCAAATCAGTATGGCCAATGACTCTGTGGCTATTGTAAATAACAGTGAGGAGAGAAGCTAACCTTTGTACAGTAAATTTCTAGGCAAATACAGAAAATCTAGCCTCTGGGTTTTTATAAAACAGTTCCACACCCATCTTGCACATGCAACCCCCAGGTCAAATGTTTTTATAACAAATATATGGTTTCATTTTCCCATCTCTGCATTTCTTTAATAGGCACAGTGCACCAAATTTCTTTTCTCACTCTGCATTCAGGTTGCTGCTGGCACTAAATTTGTACAAAATAATGGAGCCAACCTGCCAACAGTACTACTGACTTGGTAACCTTGAGGACTAGATTCATATCACTGAGTTGCACCCTGACTCAGTCATCCTTAGAGTAGGCCCATTGAAATCAGTGGGCCTTAAGTTAGCCATGACTAACTTAAGTCCCATTGATTTCAACGGGCTTACTCTAAGTATGACTAAGTCTGGATCCAACACATTGCTAGTCTGTACTTAACTGAAATCCTGATAATTTCAGGGCGCAATCCTATGCATGTTTAGACAGAAAAAGGCCTACAACTCCCAGGATGGGCATGCTGGGAGTTCTAGACCTTTTTTTCTGTCTAAACATGCATAGAATTATGTCTTTAATGTCCTGAAAGCAAGATGTTGGAGAACAGTAAATCAACCAACTTAAGGGAGGGGTAATAACTTTGCATATGAAGCACATCTCCAGTTGGAAGGAACTCAGGTAGCAGAATGGGGGGAGTCAGGGGATAACTCTACTAGAGCCCTTAGAAGGCTGCTATCAGTCAGAGTAGAAATCCTGGCCATGATGGACCAATGGAACATACAAATGTACCTATGTTGAAAGATGATTTCAAAGTTGTGGGTAAATGCCCAGTCTGAGGGTTATTTCAAACATTCTTCAGCGGAGCTTTAATCATTGTGTCTCACATTTGGCTCACTACCATAGAATCACCTTGTTTTCTGTTTATAATCCTAATCCAGGAGTGGGAAACATGTAGTCCATGGGCCACATGTGCCCCCTGCCACCCGTCCCCTGGTGCGCATCCTGCCACCCCACCGAATTTGGAGTGAAAGACACACACCCCCACTTGTTTACAAGCTAAATTTGATGTTTCTAATGGTCTGTAGCTGCTAAAAGGACTGGGGTGGGTGGGTGGAGTAGTGGAGATAGTTCCTGGACCTTACCAGGCTGCCCACCTGTGTCCTAATCCTAAAATTCTTCACTCAGATGTAATCCATATTACTTACAGTGGGACTTACTTCTGGGTAAGCAATGTTTAGGACTGAAGCCTTAATGTAAACAAGTATATTCATTCATTAAATTACATTTCTATACCACCCATATAATAACGTAATATAAAATCGTTTGTATACAAAAATATAAAACAATTTTGCGCAATCAACAATAAAAATCCCAGGGCCCATTCAAAATCTTATCATATGCTGTCAAATGTCTGGGAGTAGATTAATCCTCCTCAATCAAACATTGATGGCTGGGGGGTTTCAAAGCTTAAGATGGCCCTTTCAAGGCACCTGACAAGCCAAGGTGGATCATTTCAGAAACAAAGAGTTTAACGTTGGGGCCTCTTTATGCCAGTAATATTATCAAAATGCATAATTTTACCATATCTATCAAGATGCTGCCTTCTTTTCAAAACTCCAAGTGACTATGTGTAGGTAAATTCATGAGAATCTCAGTTTTACATTTCCAAAATAAATGTGGCTTAAGGAAATTGTGTTTTTTAAAAATATATATATCATAAAATGATGAGTGTTTTGGTTTGGGGTTTTTCCTCTTTCTTTCTTTTTTTAAACAACCTCCTAATTATAAGTGATATGCACTGATTGAGCTTTGGAATGAACAGGCATTCCAGGGTAAGGTGGGTTTTAAAAATGAAATAACCATTTGAAAACACTGTCATATTTCCATCTTTAGATCAAAACACAATCCCAACCTTGTCAGAACAATTACCTGCAAAGACTGGACTCGGGAGATCCGGGTTCTAGTCCCCGCTCGGCCATGAAACTCACTGGGTGACTTTGGGCCAGTCACTGACTCTCAGCCTAACCTACCTCACAGGGCTTGTTGTGAGGATAAAATGGAGAGGAGGATGAGGATAATGTAAGCCGCCTTGGGTTCCTTGCAGGAAAAAAGGTGGGGTATAAATATAATTAATAAATAAATTACTTCTTTAAAAGGTAGCATGGAACAGATATGGTGCTGGACTACCTGATATTAGTTCCCTGTTCCATTTATACTACAAATACCGAGAAATTGAATCAATCAGGAGAGGACAATGTAGTATGTGCTCTAAGTTAACCTCCCCCCCCCAAATCAAGAACAATACCCCCAGGAAAGCCAGATTTGGCTCTCAACTTGAGGTTCTGCACCCTTGCAGGCCTTGGGAAGCACATAATTTGGTGGGTAGAGCACAGGTTTTCCATATAGGTATTACCCAGAGGACCTTCTCTTCTACTGCCCCCAGATTGTGGAATGGCCTGCTGGAGGAGATTCATCAACTTAGCAGTCTTTTGGCATTCAAGAAAGCCATAAAGACTTATCTCTTCCGGCAGGCCTATCCGGTAGAAGTTTAGGATGCTTTTAAGATGTTTTTAAGATGTTTTAATAATGTATGTTATGTTTTTTAATTAGTTTATATATTTTATGTTTATTGTTGATCCCTCGATCCAAATGGAGAGGCAGGTAAGAAATAAATTTATTATTATTATTATTATTATTATTATTATTATTATTATTATTATTATTTATACAGAGGGTCCCAGATGCAATCCCTAGCATCTCCAGGAAGAGCTGGGAAAGACCCTTGTCTGAAACCCTGCATGCTGCCCCCACAAAACAATTCAGGGGTAACCCAAAAAAATATTTAGAGAAAATTGCAAACAATATGGCATCCATAGCTGCTACCAAGTCCCAAAGGCAGAAACATTAGTAAGCAAGCTAATCTTGACCCTTTGGGCACTCTATAGCAGCTACAGACACCATTTTATTTGTCCCCATTTTCAGCACTTATGGGGTGGGGTTGTGTCACTTGGGGTGGTCCAGGGGGTAAAAATGGCCCTAAGACCTTCTGAAGTTTCTCACCTTTGGTGTAAACAATACTGGGCATTATGTACCATTGGTCTGAGTCAGTATAAGGCAACTTCCTATATTTCTTTGTGGGAGATAGCCATTCTGCAGCTTCTTCACATACCAGAATTGCTGCTCACAGAAATTGGGCCAGTGGTAGCCAGGGGAGGAGCCATAGGATGGGCACCTCCCATGTGATCCAGGACTGAGCAGCTTGGGAAGAAATCGTGCTGGGTACTTATGTAACAAGAGAATGAGCCAACAGGGATATTGAAGAGTCCTTGGTCTCGAGTCACAAGTCGAGTCACGAGTCTTTGGACCCGAGTCTCGAGTCCGAGTCCGAGTCCTTGGTCCAAAATGGTGACTCACACGCGTCACGAGTCACGAGTCACTCCCAAAGCTGACTCCACAAGTCCCTATTAAAATCAATGGGGTTTTTCCCCAACAAAATAAGGCTACTTCAGATGTGTGGCTTAAATAAATTCTAGGCACAAGTGTGCCTTTTTATTTCAAAACTCTGCAACTGATTTTGGCAAGAACAGACCAGGCAGACAAACCCAATAACCAGGCAGGCAGAGGAGGCAGGAAACCCAAAGAAGGCAGGCAGAGCCTTTGTCTTGGACAATTCAACTGTTGAACTGGTCAAGAAGACCAGGCAGGCAGAGGAGGCTGGGAACCCCAAACAGGCAGGCAGAGGCAGCCAAACCCAAAATGTCTGACCCTAACCCAAACCCCCCACAACAACACATCAATCAAAATAAATCTCAACACATCGTTGGGGCTGCGCTCCTGGTAGCTGTCCATAGTGGCCGAGCAGCGGCGCGCCTCGCTTCCATGCGCTCTTCACCGGTGATCGCGCTCCTTCTGGCACAGCCAGAAGACTTGTCAACAGCCCAGGGATGTTGACGAGTCCTTGGTCTCGAGTCCCAAGTCGAGTCTCGAGTCCCATTAAAAATATTGGGACTCGAGTCCGAGTCGAGTCAGAGGGGGGACTCAGTCCGACTCACGAGTCGAGTCCTCGAGTCCGAGTCCCCATCCCTGGCAAGAACAGACCAGGCAGAAAAACCCAAAATAACCAGGCAGGCAGAGGAGGCAGGGAACCCCAAAGCAGGCAGGCAGAGGCATTTGTCTTGGACAATTCAAACTGTGGAACTGGTTAAGAAGAGACCAGGCAGGCAGAGGAGGCAGGGAACCCCAAACAGGCAGGCAGAGGCAGCTAAACCCAAAATGTCTGAAAGGTTGCATTAGGAAAATGATTTTTAAAAATAAACTTGGATTGTTACTGCAACTAGGTCCAGACAGCACCTGCAGGTGGCATCAAGCAGGGATGTTGACGAGTCCTTGGTCTCGAGTCCCGAGTCGAGTCTTGAGTCCCATTAAAAATATTGGGACTCGAGTGCGACTCGAGTCAGAGGGGGGACTCAGTCCGACTCATGTTGAGTCCTCGAGTCCGAGTCCCCATCCCTGTGAGCCAATTAAAGCACAGTGGTAGAGAAACTGTGCAGAAGTAAGCAGAGCACGTCTGAAGTAACATCTAGACCAGTTTTAAATCCATAACTATTAAGGGTTAAGAGAGCAGGTACTTTGCATGCAGAATGTCCCAAGTTCAATCCCTTAGCACAGGGGTCCTCAGACTTTTTAAACAGGGGGCCAGTTCATTGTCCCTCAGACTGCTGGGGGCCTGGACTATAGTTTGAAAAAAAATATGAACGAATGGATCAAGTAAAAAAAAAAAAAGGACCCGGGTCCTTTTTTTTTTTTACTTGATTAAATGGAAAGTTATTATAAATTAATAATAAATTAATTATAAATTAATTTGCTGCCTAAAATTGAAATACATTAAATTTTAAAGAGGCCCTACACTACACCACACTGGCTCTCTGGTTAGAGTGTTGGACTGGGGCTCAAGAGACCTGGGTTCTAGTCCCCACTCAGCCATGAAGCTCACTGGGTGACTTTGGGCCAGTTACTGACTCTCAGCCTAACCTACCTCACAGGGTTGTTGTGAGGATAAAATGGAGAGGAGGAGGATTATGTAAGCCACCTTGGGTTCCTTGCAAGAGGAAAAAAGGCAGGATATAAACATAAACATAAACATAATAAACATAAGCATAAACATAAACATAATAATAATGTGTATAAACAGATAGACATCTAAGCCTTCACAGTTAATAGGGATCACAGAGTGGTTATTTAACAAAAATATTTTAAAGCATATTCTTAAAAAAATTATTAGAAGTTATATAGTCCAACTATGTATGACTTCAAACTGAGCTTGTGTATGTGTTTGTGTAAGAATTATCTGTGTTGAAGAGAAATCTTGGTTCATGTGAGTGACAAGGAAGAAAGCAAGAAAAGATATGGGGAAGGGTTCCTTATACGCATGCAGAAGGCTCGATCTGGAATAAAATTCAAAGAGAAGCTCCAACATGAAGTTGCTGAATAGCATTTTCCAGCACATTTGATTGTATTCAATTCAAACTGTGGGTTTCTTATCCCACTGTAGGTGTCACATTAGCATGGCATAGTTAGAAGCAAGGTATTATCACCTTTGGTTGCTGTTGTGAATGGGTCACTCTCTTCTGACCTCGTATGCATTTTAGAGACTGCATAGAAATGCCACAGCCCTACTGTACCTTTTACATTTCATGGGCTCCGCTGTTTACAGTTTTCCTCCATATGCCACCACAGTTCATGTTTCTAAAGAAGTGGACTCTAATCCACAAAAGCTCATGCCACAATAAACCCATTGTAGATTTATTCTAGCATAAGATTTAATGTACCAGAAAATTCTTTACTGGTTTTGCTACAATACGAACATGGATACCCCTCTACAAAATATGTAGTTGGTCCTTTCATTTATCTAGTCATAGTGTGCAATTTCATACAATTAACTATTAAGAAAAATTACTACTGGGTGTTGCATATGCATAATTGCAATCCTTTCTCCTCTCACACTTCTTGCTTTCAGCACAGTGCAGAAATAGACAGGCACACATTTTTATTTGTTTGAAGACACACTGAAGACTAGCTTCTTTTGTCAGCTGATGGGTTTTTTGCAGATGTACTTTTTATATTAGGTGTTTTTGACCACATACGTAGGTGTTACCTTGTGTCTTTCTATTTTCTTGCCACGGATGGAAGCGGGATTGAATGAGCATGCGAGAAGTAGGCTAAGCAAGTAGGAAGCTGGAACAAAGGAAGTTAATTTGTGTCTGAGCAATAGGTATGTGGGCTAGATTTCTGCACTAAAAGCTTGGAAATCCTACCATCCGGCAGCCATTTTTCAAGCTTCTGAACATCACAGCACACTGAGTTCCCAAGTTGTTTAGAAGTCTAACACACCAATCACTGCTTCATTTAAACAGGGCTTACACAAGGTTCTCATTTCCACTTTCTTCGTCATCATTCCCAATCTCCAAAGTGGCAACACTACTTCACTCCTGGCTGACTCTTTTGTGTGTCACAGTGGACCTTGGCAGTTGCCCCTAGCAAATAAAGGACATGTTCCCAGCCACGTTCAAGGAGAACATATTATGGTTGCTAGGCAACCACCAATTGCTTGCTTTCTTGCTTATCTCCAGTAATTGATACAGAAGCCTACCAATCCTGGAGTCCTGCTTATGGGACACTGATAAGGTTTTGAGCCCCTGTCCAAGGTGCTGAATGCTAACTATGCCTATTGAGAGAGACTACATGTAACTGGAATTCCACTGCATTATTAGATCCTATCCTAGGCCTTGTCAATTATCTCTACAATCTTATTTCTCTTTATCTGCCAGTGCTGGCTATTACCATCCTAGACAGATCTCAGGTCCTAAGTGGACTGAATACCACCAGGCTCAGGAGCCAGCATTGCCAGGGAGCTCCAAAAGCAATTGGAGCCTTTCCCCCCTCCCCAGTGCCTGCCAGACTGGCTGTCCAGCAGAGGCACCATCATGTGGCAAAGAAATGCCTCCGTTCAAGGCCAGCAGACTCTGATAGTAACACAAGTGCCCATATATAACATAAGGGCAATAGGAGCTCTTTCAAACAGAAGCAAGTAAATAAGTTTGGAAACACTGACAAGCAATGTCTAGACACTATATTACACAAACCATGTTGTCATGAAAATCAGGCATGAAACACAATTGGGATATTAAAACAGAGACATCTGATCTGGCCACAGCCACACATGCCTAAGTTTCATCTCATTTGGACTACTGTAATGCACTCTATGTGGATCTGCCTTCAAAAACTGTACAGAAACGTCAGCTGTTTCAGAATGCTGCAGGCCATACCAGGGCTGGTTAAAGGGACCAGGGTTGGTTACCTTGTTACAACAGCTTCACTGGCTACCAATCTGATTCCGGGCGAATTCAATGATTATGACCTATAAAGCCCTATACGGCTTGGGACCAGGCTACCTGAAAGACCACCTTCTTCCATACGAACCTATCTGGTTCTGAAGATCATTGGGAGAGGCCCTTCTTTTGAGACTGCCACCTTCAGAGACACATTTGGTGGCAATGCAAAAGAGGGCCTTCTGGGTGGGTGGCTGCTCCCCGGCTGTGGAACTCCTTGCCAAGAGAGGCTAGATTCTCTCCCTCTTTGTTGTCCTTTTGCAAGGCCTTTGCTATGTAAGAGGATCTGTTGAACTGGATGCTGTTTTTACTCTGTTATTGTTGTGAATTGAGTTGCTTTTAACTGTGTTTTAAGGTGTTTGCTTATTATTGTTTTTATCAAGTTTTCTTATTGATTGTAAGCCACTTTGAGTGCCATTTTTGGTAGAAAGGTAGTGTACAAATAAAATGAATAAAATAAAATAAATACATTAATTTCATGTCAAGTTATCAACCTGTCCCACTGATTTTACAAAATGAAAAGTTATGCAAGGCCATTACATCTAGGGTAACTTTTTTCCTAGCAGAACCCTATGGCTTCTTCTTCTTTCTCATTTTATAGCTGTATAACATTTTTTTTTAAAAAAAAACAGCAGCTGAACATTTTTTTTTCTTTTTTGAGAAGTGAGGAAAACTTTCCCTGCTGGATCTCTGCCTTTTAATGGCACAGGAATCGTATGTTAGAAACATGTTGGCAACACTAATTCCATCACTCAGGGATATACATAGAGCAGCCTTCCGCAAACTAGTTCCTGCTTCCATATATTTTGGGCTTCAACTCGCATCAGCCCCCACTAGCATGATCAATGGTAAGGAACACTGGGAGTTGTCATTCAAAACATCTGGAGGGCACCAGGCTGGGAAAAGCTGATGTAGAATCATGGGATATCTTGTGCTCTGTGAAAACAATTCTTATTCATAGGGAAAGCTGGAAATAAATATACGTGATCATTAAAACGGTAATACTGTCCTTCACACAGAAATTGTGGAAACCACTTAAAGTCTGTGCGGATGTTTAAGTAGTTCATCAGAAAAGACCCTACCAGAGAAAGATTATAAACCAATACCAAATGCTTCCCTAAATGAAACCTACATTATGATGAACAGCTGTATGGTTATATTAATAGCTTCATTGGCAACAACTTCAAATTTCTAGCATGTAAGCCAGAACTGACAGCATTACTTTGAACAGTGTACAGAAAGAGAAGAACCAGGCCTGCTGTCAAAAGTGTTACCACTAAACTATGTGTGAAACAGCAAAGTATGCAAATATTTCACTTGATGCCTGTCTGTTCCACCTATTTCCATTCACAGAGAAATGAATCGTGATGGTTATGACTCCTAGCTTCTGCAGGGGGCTTGTAAAACTCTCTGCGGGCAGCCCAGATCTTCATTTATGTGCATCCTACATGTTGAGGCTGATCAGAAAGACCTTTACATTTTAATGGTTATCAGCTTAAGCGCTCTTGGAATAATCACATTTTTACCCCACAAAGAGCCTCATGGCAATATTCATCACAGCAACTGTTGGTACTCTCCTAACAATGTCAGTTTTGTCATCCCGATGACAGCAATAGGCATAGGCCCAAGTTCCTTCATGAGATCAAGTAACTTTAGCATCATGAGACCCTTAAAACTGTATTCCTATGCACACTTATTAGAAGTAAGTTCGATTGAAATTAATGGGATTTCATTCTGAGTAAACATACACTGGGCTGTTCTGCATACATAGGATTGCACTACTATTTTACAACAGTAACTGCACGATGCTATGAGTTGCATCTGGATTTAGTCATACTTTGAGTAGACCTACTGAAATCAATAGGACTTAAGTTAGTCATGACTAGCTTAAGTCCCACTGATTTCAATGGGTCTAATCTAAGTATGACTAAGTCAGGATCCATCCACTGTGTTTACTCAGAAGTGCGTCCCACTGGGACTTACTCCCAAGGAAGTGTGTGTGTCAGACTGCAGCCTCAGACAGGCAAGTGCATTCATAGTGTAGTTCTGAACAAGGCAACTCTGAGTTCACTGTCATGCATTCTTTCTGAATCGTTTTTGGCATGTACACCACACAACACCCCCAATTGCTGTCATCTACAGAATCCTACACCACTCTCTTCCTAGAGAAATGCCCAATATTTAGTTGTTATATCCACCCATGGCTACATACTTTGATAATTCACCATCATCTGTAAATCTACAACAATGGAAGCATTAGTGACTCATGCTCCCTCTTTTTGCACACCCCGTGTAATGGGAAAACAAGCTCCTGCATCTCATAATGTGGAATACGTATGAGTTCTCCCTTTGTACATCGCACAGGAAGTACAATAAAAGAACTGATAGCACAATACTATGCATGTTTCCTCAGTTCCACTGTGTCCAATAGGGCTTATTCCCTGGTAAGCGTGGATAGGATTGTTATTCACACTTTCTTTGTCAGTGTATGTTAATAACATCCAAGCCATCCCAATCCTGATTAAAACTCTTGCACTGTTATTCTAACAGTGAAGACGACTGCAGGCTATTAGTTTGGATTGGAATGCCTCTGCATGGATCCATTCTGTTGATGCAGTCAAAGAGAAGAAGTACTGCCTGGTCCATATCCATGATTAGAGCCTTCTCTGTAGCGGCCCCGTCTGTGGAATGCCCTTCCCAGAGAGATCTGCCTGGTGTCTTCACTGTATACATTTAGATGCCTAGTCAAGATGCCCTTCCACTTCCAGCAGGAATTTAACTTCTAATCCCATACTCTGATTATTAAACTGGCTTTTAAATATTTTTAACATTTTTAATTTAATATTTTGATATTTTCATTGTATTTTTTAAAATTTTGGTTGTTTTGTTTATTTATTTATTCATTTGCTATACCGCCCAATAGCCGAAGCTCTCTGTTGTTGTGGCTTTGGGGTTCCTTTATGATTGTAAACCATCCTGAGGGCATCTGCCAGTTGCATAGTATATACATTTAATAAATAAAATTAACAAATTAGAGGCACCACTTTTTGGTGTCAATTTGTTTGAGCAAAAATGCACATGAAACGTTATACTTGTATTTATTACCACTGGGAATTGCACCTATAAACATGGATATGCTAGGTCAGATCCAGCTTCTTCTACCTGGTTGCATCCAGGGGGCTCCTTCCTGAGAACAATGTTTCAGGACCAGTGTCAAGGGTAGACATCGTTGGGCACCTGCCAAGGGCCCACGCCCAAGCAGGGGCCCACTGACAAGAGCCCCTTGGATATGCTCCTCCTCTTCATGATTGTAACTTGCTTGTTCATCTGCTTCTCACTCTCGCCCAGACAACAGTGGTGGTGAAAAGGAGGAGCAGTAGGTGCTATTGTCTTTTGCTCACACTGGCTCTCTGCCTATCTAGCAAGGAAGTGGTAGCAATGATGAGAGAAAGGATGAGGAGCAAGAGCAGCTGGTGACAATGGCAATGAGAAGGTAGACTAACTGAAAAGAGGGGGCATATTGAGGGTGTCTTGCCCAAGGACCTTCAATAACCTGGAGCCAGCACTGAGGATGTTCATGGATATATGTGGTGTTCTTCATATATTGTAGTTTGCTTAAGGTGACTCCATGAGTCAATGTTAAAGTGAGATTTGAAATTAGGATGTCCTAGCTCATTGTTTGCACAATGTGTTCAGTAGGACTCACTCCCATGTAAGTTTGCTGTTGGAGCCTTCGTGCTACACAACAGCTCCTGTGTTGCTACCCACAGAACCTGGCATTCAGTACCATACTGCTTCTGAACATGGGAAGCTCCATATATCCATGACTAGTTGCTATTGATAGATCTACAATCCATGAATTTGTTTATTCCCCTTTTCAAACCTCCTAAACTAGTTGTCATCACCCATCTTCTGGCAGCAAAGTCCATAATTTAATTATTAATTACCAATTATGTATTTACTTAAGGTATTTTTACCCTACTTTTCAGCCAAAATGGCTCCCCGAGTGGCTTACAGATGATGGGGGGGGGGAATCAGGCTTACCATCTAAAAGACACAGCAGAAAAGGAAAAGGGGTTGGAGAGGGAAGAGGAAAAAAGCAAACTCAGGCACCAGTTCTGCATGATATGGTTCTTACAACAACCAGCTGGGATGGAGACAGTTCAGATAGTTTGATGGAATTGGTGCTGCTTGGTGACAGTAGTCCACAATTATGCCTTGTAGGAAGACCTGCTTCTGCTTGTCTCTCCAGAACCTAAGGCCTATCACTTTCATTGTCTGTCTCCAAGTTCTAGTGTTGTAGGAATAATCTATAATCTATAATCTATGAATCTATGAATAAAAATGAGTTGGCCTGCTTTTCTTCCAGTTGACTCACCTGCCCTTCCATTCCCCAGGTTTGCTCTCTCTTCCTTTGCCCCCTCCTGTCCTGCTTGCGGTGCCAGGGCCAGCCCAAGCCCAAAATACTTGGCTTTCTGAGGCAGAAGACCAGATTCCCCCCCTCCCCCGGAAAGTCAAAGTTCATAGTAAATAAGGCTGGCCATGTTATTTGGGCACCACCAGAGATGGGGGAAAAAAAATCTACATGAGCCTTTCCCTGGTGGGAAAAAATACAATAAGAAATAATATCAATTTTATAACACCCCAAATCACCCGCTTCATTCTGCCCCACTCAGCTTCCTGCCATCACCAATACATCTCTTTTCCCATCCCCCACAACCTTCTGAGCTGCTCCTACCACATTCTGAGCGTCTCCTACCCTTTCCCCTCTGCCACTCCCCAATTTCTCATTATCCCTCATATTGCTCCCACAGAATATCCTTTTCCTCCACCCCAGTCTCAACCCCACCCCCCACACTGTTCTGCAGTTTCATCTGCTGATGGTTCCCACAGAGTGACATAAGAAGAGTTTCATAGATTTCATAAATCATAGAGTCGGAAGGAGCCTACAAGGCTATCGAGTCCAACCCCCTGCTCAATGCAGGAAACTAGAGGAGGGGTCTCCCATCCAAGTCATAACCAGGCCTGACCCTGCTTAGCTTTCCACGCTTAGAAAAGCTGAGCCAGCGTAAGCCACAGGCCTGCTGGGTCAGACCAAGGGTCCATCTAGTCCAGCATTCTGTTCACACATTGGCCAACCAGCTGCCCACAGGAAACCCACAAGCAGGACATGAGTGCAAACAGCACCCTCCCGCCCATGTATCCCAGCAATTGATGTACATAGGCATACTGCCTCTGGAGGTAGCATATAGCCATCAGAAGACATTGATAGCCTTATATTCCATGATTTCGTACAATCCCCTTTTAAAGCCATCCAAATTGGTGGCCCGCCTCACTACATCCTGAGGTAGCAAATACCATAATTTAACTATGGTCTGTGTGAAGAAGTACTTCCCGAATCTCCCACCAATCAGCTTCATGAGATGACCCCATTGGGTTCTAGCATTATGAGAGAGGGAGAAACTAACTGTATCCCTCTCCACTTTCTCCACACCATGCATAATTCTGTACATCTCCATCATGCCCGCCGCCTTAGTCACCTTTTTCCCTAAGCTAACCCTCCCCCCCTCCCCAAACGTTGTAACCTTTCCTCACAGGGGAGCTAAACATCCCGATCCTTTTACTCTTCCTCAAGTGATTTCTTTGCAAGTTCGCTCCACCTTTACGTGCCCCGCCCTGTGATCCGCGGGCAAGCATGAGAGACAAGAAGCAGTCAATTAAGCCAAAACTCCGCGCCGAGAAATCGGAAGAGGGAGCGGAGAGGGAGGGGCGGCGGGCGCGGCGAAAACGGGCTACGGTTAAGGGCAGATGCTTCTTGGGGGCGCTTCACTTTCCCAAAGAGTCATGTGCAACGCGCGTGTGCGGGTGGGGGTGAGGAGGGAGGAAGGAGTAGGACACACTGAGCTTGCGCAGACGGGGGTGGGCAGCTGCTGCTGCGCCGGGCGCTCTCAATGCATCTGCAGGCAGTTGGCTGCTCGCATCTAGCACCTTGGCCAGCTCCCCTCGCCCTGCGGCTTTATTGGCTAGGAGGGAACTAAGCGGGAGAGAGGGGGAGAGCAAGAGCGGCGGAGTCCACCATCTGCCTCTCTAGATTACGGTAATAGATCGATTGCAGGAGGGGCAGTGTCGGCCTCGCTGGAGGAGGAGAGAGCGCGCCCAGCAGCAGTAGCAGCCGCCGCTTTTGAACCCGACGCTTCTCTCTAGCTGTGTGTGTGTGTGTGTGTGCGCGCGTGTGCAGGAGCAGCAGCAGTGGCCCCGGGCAGGCAAGAGTTAAAGGCATCAACCCACGTAAGCGCTCTTTCGCTCTCGCCCCGATTGGGAAGGCGGCGGCGGCGGCGGCGCTTGCTCGGCTTCTCCGCTGCATCGACAGCTTGCCTTCTCGGACATCCTCGCTCCTCCTTCTCCTCTGCCGAGCTCGCCTCCCGGTTCGGCTGGTTGGTTTTGTTGCCTTCGCTTAGCTTAAGTTGCAGAGGGGTGAAGGAGGCGGCGGCGGCTTGGTCGGTAGGTCTGTCAGGCACCCTTTGGCAGACGAGGCGGAAGAGACTGTGAAGGGAGGAGGAGGAGGAGGGCATCTTGGAAGTACACCGAGGCTTTGTGCCGCCGCCGCCGCTGCCTGCCTGCCTGCCGTTGATCCTTTCTCCGCTTGCCCCTCGGAGCTGCCCGCGAAGGCGGCTTTGCCGGCAACATGTTGGACCCGTCGTCCAGCGAAGAGGAATCCGATGAGATCGTGGAAGAGGAGAGCAGCAAGGAAGTGCTGGCCCCGGCGGCCTCGGGGGCACGGCTCTCCCCCAGCCGGACCAGCGAGAGCTCGAGCGGCGGTGGCGGAGGCAGCGGCGGCGGCGGCGGCGGCGGCGGGCTGCAGCCCAGCAGCCGGAGTGCCAGCAGCGTCCGGCCTTCCAGCCCCAGCCCCTCGGTGGTGAGCGAGAAGGAGAAGGAAGAGCTCGAGAGGCTCCAGAAGGAGGAAGAAGAGAGGAAGAAGAAGCTGCAGCTCTACGTCTTCGTCATGAGGTGCATCGCCTACCCCTTCAATGCCAAGCAGCCCACAGACATGGCCAGGAGGCAGCAGAAGGTAACAGCCGGGCTGGGGTGGAGAACAATAGAGTGAGCCAGATCTGCTGCAAAGAGGAGGAGGAAGAGGATAATAAGTAAATTAATAATAATAATAATAATAATAATAATAATAATAATAATAATAATTGTATCCAGTATCTCCTGGCACTCTGCAAGAAAGAAGTAAGGGGAGGAAGGGGAGGAGTTTGCCCTGCAGGTGCAGTTGATATACTGCAGCTGAAAGTTTCCCCGGAGGTTGGCCAGAGGGCCACTGGAGCTCTCTGTGGCTAGCTGGTCCCAGCAGGGCCCCTCCCCAGGCAAGTTTTCCTACGGGCAACATCACCAACCGTCCTTTCTGAAAAGTGCACGTGCAGCAATGATATCATCCCTCCTCACAGCAAACCCTCAAGGGAGGTTGTTAGTAGTCCCTGAAGCCCAGAAAGAATGAATTCACCTGAGAGAGGTGGGGTGGGGGGAGAGGGCTGAGCAGGGACATTTTGCTGCCTGATGAGGAATGGTAAAAAGTGCCTTCCCACCCCCACCCTACCCCCTTCCCAAGTCAAGGTGCATAGTATCCAAGGACTGGCCAAGCTATTTTAGCACCTCGGGCAGAAAATTCCACACACGCACCCAGGGGGTAAAAACACTTTCCTTAAGAATTAAATCACCCAACAACTGGCTGCCTGAGGCAGCTGCCTCACTCTGCCTCACTCTGCCTCATGGTAGGGCTGGCCCTGTGGCCAAGTAAGGTTTTGAACCCAGCTGTCTTTGGTCCAAGTCCAAGGGCCTGTCGACAACACCACAGAGACAGAAACTGGCTGGCTGAGCTAGGTCTGGGAGTCGCCTGCAGCAGGAGAATGCAGCAGGAGCAGAGGGAGATGCAAGGGACACACAAAGAGGCCTCGCCTCAGCCCAGGGTTAAGGAAGATGGCAGCGGCGCTACTTCTGGTAGAACATGGGAAATTGAGCAGGAATTCCAACCATTGCAGGAGGAGGGAAATGAAAAACCAATGAAGCGCCAGACAATAAAGTCTCAGCATCCATCCTGCTGCATTGTTGCCTGGCCAGTGATAATGCTGGCAAATGGGCAAGAGTCCCTTTCTCTAGTCAGATGATGATCCACAATAATATCCTCTCTTGGCTGCTTTCCCCCTTGTGCCTTATGTAACTGCAGCAATGGCCAGAGGGGGCTGGCATTTTGAAACAAAGTCAGCATGCTACAAAGCCAGGACAAGAGGGAAATGTGTTCCTTGGTCGTCCTGAAGGGCTCCTTCACTCTCCCCCCCCCCACACACATTTCCTTCTGAGTTCCTCACTTCCAAGGTGACTGGTTATATGCACCTGCCTGAGTGAAGCGGCCAAGCCGTTGCTCTCTCCAGGAGCTCTGAGCAAAGGTTATGCTGGCCCAGTTGCCTGCCATGCTTGTGCTGCTGTGAGAACCAATTATTGCATCAAAGCTTTTGTATCCCTGCTGGAGGAGCCCCAGCTGTAAGCCTTCTTGGTGCAGCGTTTGATGTCTAACAATAGCATAACATGCTTCACGCTAAGTTTGGCTCACTTTCTTTTCCTTGTCATTTTTTTTCTCTTTCTTTCTTTCTTTCTTTCTTGTCAAATTGAAAACGGCATCACAGATAGGTTCTGCATAATTCTTTTGGGCCAGGAGCAGTAGTGCCTGCAGAACCCATGTTTGGCGTTAATGTTAGCTTGTTGTGCCAGACGATTGTACCCACACACCTGCCCACCAAATTTAAATAACCCAAGAAAGCAACCAAGACTTGAATAAACTGAAAAGGGAATAGAAAACCTTTACTACTCATGTGCTTAATACTCTGCTTCCATTGTAGCCTTCTGAACAGGATCTATTTAAAAAGATGTGTCATTAATCCAGACCCTCTTATTTTGCATCCAGTAGTCAATGTATTTTCTACTTATTATTTAGCAGTTTTAATATGTCAAGTGCTTTAGCGTTATCTTCTCCTTCCGCCTGCCCTGGCAAACAACCCTATGAAGCAGATCCAAGCTTTACGGGGGGGGGGCAACTAAGGCTTAGACAGTAAGCCATTTCCCCAAGGTCAACCAGTGAGTTCTTGGCAAAGCAGGGATTTTTAACCTCAAGATGTCTCAGAGCTCAGTTCAATAGAACATCTCAATCTTAAACATGTTTATTTGCAAGTAGATCTCACTGAGTTGAATGGGGTGTTTTGGAAGTGTGCATAAGACTGTAGCCTAAAGACCCAATCTGCATCTCATGGAAGTCAGTGGCAAAACTCCCACCAGTTTAATAGCTCTGGGGGTGCACTATGAAGTCTTCTTCCAGAGAACTGTAGTGCATTATGATATGGAACCATTGTGATATGGAACCTATGGAACCAAGATTTTGACTCTTTGCATTAAGGTAAATTTGAGTTTCTGTTTGTTATGCTTACATTCCCGCAATTCCAAGGGAGAGGTGAACAACAGACTGACACTTTTAAAGTTGCAAATTCTCCTGCCCATTGTTGCAATCTTTGATATGCAAATGAAGGTCATACCCCTGAAAGTCCCTGGGGTATTCACTCTGGAATCAATAGGGCAGCTTTCCCCAACCTGGTGCTCTCCTGATGTTTTAGACTTCAACTCCCATCAGCTTCTAACACTTCCAATGGTCAGGAATCCTGGGAGTTGAAGTCCAAAACACCTGGAGGACACCAGGTTGGAGTAGGTTGCAGTAGGGCTATTCATCAATAAGTAGTTTGTGGGATAAGAGCCCTAAGATGGTAAAGAAAAATCAGAACTCTACTAAGGCCTCACCTGGATAACATGTTTGTGACCAGATACTTTTGTATTTCTGAATGAATACCAGCTTACTATTACAGTATGAGGACATGTCCCTCTGCAGGCAAAGTACTGGACCCGACCTTCAGGATGTATTTGCCAAAGGCTAGAGGGACAGTGATGTATCAAAACAGGAAAAAAACAAAACAAGAGTAAGGAGAGAGAAGGGGACTCAGGTGGATTTTGTAATCAGGCAATGCAGCTTGGCAGCCAATAAAAAGAACTACTATTATCATTTCTTTCTTTCTTTAATTGATTATATCCCACCCTTTTTCCTGCAAGGAACCCAAGGTGGTTTACATAATCCTCCTCCTCCTCCTCTCCATTTTATCCTCATAACAATCCAGTGAGGTAGGTTAGGCTGAGAGTCACTGACTGGTCCTCTCCATTTTATGCTCATAACAATCCAGTGAGGTAGGTTAGGCTGAGAGTCACTATTGGCACTTTCATTTATAAGGGCATGGTCATCCGTCACCTAGTCAATTGCAGCAAATTAGTTTGGGTTTGTATGTTTTGTCAGAAAAACCAGGCAATTCGGATGCATCTGCCTCCCTTCCCATTGTCCATTCTGCAGCCACATGATGCTTTTTTAAAAAGTATACTGTTGTCTTTAAAAAAAAACACAAGACGAAGCAAAATACAAAATCAAATTTACATCCCTAGATTAGGAAGTAAAGCTTTAGGGACCCTGAATGGCTCCACTTCTACCAATGCCTTTTCTGAACCAGAGTAAGTCTCTAGGACATATTGATGGGAATGACATTCATTCAGTTCTGTCGCGCCACAGAGCTATTATTAGACCATCCGAGCATAAAAAGGTAGAAAAGAATATCAGGTCAACACTGTTTGTAGAAAGGATTGGCTGGAGAGTTTGGAGTTGATGGAAGGTCAAACATGCATACACTTTTATTAACTGGGAAGGATACACTGATAATAGTACAGATTGTATTTGTATATTATTGCCTCAGAGGGTTTTTGAAGCACATCGCATTTTGCTGACACTTTTGCATTTTGCCATTGTTTTCCCTAATGCTTTGTAAATTCTCACGTTATACAAGAAAGGAAACATTGACAATGAAATGTTTAATATATTTTGCTAAGATAACTTTATCTGAAGGTGGACAAAAAGGGGCAATGCAGATTAGAGATGCTGAGTTCTGATGTGGAAGACTGTGGATTCAAATGTCTGTTCCACCATAATTCATTGGCTGGCCTTGGGTTGCCAATCACCTTGGGTTGCCATCTGTAAAATGGGAATGTTCTCTATTGTACTAGGTTGTTGTGAGAATGAGTGGGAAAGATTGTAAGTACTGTATGTGCAGTCTAGTGAGAAAAATTAATTTGTTCAGTTGAAATCAATCAGGTTATGCTGAAATGAGAATTAATGATGCTAATGAAGAAGAAGACAAGAAACTGGATTAGGGAAAAGCACAAATATGACCATGTGATGCAGTCTTGAATCGAGTCAGACAACTGGTCTATCTAGCCCAGTGTTGTCTGATCTGGCTGGCAGTGGTTCTCAAGGGTCTCAGGTGAGGTTCTTTCCCAGCTGTAATATCTGGGGTCCTTTTAATTAGAGATGGTGGAAACTGAGTCTGGGAACTTCATATGTGAAGCACGTTGCCTGCTATGCTCCCTACCCTTATTTTATAGGTAAGAACTAATAATAAATAGTGTTGTTTCCAATGTTAGTCCTGCTTGGAGTAGACCCATTGAAACAAATGTGACTTAAGTTAGACTACCCATTGGATACAGAGCCCATAGTGCATAATGTAGATTTACAACACAGTTATGGTGAAGTACTTTACTTTAACTTGTTTTAATCCCCAGGAAGTCAATGGTAGTAAAAACTATCTGGAAATGATAGTAAACTGACTTTTCAGCTAAACTTACTTAAATACTAACACTTGAGCTAAACAGCAAATGTGACACAACTGGCTCAAAAAAAAACAAAAAAAAAGGTAAATGGCAGATACTTAAATGGAGCCACACGGTGAATTAAAAGAACCCGAAGAAAATGTATCCATATTTCAGACACAATAAATCAGAGGTGGTCAGAAGGTAGATTGTGATCTGTTTGTAGATCTCTGGGTGATTTTTGCAGTAGATCAGCAAGGATTTCTAACTCCTAACTGGTTAACAATAGCAGAAGCAAAAAGGTTTCCCCATGACCAGCCCCAAATTAGGCTGCCCTGGGGAAAACCTACATGTGCTCAGAGGATCATGTTCATTAATTCTAAGTGTACATCCATCCACAAGCCACTGTTTGTACCTGGTTCTTGCTGGTTGACCTCAGGGTTCTAGTAAAAAACGAAGTAGATCCCACAAGTCTGATGTTTGCCCACCACTGCAATAAATGAAAGTATATTTCTTTTCTTTTCTTTTCTTTTCTTGGTAGAATCAAAATTCTGTCAGTCCTGTGTTAAGGCTAAGGGGGAAAATAATTAACTAATGTTCCACAAATGGTTTTGAGAAGCAGAAGTCATCTGTGGTCTCCCTTTGAGTCTCCAGCTGTGTCTAAACAGCAGATTCTAATTCATATTCTTAAATTAGCACTTTCATGGCGATTACATGAAATGATTCCACCTCTTGCTATTACTTAGGCAAAATCCCCTTTTGGCTTCAAATTCAAGCATTGCCTTGTCCATGATTCAGCCTCAGGCAATCACATGACTGTTGCAGCTAATTGTAGCAAAATGATTGTGTGTGTGTGTGTTCATTTCTGTTTCATGACTGGACATTTTTATTACCGACAGTCTAAGAAGTGAATCGAGTTGAACTCCAGCTCTTTCCATGCACGGCCTGTTATACTTGTATATTGTGGCACAAATATATCTCATTCTGGACAATCTGAATGGTATTTTTCAGATATTTTCAGAGTGGCTGTGATGAGAGTACATGTGCCTTCAAGACAGATTGGTTTTAGGGGGGGGGGGATGTATTTGCTTTCCTACATTAAAATGATTCATTTGTTCCAGATCCATTTGGAACTGTTGACAAAGATTGCAGCATTATGAGACAGAGAATCTTGGCTTTGCTTTTTTCCTTTTTTCTGAACTACGCAGGAGACTACCCAGTCTCCACAAAAGTAACAGGCAGCCTCCCCCCATGTGCGCACACACAGAGAGAGGTTAAGCAGCAACAGTCACTCTGTTTAGCTTATTGATCAGGAACTGGCTACTGAGTGGTACAAACTCAGCTTCTTTTCTGTCTGGGGCAGACAAAGATTGTAAGGAACTTGCATCAGCTGCCACTTTCTTAATGGGATGATGAGGTATACTGAAACAGTAATGAAAGAAGGGCTTGCTTCATTACATGTGTCAAGGGCCCTGACAATTCTACTGAACTAGTTTATGGGGAAAGGAAGAAAATTAAATAGAAAAACAACTCTTTCCCCCAGCGGCTTTGCTACACAGTTAAAAGGGGCCCACATGTTGTGTGTGAGCATGAGCACATACCGTACTTTGTGTGTGTCTATATAGTCTATGCAAATTTAGAAATAATTGCTAGGATTTATTTAAATTTCACAGAAGGCAAAGCCAGCCAATTAATTTCTCATCCAAATCACCTCAAATAAAATAAATTCTTCAATTAATTTGCACCTTGCCCCAATCGTTCCCCTTCCAGGACAATTCATTTGCAATCTTTTCCTGCCCCCCTCTCCTTTTTTTCTCTTTCCCTTTTGGAGGAAAATTGTCCCCACCACATACAATTAAGCTCAGAAGAAGAGCTTCCATTTGTACCATGGAACTGCCATGGGGGGGGCTTGGGGGGTGTTCCAGCATGTGGGAAGGAGTGTGTTAACCCTTCCCTCCCCAGCTGCAATTCCTCTTGAAAATTGCCCCCGGCATGGCAATTAAGGTAAGAAAGGATTCTTCTGCTAGTATCAAGAGACACTCAGAGCTCTGCGAAATAGGGCCAGGGCCAGGGCCCATGGACCCACGCTTAGCTATGCCCCTGATATCAGGAACATAGATAGTAAAAACATTGCATAGTAAAGGATTTTCCACAGGGCGGTAGCCTGGCAAATCTTAATCATATCAACAGCTGTTTGGTGGGCTGTTGGGAGCCCCGTTCTGCATAGAAACAGACAGGGCCAGATTAAGAGCATTATGGGCCTGGTGCTGAGGATTTTGGTGGGCCTTTTTATGGAAATAAATAAAATGAAGACGCAATTTTATATTAAAACAAATTAAATATTTTAATTACCATTAAAGTGCCAAAACAGAAACATATTGAAAATATTTCTTTTTTTGTAAACAATAAGCTTGTTAACTCAATAAAACCGTTCATCACATATCGTTGATGATAAGTACCTCCACGTTTTTTAACCTCTAGGGCAGTCTTCCCCAACCGGGGCCCTTCCAAATGTTTGGGGCCCCAGCTCCCATCTTCCCCAGCCACTGGCCATGCTGCCTGAGGCAAATGAGAACTGTAGTCCAAAATATCCAAGAGGGATATTTGGTGAACTCTGTTCTCTGGGGTTTTTCAAAATAAAACTTAAAATGCCACACAATTCCCCATGAAAGCGCACGTGCACACACACACACACACACACACACACAGTATTAGCCAAGCACACACACACACACGTGCACACACACACAGACACACACACACAGAGAACTCTGTTCTCTGGGGTTTTTCAAAATAAAACTTAAAATGCCACACAATTCCCCATGAAAGCGCACGTGCACACACACACACACACAGTATTAGCCAAGCAGGTGACATTTTGCAGGCGGCAGGAGGATCAACACCCCCAAAAGGCAGACACATTCACATAAATAGAACATTCACAACAACCATTTTAAATAAACATAAACCATCTTCCCCAGCCACTGGCCATGCTGCCTGAGGCAAATGAGAACTGTAGTCCAAAATATCCAAGAGGGATATTTGGTGAACTCTGTTCTCTGGGGTTTTTCAAAATAAAACTTAAAATGCCACACAATTCCCCATGAAAGCGCACGTGCGCGCACACACACACACACACACACACACACACAGTATTAGCCAAGCAGGTGACATTTTGCAGGCGGCAGGAGGATCAACACCCCCAAAAGGCAGACACCCACACCCACAAACACACAGCCCTTACGTTCAGTTTGGCTCACAAAAGAGGGAAAGCCCTTTTACAGAAAAGAAGGAGAAGGAGAAGGAGAACTTGCAGAATTTCCCCCAAATTATTTATTAAAAAAAAAAAAAAGCAGCCACAACAAAAAGCCAGGAAGCTTTGCTTGACCAATTGACCAAGAATAACTGTGTTGTTCTTGTTGCTTTTTTTGTTGTTGTTGTTAAACTAGCATTTGAACAATTGAGCTGCGAATCAGAAAGATCTTTTGCTCGAGGCTGGAGAGAGAGGTCCCTTCTAAATCTGAATATTACAGACCCTAGCAAGCCCCCCATGTGCTAGACGTTCTCACAAAGAAATGTAGTAACAGTGATTGAAATGCAAAGATACTGAAATGCTAATTTGAGAACAACAGTTCTTGCTAGGTCTTGCCTCAAGCCTGTTATGCAGATGTGCTTAGAACACCTTTCTAATCTTGAAAAAATCATTAATTATGCTGAATGATAACGATCAGAGCTAACTCTGAAGGGGGGGAAATCGCTGCGTGTCCCTATAATTGCGGGCCGATTGTCTGTTAAGGGCCTGGAGCGGTCGCTCCCACAGCCCCTATCTTAATCCGGCCCTGGAAACAGAACATGTAATCCCTGGGCACCATGTTTCTCTTTAGAATCGCTAGGATTTTGCGGGTGGCAACAGTGGCAAAGATTGCGTGGGGGGCCACCTGCAGCCATGGTGAGCTGCAGGTGGCCCGCAGACCATATGTGGCCCACCCCTGGACTAGAAGGACGTTGACTTGAATCCTGCAAGGCAATTCTCATGTTCTAATGTGCAAGGACAGCATAATGTCATGGACACATCTGCCTTTCTTTGATCATACAGAAACCATTGCTTTTCCTTCATCAGGCATAAAATAGTACAACAATATAATTACATATATACACTTTGGATAAATGCTGATGGCAAATATGAATGCTGGAATAGTTGTGACCATTTCTGACATTGCCACCTATACTGGCTTTGTAATGTTTACCATCTATACTTAAAAAGAAAAACACAGGAGAAGCAATTTCTTTAATGGACCTGCTTTTGTTCCTGTTAGGAGTGTGCATTATTTGAAGACGCACAGAACATTTTCTGAGACAAAATGGAAAGATAACCCAATCTAAAGCATATAATGGGTGAGACTGGATACAGATGCAGGAACTTAAGAGTGGGATCTATTGCCTGTAGCATTCCAAGTGAAAATGCTGTAACAGGCAAGGGGATTACAGTTTCTCATTATGACTTAGCACCAGAGGTCTTCATCATCAACATAATTTTCATGGTCATCATCATCACCATCGTGCTTAAAATAAATTAGGCAGTTCACAGATAACTGATAAAAAACAAGTCCTTGCCCAAATCTAAGTATAGACAGGATGCAAGAGGAAAGGGACCAACCAAGGAGGATAGAAAAAGAGACTACACAATATGAAAATACAATTTATATGTCTCTTGGCAGTTGATATAGTCCAGTTACCAGGATCTACTCTCAGAGCAGGTGAACTATGACATGGATTGAAGGGCTGGCTAATGGCAATCTGACAGAGCATCCATTCAGTTCTACAAACTTTTCTGGCCCTTGCTGGTTAACGTTGTGCTTAATTAAGGACCTCCTTCCCAAAATAATTTTGGAAGATTCAAAGAATGGGTTGTGCTATCACTGAAGTTCTGCCTGATGGCAATATTTTGGATTCAGAATTACTTTTCTCCAAAGTCAAATTGCCTAAAGATGCTGGGACTGTATGTGTGTGTGAGAGAGCGAGAGAGAGAGAGAGAGAGAGAGAGAGAGAGAGCGCTTCCCTGTAGTATCCTGGCTGATTTGATGGAATTACTTAGACCTTTTTGCTCTGAGGTGATCCTACTGCCTCTATGAGGCACAGTGTGGTCTGAATCGTGCAGAGGCTTATCTATGACAGTGATGGTGAATGCATAGTTCAGCTTTTTGGCAAGGGGTTAGATTATTTGGCCTTTTGGTCCATCCAGTGTATGATTTTGAGGTGTTATGAATGAATCCCCAGGCACACTTTCTAAAGGTGCTGTGGTGCAAATTTCTGTCTAGGTGAAGCACTGAGAAGGAGTAAGGGAGAGAGATGGTGTTGGAAGAAAGGCTAAGCCACAGTGGATCAGCTACAATTGTTCATGATCATTTGTCTGTGTGAGTTCATGCAAGCTCTCAAAGTCTATTTATTTATTTTTATTTATTTCTTATATTTATTAATCGCCCATCTGGCCAGTCACCTGGCCAGATGGGTTTCATCCACTGCTGGGCTGTTGGTTACAATGTGCTAGGTATAATGTGACTGCATTAACCCAATGGTCATGTGTTTTTGCCTAATAGAGATGTTCCTTGTGTATAATTTTATTCTTCAGGACCAGCAAGGCAACCCCCATCTTTACTAAACATCTTTAATAATGGATCAGTTGTTCCTATTCCAACCTTGCTTCAGACATAGGAAAAACGTCTCCAGCAACATCAAGTAGGCTGCTCAACAAGATCTGCCACAGACGGCTTTCTCCTTGTCCCATCAGCCAGAGCAGCCAGGCTGGTGGGGACTAGGAAGAGGGCCTTCTCTGTGGCGGCCCCCAAGTTATGGAATTCCCTCCCTAGTGACCTTTGCCATGCCCCCTCCATGATGAGCTTCTGCTGCACGTTAAAAACGTGGTATTTCAGGCGGAGATATGGGGTGGGTTAAGATTTTAAAAGAATTTTCTATACTGTTTGAATTGTTATGTTTTATTATTGCATTGTTTTAACTGTACATCGTCCAGGGTGGCCGGGTGGCCAGCTAGATGGACGATTCACAAATGTAATAAATAAATAAAATTCCCTTTTAGTATTAAATGCATATTGGACCACTTTTCTTTTTCCAAATATTAATTGCTGTAGCAAATCCACATATGGACAGGGTAGCTTTAGATCAGGGGTGGGCAACTTGTGGCCCTCCAGCTGTTTTGGCATACAGCTCCCAAGTAGCCCTAGCCACCACAGCCAATGGTGAAGGAAGATGGGAGTTGTAGGCAAAAGCATCTGGAAGGCCAGAAGTTGCCCACTCCTGCTTTCAGTCTTACCTACAGTTCCTGTAACTGGTTTAAATAATTAAATAATCACATCCCACATTATGGGATGTGATTATTGGGCAAACAGTAGGGCATGGATCCTGCCTGTGGCTTTCCTATGGGCAGGTGCCCAGTACTGGATGCAGAGAATTGAACTAACTGGGCTGCTCCAGCAAGGCAAACCTTCTGTTCTGATGGGGTACAATAATCTCAGAAATAAATCTACTGAGTTGTATCCAATGTTAGTCCTACTTGGAGAAGACCCATTGAAATGAATGGGGCTTAAGTTAGAGTAACGTTAGATACAGCCTTCTGCCTCATTTGCTCTAGCATCTTGGGATAAAATATGATTGAGGGGTTTCTTATATCCACAAGATCCAAATGTGGCCACACACATGCATCCTGGGAATGCACATTCTTCCGCAGAGGTTAGGGCCCCCTCCTGAACAATGTGGGAGAGGAGCAGGGAGGAGGAGCAGACAGGAAACTTTCCTTCTGTGAACCAATCTTATCTTGTCTTAGGCAGGGATGGGGACTCGGACTCGAGGACTCGACTCATGAGTCGGACTGAGTCCCCCCTGTGACTCGAGTCAGACTCGAGTCCCAATATTTTTAATGGGACTCGACTCGGGACTCGAGACCAAGGACTCGTGTTCCAAAATCGTGTTCCTCAAATGCAACATGGATAGGTTTTATGAAGTACAGCAAGTTTATTTTTTAAAATCATTTTCCTAAAATGCAACCTTTCAGACATTTTGGGTTTGGCTGCCTCTGCCTGCCTGTTTGGGGTTCCCAGTCCTCCTCTGCCTGCCTGGTCTCTTCTTGACCAGTTCCACAGTTTGAATTGTCCAAGACCAAGGCCTCTGCCTGCCTGCTTTTGGGTTCCCTGCCTCCTCTGCCTGTCTGGTTATTTTGGGGTTTTCCCAACAAAATAGCCTTATTTTGTTGGGAAAACCCCCCATTGATTTTAATAGGGACTCGTGGAGTCAGCTTTGGGAGTGACTCGTGAGTCGTGAGTCGTGAGTCGCCATTTTGGACCAAGGACTCGGACTCGAGACTCGGGTCCAAAGACTCGTGACTCGACTCGTGACTCGAAACCAAGGACTCTTCAACATCCCTGGTCTTAGGATCCAAGCCAAATTGTTGCAATTTAACAACTGTAAGCATATGTAAACTTATTCCATATGGGAAGTAAGCTAGAAATGCTATGCTCTACTTGCCTTTTTATTCCAATACAGCTCAGACACTGGGAGGAGCATCCAGTAAGCTTATTCAGCAAAACAAAAGCCACCATTAAAAATAGGTTCCGGGGAGTCATCGCATTTGCAATGCTAGTCTTCCGATTATTCACATTCTAAGGGAGTATCACAGGCCCCTGCCACTGCACTTCAATGCAACAGAAAAGGCTTTGAGGTACTTGTGTGCCCTATAATGCTACGGCTTGAGATGCCAAGCACATTTTGCTATCTCAACAATAATGCGTGTAAAATAGGATCATAACCCAAGGACTTTCAATACAGCCCAAGAATTATTTTGTAAAGGAACTGCCTCCAAGAGACACTCCCAGTCTAAATAAAATGGGCTTGAAATTATTCATATAGTAATGGAGATTCCTCATTTTTGAAATATAAAGGTTGAGGCATCCTCCCCAAAATGGATTTTTCTTGTCACCCAAGCAAAATGGATGAATAAATTAAGTTTGAAGAAAGAACATAGATTGCTGAAGGGAAGAGACTTAGTTAGTAGTGACACCAAGAAGTGAGTTATACCAACACAATACACAAGATAGTAAGGCTCCACTCAGCGAGAAACAAATTGCAATGTAGTTACAAAGTTAAATTTTATTTGAAAAGCAGTGTTCTGCTCTGAAAAGTAGTGTTTTGAAAGAAAACACTGAAAGTAGGCAAAAAAGAAAGCCTGGCAGCTCCATCTTATGTGGGTGCCCGTAACCCGCTGAATTCGGAGGATTACGGGCATCCAATTGAGTACGGGAGGAGCACGGCGGATAGGATTGCCGCCGTGCTCCCCTCACCCTCAAAAACCTCTAGATGGCCAATTTCAGCTGTCTAAATATACAGGCCTGTGGCTTACGCTGGCTCATCTTGTCGGAGTGTGGAAAGCTAAGCAGGGTCAGGCCTGGTTATTACTTGGATGGGAGACCCCTCCTCTAGTCTCCTGCATTGAGCAGGGGGTTGGACTCGATGGCCTTGTAGGCCCCTTCCAACTCTATGATCTATGAAATCTATGAAATGTGTTACACCTCCTCCCGAGCAGGAGAGGCTGAGGCACCACCTGGGTTCTGCAGAGGTTGGCAGTGCCTCACTCATCCCCTCCCCGCTCCCGGGAACACTCCCCCCCCCCATGGGGGAACTGAAGACGGTCTTCCACCTTTGGTTCCCAGCTGGCACGGAAAGAACCACACTGGCTGCGAGGTGGCGGGGGAGGGCACTCTGCTGGCAGACTCCCTGCTGTGACCTTGGAAGGGATTTCCAGGGTCTCAGGAGGGAGTCCGACCTATCCTATGGCCTCCCAGGCAAGGTCAGAGGGCCATAGGATTGCACTCTTTAGAGTGTACTGTTTGTTTGTTTGTTTTCTTTTGTTGGCTTTCTAGGTGGACTTTGAGTTGATAAGAAAAACCTTTGGCAGAAACTTCATTTAATCTATGAAACAAGTCTTAATAGTTACATTAATAAAGAGCCAATTTTGTTGGAGTTCTCTCATGTTTAGTGGAGACATGCTGTGTATGAAATGACATACTGGAGAAAGACAAGAGTACCTGGAATCTATAGAAGCGTAATCATTCCTGTTAAAATATTCCTGTAGTTCATCTTGCTGCAGCTGTGCCTCAGCTTACCTTGTGTGCTTTTTAAATGTTTGTCATTCACTGTCTACTTATACGCTCTGTAACGTATTTAATCAGGGGAATGCAAATAAATGCCTTTCAACTCAAGTTCTTATTTTACCATGTTAGAATGTAGGATCTGCTATTTAGCAGTAAAGACTGCTTCTAGTGCCCCGCCAGTTAATAATTTACAGTGAATTATCAGCCCAGAGATACTAGCTTAGAAAACTGTTGCAATGTAAAGACGTCTTTGGATTGTACTTTTTTGTGTGCAGAGTAGAATTCTGTCTTTTGCAGTATTATTTATAGCCATGTTCTACATAGTCTAGACACTTTTCCCCCTGAAGCAGTGTTCCTTTTGTGTTGGTAATTTCAATAGCTAAACTACTATGCATGGTTAACTTTTATTTACCTAACACCACAGTGGTCCCTTTTTCGCCTCCTTGATTCATGGTGATCACTGAAACATTTGTGAAGTAGTTGATTTGGAATACTTTTGAAGCAGCTTTGCCCTAGAGCAGCCTTCTCTAACCTGGTGCCCTCCAGATGTTTTATTTATTATTATTATTATTTTTATTTATTTATTTATTTATTTATTTATTATATTTATGCCCTGCCTTTTTTCCTGCAAGGAACCCAAGGCGGCTTACATGGTCCTCCTCCTCTCCATGTTATCCTCACAACAACCCTGTGAGGTAGGTTAGGCTGAGAGTCAGTGACTGGCCCAAAGTCACCCAGTGAGTTTCATGGACTACACATTTGGACTACAACTTCCAGCATTTCTGCCCATTGGCCATGCTGGTTGGGGCTGATGGGAATTGAAATCCCAAAGATCTGGAGAGCACCAGGTTGGGGAAGGGGGACTGAGGCTGAGAGAAAATAGATACGGTAGTGCACAGCAGAAAAGCGAGCCACTGGGTGTATAATCTGGATGCATAAAAATCCTATGGTCACTCATATGTAGATTGAACATGTGATACTAATTAGCTTGATATAATGAACCAAGAAGAGACTTGCATAAATGGTGACCTACAAAGCTGAATGCAGCCCTCCAGCTGTATATTGTGGCCTGGGTGTTAATATTCAAGTAAAGTGTCCTCTTAAGCACAGTACAGCCACCTGACTCACCATTTCCTCTGTTCCCTTGGGCTGGATAATTTCCTGTTGCAGGCCTGGATTAAGAGCGCTACCAGATTATTGTATAGAACTTGTTAATAAACCTGTTACCTTACCAGCAGCTATATGGAGCGTGAATCAGTCATGGAGACTGGACAGACAACAAGGCCCGCAAGGTACACCTTTTTTTTTGCAATTTTGGAAGAAAATGGGGGTTTCTCTCAAGCCCCTGGTGGTCTGACATACATGGCTGCTTAGTGTGTACGCAGGGCCGGCTTAGAACAGTGAACCTGTGTGACTTCCAAGAGAGCTCCTCTAAAAGGCTGTGTCTGGCACTGGCAGAGACAGATTTAGCAGGTTAGCCTTTCCCTCATGCAGCAGTTAATGTTGCCTTGACACAGACAATGTTCTCTGTTCCCTTTTCTATAGAGTTTCACCCCAAAATGGAATCAGACACTCACAAAGAATGCTGTTGTTGTCTGGTATGCCATGCAAGCGACCACACAGAATAGCACTTTGCTCTGGGTGTGCTCCAAACTCAACATCTTGTTTGAGTGAAGGCGGAGCCCGCACAGGGCCAGGGAGGCAGGCGGTCCAGTCAGCAGAGTAGGGTGCTGGAAGGAATCAGGATCAACAAGGCAGGCCGTCCACAATCCTGGAGGGTAGGGCTCCCAGCAGACACAGACAATGGCCCAGTCCACATGTCATGTCTACCCAGGGTTTAAACAAACCCTCGATAGGCCGTGAACAAGCAGGACCACGTTGGCTCCTGGCCACCCATCTGCTCCCACTGAGCTAAACTTGGGTTGCAAATCTGGGCTGTTGCTCCCCTCCAACAACCTCCAATTCTGGGTTCAGACATCACAATGAGAGCCAGCGTGGCGTAGTGGTGAGAGTGTTGGACTGGGACTCGGGAGATCCGGGTTCTAGTCCCCACTTGGCCACGAAACTCACTGGGTGACTTTGGGCCAGTCACTGACTCTCAGCCTGACCTACCTCACAGGGTTGTTGTGACGATAAAATGGAGAAGAGGAGGATTATGTAAGCCGCCTTGGGTTCCTTGCAGGAAAAAAGGCGGGGTATAAATATAATAACTAAACTAAAACTAAAAATAAACAACCCAGGGACAGAGCATCCTTGGGTTGGTTAACGGAGAGAGGTTGCTCCTGCTTCATTATCAAGAATTCATGGTTAACAAATGGTGGGTTATTAGTAATGTGCAATCAGGACATGAGACATGGGACACAGAGGAATAAATAGGATCAGCCACAAGGCTTGCAAGACCATAGGCAGACAGATCACTAGGAGCAAACAAGTTAATCCAACTGTGGTTTTATATCTCTCCAGTCCCTGACTGCCTTGCTGAGGAGTAGAGATCCTTAAAGGGGGCAGCCTCCAGGCCTGGGACCAAGTACTCCATGTTTCCCAATTAGCGTGCCCTCTGTGCTGGTGGGCAGACACTGGGGAGTGGGAGATGTCTGGTGAGGTGGAGCTCAGGCCATTGGGGACATTGGGCTTAGGAGGAGCTGTCTCTCTGGAGGTCCCATTTGAGACAGTCTCAAGTTCCAAGGGCTCCTGGCTGCCAGATGGGTATCAGGGTCTGGGGTCCCATCACCTGCGGGTGGTCTTGTTAACATGGGTCCAAGTGGATCGTCCTCCATTGTGTCTGAGCTCCAGCTGCCACTCAAGCCGGGATCATGACACCCTATGGCTTCTCACTTAAAATAGACAGACAGCATGGCTCCCTACTGAGGTGTTGCTGGGTATTACTTCTCAGCTCTTGTCCAAGCATCCTTCTCTGCCTTTGCCAAGAGATCCAGTTTAATCCATCTTGTGCTCTTTCCCAACACAGCTGGGCCATAAAACGCCTCTGTAGTGCTATGGGATGAGAAAAACATTGGACATTTCCCGCTTGGATGTCTGTGTTTCAAAGTAACAAGTACAAGATGTGTAGGTTGCGAATCAACCACTCTCTATTTTTTTCCCCAAAAGCCCCCACTACACCAATTGCAAAGCCATCTGTGCATTAGGAGCCCTGCCCAGTCTGGCCTCCACAGGTACAAACAAACTCTGCCGTGCCAACAAACCCTGATACATTTTGCAGCCCAGCTTGTAGTTCATCATGCACATCAGTATGATGGAGAGAAAACATCCAGTGTGCTGTTAATTAAATAAGGACTGAAGCCAGATAATTTGGCTCTGAATTAGGCAGGGAGAACTGAAAGATCCAATGTGGGCTGGCATTCTGCTAGCTCCTAAAACCTGGCCTGTTCGCTAAGCACCCACAATTTAGACATGTTCCATCTTGGGTCTTAAAACATGTCTATAGAATACACTAGCTCAGGCACACATGTCTGGAAAATGGTTTTCAAATAATCGTGTAGCCCCAGGTCTCCTGGCATCCCAGCCAGGTCTCCAAGTGGTATAGTTCTGGGAGGACTGTAACACACATGCTTTATCTCAGGGCTGGGACAACCTGGTGTTCTCCAGTTGTTTTGGACTGCAACTTACATAAGGCCCAGCCAGCATGACCAGTGGTCAGGGATTATGTGGATTGCAGTCCAAAACAATGGGCAGGCACCAGATTGTCTACCCTTGGACATGTAGACTCTAACTCAGGGTTGTTGAACCTCTTTCAGCCCAAGTGCCGATTCCCATTTTGGAGAAGCACTAGTGGACCACATTCCAGGGGTGGGTAGGGCTGAAGGCCAAAGGGGCAGGCCTACAAACACAAACAGAATAGGATATTTTAGCTTAAAGATCTTCCTGCTAGTAATTAAGCTTCAGGAGAAGCATATCAACCATTTAGAATGGTGGTGGGACTGCACAACAGGGGCCTGTGCCTACTCTAGAGTAAAAATGGGAACAAAAGACAGCTGCTAGATACGGATTTAAAGTAATGTATATTTTGTGACCTCACCAGTTTTGACCGGTGCACCCGTGCAGTATGGCCACATCGCTGTGCTCCTGCTGTCTTCAAGTGGAGCTGCGCTGTGCTTCTTTGAGATCAACAGAACTTGCTTACGAACAAATGCACTTGAGATCGTGTGGATAGGCCTATAAAGAAAGCTGTGGGTGTTGCAACAAGTGCCCCATTACTAATTTCAAGTGCGGACATGGCCACGGGGCTGGTGTGGGGCATCCATTTTAATTTCTGCTGCATCAGTCTTGCTGGCAGCAGTCAGGCATCATCTCCCAAGTCGTAAGTGACTGAAGTCAGGACCAGAACTGCCATCAGCCTTGGCTTCCTAGTATTGGCGTTTCAGCAGTGGCCTTTAAGATGAGTTGCCACAGAAGCTCCTGCCATATATATATAAGCTTAGTGAGCCAAAAGCTTTGCTCAGTTTATGAGAAAAGGGGAATAATGAACCGATCTGAGCAGAAACGACAGCAATTGCCATCTGTGATGAGACGAAGGCAGAGGCATGGGTTTCTAAATGCTGAGGAACCTGCTCTTCTGGAGTGATATATTTTACCTTTATCACCGTCTGGCCTTTATTGTCTCAAATGTGAGAGAATTTAACACTGCTAGTCTAAAATGGTTTGTATATGCTGCGAGGTTAATGAGGCTCCATGAAGGTGAGAAGAAAAGCAACAGAAACCTTACTGCAGGACTGTTTGTCTTCCATAGACTGCAACACCTGCAGGCAGAGCTCGTCTCGATCATTTATTCAGTATTTATTTACATGTTTATTTTATTAGAAAGTGTTTGGATTTTGAAAGCACTTCAGAAATAATTATTTCATTTTATTTATTACATTTCTATACTGCCCGATAGCCAAAGCTCTCTGGGCAGTTTACAAAGATTAGAAACCATAAAAGTACAATATTGTAACATATAATAAAAACCATTTACATTTATATGTTTATAACATATATAAACAATTTTTAACAATCAACAATAAGAAATCCCAGGACCCATTAAAAACTTATCATATTTATTTTATTACGTTTATATCCCACCTTTTTTTCCTCTTGCAAGGAACCCAAGATGGCTTACATAGTCCTCCTCCTCTCCATTTTATTCCTCACAACGACCCTGTGAGGTAGGTTAGGCTGAGAGTCACTGATTGGCCCAAAGTCACCCAGGAAGCTTCATGGCTGAGTGGGGACTAGAACCCAGATCTTCCAAGTCCCAATCCAACACTTTCAGCACTGCGCCACACTGGCTCTCTATGCTGTCAAATACCGAAGTGTAGAGGAAGGTCTTAACCTGGCATAGAAAAGATGACAGTGTTGGTACCAGGTGGGCTTCATTAGGGAGTTCGTTCCATAATCGGGGGGGGGCAGCACCAAGTAAATATCTGACCACTAATCTAAATATGGATTCCTGACAATCTCAGGTTTTAGTTAAAATAAAGAAGGCAAGTTTCCAGCCCACAGTTTAAAGCACTGATAAAAAGATGCATGCAGCCAAATGTACAGTTATTATTTATATAGCAGTGTCAATATGCATTGCTAAGTACGTGGTGGTAGTAGATCTATGTCCCAAGAGGCTTACAATCTAAATTTCACAGGAGAGAGAGAAATGAGCAAATGGAAGCATAGATAAATAGTCATTCGTTTCAGTGATACGTAGTAGTTAGGCTTAGTTACAGTAGGATAAGAAGGCTCAGGGGTTGTGATGGAGGCATCACAGGAAAGGTGAGTTCATTTCAAAAAGCCTCCTTTGTTCAGATGGCAGTGCTTTCGGGCTTGGCACAGCCATCCGCCTGTCCCTCTGTTATGGCCCCTGTAATGTTTCTGTCTCTCACAAACCCCCTGTGCCAGATTCAGGAGGAAAATATTCAAACAGGTTTAGAATAAAGCAGGCAGCCTTAACAGCTGCACGTAATATAGACATATTTAAGGTTTTGTTGTCTTTTACAATACAATTTAGGGTTTTATTGTTTTTTTATTGTTTTTTATTATTATTATTGTTGTCAGCCATCTTTAAAGGACTATGCCTTAAAAGGCAGCCGATAAAGTACTGCTATGAATGAATAAAATATTTGTGCAGATGGGCACGGACCCTTCATCGGTAGACTGAACCTATTAGTGTGGCAAACTAATAAGAGTATAGAGCAGCTTTCTCTAACAAGAGCGTATAGAGCAGCTTCTGATGTGCTGGACTGCAACTTTCATCATGCTGGCTGGGAATGGTGGGATTTGCAGTCCAACTCATCTGGAGGGCCCCAGGTTGGGGAAGGCTGGTCTAGAGGTTCTATCGGTAAGACTTCATTTTATTTATTTATTTATTTATTTATTATATTTATACCCCGCCTTTTTTCCTGCAAGGAACCCAAGGCGGCTTACATTCGTGTGCTTTGTGTATGTTCATGGGTGTGCATTTTTAAAAGATGGAAGGCGTGGATCCTGAGATCCAGAGAATGTAACTGGTTGCTCCCAACTGTGGTAGGAGGGTGGTTTTCATTGATTCCGCCTGCAGCCCCTTTGCCCTTGAAAATCTGCCCAGGACCCTCCGGAGCAGAAGGAGAGGTGGTGCAGGCAACTGCGGGGAGAATCTGCAAAGGTCACCTCCCCACCTTCCACCAGTGGGAGCCTCTACTGGACCAAATGCCCTTCCATGAAGGACAGGCAAGGCCTTGTTCCCTGAGTGGAAGGGCAAACAGGCAAAAGGGTGTACCCAGCACCCACGCTCCTTTTGTGTCGAGGCCATACTTCCCATCCTCCTTCCCAGAAGATCCAAACAATGGCTTCTAACCGAAAAGCTTTATTAGAAAAAATGCCAGCCTAGCAAACTGGCTTAGAAGTACAAAAGAAGTGGATTGCAGAGTCAAGCGCAAGAGAAACAAGCTTAGTTAGAATACTAGCCGTTAAGGAGGATTGCCCTGTTGTTGAGAAGTTGATTCTAAACTGGAAACCTCTGCTCCCTTCCAGACTCAAATTACCCACAACCCTAAGGTGGTTCCTTATTCTTAATGGCCCCGTCTCTTAGAGCGCCTGACACGCCTCAGCTGGTCAGTCCTCCTTAGCTGACAGCTGACCCGGGGGTTAGTGATGCTTGATTTGCCCTCTTCCCAATCAGAGAACTCAGATTGCTTTCCCACGGAATTTGACACAGATTGTTCCTCCCTGCCTGTTGGGTCTAACTCTGAGTCCGCTGGCCTTGGGGCACCAGCTGCAGGTTCCATCCCCTCCTCCCCATCAGACTCAGAACCTGTTCCCAGATCCTCCTCTGTAGGAAGAGTGGGCCCAATCCCTACATTTTGGCTCTTACCTTTTCTCCTGTCAACAGTTGGAAGTCTTTATTTCTCTGGCTGCCTCCTCCAAAACTTGTGTTAAAACTCTCTGAATCTCAGATATCTACTCTGCGTAGTGTGGAGACTGGCCGTTAGATATGAGGTGGGTCTCCAAAAAAGGAGACCACGGAACTTCAAAGAATAAGGTTACATTTTACTGAAGAAAAATGTTAATAGGGAAAAGTTTTAAAATCTGAACGAATATGCACACACACACACACACAACACAAAAACCACATGAGCAATATATGCAGGCGTAAACTGCACTGAGTTCATGTAAGTATGCAGAGGGTGGTAGCCTTAGGCTCATACGCCCTGAATTCGGGTTATGTATACATCAGCTAAAGTTTTTGGCCCAGCTGTTTTGGCGTTTCATGGGGCAAAAAGAAAATGCACATGGACATTGAAGGGAATAGGTGGGTGTGGTGGATGGATTTCTCATAAATTCTTGGGTGCACAATTCCCAGAAAGTGTGCACAGCCATTTCAGAAAATTTGGAATCATACAAATTAGTTGCTTGGCTGGGGCACTGTGTGGATGGATTCAGTTTCCTCTGTACACTCTCCCATGTGTGCTAAACAGATGATAGGATGTCACTCTCATTCCTTTAAAGAGAATGCAGACACAGCCCTGCACTCTCACAGGCTTAGATCAGATGAAGATCTCAGATATGATCTACTCAGGCAGACTTATAAAGCGGGGATTGCTATGTCTGCAGGAGGCAGTGATATGAATAAAAACACCAAGGCTGTGGAAGGCCTTAAAGCAGGGGTGGGCAACACATGGCCTGTGGGCCACATGCTGCCCCCCCCCCGCTCTGACCGTCACCACCTTTGTTTCCCCTGCTGCTCCTAACTGGAAACTGATAACATATTATCTTCCAACTATGCAAAACAAAACAAAAGTATTTATTATAATTTGCTTAATTTTTTTTAATGGCATCTGGACCAACTATGGAGCACCAAAAGGGTCAAAATTAGCATGTTTGCAAGCTAGTTTCGATGCTTTTAGAGCTCCATAGCCACTATGGGGCACCCAAACAGTCAAAATTAGCTTTTAAACAAGCTAATTTTTATCCTTTTGGTGCTCTGTAACTGGTCTGGACACCATTTTTTCTCAGTGCTGTGAAGGAGGGGAGGTGGCGTGGCACGCATGCGGGGTAAAAATGACCCCTGGACCTCCTGAAATTGGCCACCCTTGCCTTAAAGGAAAGGACAAGAAGGTTGAACTTGATGTAGTCCAGAACACTACTGAGAAAACAAGGTGATAATTGTCTGAAACCTTTTAACACACTCCTGAATGACAATAAAATGGAAATTATAGTTCTGGGATGTATTTGGAGTAATTTCAGGAGCTGTAAATAAGAATCTATGAGTATTGCCACACTGAACAACTTAATGGCCCATGTATATTGGAGGCAGTTTCTTTATAAAGATAAAAATCTTGGGTTTCTGGCAAAATATTGCCTCATCATTTCTCTCTCTCACTTTCATACATTCTCTCCCTGGTCCCTGCCTGTTTTAAACAATCATGAAATAAGATGCCCTCACATTCCACTTCTGTTCTGTTTCCATGTTCAAGGCTGGAATCGGAGCTTGAAGATGAAAGGAAGTCAACGTCATCTGACAGGATCAGGGACTCCTGACTCACCTTTCTTTGAAATGATTGTGTGACAGGATTGCAGGGTTGTGACCAGTACCTGACCCCAAATTGTCAGCAAGGGAGTGTGTACTTAAAAGCAACCCATGCACAATGCTGTGGAATCTCGTCTTCTGTCGACAAGGAAAAACAACTCAACACTAGCGGGAACTGGATTGTGTAGTAGCTCTCCCTTCTCTTACAGATGTGTTTGCCTATGACAGGAGTGCAGAACCTTAGGCCTGAGCAGCTAGCTCCCTCCAGCCTGGGGCTTGACCCTAACTGGAAACTGACAACATATTATCTTCCAACTATGCAAAACAAAACAAAAGTATTTATTATAATTTGTCCTCATTCGTAAAGACTCACGTCAACTCCAGTGAAGTCCAGAGGAAAGCATCTAGTCCTGTGGGACTGGCAGCCCTCTAACTAACCATATTCCAGGGATGTTGAAGAGTCCTTGGTCTCGAGTCACGAGTCACGAGTCTTTGGACCCGAGTCTCGAGTCCAAGTCCGAGTCCTTGGTCCAAAATGGTGACTCATGAGTCACGAGTCACGAGTCACGAGTCACTCCCAAAGCTGACTCCACGAGTCCCTATTAAAATCAATGGGGGGTTTTCCCAACAAAATAAGGCTACTTCAGATGTGTGGCTTAAATAAATTCTAGGCACAAGTGTGCCTTTTTATTTCAAAACTCTGCCACTGATTTTGGCAAGAACAGACCAGACAGAAAAACCCAAAATAACCAGACAGGCAGAGGAGGCAGGGAACCCCAAAGCAGGCAGGCAGAGGCCTTTGTCTTGGACAATTCAACTGCTGAACAGGTGAAGAAGAGACCAGGCAGGCAGAGGAGGCTGGGAACCCCAGACAGGCAGGCAGAGGCAGCCAAACCCAAAATGTCTGAAAGGTTGCATTTTAGAAAAATGATTTTAAAAAATAAACTTGCTGTACTTCCTAAAACTTATCCATGTTGCATTTGAGGAACATGATTTTCTCTAAATGTTTGGCCCCCATTCTGGAACGGTGAGATCTCATCACAATTCCACCCTCACTGAACACCCGCTCCACTGGTGATGAACTTGCTGGAACCAGAAACACACTCAGAGCAGCCACACAGAGTAATCTCAGGTCCTTCTTCTGCCTCTCCCAAGTACGCAACACATCAATCAAAATAAATCTTGACACACTGTTGGGGCTGCACTCCTGGTAGCCGTCCATAGTGGCCAAGCAGCGGCACACCTCCCTTCCATGCGCTCTTCGCCGGCAATCACGCTCCTCTCCACTCCTTCTGGCACAGCCCAGGGATGTTGAAGAGTCCTTGGTCTCGAGTCCCGAGTCGAGTCTCGAGTCCCATTAAAAATATTGGGACTCGAGTCCGAGTCGAGTCAGAGGGGGGACTCAGTCTGACTCACGAGTCGAGTCCTCGAGTCCGAGTCCCCATCCCTGCCATATTCTGGCATCCCAATTCATGGGCTTCTTGCCTGTGTAAGACCTTCCCAGTGACTGGGTTCAGACAACATGATAACCCACACCCACACTCAAGGCCTGAGTATGGGTTGAGTGTGGGTTGTTGATGCATGTGGTGTTGTCTGAACCGAGCTGTGCTAACTAACCATGGCTTGCTAACCACAAACAACCCATGAAGAGAACCCATGGTTTGTTTTTGGGTTGTGACCTGTGGGTTGTTCACCATGGTTTGTTAGTTTGGCTGGGTTCAGGCAACACGATAACCCACATTTCAACAACAACCCGTGGTTCAACAACAACCCACACTCAGCACATACTCGTGTTGTCTGAACCCAGTCATTGACAATGACTTCAGCGGAAGATCCTCAGCTGTGGAACTCCTTCTCAGGAGCTGGCCCCATCCCTTTTGAAGTTTAGACAGATGGTTGAAAACTATATTGTTCTGGCTTTTAAAAGTGTGTCTGTTCTGTTTTGAATGAATGTTGTTGTTGTTGTTGTTGTTGTTTTGGATTTGGTTTTCTGTTGTTATTTTATTGGATGTTATTGTACATCGCTTTGAGGGCCCTGGCAGTGTGAAAAGCCTAGCCATATATAAATACTTCTGATAAACAAATAAAGTATGAAAGCACACATGGAACTTTGGATCAGTCTGGGATTTCACATTTCTCAAATGTCGCACCATATCTGAGCCTACTTTACCTTGCAGGATCATTGTGAGGATGAATCTGGGCGCAGGGGACAACAAAAAAAAGGGACTATATATAGCAGCCTTCCCCAACCTGGAACCCTCCAGATGTGTTGCACTGCAACTCCCAGAATTCCCCAGACAGCACGGCCAGGATGCTGGGAATGTCCAGCCAGCTCGGCCATGCTGGCTGGGGGTGATGGGAGTTGCAGTCCAGGCTAATCTGTAGAGCACCAGGTTGAGGAAGGCTGGGTTACAGAAATGATCTAATATCTGGAAGCAGTTTCTGTTCTGGTTTAATGTTCTGAGGCATGAGTCCATAGAGATACACTTAATTTTCTGCTTTCTAATTTCATCTTGCCATGCTGCATTCGTATCAGTCAGATTGTTTTAAGATAATCAATCCCTCCCCCAGGTCATCCCCCTCTTTTTCTGTGTGTCATTCTAAGTTTTATGGGGCTCTTGTTTTGCAGTGAGTATCCCACACAAGGCTCTGAATCACTGGGAAATTAAATCATGTTTTTTATGTTTATCTTCCCAGGCTAAGGATATATAAAGCAAAGCAAAATCCATCTTAAAAATCTTCAGTGTGGTTGCCTTCTGGGTATTATTTTAGAATGCTTTCCTGGCCTTATAAATAGAAGCCACTCATCCTAGTAAGGTAGTAATTTATTTCAAAATGTTGCAGTTTTATATAAGTATCTGTAACAACACAAATATTGACTTATTAGAGTCAATATTTGTATATAATAGTATCTGTATACATTGTATACAATATTTTATTTATTTATTTATTTATTTGTGATATACTGCTAGATATAATAAAATCCCTATCCGGTTTACATACATATATAAAAATCACATTTAAAATACAATTTAAAATATTACAATATTAAAATAAAATATTAAAACAATTGCGGTTACAATAATAATACAGAGCAATGCAAGGAGATGTAAAATGGAGCAGGATGATTAATTTAATTACAAGCCAGGGAAAGCCTGAGTGAACAAATGCATTTTCAGGAGGCATTTGAAACATGCCACATTTTCTGGCTCCTGAACTGCATGGGGGAGGGTTTTCCAAAGGGTGGGTGCCACTACCAAGGAGGCCCACCGTCGAGGTATTGCGTGGCGACATTCCATTAATTTTGGAATCACCAGCAAGGCCTCCTCTGACAATCTTAAAGGTTGGCTGGGTATATATTAGGGAAGGCAGTTTGCTAGATATTCTGGTCCCAAGTTGTTTAGAGCTTTGTATGACAATAACATAATTTTGCACATGGCTCAGTAGCTAATAGGCAGCCAGTGCAGTTCTTTTAGCACAGATGTTATGTGAGCATAGCTGGGTGTCCCAGTGAGCACCTGAGCTGCTGCATTCTGCATTAGGCGCAACTTCTGAACTAGGCACAAGGGCGGCCCCACATAGAGTGCAGTATAGTAGTGTAATCATGAGGTTACCAATGCATGGATCACCATGGCTAGGCTATCCCTATCCAGGAATGAATGTAGTTGGCATACCAACTGAAATTGGTAATGGGCACTCTGGGCCACTGAGGTCACCTGGGCCTCCAGTGACAGCAATGGATCGGGGAGTACCCCCAAGCTATGTACCATACTTGCTCCTTCAGAGGGAGTGCAACCTCACCCAGAACAGGCAAACAACCCAATTCCCAGACCTGGGAACTGCCAACCCATAGGGATTTTGTCTTATTGGGATTCAGCTTCAGTTTATTAGCCCTCATCTGAGCCATAATTGCATCCAGGCACCAGTTCAGAACTTGCACAGCCTCTCACGATTCAGATGTCACGGAGAAATAGAGTTGGGTGTCATCAACATACTGGTGACACCTTGCCCCAAATCTCCCGATGACCACTCCCAATGGCTTCAGATAGACATTGAATAACATTGAGGACAGGATGGTGCCCTGTGGCACCCCAGAGTTCAGATGCCATGGGGCCGAGGCACAGTCACCCAATGCTATTCTCTAGAACCAACCCCACAAGTATGAGTTGAACCACTGTAGAACAGTGCCTCCAACTCATGGAGGCAGTCCAGGAGGATGCCATGGTCCACCCTCAGCTCATACATTTTGCCTCTTGCCCCTAAATATCCCCCAAACATCCCCTCCCATCAATCATGATCTGTGATAGGTAGATATCCTTTATTGATTAGTCCATTTGACCATATCAAAAGTACCATGCATATAATAAAATAAAATTATGTAAAATTTAATAAAATCAGATTGGAGTAGGGGTAAGATAAAATGGTTACGGAATCAATAAATGATTAGAAAACTAGGTGTTTAAAAAAGTAGGGGGACAGATGGGCAACTTATAATAAGTATAATCCTAATACAGTATAAATTTAGATTAGTTCGTCGCCTTTGCATACAACTCCAACTTGATCTATGAATTGTGATCTCAATTGGGAGGCCCTAGCTATAAATTTGGCAGTTCTTAGAGCTACTTATGAACTTGTGCCCTCAAGGAGATATCCCAAACGTTTGTGACGATCCCAGAATTTAGTTCTATCAAGAAGCGGAAGTAGGTAAGATGTCCTTGCTGAAGTGTAGAGTTCACAGTTAAGTAGGACGTGCGCAATATCTTCTATTTCGCCTGCGCCACAAACACATGTTCTGTCGGGGTATGGCACTTGGTGGTAGCGGCCATGTTTTACCATAGATTCAAGCTGCTCAAATCTTGCTCTATCATGATCTGTGAATGAAGTTGCATAATTGGGGGCTTTGGGCCAGCACTGGCGTCTTCTCAACCCCAGGCACATGCTTGCACGGACAAAGATAATGTGTGAACTGTGCAGTCATAGATGTGGCCAGCAGCAACTGGCAACACTTTAGGAACACTACAGAGGCAGCTAGTGTTTGGGGTGCATTTTGTTTTGTTTTGAAGTTCAGAATCTGGTGACGTATCCAACCACCTTTCGTAACGTTTATTCTCTAGGCAGTGCCTGCAGCTGCCGCTTCTTACAATAAGACAGCCTATGCTGGCATGCATAATTCATGTTTACAAGTTGTACACCCTTGATGATAAAAGAAACTGATGTTTATTTTACACCACCTCACAGTGCATCAAATGGATTTTCAAAGGTGTACAAATAGCCATGATAAAGAGAGGCAAAAGTATATTCAGACTATATATTCTATCACCACTTCACCACACTGATACACAGTGAGGGCTGAAAAATTTGGAGCTCCCTCTTGTCGCCTCTATATATGTTAACTTGGAAGAGAAAGAAAAACAAGAAGAAACCCCTCTATTCATTTGTTATTTGGATCTTGGCGCCACAGTTGTGGAAGGGAGACTTAACCATGCTAGGAGACTAATGAGACAACAGGAGTTGGCACTTCAAATTCCAACTCAGCAAAGAATTTGCAGGGATTCTTAGTCAGGTTATTCTCCATCAGCCTTGTTTTCTCAACTGTAAATTAGGAAGAACAACAACAAATAATCTCACAATTTTATTGAGAGAATGAGCAAGTTAAGAATTGTAAAGAATTTCATAGTCTAAGCATTCCATCTCATTGAATAATTTGCTAGAAGCTGTGTTTTAGTGGCTGGATAAAATAGTAAAGACTGTTAAAAAGGGTGAGGTTTCCACATTACTTAAAATATGGTTAAAAATGCCCAGCATCTTGATATTCTTTATATTCTCCTTAGAGTGTTGCCATGGAGAGTAAGGCCCAATAGCAATGGGACTGCTGATTGTGCTCTGTTTACCGCCTCCTAAAAAAAATTGCCCTTAATTTCATTCCCATTTTAACTGCACTAAACACCAACATATAGAAGGAAAAGACCTGACACTTCCACTCTTGCATCCCATTCCTTGATGGAGTAGCCTACTAGAAGTGTGTGGCTTCCCATTGCTCAGTCATAAGAAAAAGACTGAGCGATGTCAGTGGTAGAGTGCACATGCTTTGCAGGCAGAAGGTCCCAAGTTCAATCCACGGCATCTCCAGGTAGGGCTGTAAAAATTCCTGCCTGAAACCCTGGAGAGCCACTGCCACTCAGTGTCCACAATTCTGGGCTAGATGGACCAGTGGTCTGATTCAGTATAGGGCAGCTTCCTATGTTCCTAAAATGAGAAGCCAGGAGACCAAGGGCCCCTGGGAGGCTGTATTCTCTCTGCCTCCCAGAAAGAATATCATGGCAAGGGGGAGACCAACCTGGCCCGAACCATTAGCCAGAGAAGGAGCAGCTGCAGGGAATGTGACCTTGTGTCCCCCTCCCAGCCAAAAGGACTACGTTGCTCCAACTGCCTGTTACTCTGAGACTGCAAATTTGAAGGGCCCATGCCACTGGCCATGGGACCAAGGACCCCGGAAGGCTGCACCCCTGGCCTCCTGGGAAGAGCGTCATGGCCCTATCCATCACCCATTGAAGGTGCAGCTGCTCCACCGCTTGCCGTCTTCTTCCTGTCCCAAATGACCCAGTTTGTTTAAGACCACCTTCTTTGAACAGGTGCCCTACAGGGATTTGGACTAGTAACAGCCCATCATCCGTAGCCAGCATGGGAAGAAGGGTGGGCTAATGACCTGTGCAGCAGCTGGGTGGGCAGGACAGCATCTCTGTCATCACAAGCTGCTGTGGTCTCATTGATAAGGCCAGCGTGATCTCCAGCCGGCAACAACCCTGTACATGCGACAAAAGATGTCAGCATCTCGAGTCATTAATATTGGCAGTGAAGGCATGATTATATCAGGAATGGCCAGCAGGCAATCTGGCAGGCTGGATCTGGCCCTCTTCTGCTATTTTATCAGACATCAGGCTGCCCGATCAAATTTTAAATGGAGCATAGTAAAATGTTGTCCTCCAGATTCACTCATAAGGCAAAGAGGTTCAGTTTTAAGTTATACCAAATTAAGTGATATTCTGGATCCATCCATCCATCCATCTATCCATTCATTCTAATACATTTCTCTTCCTCCCCCCACCCCCAAGGAGCTCAGGGCAACATACATCATCCCACGGCAATTTTATCCTCACAACCGTGAGCTAGGTTAGGCTGAGAGATGGTGCCTGACCAAAGATCACCCAGTGAGCTTCATGGCTCAGTAAGGATTTGAACTCATGTCTCTCCAGGCCTAGTCCTACACTCTAACCACTACACCACACTCTTAATGCCACTTCCTGTCTTTAGGAATTTGTATGTAAACACTGTGCCCTAAGCCAGGTGTTGGGAACCTGGGGACCTCTAGATGTTGTTGGACTCCAAATCCCATCACCCCTGACCATTGGCCCCTTTGGCTGGGGCAGATGGGACTCAAGGTTGTATTGCCTTTTTTGTTGTGTGGCACCAGCTTTCTTATGGAGTCTGGCTACTTTTAAGGGGATCTGCTTGTGCAGCAGGCAGCACTCCCCCGCCACTGCCCAACTACTCTCTGCAAAATAAAGTGAGTGGGCCCTAGGAATATATCACTTGGCTACTCCTGCTCTACACAACTAAAGTACAAAGTTACCACAAATTATATTTCCCTAACCCTGGTATCAGTGCCCTCTCTTTTGGGGAAAGGAGAGGAGGCGGGAATGCACCCAAGATACAAACATGTTTGTATTAAGATCATTTCGCTATCTTATCATTATGCTCATTACCTAGGGCCGGGCTGCCTTAAAACTGGCTAAAGTGACCCTTGCAGCAGAGGTCATTGGTCGAGTATTAGAAGGTTTTGTTCTACGGGTCTAGTTACTCATCTGTGTGAGCAGCTGAGGTCCATACCTATGGAATAAGTAACAACTCGTGAGGAACTTAACTTAGAAGCTGACAAATTTTGGCAATGACACAAACAGGAGTCTTTGGGTTGCCTTTACACTGGAACATAATACCCATCACATGAAGAGAGAGACTATTGCAAGTACATGGAACATTCCTTAAAAAAAAAAAAAAGTTTTTATTAAGAACAAAGACAAACACTACATAAACAAATAACAAATAACCAAAAAAATATATAAAAAATAAAATAATAAAATGGACTTCCGATTTTCTCCACAACAAATATAAGTAACAATAATTTCTCTTACTCCATAATTACAAAAAAAACCCTCTTTTTTCCATTGTCCCAAATTTTTCTTCTTATTCTTCAAACCCAAAAATATACAAATCATTTTTCCCGATCTCTGCAAAAAGGCTATTAGAGGTTGCCAACCAGCCATAAACATAGATGTTGACTTTTTTCTAATTAGTGACATAAGTTTAGCCATCTCCGCCAATTCCAGCATCTTCACCATCCATTCTTCTATTGAAGGTAAAATTGAACATTTCCACTTTTGTGCATGCAATAATCTCGCTGCCGTTGTCATATATAAAAACAAAGTTCCATGACTTCTTTCCACCTGATTATCCATTATTCCCAGAAGAAATGACTCTGGTTTCAGTTGTATATTAATCTTTAAAATCTTTTGAATTAATGAATGTATTTTTATTCATTTTTATATTTTTTTTGCTTTTTTACATGTCCGCCACGTGTTGCTTCTTGTTCTTCACATTTCCAACACACACCCCTAAGTGCCATTATACATTTTAGCCAATTTCTCCGGGGACATATACCAGTGATACATCATCCAAATATATGGAACATTCCCGTAGCTTGCAGGATTTACCTCCTACCCTGCCCCTCCCCCTGCCATGCTACCGTTAGAATTGTAACTGAAGATGATTACCGGAGGCTTTTGGTAGGGTCTCAAATATATTTCCGCTGTGAGGCTGATGGTATCCAAATAATCATTCCTCTGTGTAACTGGGGTGGGTGGGTGAGTCATTACCCATCAGATGGATTAGTGAGCTTGAAGCATTTTTTTCTGAAAGATATAATGCTTCGTAATCCTTTTAATGAGCCTCAAACCTTGTTGCCATCAATGGCCATCGCATGATTCCTATACGTTCCATTAGTGCTGCCAGATGTCCTAGTTTTGGAGAGGACAGACAGAGAAACAGGGTGCTCCTTTAAGTACTTGGGACAATGAAACAAGCCTTATTTGGGTAGCTTACATGCATCCCTTTTGCCAATCCCATTGTCTTTGCCAGCTCATCAGTAATTCTGATGGAAGAGGAACAGTATCCTCTCCAGGACACTTAGGTGTTAACCTTGGGATCTTTGTGGTCCTCGTGAGCCAAAGGGAACAGTGTAATCTGCACCATTTGTGTGTTACAGAGTTTTTAAAAAATCAAAATTGTATCCACTTGTCTTCAAGGAGCTCAGGGTGGTGTATATGATCCCCTGCCTTTTTTTAAAAACTTCAGAACAACCTTGTAAGATACCGTAGGTTAGGCTGCGAGAGGGCGACTCACCCAAGGTCAGCTGGTGAACTTCATAGCTGGAATAAAAGTTGGCTCTAAGTTTGAAGAGATCCTCTGCATAGGGCCCTCTAGTGGTGCTGTTTCAATCACCCACTATGACCCCAAGGGAACACTGTTCCAGTCCAGAGCATTATGAGAAATGTAAATTCTGGCTGCCCAGCGCTGATCGCCAAAAGAACAACAACAGCTAAAGAGGGCCCAAGGTAAGCATCATCAGTAGATCTTGCTGTAGAACCCATCAGCTACCCGAGGCTGCCGTATAGTGACAATAGGCCTCGCTGGAGTGGAGATTTGAACTCAACTCTGATATCATCTCCTCAACCAGAGTCACTCAAACCACTACACCACATTGCTTCTCAATATTAGCTGGAGTGATAGCTATATTACTATGGGGTTTTTAACAATGGTTTAATGTTGTTTCAGAATGTTTTAATATGGTTTTATTGCCATTTATGTCTTTATCTCTATTATCTCTATTCTTATCTCTATTCTTGTACACTGCCTTGGTGACTTTTGTGGAAAGCCGGTATATAAACATTATAGATAAAGGTAAAATAAAATAGTAATAGCTGCAAGGACACAGTTACCAAAAGAAAAGGCAGCAGTGGCTAATTCCCGTGGCCCTTCTTGCACTGCGATGTATTGGCTCAGACTTCAGCTTCAGTTGCACAAGCTAGGGAAGGGATAGACAAATATGTCAGTTTCACTTTCTTCTGCGCTCAGATTTTTAAGATCTCAAGTTCTTTCTCTCCAGAATATGAAGAACTTTGTGAATGTTGGAAAGTTCTTATGAAAAACCAACTAAAATGAATTTCTTACCCATCTGCACCAGCCAAATTCAATAGTTACAGCTCTTCCCTGCATTGAGGGGACCACAGTGCACCTTCCTGCCATGTGGCTGATAAAGATGGGGAGCCTGTCAGAAGGAAGGGGGGCCACCCTAACTCAGCACTAACATGGTTAAATACACAGGGATGCAGACTTTTCAGAGCAAAGCACTCAAAGCCCTGGGCCTGGAGGATGGACAAATCTGTCAGTTTTGGTTTCTCCCTCCTTCTCCTCCTCCTCCTCCTCCTCCTCCTCCTCCTCCTCCTCCTCCTCCTCCTCCTCCTCCTCCAGTTCTTTCCAATCCAAATCTGAAGAAATGTACTCCAGCCCCTATCAGTTTATTATGTACAGCAAGGGTCCCCAATGCAGTGCCCACAGGCACTGTATCTTGCGGAATACTGAAGACTATTCCAGTACAAAATTTATCTGTGTAATAGCCTCCTCCCCAAAAGAAGCAACTACTGGACAGTGCCAACGCATTTGTTTAAAAAGAAGCATTAGCTGTATTGCACTGCCAGCAATTAACTGAATTAGACAATCCCTTATTAAAGAGATGTTGCGGTGCACCTATCTTTATCATTCAACATGAACCCAGAAAATCCATCTCCCTGGAGCAAGTCTAGAGATGTGTTGCACTAGTATTTATTATCTCTATAGCAGTCTTCCCCAGCCTGGGGCCCTTCAGATGTGTTGGGACTGCAACTCTCATAATTCATAGGTTGGGGAAGGCTGCTGTGCTGAGGCTCAAGCACCATCAACATTCTGAAACAGCTAGGCACTCACAGGACGCTGTTAGACCATTTATCTCTATCTATCTATCTATCTAAATTTACAAGCCTGATTATGCCTAAATTGCTACCTTTTGGGGGTGGGCCCATTTAACTTCCAAAAACTGACAGGCACACCATGAGAGGAGGGAATGTTGGTGGTCAATAAATCGGCGTCCAAAAACTTTTGTAGATGAGTGGTACATTCCACTGGTGGTACATGATGATATTTGTTATCCCCTCTTTGCAACAAAGTATTACGGTTTGAATACGTGCAATGCATCAGTAAAATTGCATCATGGCAGCTTTGAGCAGGGATAAAGCTAGATATCGAGGATTCTCTTAACCTAAATGTACCATTCCCAAAAAGATTAGATGAAATAGCATTCAGTATTGGGGTTGAGTGAATTAAACTAGGATGTTATGCCAGGTTCAGGGGCCAGAATGGTGATTATCTTGATGGGCACAATTCAGATGCCTATTGTTCCTCATCACCACAAATCGTTGCCTTTCTTTGGAAATGAACCCAAAACAGGTATTTGGAGGATGCGCACAAGCTCCCTGCCATTTTGCCTGCAAAGGATGAGATTAAAAGCTTTTTCTGTAACCTGCTGGCATTTTCTGTTTGGGAAGCTTACTGTATGAGTATGGTCTTTTTATTTTTCCTTATTTAGATCTTGAAGTAAGACCAACCAGGAAGAGAAAGGCATTCTTTCTATAGGACAATCAGAGTATATGATCTTTCATCCTCCACTTTTCCATTTTTTAAAGAGAAATATCCCTAGCTTGGAATCATGCCTCCTTGAGCTCAGAGGCTATTAAAAAGTTATGAACAAGCCCAGTCACCAGGTAGGTTTTTCTAAGCACTTAAGGAGACTCATTCTCCATCTCTTCTCCCTGTAGGGGATGGATTCTCAGGAATCAGGCAGTTAATGGCCCCTAAGTGCATAACAAACTCTGAAACACATGCAAGAGCTTTCATCTCAAAGTGAATCCTAAAAATAGCTGAGAACTCACTGGCTTAAAACATGTGACAGAGAGTGGGGTTGCTTTGCTTCAAGCATCTTTAGCAGCATTGATGAGCATGGACCTCAGAAATACACAATACCAGTTGGTATGTCGAGAACTGTTACATACGCACACCAGCATTACTCACTGGAGATCTAAGTGTAATATTTATGAAACGTAAAGAGTGAACATCATTTAATATTTTCAAAAAATATCTTATGTCATAGTCTTGTTTGCATATGCATTTGTTTGTTTACGGCAGGGACAGGCAACTTGGGGCCCTACAACTCCCATCATCCTTCAGCACTGGCTATGCTGTCTAGGGCTGATGGGAACTGTAGGCCAAAACTTCTGGAGAGCCACAAGTTGCTCACCCTTGGTTTATAGTATTACCAGCAGATGGCCTCTAGGCAGCTTACAATAAAAATGAAAACAGTAAAAATCTAAACAGTATACAATGATACTAAACAAGAAAGAAAGAAAGAAAGAAAGAAAGAGAAAAGCAACAGATAAAAAGCCAGGCAGTAATAAGAATCCAATTAACAACTTCAGTAAAACAGTGCAAAGGCGATGCGAAGGGGGAGCAAATGCAGTTAAAATTAAAAGCCATTAAAGGCATGAGACTGAGAGAACAAGACAGGCTTTGCCTGGCACCTAAAAGATAACAAAGGAGGTGCCAGCCGCACATGTGCAGCGCCGGGGGGGGGGTTGTTTATGGTTTGGGCACTACCACAGCCAGGGCCTCTCTCTGATAACCACTTGCCTAACCTCTGAAAACAAGCATTTGGAGAAGGACCTTGAGAGAAGATCTCAGTTGATGGGCAGCTTCAGATCACCAGGTCCGCAGGCCATGTAATTTGCAAGCTTCTTTCCTACTTGTTGCCAGTTGCGCCACATTGCAATGACCCCACACGGCATCCTTTACCATTCACTCCGCATTCAGCCCCTTTAAAGTTATCAGGCTAACCCACGATTGAAACATGCATTCTCCTTCCTACACATGGGCCTACGTGTCAGGGCTGAGCCATCGGCAGGTGTCGGAAAAAAATGTCGGGAAAAAAGCCAGACGTTAAGCCAGGGATTCAGGGTAGAGGGAACTGCAGCCTGCGACAATGCTCCTTTGTGTGTGTAACGCATGAAGGGGGCTCTTGTCTATCAAGAAATGCAGATGGAGCCTCTGGTGCAAGTGAAATCAATTGTGGCAGTCTTTTGAGGCTGAGCCTTGTAGGTCAAGGGGGTCCATTTTCTTATTCCAATTCTGAAGCGTTGCTAGGTATAGAGCCAGGATCATAACCAGGTGTCCTACTGTACAGAGGACAGTCCTCTGTTTGAAGGGCAGTCTAGTCCAAGTCCAGTCCAAAGAACCATAAGAAGGGAGAGCAGGGCCGGCTCCTTGAAGATGCCCATCAACAGTTGGCACCTGGACAGCTGGCAGAACAGACAGGCTTCCCCACCGTGGTGAGATGTACTGCATTTCTACTTAAATTATAGTTATTATTTCTAAATTTGCATCTATATGTATGAATTAGAATGTGCAATGTTATGCAAATTGGTGGCCTCTTCTGTCCTCCACTTTGGCGATGCATTTCCTCTTTTTTGGCAGTGGTGAGTGGCCACTCAAATGAGGAACTGCCCTTCCAGTTCCTTGTTCTTTTTCTTTTCTTTTTCATTTCACTTCGAAAATGGATACACATGAGCCCAAGACTCACAGCCGTAATGATGAATTGAAAGAGCAAATGGAGTTTATATATTTAAAAAAAAAACCCTAGAGGAATCGAGAAGAAGTGGTTTTAGATTCCCTCACTAAACACATGCCATGACATATCAGGAAGAATTCTATAGTTGCCCATGACAACAACTGAGTAGGACAAAACCTTAGCGTTGTCTCTCCACTAACCAATATCTTCACCACAACCCATGTCTGGGACATGCGGCCTTCGCATAGCTTTGCAATATTAAGAATTTAGGAGAATGCCTTATACCTGTTCAGACCATTGGTCTAGCTCAATATTGTCAACACTGACTGGCAGCGGCTCTGCGCGATTTCAGGCAGGGGTCTTTCCCTGCCCTGCCTGGAGATGTCAGAGGTTGAATCTGAGACTTTCTACATGCAGTGTATGTGCTCTGGAGTACTATTAGAGTTAGAAGTTCTATTAGGCTTCCCCGGAGGGTTCCTTGGAGAATATGAAAGCTTTACCATTTTCACACAGCAATCCTATGCTAGGGATGAGTGACAGTTCTTTTTGGAAAGAACTTGAGGTTTTAAAAAATGGAATGTGGGAGAATCTGAAACTGATTCATGCATCCAGGCCGATGGCCTTCAGTGCTTAGCTCTTAACCTGGGTTTGAGTCCCTGTTAATCCTGAATTAGGGGTGCTGCATGGTGGTGAACCTATTTTGGGGGTGGAGTTCAGCATCATGAAGCACTCCTTTGAGGCGCCAATTAAAGCCTGAAAAACCTGCAATGGAAAAGGAGCCCCACCGAAATAGGAGTCACTAGTCTCCCCTGCCAAGCACCAGGGGGAATATCCACCCGGCACTTCGACCAGGGAGCAAATAATGGCAGGTGGGCGTGGCCATGCCCACGTGACATCATGCAGCCCATGGAGGGCTGGTGTGTGTGTGTCGTACCTGCCCCACCCCTTTTTTTCTGCACCCCTTCTATACATACACCTACAGTTGGAGGAAAACTCCTTTGGTGGAATTACTCAGAAGTAAGGGTCACTGTGTTCCATGGGGCTTGCTCCCACGTAAGCTGCATGGGATGCCACTTAAATGTGTTTACATCCTTTGTGAAGCAGAATGGTGCCGTTTCACAAAATATACATAAAGATATATCCTCTAAGAGAAATCAAGGCTGTGAACGAAGTGCTGCTGTGGACAATTATGGAAATCTGTTGCATCACTCCAGTGAGTAATATTTCATTTTCAGCCAAAGATCAGTTCCTAAGGCTCTTTGTACACAGCATCTGTGCAGAAATACACCGTGTGAAATTCTGTAAGAAAAATCAATATGGTCTACAAATCGGATAACAGCTGGGTTTTTTTTTTCAATGGCAAACCTTGCTCTGCTAGGTTACAACAGGAGCTTGTTAAGATGTATAGTTAATTTGGGTCTCCCATTCAAGTAATAACCAGGCCTGACCCTGCTTAGCTTTCCACACTCAGACAAGCTGACAAGACAATTTAATACAAACTGATCAAATTTGCATTTCCCAAGCTAATACATGGATTCAAATGCAGTTATCTGTCAATTTTTCCTCTCCCCCCCCCCAATTTTTCCACTTCTCAGGATTTTGCGATGTAGTTCTCCAATCAAAAATGCATGAAAAAGTTAGTATATTAGGGAAAACAACGTACGTACCAAAAATGTGTATGTTAAGGAAAATAGCATTACAAAATGCATTATACTAGGGGAGGGAAATGATTGCAAAAACTGCAAAATTTGGCAACATTTTGTACAAAAATGCATCTATTAGTATAAACATGTATGAAAAGAAAGATGGATTTTTATGCACTTTTAAAAAAAATATGAAATTGATGTGGAAATGAAGTAGCTAGCTACTAAGGAAGACATACACCAGGGAGCTGAATTGTGGGGTCACGCCACACTTACCACCTCACATCTCAGACTGAGACCGAAGGGTCAGTGTGGTGTGGTGGGTTAGTGCATTAGACATTGAGTGTGGAGACCCCGGTTCAGCCACAACACTTGCCTGGTGACTTTGAGCCAGTCACACTTCCTTACCTATCCTACCTCACAGGTTTGTTCTGAGGATTCAGGGGAAAACTACATATGCTGCTCTGAGCTTCCTGGACAAAGGAAGGATGGGATAAATATCTGATAGGTATCTGAACTAGGATTGGGAGTAAAATACAAATTGAGTTAAATGAGACCGACTTGCTGCAGATCCTTTGATATTAGTGCAAATGTTGATCCAAAAATTTGTGTCTCATTTCACCATTCTTGGGTCTGCACACAGCCACGTGTAGTAATGTGAAATCCTCTGAGAAGGGATTCACTTGGGTTTAGCCCTGGAATCTTTTTCCCCCCCAGTGATAAAGCTCAATCCTGGGAATGCGAAGTCATCCTTTAAAAACTGTCCTCTTGCTCATAGGCAGACATCCCCAGACATCTTAGATTGGAGAGGGTTGGCACCTCAAAAGCAGAGGGCATGGATTCCAGGCAGACTCAAGCATCAGAACTTTTTGTTTTGGAGGTACATTCGTGTAACTCATAAATTGTCCATGATCTCTTCCTGCTTGCCATCTCCATAGGCTGCATGAAAGCACAAAAGCCTTTGCAAAATAACAGCCTTGGTCACAACCATTTCTAGTTATAAGAATTCCAGCACCAAGAATGATAATATTTCACAGTGCCTATTAAGGAGAACCGTTCCTTCATTCCTTTGTTGCCTGCATTAACATTCATCTCGGAAAATCGGCTAGAAGGACAGATTGAGTAATGTCCCCACTGGATGTCTTGTATTCCCCACCCCAAAGATCTGGAATATCTGAATGACGACAGCAAGCTCTATTAGGAGTTGAGTTTATGAGTTTGTATTTCATTCTCTGTGTCACAATCCTTCTAATCTAGGATTATATCCAGTTATTTTCTTCATGCATTATGTAAAGACTGATAAATGCTACAGCAGTATCTCTGAAGGGGAGGAAAATGATGGAGCTTGCTGTTTAGAAAGCCCCCCCCCCGCACCACCACCTGCATCAGCCAAGATGGCTGTCAAAAATGTGTGCCCATAGTCCCGTAGAAGTCCACACAGGTAGACAGGCTGACAGGACACTGATAGAGGGAGAATCCTGGGAAGGCAACCAGTTGCAAATGAAATGGTAATTGCTTTCCCCTCACTGAATGAAATCTTCTCTGAGGCGATTACACAGATTAAAGCTTCCCACTGAAATGTTCCGGAATAAATATAGTCTATGCTTCTCACGGGGGAATTTGCTGCAGTGCACTGAACGTCCACAGCAAAACAATTATTGCGAGATAAAAGGAGATGTGTGGAAATTGATGCTAATTGCAATGCACAAGTGTCATTTTGGGTGCCGGCCTGCAGGTCTTGGAGAGCAGTTGGTTATAGATGCTTCTGAGAAATAACGGCATGTAGTCTGAAATGGGGGGGCAGGGGCAATCTCCCCCCCCCAATAGTGTACCTATTCTAGAACAGTGTTCTCTAACCTTGGGTCCCCAGATGTTTTTGGCCTACATCTCCCAGCATGCCCCAGCCAGCATAGCCAAAAACATCTAGGGACCCAAGGTTGGAGAACACTGCTCTAGAATAACCTGGGTTGCCTGATTATTTAATTCATCTTTGACCTGGGGAAAAATAAGTTACAATTTTCATCCACACTTAACATAACAAAGCCTATTTCTCTGCTTTGCTGATATACTAGCCAGTCAGTCACACCCGCTTGTTTTCTAAACACTCTGTGGAACCTGCATAGATGTCTGTTGAGGTTTTACACAAATTGAGTACTACAACAATGATGAAGCATTGTATGTGATGCTGTTCTCCACCCCCCCTCCACCCCTGCTGTTTTCCTTTCCTAGGAGAATAGGTGACAAATGGCTAGCAGTAATAGAGTGTTTCCTGTCCCACCCTGCCTTACTGGGGAAATACAGTGTTCCTTCAGTCAGTATTGTAGCATTTACCTCCAAAGAAGCTGCATAAAGGGGATGCAATATATAAAAATACAGACTAGCTTGAGGAAGTTGTTTTTTTTTAAAATCCTATACAGCACAATCCTGACCCATGTTTACTCAGAAGTAAGCCCCATAGATTTCAGTGGCTCCATAAAATATGCTAAGGACTGCCGCTTCCAGCACGTCTGACACAGTACACCTTCTGCATTCTTGGTCTCTGCTTGCAGGTTGATTTAGTGTAGTCAAAGTGGGGGGAGTTGTGGTTGAGGAAGGGAGAGCATAGATCAGTGATAGAGCCCATGCATTGCATGCGTAAGTTCTCGCATTCAGTCCCTGCTGTTCTCAGTGATTCAATGTGTTCAGTTGCAATATTTCTGGTAGTAGGTGGGCGTTTTAAGATTGTAAGAGGTTTTACTCCATCAAGCTGACTCTGCTTTCTAAACCATGATTTATTGAGAGCTTTCTCAGTCCCATGCCTCTCTCTTAACTAGTTTCTGCTTCCTCCCAGGAAGCACAGTACATCCTTACTGCATCTAGTGCAGCTTTCCCCAACTTGGTTCCCTCCAGATGTGTACAACCCCCATAATCCCCAGCCAGCATATGAAAGGCTAATCTAGTATCGTTTCTTATTGTTACATTGGGAAAGAACCTTGCCTGAGACCCTGGAGAGATACCACCAGTCAGAGTAGACAACAGTGGATGCGATAGACCAATGGGCTGACTCGATATACAGCAGCTTCATATATTCAATGTGCTCACATTGGGTAAAGGAGTAGAATTTTCAGATTCTTTCTAGCATGCATAAGGAATGACTATGTCATTTAAGGGCAGCTGTGCACCCTTAGCTTTGCAAGTTAGCGCTGCTATATATATATTTTTACTAAAAAGCTTGTTTACAGCCTTTATAAAGCAGCTGTAGGTCCTCTTTTTCCTGATGTGTTATGTGGAAGCAATGCATGTTGCTAAAAATACATGCTGTCCCATGTCTACTATGTTCACCTCTCTTCTGTGTGTGTGTAAGGAGGAGAGGGAGATGGAAAGAAATCCAAGAAGTGTTTCAACTTCAGCACATTAAGTTACAAGACAGTAGACTAGATTTCAGTTGAACTTAGGAGAAACATCTTCATGGTAAGAGGCATTCAACAATGGAACCAGTTACCTTCAGAGGTGGGGCTCTTCCTCTGGAGATGTTCAAGATGGGCAGCCATCTGTTGTGGATGCTCTAGCCCTGGATTTCCTGCACAGAGCAGGGGGTTGGACTAAATCAGCCTTCCTCAACCTGGTGCCCTCCAGACATTTTAGACTACAACTCCCAGCATTCCTGACCATTGGCCATGCAGACTGGGGCTGATTTTATTTATTTTATTTATTATATTTATACCCCGCCTTTCCCCCCCCCCAAGGAACCCAAGGCGGCTGACATAATCCTCTTCCTCCTCCTCTCCATTTTATCCTCACAACAACCCTGTGAGGTAGGTTAGGTTGGAGTCCAAAACAGAGCACCAGGTTGGAGAAGACTGGACTAGCTGGCCTACAAGGCCCCTTCCAACTCTATGGCTCTGCAACATGGGAAAATAGGAAGTGCCAAAGCCCTGCCCACGTGAGCTGACCAAGTCCTGTCAATGGCATAGCTTTCATGATGGCATCCTGGGGCACTCTTTTCTCTGGTGCATTATTTTGCAACACACTTTTGATTGTGAGGCAGCAGCATCATTAGTGCCTTGATTAGGTTAGATGTTATTTAACTCTGAGCACTGTGTGTGTACAGTATTTACATAATGCAAATTTGAAATCCCCAATGTAAGAGTCATAGAAGTGCTCTCTCTCTCTCTCTCTCTCTCTCTCTCTCTCTCTCTCTCATATATATATATATATATATATATAAATCCTTTGCAAAGAAAAGATAAACATGGAGAAGAAAGCTTTGTGCAGTACTGCCTCTTGGAAGTACCAAAGGACTGATTACTAAATGGAAATATGGAGAATGAATATTTCTGGTAACTTCAATCAGGGATGGTCAACTGTTCAGCAATAAGCAGTTGTTCTTTAACATTGCAATTCTATGCATGTCAACTCAGAAGTAAGTCCTACTTAGTTCAATGGGACTTACTTCCAGGTAAGTGTATATATACGGTTGCGGCCTAATAATTGTGTAGGAAGAGGAGTGTCAGCAGGAGTAGCTTATGTCACAGTGCTGCTGTGATTTGAATATCTGTAGCTAGCAAAATTCTCTCATCTACACAGCCATTAAAAAATGCAAAAGATGTAATGTTAAATGACTGGACATCCCTACCTTAAATTCTTAGAAGATAGAATAATCCCATCACTTCTAATTCTGAAGCAAATCTAACTTGGTTCAGTTAGATGCTGCTGCATGGACCGAAAAAGGAGCAGAAATGCAAAATAACTAAGTTTAACCAATGTTCCCATGTAATTCAAAGGTTTACATAGTCCTATGTCAACAAAACGTTGGTCCAATAGAAGATGGCCAACTTTTAAAACAAGTGTAGAAGTCACATTGGCTGAATGAAGAATAGCTATAGCCCAACCCTATGCCTTAGGGTGCAATCCTATGCACACTAGCCTGGAAGTAAACCCCATTGAATACTATAAACTTACTTCTGAGTAAACATGCACTGAGTAAACATTCACTTGTATGGGGAGGGGGGAGTCCTCCTTGCCAAAAAATGGCTGGAGGGGGGGGAAGTGCACCCCACACCAAGGATGATTGGGGCAACCTCCAATTATTGTCAGCAATTCCTCATCAGCTTCTATTGGCAGTGAAAAACCTCCCTGCTGAAAAATGGTGGGGGGGTCAAAGTCCACCACCCCGGCAAGGACCCTTGGGGCAACTGGGCAGAGGAGGACTTTGCCTCCCCTCCAGCTGACTTTTGGCAGGGTAGCTATTTCTCACCCCATGCAAATGAACGGAGAAATTGCTCCATTCAGTTGTATGGGAATGAGGAGAGAGGGAGAGTGGTTCCTCTGCCATGGAATCTCCCCACAACCATCACCCCAGGATTTTCATAGATCATAGAGTTGGAAGGGGCCTACAAGGCCATCGAGTCCAAGCCCCTGCTCAATGCAGGAAACTAGAGGAGGGGTCTCCCATCCAAGTCATAACCAGGCCTGACCCTGCTTAGCTTTCCACGCTCAGACAAGCTGAGCCAGCGTGAGCCACTCTGTTACTCTTCATAAATGTGCCATAAAAGTCAATGGGTTTGATACAGATTTAAGCACATGCACCTGGGATGGCAGCAGAAGCGGACTTCCCCACCCCTCTTCCCCATGGCAGCCCTCCCAACTCCCTGAAAATGCTACACAGAGACCCTGCTGAATGAGGTAGGCTGTGGTGCGGAGGGAGGGGGGCGATCCCTGAAAATGACTACCATGTCATCTAAGGGCAGCTTTGCACATGCAACAAGTTAGCGCTGCTATTTTTTACTTGATAAGGTATGCAGCAATAAGCAGGTCCAAAATGCTGAAGTAAGTATATTTCCCACCCTCCCTGTGCAATGCCACAAATCAATGCTATTAGGTCCGTCAGCACTTGGATCCATCCCATATCAGCATTTACTCCACTTCTCAAATTGCCTTGTGTGAAACCTCATGCAGTCCCCATTTAATGATTCCTTTCATTTGAATAATTCACGGAGATATGACAATGATCTTCATAATGGCTGGATGTCAAATGGCACCAAATAATTATGAGGTGACAAGAAAAATCCATCTTGATTGGCTGATAGTTAATTAGCCTCATTAAGGGAAGCCTCCTGCCATTCCCAGCCAAATGATTTAGGGCCCAGTTGTCATACACATCAGACAATGGCAATATTTGGCAAATGGAGCACTTTAATGTGCCTAATATTTCACTTTGAATCGTGAAATAAATAATACAGAGAGCATCCCTGGCTACGTGATCTCAGCGCGCTAACACTCTTGCAAGGAGTTTCTTTCAGCTATGCAAACTGTGCTTGCTTGCCCTTTAGCTGCAGCTGTCCTGATATGTCCACAGGATTACTTGTTTCTGCTCCACAGAAAAAGAAGAATCCTGTTCTCTAAGGATGTTGTGGCACACGATGTGTGCTATTACTTATAATTTGCAAATCACGTGCTAATGGCCACGTGTTTGGCGTGTTGGGTGAGCCTTTCCTTGTTATATTATGCGAGTGTACACAAGGCATTTTCTACCAATATGTAGCTAGCCTAGAACTGTTCTGAACTCTATGCAGAGTGATGCATTGATTCATAGGGGGGGGTTTGACTTAGGAAAGCTTGGCTTACTTACATTCTCAATACAAATGGCTGTGATTTGATATACGAAATAGTAGTCCATCAAAGGAGTTGATATGGTGTGGAAAAAGTTGACAGGGAGACATTTTCTCCCTCTCTCATAATGACCCCTTCATGGGTCATCCCATGAAACTGATTGGTGGGAGATTCAGGTCAGATAAAAGGAAGTACTTCTTCACACAACACATAGTTAAACTATGGAATTCACTTGCACAAGATGTAGTGATGGCCACCAATCTGGATGGCTTTAAAAGGGGATTGGACATATTCATGGAGGAGAAGGCTGTCAATGGCTACTAGTCCTGATCGGCTATATGCTACCTCCATATCAGAGGCAGTATGCCTGTGTACACCAGTTGCTGGGGAACATGGGTGGGAGGGTGCTGTTGCACTCATGTCCTGCTTTTGGGTTTCCCGTGGGCAGCTGGCTGGCCACTGTGTGAGCAGAATGCTGGACTAGATGGACCCTTGGTCTGATCCAGCAGGGCTCTTCTTATGTTCTTATGTATTTTAATTGATCAACAGTGCAACCCTAATAGCTGGGGCCACTTGCTGCTGCAGAAGTACCCACTCAGCCAGCGGGAAAGCATTTTGCTGCAAAGGTCCCCTGGGTACACCTGCAGAAAGCTCCATGGGCTAGATGTACAGAGAGTGGTGTTGCCACTGGCAGTACAGCCCAAAACAGGGCATTCTGTGGGCATGTCATGGACATGTTGGGGCAGCCTGGGATCCATGGGATCCAAAGCCCCCTCATTCCCCCAACACACCCATGGAAAGGGCCCACAAACTACAATAGCCTGGAGATGGCATGCTTATTTCCACTCCCATAAGTGTCGATGGGAGAGAAAATAGGGGGGGAAACACACACAAGGGGGAGAAAGAAGGTTAACAGCCCCACAAACCTCCCACCCTGGCCAACAGGCTTAAGAAGGAGTGGTTCCTCTGCCATGGAATCTCCCCACAACCATCACCCCAGGATTTTCATAGATCATAGAGTTGGAAGGGGCCTACAAGGCCATCGAGTCCAAGCCCCAGCTCAATGCAGGAAACTAGAGGAGGGGTCTCCCATCCAAGTCATAACCAGGCCTGACCCTGCTTAGCTTTCCACGCTCAGACAAGCTGAGCCAGCGTGAGGCACTCTGTTACTCTTCATAAATGTGCCATAAAAGTCAATGGGTTTGATACAGATTTAAGCACATGCACCTGGGATTGCAGCAGAAGCAGACTTCCCCACCCCTCTTCCCCATGGCAGCCCTCCCAACTCCCTGAAAATGCTACACAGAGACCCTGCTGAATGAGGTAGGCTGTGGTGCGGAGAGAGGGGTGGGGCGATCCCTGAAAATTGGGCAGAGGCACAAACAAGACGTGCACAAATGGAAAGGATTTCTCTGACAGCAAACGGGTCAAAGCAGACAAGAGCATGAGAAGAAAATCCAGTGGCCGGAAGCAGCCATTTCGACTAGGGTAATTAAGCACTGGACCAGCAGCATTAGGAATTGCCAGGAATTCATTCTGTGTGCACTAAAGTACATTTCCCCTTGCTGGCTCCAGAGATTGATGCAGTTATGTTTAAGAGGAAGAAAATCAGTGCGGCCATGCTTCCAGGAACCTCAACCCAATTGTAATTCAAGTGCAGATGATGTCAGATCACTAGGAAGCCTGTATCAAGAGACCCGTGAGTAGCGCATAGCCCTAATTTGGTCACATTCTGTCAGACACCCACCAAGGGTACATTCTGTAGCTATAGTCCTGCTGTTTATCTAAGCGGGTTGCGTGGCCTGCATTATTTGCGTTTCCTAAATCAAAGCCAAATATTCATAGGTGGTACTGGGGCAGGGCAGGGTGAGGCGGAAGGACTTTCCCTACAGGCAAATCGCTCACTCCCACACACACTCCTGCTCTCCCCATTGCTGGACCCCTGGTTAGTTGAAGGAAAGGCACTTTTCACATTACAGTTATAAGTGAACCATAAGCTGGAAATCAAAATAAGGCTGCAGTCCTAAGTATACTTCCTTGAAAGTGGGCTCCATCAATAGGACTTACTTCAGAGAAAACATGTTTAGTTGTATTTTAACCTCAGGATAGCAAGATTGTATTTTAACTATACACTTGTTTTCTTTTATATCAAGAGTGGGGAAACCATGGGAAAATATTCAGGAGCCAAAGCCACTAGTAGGTGGAGCCAAAGCCACTGGTAGGTGGAGTCAGAGGCAAACGTGGGCACCTAAACCACAGTAATACTCTTGGAATGATACAATCATACCGGAAAGAGAGGCTTGAGTGAAGCATCCAGCATTGACTTTGCTTGTTCGACTCTGGGGCTTCCTTTCTGCCTTGATCTGGTCAATCAGGATTAATATATTATGGGTTTTCTGTTTCCCACCACCCTTTCATTATTCCACCCCAGCATGCAGATTTCGGTGTTCTGTCATCCAAAGGTATCTGACCCTGCTGAGGCTACCTGGAGCAGCTCACTATTTGGAGAAGAGAGAACAAAATGCTTTTTTAGGCCTTCAAAGTCCCACCCTCCTCCCCTTAAAAAAAAAGAAAGACCTCCTTTCGAAATATGTATTTAGTCAGCAGCATCTGTGCCATCCTAATTCCATCTCCTCCTCCACTGTGTTGGCATTCACTCTTCCCAATCTCTTTGCCTTTCCTCCATCCTTTGCTCCATCTTCCTGTTTCTGCCCCCTCTTTGCTCTTCTCTGTTTCTTCACCTCATCCTTCTCTCTGCCATCCCTTTGCAGCCCGGAGCCGGCAAGGGGCAGTGGTGGCCTGCTGGCTTTCTCTAGGGTGGCCACCTACACATCTCTACAAAAGAGGACATCAATCTGCATAAAAATTGCATATGCTACTTGGTATCTATAGATGCACATTTAGAAAGAATGGCTATAACTTAAATAGAAATATACCTTAATACAACTTAAATAGAAATAACTCGCCATAGAGGGAAATACTGTGTGACCAGGTGTCCTGAATGGTTTCTCAGTCTGCTGTCCAGGTGCTGAATGTTGATGGCCAGGCCAACTTCATGAGGGCCATCCCCCCCCCCCCAGCTTCTGATGGTTCGTTAACTTTATACCGTACTTGGACCGGTATAGAGGATGCTTTGAAATAGAGGACAGTCCTCTGTAAAGACACATGGCCACCCTAGCTTTCGCCGCCTCTGTGCCTATCAGCTCTGAGCTGGAGGGGACAATATTTTTTTTCCTGGTGCTGCCACCGCATGTAATTTATTCTGAAGCTCACCCACGTAGAGTATGGCTTTGCCTTCAGAGAACTCTTGTTTCCTGCTGAAAAGCATTGGGACAGACTGCTCCTGGGCTACAAAAGGACCACAGATGTCCACATTAGATTATTGCAAAAGGATCTTTCAGATGGCCACCCTATTTGACATATTTTCCAGGTTTTCCCTAACTGAACTAATCGTACAGCACAGGGTGACCAGCAGATATAATGGATGATGGGCTCTTGCATGCTTTGCGGTAGCTCAGGGAACTTCAGCATCATCAGCTTTTCCCTTTTCCACTTGACAAGCTGCATCTGTCAGAGCTGTGTCTTCTATGAGACTATTACTAATAATGCTGGAGCCTGTCCTCCTTGGCAGCTGGTCATTTAATCTGGTGTTATCTGTAGCTGACAGAAGAAGAAAAATATATACTATAAGTAGCCAGAAACAAAAGCAGTTTGATGACACCCTCCAAATTTCATACTGTTCACAAGGCTTAACATTTTTGAAGCTACCTTTGTCTGCATCCTGTCTTTAGGCGATCCGAGAGGGTGGCATCATAGATCCAGAACAAGTGAAAAGAGGAGGACCCCAAACCAATATTTATTGGGAAAGCTCGAAATGTCCAATAAATGCCAAGCTAGGGGCATTGGAATCTTCCCAATAGATGTTGGCTTGTGCTCTTTTCAGAGTAGCCTCTTTTCATTTCCAGTGTATGTGGCACCCCATCCTCCGAGCTTGCTTTCATTTGGCCTCCTTCTTCCCCAGATCTAGAACAAAGGTACATTTGGTGTTGAACTGCATGAAATCTGGGCGATTTGGGCTGGATTTCTGGAGTGCATTTCCCCCCATGCACACACACACACACCCTATATGGATGCATTTTGGATCCAATTCCAGCCCATCCAGTCTAGTGTGGTTCTTCAAAGTGCATCTGGAACAGGTTTCCAAACAGTCATTGTGCTCCAGATGCAACACAGAGCATCTGTGCCATTGATGTACCCTTGCTTACCACCAACCCTTTGTCATTACTTCCCAGAAGCAGTTGGGATTACCAGGAGGGCCCCATTCATAACAGCACAGTCTTAGGCCCTGGGACATTGCCACATCTACATGCTTCTGAAGTGTGAGAGTCAAAATATGTCTGTTTAAAATACTGCTTCTCGTGCCAACTGTATGTAGGTGAATTTAAGAAATCTTTTCTTTCATGCCTAGCTTCAGTTACCAACTTTTCCTTGGAAGTAAAAGCTCAAAAGTCCCTATCTCTCATGTACTCTAACCTAACTGATCTTTACAGAGAGCCTACAAGCAGGGCTTATCTTAAAGCCCAGACAGGTTCATATGGGTGAGTGCAGTACTCGAAGTAACCCTGGTCCCAAACTGCTTAGGGCTTTAAAGGTCAATACCAGCACTTTAAATTGATCCCAGTAACTAAAACAACTGTTTAAAACAATGTACGTATTCCACTGTAAGCTGGCTACATGAGATAAGTCATCTTATTGACTTAAATGATAACACATCGGGTTTAAATATAAAGTACTTTGGCTCAACTGGCTTGTGGATCAAGCTGTCTAGCTTCCCTTAGCAAGGACAAAGTGAGCTTGTAATGGCACACTCCATTCCAGTAACTGAAGAATGCGGTACTGTAACATGGATGCTCTACAAATACATTTAGGGCACAATCCAATGGGGAACTCGGAGGATTACAGGCATCCTATGCCAGGGATGGGGACTCGGACTCGAGGACTCGACTCGTGAGTCGGACTGAGTCCCCCCTCTGACTCGAGTCAGACTCGAGTCCCAATATTTTTAATGGGACTCGAGACTCAGGTCGGGACTCGAGACCAAGGACTCGTCAACATCCCTGCTTGATGCCACCTGCAGGGACTGTCTGGACCTAGTTGCAGTAACAATCCAAATTTATTTTTTAAAATCATTTTCCTAAAATGCAACCTTTCAGACATTTTGGGTTTGGCTGCCTCTGCCTGCCTGTTTGGGGTTCCCTGCCTCCTCTGCCTGCCTGGTCTCTTCTTAACCAGTTCCACAGTTTGAATTGTCCAAGATAAAGGCCTCTGCCTGCCTGCTTTGGGGTTCCCTGCCTCCTCTGCCTGCCTGGTTATTTTGGGTTTGTCTGCCTGGTCTGTTCTTGTTAAAATCAGTGGCAGAGTTTTGAGATAAAAAGGCACACTTGTGCCTAGAATTTATTTAAGCCACACATCTGAAGTAGCCTTATTTTGTTGGGGGGAAACCCCATTGATTTTAATAGGGACTTGTGGAGTCAGCTTTGGGAGTGACTCGTGACTTGTGAGTCACCATTTTGGACCAAGGACTTGGACTCGGACTCGAGAGTCGGGTCCAAAGACTCGTGACTCGACTCGTGACTCGAGACCAAGGACTCTTCAACATCCCTGTCCTATGCAGAGTGGGAGGAGCACAGAGGTGAAGATCATCTCCACACTCCTCCCGCCCTGCAAATCAGCTAGATGGCGGTGCTTTGGACGGGGAGGGAAGGAGACTGGAGGAGCACCACCAAGATACATTGTATCCTGGCGGCCCCACTCCCCTCCCTGCTCCCTGGAACGCCCCCTTTACCCCTTCTCCGAGGTCACTCTTACAACCTCAGAGATGCAGCCGGACCAGTTCTCTCCATGCCGGCTGTGAGGTGGAGAGAGGGATCCAAGTGCAGATCCCCAGCTCCAAGGTCGGAGCTCTTTTCTGATCTCAGAGCTGGGACTCCAAAAAAAAAATCATACGGCCCTCTAGATGCTGTCTAGGGGTCATAGGATCACTCTACCTGGCTGCAGTCCTAAATGTACACTTAGTGGGGGAAATATCCCCATTGAATCCAGTGGGGTTTGCTTCTGAGTAAAGATCCATGAGATTTTTTTAAAATTTTATTTATTATTACAGATTGCACTATATGACCTGCCCATTGTTATACTGGAATGGTATTCTCTAGCATGTGTAGTGTGCAAGTAATAAACAGCTGACAGTGCTTTAGAGATCTGCAAGGCAAAGGGCAACGTTTCAGAGCCACCGGCAGAGTGATTCGAGTCATCTTCATTAACACAAATGGACCTTACATTCTACCATCATCAGCAGGCCCCATGCCGTGTTCTGTGCCATTTGGAGGTGTGATCTTGCAGAACTGACTTCACTGGAGTTACAGAAATAATTCCACACTGAGCATATTGCCTTTCGGAATCTTGCAGTTACTTTGTTTTTGCCGTTGAGGTAACTGCTCCCATGTACTTTTATTTCCTTCCTATTGCAGTCCTTTCCATCTGGTATAACAAATGGGCGATTTGGGCGATTTCTCACCAGCATTGTTGTCACCACCAGCTGCTCTTTCTCCTCCTCCTGTTCCTCATCATTGCTACCACTTCCTTGCTTGACAGGCAGGAAGCTGGTGAGCAAGTACGTGGTGGCATCTACCTGCTCCTCCTTCTCCCCGCCACTGTTGTCTGGGCCAGAGCAAGAGGCAGGTGAACATGTAGGTTGCAGTGGTGGAGGGGAGGAGCAAGTCCAGGGAGCTCTTGTCAGTGGGCCCCTGCTGGGGTGTGGGCCCTTGGCAAGTGCCTGGCCATGCCGACCCTTGGCACCATCCTGCTGAAGTCCCACTTGGGTAGTATTATATGTAAGAGACATTGATAGACATGTACTATTATCTATAGCATGTAAGCAAGGGATGGGAAGTGCTGTGCAGGGTGACCACGGGAGCAGCAGATAACTGCTAGTCAAATGGGGTCTTCTTTGGGATTCCCAGCATGATTCACAATCTTAGGTGCAGGCCTGTGCTCAGATTTTTCTAGCTGAGTTTTCAAAAGACAGAAATTTGAACTCAACGTTGTCAAGGCTGCTTTTGCAAGAGCTCTTTGTTATACTGAAATCTGCACAAAAACACACACAACCAAAAACAAAACCCAAACATATAAATCTATCTAGTAGTCTCATCAGAGCAGAACAAAGGAGAAAAAGAAGAAACAAGCAAAACAATGACCTTTAGCTCCCTCAACCCCAGTTGTACAGCTTAATTGACTGTTCAAACCTTTCCCAAAATAAAGCTATGCTGGCTGGGGAATGCTGGGAGTTAGGATTGTGCCCTAAGAGTACATTTCATGGAAAAAGACATTCATATGCAAAATGGCCATAAGAATGTATGCAATTAGATTTTCACTGGAAATTTGTTCTTCTTCTTCATCCTCCTCTTCTTTTGCAGTGCATGTCTAAGCAAGTTTTTCTCTGAAGTAAGTCCTATAGAATTCAATAGGTCTTACTTCCATGCAATTGTGCTTTGAATTGCAGCCACAGTCTATTTTAATATCTTTATTTTTGCATTTCAATATTTTAATATGACTTCAGTGGGATTTAGGGACTCTGGTGAAACTGTTTTGACAAAAGAAAGGATCCAGGGCTGGTATATTCCAGCGCACTTGCCTGTTGCTTATGTTATTTCTCATGTGATTTTTTTTTTTATGATACTTTTAAGAAGGATAATGTTACCTCATGCCTTTGATACCACAGTGGTAACCATATAATGTATCTTCAGAAAGGGAACTCACCATTTTCATTACTCTCCTTATAGTATAATCAGATAGAAAAAAGGGCTAAATGTTGATTCCACATATGGCTTCTATGGTGTCCATATTCCCCTTATTTCTGTCTTGTTATTTACAAAGTAACAAGTAAATGTACATCCAAGCAAACAAGGGAAAATACTGTCTGTATTTCTGTTAGATACTATTGTCATTACTTTTAGAGAGAGGACTAACTACTTCACTGGATTACTGAATAGTTAACATACATAGAGGAATATTAACCTTCCCATAGGGAGATATAGATATAGATCCATGAAGGTTTGCAGGATATATACGATATTTGAAATAAATGACTGTGCTCCAACAGGACTTGTGATCCCATTTAGAGATCCAATCTGAAAGAGAAAAATACATCGGGGTGGAGTACCTGTGGCCCTCCAAATGCTGTTGGACTCCAAGTCCTATCAACCCCAACCAGGTCAGGGATGATAGACATTCAAGTCTAGCAACATCGGCAGGGCCGCAGCTTCCCCAACGCTGCTGTACATGACTGTGCTAAATAAAAATAAAGCAAACCCTTCCATTTTTAAAATTCTACAGTAACAAATCAGTTATATTGGGGGGGGGGCGATTGTTCTGGTTTCAGGACTAGAATTCATATGTATGCATAGAAAACATTTATATCCCATCTCTCCTATTGTCAGAGTTGGTTTGCATGTGATTGTGTTGTTTAAAGAGGCCACAATACAAGACACACACACACACACACACACACACACACACGTCAAAGCTACCGCCATACTGATTGCTATTGGATCAAAGGGTCCCACTAGGAAAGGAATGTGGCTGAGGACCCTAAGTCCCAAAACAGGCCCCTAAGTGTATCTGAATTTGGCAGCTTCTAAACACAAGAGCTTTGGGGCATGGCCCTGGGATTAAAGCATTTCACTTGAGCTCAAAAGAGGATCTCTGCCTGCATGAAATAATCTGCCTTTTTTTCATTTCAGGCAGTTGATACAACCAACAGTGGCTGGTGGCTCCAATGTCAATGGGGAAGTGTACCCACTCCGGGGCTCAGCATGAACTGTAAAGGAGCTATCCATAGTGCTGAACCCATTTTGGGGATAGGGTTCAGCACCATGGATAGTGCCTTAAAAGGTCAGACTAAAACCTGGCATGGATAAACTGCCCCGCTGACATTGGAGCCACCAGCTGCTGCTGGTCCCCAGAGAGAACAACTCTTCAGCTCTAGCCAATCATTGCTCTAGAACATGGGGGTTGATCCTCAGGCCTGCAAGCCAAATCTGGCTCACCTGGGGTCCCAATCCAGCCATGTAGGGTTCTCCCAATGGGCCCACCCCCTTCCTCTGACCCCAACCCTTCCCCCCAACTGCCGATCATTTGGTAGTTTTCTGGCTTTTGCATCATTTGGTAGTTTTCTGGTTTTCCCCCATTCTAAAAGGTTGCAATCCTAAGGCTTAGTTACTGGCAGGAAGAACTTTAAACTAAAATATGCTGGCATTTTTGGCTCCACCCACTTTGCCTTTGGCTGTGCCCCTTTTTGCCTCCAGCCCCACCCACCACTGGAATGTGCCTGAGAGCTTCTCCAACACCGTAAGTATACTGCTTAGAAGTCTATTAGATAGGAGAACCAGTATGATGTAGTGGTTAGAGTTTTGGACTGGGACTTGGGAGATCTGGTTTCTAGTCCCCACTCAGCCATGAGGCTCACTGGGTGACTTTGAGCCAGTCACTGACTCTCAGCCTAACCTGCCTCACAGGGTCGTTGTGAGGATAAAATGGAGAGGAGGAAGAGGATTATGTAAGCCGCCTTGAATCCTTGCAAGAGGAAAAAAGGCGGGATATAAATGTAGTAGTAATAAAAATATATTTTTGCAACATGCTCTAGCGTGTTCTCTCCACACACACACACAGTGTGGTGACACACACACCACACGAATTTGTTCTGGATGAGAAAGTTTGAGGAAGTCTTTTTCAGAACAAGCTCAGCAGATCGATAAAACATAAACTGTGCTTAAAGTTCTACCCAGAGAATGTCAGGAAAGGAAATCTAACATCTTGAATGTTAATAACAGTCTGGCATCATGGACATTTTTTTTTTTTTTTAAGGGAACAAGATTGTGGGGATGCAAATGACAATTTCCTCTACCTCCCCTTAGTCACCTCTCTAATGTGCAGTGTACCATGGATTTAAGACACAAAAGCTTGTAACATAATGCCCGGGACGCCATGTCATGTCAGCCCTCATAAGCTTCACCTGGCTGTGCTCTGCTCTTCCGCTAGAGAAAAACAGAGAGAAATCTATAATAAGACAATGATGCAAGCTTGACTAAACCTGCTGGGAAACAAGAAATTTGTGCTGGAATGCCATTTTGGTCGGTTCTGCCTCCATACCAAGTGCTATCTCAAAGCAATGGATGGTCCTACCTAGCACCAGGGATGGGGACTCGGACTCGAGGACTCGACTCGTGAGTCGGACTGAGTCCCCCCTCTGACTCGACTCGGACTCGAGTCCCAATATTTTTAATGGGACTCGAGACTCGACTCGGGACTCGAGACCAAGGACTCTTCAACATCCCTGGGCTGTTGACGAGTCTTCTGGCTGTGCCAGAAGGAGCGCGATCACCGGTGAAGAGCGCATGGAAGCGAGGCATGCCGCTGCTCAGCCACTATGGACAGCTACCAGGAGCGCAGCCCCAACGATGTGTTGAGATTTATTTTGATTGATGTGTTGTTGTGGGGGGTTTGGGTTAGGGTCAGACATTTTGGGTTTGGCTGCCTCTGCCTGCCTGTTTGGGGTTCCCAGCCTCCTCTGCCTGCCTGGTCTCTTCTTGACCTGTTCAGCAGTTGAATTGTCCAAGACAAAGGCCTCTGCCTGCCTGCTTTGGGGTTCCCTGCCTCCTCTGCCTGCCTGGTTATTTCGGATTTGTCTGCCTGGTCTGTTCTTGCCAAAATCAGTTGCAGAGTTTTGAAATAAAAAGGCACACTTGTGCCTAGAATTTATTTAAGCCACACATCTGAAGTAGCCTTATTTTGTTGGGGGGAAACCCCATTGATTTTAATAGGGACTCGTGGAGTCAGTTTTGGGAGTGACTCAGGACTCGTGACTCATGAGTCACCGTTTTGGACCAAGGACTCGGACTCGAGACTCGAGACTCGGGTCCAAAGACTCGTGACTCAACTCGTGACTCGAGACCAAGGACTCTTCAACATCCCTGCCTAGCACACATTAGGTAGCCATTTATGTATATTTATTGTTAAGAGGATTCATATGTCCTGCCTTTCTATTGTCAGAAAATTCTTCATAGTGGCTTACATCAGTTTTATACACACACATAAGCACACGCACACGCACACACACACACACACACACACACACGAAAACAACAGATGTTACTGGACTTGAATGTCTATCATCCCTGATCTGGTTGGTCCTGATGGGACTTGGAGTCCATCAAAACAACAAATAAATAAAAGCAGCAGGTAAAAACAACTTACAAATCAAGGGATCAGATCATTAAAGCCACTCAACTTGCTGTTTAAACGCCTACCAAATAAAAATATCTTAACTCGACTGGTGAAATACGAAGAGAGAGGAGGCTTAACTGAACTCCAGTGGCAGGGAGTTCCATAACTAGGCATGACCACAGAGAACGTCCTCTCCCACATCTCAATCAACCGTGCCTCCACCTCTGTTGGGAGGCAAAGGAGAGCTTCTCCTGCAGATATTAGGAGGTACTTAATGTAACCTGGGCCCAAACTTTGCAGAAGTGTATACCTGGATCATCCCATATCCCCGCCTTTCCCAACCTGATGATATCCAAATGTGTTGGATGTCAACTCCCATCATACCTAGCCAACATGGCCAATGGTCAGGAATCCTGGGAGTTGAACTCCAAAACTTACTTTCTGCCCTCCCCTGGTCTAAAACATCTGGAGGGCGCCAGGTTGACAAAGGCTGCCATATCGAAACCAAACACTCTATTCACTGTACAAAAATGGCTCCCCGTAATATAATCTTGTTCTTAGGGGAAATGTCATGTCCCTTTTGCCACATCTTCTCCCCCAGTTTCATCTTCTGCCTCCTCTGCCTCATTTTCCAATTCCAGCTCTCTCAAATATTCACAATATTTGCCCCTTCAGTCTCTAAATCCCTCCTCAAAGGCAGCCTTTTCTACCCTAGATTCTTTTTTCTCCACTGCAAATATCATTTGTGTCAGAACTGCTTTGGCTCAGAAATTTTGACAAGCACTAATAAATCTGTAATATGGCCTTGTATAAATGAATATTAATGTTGTCTAGCAAGGGGATTTTTTAACCTTTTACAATGAAGTGGAAAAAGCAAACTGGTGGCAACCCATTTGCGGGGGGGGGGGATGAACATTTCTGAAATTATTCTTTTCCTCCACTGGAAAAACAGGCCCACTCTTTGGGGTAACGAAATTGTTACTTTACTTCCATCCCTAGCTCACCACAGTCATTTGGAGCCTTAAGCTGCTTCAGACAAACTGTTACTTTGGCCTAACAAATGCTCTTTGAAGCATTCATTCTCTTTCATTCCTACACCATTCATATTGAGAAAAGAGATAAAGTCTGAAGGGAGTACGATGACAGACTATTTAAGGAAGGAATATATACTACTATGCCACTGCTTCAAGCAATACGTTTAAAGTGATGTGTACTTTGGTCCTCCGTAGTGGCCCTAGAACCATTGCTAATCCCCAGACCCATTGCCTAGCCACCAAAGATCTGCCACTGGGAAACTTTGCCATTCCTCTGACCTTCCCATTCGAGTCCATATCGGATTGCGAGCTTTGGGGGGGGGGGAGGGTTCGTGTGAAAATCTGTGCATGCATGCTTTCCCAAACTCACGCATCAATTGTGCACGTCTCTGAAGCGTACGCATTCTCCTCCCATTGATTAAGGGCGCATTCCCATCGGGATGCCCTTAAGCCCCTGATCTTTGCCTCCCCACCTGCCTTCCTGCTCTGCATTTTTGCTAAGGGGGCTTTTTTGCCTGTCTCGCGATGGCACTTCAGGAGGGGGGAAGGAGGCTGGCAGAGGCTCAGGATACCTTGTATCCTGGCCACCCCAGTCTCCTCCCCACCCTCCACACTACCCCCTTTTATCCCTCTCTGAGGCTGCCTTGCTGACTTCAGAGAGCAGCCGTGTGTGGTTCTTTCTATGTCAGCTGTGTGTGTGGGGAGGCCTGTGGCTCACGCTGGCTCAGCTTGTCTGAGCGTGGAAAGCTAAGCAGGGTCAAGCCTGGTTGTTACTTGGATGGGAGACCCCTCCTCTAGTTTCCTGCATGGAGCAGGGGGTTGGACTCCATGGCCTTGTAGGCCCCTTCCAACTCTATGATCCCTCCTCTAGTTTCCTGCATTGAGCAGGGGGTTGGACTCCATGGCCTTGTAGGCCCCTTCCAACTCTATGATCCCTCCTCTAGTTTCCTGCATTGAGCAGGGGGTTGGACTCCATGGCCTTGTAGGCCCCTTCCAACTCTATGATCCCTCCTCTAGTTTCCTGCATTGAGCATGGGTTGGACTCCATGGCTTTGTAGGCCCCTTCCAACTCGATGATCTATGAATCTATGAAATCTATGGAGGAAGGGTCAGTGCTCTGATTCCCAGGTCCGAGGTCAGAACACAGTCTTCAACCTCCTGCGACCCCCTCAGACAATGTCTAGGGGCCATAGGATCGCTCCCTGCAGTGTATTTGTACCAGGGATGTTGAAGAGTCCTTGGTCTCGAGTCATGAGTCGAGTCACGAGTCTTTGGACCCGAGTCTCGAGTCCGAGTCCAAGTCCTTGGTCCAAAATGGTGACTCACGAGTCACGAGTCACGAGTCACTCCCAAAGCCAACTCCACGAGTCCCTATTAAAATCAATGGGATTTCCCCCCAACAAAATAAGGCTATTTCAGATGTGTGGCTCTAAATAAATTCTAGGCACAAGTGTGCCTTTTTATTTCAAAACTCTGCAACTGATTTTGGAAAGAACAGACCAGGCAGACAAACCCAAAATAACCAGGCAGGCAGAGGAGGCAGGGAACCCCAAAGCAGGCAGGCAGAGGCCTTTGTCTTGGACAATTCAACTGTAGAACTGGTCAAGAAGAGACCAGGCAGGCAGAGGAGGCTGGGAACCCCAGACAGGCAGGCAGAGGCAGCCAAACCCAAAATGTCTGAAAGGTTGCATTTTAGAAAAATGATTTTAAAAAATAAACTTGCTGTACTTCCTAAAACTTATCCATGTTGCATTTGAGGAACATGATTTTCTCTAAATGTTTGGCCCCCATTCTGGAACGGTGAGATCTCATCACAATTCCACCCTCACTGAACACCCGCTCCACTGGTGATGAACTTGCTGGAACCAGAAACACACTCAGAGCAGCCACACAAAGTAATCTCAGGTCCTTCTTCTGCCTCTCCCAAGTACACAACACATCAATCAAAATAAATCTTGACACACTGTTGGGGCTGCACTCCTGGTAGGCGTCCATAGTGGCCGAGCAGTGGCACACCTCGCTTCCATGCGCTCTTTGCTGGTGAATGCGCTCCTCTCCACTCCTTCGGGCACAGCCCAGGGATGTTGACGAGTCCTTGGTCTCGAGTCCCGAGTCGAGTCTCGAGTCCCATTAAAAATATTGGGACTCGAGTCCGAGTCGAGTCAGAGGGGGGACTCAGTCCGACTCACGAGTCGAGTCCTCGAGTCCAAGTCCCCATCCCTGATTTGTACACATCCCCCCCCCAAAGTACACATTTTTCCATGCACATTTTTCAAATGTCAGCATGCTGTCAAATGCATTTTTGGAGGGGGGGGGAGAAGATCCACAAATCACATACATTGCAAGCCTGGAAATGTACGGACTTCGACCAGAGATTACGTTTGAGTCTGTGTTTGGTCCTGAAGGCGTGAACCGCGTAAAATCCTGTTCAAAAATGAAATGAAATAAATGTCTCATGCATCCCTACGGCCATTGGTTGCAGCAAAAGATGTGCTGTCCTAGACAGCCACCTACAGTTGCCTAATGGTAAGGCCGGCCCCAGTTGTAGTTACCTGTTGTTTAAGGCAGTGGAAGGAATGGTTTGTGCCTCCCCAGGTGTAACTAAGGTGAAACCATTAACACAACAATGTAGTTTTGCACAATGGAAAATAAAGAATAATGTTAGAAGGCAAGTGTAGGTAGGAAAATATTGCTTCTTCAGCAAAAGAAGAAATACCTATGTGAACACATAGTGGAGGGGTGCAGAACCTCAGGCCAATTCCAACCCACCTCAGGTCCCAATCCAGCCATCCAAGGTTCCCCCGATGGCCACGTGCTCTTTCCCAGGCCCACACTCTTTTCCCCAACCACTGATCGTTTGGAGGTTTCCCAGCTCTGTTTTCACCCATCCTAAAAGGTTGAAATACCTCTCTTAAGGATTAGTTACGACCGTAAGAGCTTTAAGCTAAAATAGGCCGGCATTTTTGGTCTTGTGGCTCTGTCCCTTTTGCTTTTTGGTCCCGCCCCTTTTGCCCACCCACCCACTTGTGTGATGTGGCCCCCGAGAGCTTCTCCAAAATGGAGCTTGGCCTTTGGACTGAAAGACATTCTATGCCACTGACGTAATGGATTCAGATCTTTTCACAAATTACCATACATGGGGTTTGATGGAACTATAGGTAGGAGTCAATACTCAGGGGATTCCACTAACTACCTGCAGTGACATTCCAGTATCTTTATAACAGGGGTCTCCAACCTTGGGTCCCTAGATGTTGCTGGACTACAGCTCCCAGAATCCCTTGCCATTGGCCATGCTGACTGGGTATGCTGGGAGCTGTAGTAGGCCAGCAACATCTGGGGACCCAAGGTTGGAGAGCCCTGCTTTAGAAAGAGCTCACTTACACCATTTGCATTGTTCATTTTCAGCCTTTTCCAACCCCCCATGTTTGGCCCTTCCTTCCTTCCTTCTTTCCTTCCTTCCTTCCTTCCTTCCTTCCTTCCCATTCCATCCCATTCCATCCCATCCCATTTCTTTTCTCCCATTTTTCCTTTCTATTTATTCTCTCTCCCGCTCCACCGTTATTAACAAATGTGCATGAAGGAGGCCATCGTGGTATTTTCCATTTGGACTCTGATGGATCTAAGACAAAGGTTATTGATCATATTTTCTGGAGAAAGGGTGCTAGCTAGTATACAGCAGGTGAAAGTAATGACAAGCCATATGATCCCTGAGAAAGAGCTTTGGAAATACGGAATTTGCTTGTTTGGATTGCAAATTATGACTAATTGTTGACCAATAAATCAAGGCATGAGGAATGTGTACAATATCTCAAGAGTTCTGGATACATTGCTCAACTAAATATCTGATCGCTTTTCCAGACCTGGGATTGTTCCTAGACCAGGATTGGGCAGAATGTAGATTGGGATCTACTGCTAGATCTCTGGGTGATTTGCTGTACATTAGCAAGGGTTTCTTTCTGACTCCCAGTTGTTTAATAACAGCAACAACAAAATGACTTTTCCCACCTAAATTCAGCTGCTAAAATGAAGAAAGCTTGGGGTAACCAGGAAAGAAAATTTTATAAGCTCAGTTCAGTTCTGGCACTAAAAGCAAATTCCTGCTAGGCTCAGGATGTGCTCCGATACACCATGTTCTTGAATTCTAGCTCTGTTTGGTGGCTCTTGGGGTTCTAGACTGTTGTTTTTTTAAGTGGGTCTGACACGTCTAAAGTCTGCCTACCCCTGTCCTTGACAGGATCAGATTGGGGGGGGGGGGAGAACATTAGGAACAAAACATAACCGAGTCCAGGAATAATTTTGGCTGGGAAGGAACAAACTGGGAACAGGTACAGGGCAAACAGACAAAATGGGAGAAGCATTCCAAGAGCTCCAAAAAAAATCATTGATCAACCTGTTGACAGCTTTTTCCTGCTGTGCATTATCACTTTTGTTCTTTTGTTACTTGTTACTTTTGTCACACTTGTCATACGGAGACAACTTGTACCCAGATCATGTTTGATGACTTACAACTGCCACCACCGTGTAATATGTAGCACTGGTTTTCACTTCCTTGTTCCTTCATACCTTTCACTGGTGCAGCAGTGCTGCCATCCAGATGGTTCATCTTAAGAGGAAATAGGGAATGAAAACTGGAGAAGGGCAGTAGCTCACTGGTAGAGCACCTGCTTTGCATGTAGACGGTCCCAAGTTCAATCCCCAGCATCTCCAGATAGGACTGGGAAAGACTCCTGTCTGAAACCCAGGAGAGCCACTGCCCATCAGTGTAGATGCTACTGAGCTAGACAGACTAATGGTCTGACTGAGCCTGTGTTCCTATAGAGACTTGTACCCAGATCATGTTTGATGACTTACAACCTATAGAGACCACAGTGCTACAGGTGGCATATCTAGCCTTTTGAAGGGCCTGCAGCAAATTGTCCTAGATGGGCTCCTTAACTGCCAATCATAGTCAGTGAGAGATCGAGGGGATGGAATGTGGGATTGTAGAAAACATCCCCAAGTCTTCTGAACCATCACATAAGACTTTGGGGTGCACACTTACTTTACACAGGGTCTAGCAAGGTTGAACATAGTGCATTGTTCCAGCCTATTTGGACCCTGCACCAGCTGAGAGCCAAGACTGTGATGGTTGCAGTCCCTTAATGATCCAGAACACTGGCAACTGCCCAATCCCACCCACTTTTGGCACAAACCATGGGCAAGGGCGGGTGAGAGAATATCACATCAAGGCCATTTTTTATTTTTTATAAAATCAATGGAAAATAAAGAATAATGTTAGAAGGCAAGTGTAGGTAGGAAAATATTGCTTCTTCAGCAAAAGAAGAAATACCTATGTGAACACATAGTGGAGGGGTGCAGAACCTCAGGCCAATTCCAACCCACCTCAGGTCCCAATCCAGCCATCCAAGGTTCCCCCGATGGCCACGTGCTCTTTCCCAGGCCCACACTCTTTTCCCCAACCACTGATCGTTTGGAGGTTTCCCAGCTCTGTTTTCACCCATCCTAAAAGGTTGAAATACCTCTCTTAAGGATTAGTTACGACCGTAAGAGCTTTAAGCTAAAATAGGCCGCCATTTTTGGTCTTGTGGCTCTGTCCCTTTTGCTTTTTGGTCCCGCCCCTTTTGCCCACCCACCCACTTGTGTGATGTGGCCCCCGAGAGCTTCTCCAAAATGGAGCTTGGCCTTTGGACTGAAAGACATTCTATGCCACTGACGTAATGGATTCAGATCTTTTCACAAATTACCATACATGGGGTTTGATGGAACTATAGGTAGGAGTCAATACTCAGGGGATTCCACTAACTACCTGCAGTGACATTCCAGTATCTTTATAACAGGGGTCTCCAACCTTGGGTCCCTAGATGTTGCTGGACTACAGCTCCCAGAATCCCTTGCCATTGGCCATGCTGACTGGGTATGCTGGGAGCTGTAGTAGGCCAGCAACATCTGGGGACCCAAGGTTGGAGAGCCCTGCTTTAGAAAGAGCTCACTTACACCATTTGCATTGTTCATTTTCAGCCTTTTCCAACCCCCCATGTTTGGCCCTTCCTTCCTTCCTTCTTTCCTTCCTTCCTTCCTTCCTTCCTTCCTTCCCATTCCATCCCATTCCATCCCATCCCATTTCTTTTCTCCCATTTTTCCTTTCTATTTATTCTCTCTCCCGCTCCACCGTTATTAACAAATGTGCATGAAGGAGGCCATCGTGGTATTTTCCATTTGGACTCTGATGGATCTAAGACAAAGGTTATTGATCATATTTTCTGGAGAAAGGGTGCTAGCTAGTATACAGCAGGTGAAAGTAATGACAAGCCATATGATCCCTGAGAAAGAGCTTTGGAAATACGGAATTTGCTTGTTTGGATTGCAAATTATGACTAATTGTTGACCAATAAATCAAGGCATGAGGAATGTGTACAATATCTCAAGAGTTCTGGATACATTGCTCAACTAAATATCTGATCGCTTTTCCAGACCTGGGATTGTTCCTAGACCAGGATTGGGCAGAATGTAGATTGGGATCTACTGCTAGATCTCTGGGTGATTTGCTGTACATTAGCAAGGGTTTCTTTCTGACTCCCAGTTGTTTAATAACAGCAACAACAAAATGACTTTTCCCACCTAAATTCAGCTGCTAAAATGAAGAAAGCTTGGGGTAACCAGGAAAGAAAATTTTATAAGCTCAGTTCAGTTCTGGCACTAAAAGCAAATTCCTGCTAGGCTCAGGATGTGCTCCGATACACCATGTTCTTGAATTCTAGCTCTGTTTGGTGGCTCTTGGGGTTCTAGACTGTTGTTTTTTTAAGTGGGTCTGACACGTCTAAAGTCTGCCTACCCCTGTCCTTGACAGGATCAGATTGGGGGGGGGGAGAACATTAGGAACAAAACATAACCGAGTCCAGGAATAATTTTGGCTGGGAAGGAACAAACTGGGAACAGGTACAGGGCAAACAGACAAAATGGGAGAAGCATTCCAAGAGCTCCAAAAAAAATCATTGATCAACCTGTTGACAGCTTTTTCCTGCTGTGCATTATCACTTTTGTTCTTTTGTTACTTGTTACTTTTGTCACACTTGTCATACGGAGACAACTTGTACCCAGATCATGTTTGATGACTTACAACTGCCACCACCGTGTAATATGTAGCACTGGTTTTCACTTCCTTGTTCCTTCATACCTTTCACTGGTGCAGCAGTGCTGCCATCCAGATGGTTCATCTTAAGAGGAAATAGGGAATGAAAACTGGAGAAGGGCAGTAGCTCACTGGTAGAGCACCTGCTTTGCATGTAGACGGTCCCAAGTTCAATCCCCAGCATCTCCAGATAGGACTGGGAAAGACTCCTGTCTGAAACCCAGGAGAGCCACTGCCCATCAGTGTAGATGCTACTGAGCTAGACAGACTAATGGTCTGACTGAGCCTGTGTTCCTATAGAGACTTGTACCCAGATCATGTTTGATGACTTACAACCTATAGAGACCACAGTGCTACAGGTGGCATATCTAGCCTTTTGAAGGGCCTGCAGCAAATTGTCCTAGATGGGCTCCTTAACTGCCAATCATAGTCAGTGAGAGATCGAGGGGATGGAATGTGGGATTGTAGAAAACATCCCCAAGTCTTCTGAACCATCACATAAGACTTTGGGGTGCACACTTACTTTACACAGGGTCTAGCAAGGTTGAACATAGTGCATTGTTCCAGCCTATTTGGACCCTGCACCAGCTGAGAGCCAAGACTGTGATGGTTGCAGTCCCTTAATGATCCAGAACACTGGCAACTGCCCAATCCCACCCACTTTTGGCACAAACCATGGGCAAGGGCGGGTGAGAGAATATCACATCAAGGCCATTTTTTATTTTTTATAAAATCAATAATAAGAAATATGCTAGTTAATAACTCATCTTACTAATACATCATTTCTAATACATAAATCCAAACCAGTGAAAATAAGGAGTATGGCTGAATATGGCTTTTGGCCATATATTGGTCAATCTATATGCTTCATAATGTTTGAAAAATGACTCCTCCATTCTTCCATGAGTAGCTTAACATTGCTAATGCTACTTCGGGATGTTTATACTGCCATATAAATTTATTGCAAAGATCTTGCCATTTTCAAGTGGTCTCTGCATGTCAAATGTGACATATAGACCAGCCATGACCTACTGAAGAATGCCTACCCCTTCCCCTAGTGCTGCCAACAGATGGTTGTAGTGAATAAAATATAAAATATATTAAAAGAATGGTAGGAATTATGTATTTGACAGGTAATTACTTTATCTCTCTGATTCATATCTGACATCCCTACTGTAGAACTTTATTTGGAAAATGTCAATTCTAGACAATCTACACAGGAAGTAAGGTAAAGGAAGTCTTATCTTGATTCTTGAGAAGATTTGCTTAGGTATTGAGTGACTGCACAATTAGAACCCAACATCAAGAAAACCATTTCCACATTTTATTCTTGCCCCACTTTCCAAAAATGTAACCCAAATGGTGTAGAAGTATTTAAGAAATGCAATTGATATATTAAAAGAAAGTCCAGTTTAAATAAAGAAAAACAAGCAGCAGCATCGAAAGAGCATCAAATGATGAAAACCACGGAAATCATACATCAAATGCCTGTTGAAATAAGCAAAAAACCAAAGCCCATCTAAAAGCCACACAGTGTGTGGATCTTGGCCATCTGATCAGCATGAGGAGAGGGTGTCAGTTAGGTGGCTTATTCATGCACATATCATATGGCTAGGTTTCATAGATAGAGCTGGAAGGAGCCTACAAGGCTATTGAGTCCAACCCGCTGCTCAGTGCAGGAAACTAGAGGAGGGGTCTCCCATCCAAGTAATAACCAGGCCTGACCCTGCTTAGCTTTCCACACTCAGACAAGCTGAGCCAGCGTGAGCCACAGGCATGTGAAGATGTGAAAGGGATCTTTTATATAGGGTTGTTCTTGCTACACAGAATGATTTTTAAGAACAACCAACACTGTAGAAGAGGGGAAATTACAAACAGGCCAGATCAATCCTTCAATGAGATTTATAGTTAAAGAGAAGCATGCAAGATCCCTACAAGGAACAGTTACTGACTCTTGTTAATGGAACCTTATGGGCATTAGAGACAGCTTATCAATCACAGTTGTGGACAAATCAAACATACAGAAACGCGTGCAGAATTTTTCAAACACCCAATTGATCCGTTGGCCTCTGTATTGCATTGTGTTTGCAGTTGGACATAGGAAGATGAATTGGGCCTGCCAAGACAAGTTTTCCCTCGAAATACAGGTTGCAGTTGATAAGGATGGAAGTTCAGAAGAACAGCAGGTCCTCCTGGCAAATGTGATATTTGTCTGGAAGCGGGGGAACCTGAGAAGATCAAAATATGTTGCTAAGGCCCTCCTTAAAAGCCCTTGATACTTACCAAGCTAAATTAAAATTGGAAGGCACTGCAAAAGTGCTTGCTGTGGAGGGGTGTGAGATAGAATCTTCTCCTCCTGACACTGATGGTTCAGGAAGTGTTGCCAGCATTTCAGTGTTGCTACTATTCTAACTGGAGACATATAGTTCAAGGCATTATGTTACCATCTTATCACTGGCTGGTTTGTTGTTGTAAGAGGCCCTAATTCTGAACAAGGATATGAAAACACCTACCTGTAAATCTGGTTAAGGTGTTAAGGACTTAAGGGCACAATCCTATGTATGTTTAGACAGAAAAAGTTCTACTTTTTCTGTCTAATCATGCATAGGATTGCACCCTAGGTCACAGTGAAGTCTTCCTGGGAGGCCATCTACATAGGACTGCCAACTTTTTTTATTCCTGGCAGGCCTCCTGTCCTTCTAACATTGACATAAATTGGCAGAATTGCAGCCGGCATTTACCCCCCATCACTGTATCTCCATGTCAGAAAAAGGTTCAGCTTTTCTGCCTCTCGTGGATAAAATCAGAGGAATCCTGCTAGGGGTGGGGTTGCTGGAGGAATGGATTGCTACCCTCTTTCATAATGCAGCCCAGCCTCCCTGATCCCAGCTGCACACGTCTGCTGGGTCACATTGGCTTTACCATTTGGACATAGTGATTTCTCTATGCAAAGTGATTTCTCTGTGCAAAGGTTAAGAAAAGACATGGCCCTGAGGGTCAAGAGCAGTGGTGGACATACAGCCACAGATGGAAGCTGGGAATTTAATGACACATAATGAATCCCAATTTTGCACTTAGCCTTTTGTTTTGGTACAACTTGTGCTATTGAACTTGCTCAAAGCTAGGGCAGCCAGTTCCAAGGGTCAAAGACAGACCCTTTACATTTAACGGCTGTCAGCTGAGGAGTCTGTTTAACCCTTTAATTTCTATCCCCAGCTGAAAGGAAGTGTAAGTACATATATCACTGTGTACCGTACTTGTTTGCATTCATCCCTTGCTTCTCCTGGTGAAATGTATATTGTAGATGTCTCAGATCAGGGATCTGTTTTGTTATGTATTATAAACAGGAAAAGGCAAATCTTTCTGTTGTGCAAGTGGCTATGTATTATGTGATGCACACCCAGTTGTGCAAGCATGCTTGCGCAACTATATCATAGAATCATAGAATCATAGAATCATAGAAAAGTAGAGTTGGAAGGGGCCTACAAGGCCATCGAGTCCAACCCCCTGCTCAATGCAGGAATCTAGGTCAAAGCATCTCTGACAGATGTCTGTCCAGCTGCACCTTGAATGCCTCCAGAGTGGGAGAGCCCACGACCTCCCTAGGTAGTTGATTCCATTGTCTTATTGCTCTGACAGTCAGGAAATTTTTCCTGATGTTTAGGTGGAATCTAGGTTCCTGTAACTTGAGCCCATTATTCCGTGTCCTGCAAACTGGGATGACCGAGAAGAGATCTTTGCCCTCCTCTGTGTGACATCCCTTCAAATACTGGAAGAGTGCGATCATATCTCCCCTCAGTCTCCTCTTCTGAAGGCTAAACATGCCCAGTTCTTTCAGTCTCTCCTCATAGGGCCTTGTTTCCAGTCCCTTTATCATCCTTGTTGCCCTCCTCTGAACCCTCTCCAGTTTGTCTATGTCCTTCTTAAAGTGAGGTGCCCAGAACTGGACGCAGTACTCAAGATGAGGCCTAACCAGTGCCGAGTAAAGGGGAATTATCACTTCCCGCGATTTGGAAGCTATACTTCTATTAATACAGCCCAAAATTGCATTTGCCTTCTTTGCAGCCACATCGCATTGCTGGCTCATATTCAGTTTGTGATCTACCACAATTCCAAGATCCTTCTCACTTGTAGTATTGTTGAGCCAAGTGTCCCCCATTCTGTAACTCTGCATTTGGTTTCCTCTCCCTAGGTGCAGCACTTGGCATTTATCCCTATTAAATTTCATTCTGTTGTTTTCGGCCCAGCGCTCCAGCCTATTGAGGTCACTTTGAATTTTGTTTCTGTCTTCCAGAGTATTAGCTGTTCCACCCAACTTTGTGTCATCTGCAAATTTGATAAGCATTCCCCGTACCTCCTGATCCAAGTCATTAATAAAAATGTTGAAGAGCACCGGGCCCAGGACCGAGCCCTGTGGTACCCCGCTCGTTACCTCTCCCCAGTTTGAGAAGGAACCATTGATAAGCACTCTTTGAGTCCGATTCTTTAGCCAATTGTGGATCCACCTGATAGTTGTTCCATCTAGCCCACTCTTAGCTAGCTTACTAATCAGGATATCATGAGGCACTTTGTCGAAAGCTTTGCTGAAGTCCAGGTATATAATGTCCACAGCATTCCCACAGTCCACAAGGGAGGTTACCCGATCAAAAAATGAGATCAGATTAGTCTGACAGGATTTGTTCTTGACAAATCCATGCTGGCTTCTAGTAATCACTGCATTGTTTTCAAGGTGCTTGCAGACTGACTTCTTTATAATCTGCTCAAAAATCTTCCCGGGGATTGATGTCAGACTGACTGGCCTATAGTTCCCAGGTTCCTCCTTCTTGCCCTTTTTGAAGATGGGAACAACATTTGCCCTCCTCCAGTCGTCTGGCACTTCACCTGTCCTCCATGATTTCTCAAAAATAATAGACAGTGGTTCTGAGAGTTCTTCTGCCAGTTCCTTTATTACTCTAGGATGCAGCTCATCAGGCCCTGGAGATTTAAACTCGTTCAGAGTAATCAGGTGCTCCTTGACCATTTGCCTATCAATCTCAAGCTGCAATTCTGCCCCTTCAGTCTGCACTTCAGGTTTGCCAGGGGGGTCATAGACCCTCTTTTGGGAGAAGACCGAGCCGAAGTAGGAATTGAACACTTCTGCCTTTTCTTTGTCTTCTGTTATCAATTTGCCATCCTCATTGCGTAGTTGAACCACCAGTTCTTTCTTCTGTCTTTTACTGTGCATGTATCTGAAGAAGGCTTTTTTGTTGCTTTTAGCATTCCTCGCTAACCTTAGCTCATTCTCAGCTTTAGCCTTCCTGACACTATTCCTGCAGTTCTGTGCTACCTGCCTGTACTCTTCCCCTGTAGCCTGTCCTTCCTTCCACTTCCTATACGTGTCCTTTTTTGTTTTCAGGTCATCTTTGAGTTTATTGTGAAGCCACATTGGCTTCTTCTGTTGCCCTCTGCCTTTTCTCCTTGTGGGAATTGTTTGCAATTGTGCCTTTAAAATTTCCTTTTTTAAAAACTCCCACCCCTCCTGGGCTCCCTTTCTCGTGAGAGTCACTTGCCATGGGATCTTACTAATCATTGTTCTGAGTTTGTTAAAATTGGCTTTCCTAAAATCCAGGGTACGTGTTTGGCTACACTCAGCTTTTGCTTCTGTTAGAATCAAGAACTCAAGTATAACATGGTCACTTTCCCCCAGAGTTCCCGAAACTGCCACTTTATCCACTAACTCGTCTCTGTTGGTTAGAATCAGGTCAAGGATAGCCGATCCTCTAGTTCCTTCCTCCACTTTCTGTAGGAGGAAGTTATCAGCAGCACAGCTCAGGAATTTCTTGGAGGGGCCATGTTTGGCTGAATAAGTCTCCCAACAGATATCAGGGAAATTGAAGTCCCCCATTACTACCACATCATGCCTCCTTGAAACAATGGCAATTTGCTTTTCAAAAGTTCCATCCTCGTCTTCTCCTTGATTGGGTGGTCGGTAGTAGACTCCAACCGCCATGTTCGCTTTATTCTTTGCCCCCTTTATTTTAACCCAGATGCTCTCAATGGGGCTGCCAAGCTCCTCTTCCTGTATCTCTGTGCAGAGATACGTATTTTTAACATACAGTGCAACTCCACCTCCCTTTCTGTTGCTTCTGTTCCTTTTGAACAAGTTATACCCTTCAATTGCTGTATTCCAGTCATGGGAGTCATCCCACCAGGTTTCAGTTATCCCTATCAAGTCGTACTTGCCCTCATGTATCAAGAGTTCAAGTTCGTCTTGTTTATTGCCCATACTCCTGGCATTAGTATAGAGACATTGAAGATTATGTGCTTTATAGTCCGACTTTCCCCCTACATTTTGTGGTAGACTATCAATGGGCACCGCTGGAGCTGTTCTCTCCATTGTGGCATAGAGGCCTTCTTCCATTGGTACCCCCGAGTTTATGTCTCCCTCCCCTGTTGGATATCTTTAGTTGGATTCTTCTCTTGAGCATAGTTTGGAACCTAGTTTCTGCTAGCACAACATCACTTGCACTACCGGAATGACACAGTTAGATACTGCCCAATAATTGTTAGATCTCTGCTCAGACGAGATGGAAAATGCTACACCTGTTGCATCTTGCCCTGATGAGCCACGATTAATGGCCCAGGAGCACCTTTATTTGCAAGGTCCTTGAGCTCAGACTACAGAAAAGGCTGCATATCTGCTGAAGGAAATGTGTTTGTTTGGAGACTTATTATTCACCCTGCGAGTTCATTTGATGGGGAACATAACCTCAGCAGTTGGCTTACATTTTACTACAACAGGCTGAAATAGTTCTCTTTCCATTGCTTTCAATTTCATTTGCTGGTTTGAGTAAAAATCTGTGTATCAATCAAAGGCATGCACAAAGAGGCACGCTCAATAACGAAGAAATGCATATAATCCTGAAAGGCTCAGGTGGGCGGGAAGGTAGTCTTACACCAGCTGCTAGAGAACAAGTGATATTTTTCTGATACATTACAATTATGGATGCATGTAAAGAGGGGAATGGCTGCGCTTGCTATATCTACTTATGAACAAATTGGCCACCATCAGTTTTCTCTTTAGCAACTGAGATTATTTTAGGGCCCTTAAGCAATTATGTAGCTGTTGTGATCCTTTCTGATCACTGACATACATTCATTGGCCCAGTTCGCATGATCATCATGGCTAAAACAAGCCACCATGGCAGGTACTGTTTAAGCCATGGCATGTACTGGCACGTGCTGGGCGCTGTTTGCCTAATGACACACCTGGGTGCGGCTTGCCATGTCATCCCAAGCTGGGCGCCATGACTTGTTTGAAGGGGAAACAACCCTCAAATAACCCAACAACTAATCATGGGTTATTTGAGGGTTGTTTCCCGCACAAACAAGCCATTCCGCCTGGGTTCAGATGACACGGCAAGTTGCGCTCGGGTGGATTATTGGGCAAATGGCACCCGGGATAGTTTAAGCTGTGTGGTGATTGTGCAAACTGGGCCATTCTCTGCTCCCGTGGGAAGTTAGAAATGCTGGTGTCCTTCTAGGAATGTATGAGAAATTAATTTCAGTTTGTTTATGACCAGAATTTACCCCCTCCGCACCTCTCAAACTCTAATGTGGGCGCAATCTGCAGTCAAGGCTTGTACATTCCCAGGCTTGTGTGATGCTGTTCACGGGAGGGGGATGCATTTGAAAAATGCATACATTGGAAAAGTATGCATTAAAAATGCATACTTTTAAAAAAAAAGTGCACACAAACACGCTTTAATCAAGATTTAATCATCGAAGAAGATTGTGTACCTTTGAATGAGCAACCGAGTATGTACCAAAGTGCGCACCCAAATACTTCATAATTTTCATGCAAAAAGGGCGGGGGGAGCTCACAATCTGCTATGGACACGAGTTGTAATGTGCTTCAAGGTGGGACTCAGAGAACCTTGATGAGCTCAGGTTTTGCTGATTTCCACATCCCTAAACTTGTTCTCCCACCTGCACAGGAGTTGCTTATTTGTGAAGTGGGTGTCCCCCGGTGTAGCAATTTAAGGTAATGCAATGGCAGGTGAGGAGACTGAGGGTCTTGTCGAGTTTGGAGTGAAAAAACAGAATCATATTTAGTTACTGTAATTACACAGAATACACAGAGCCCTTTCTAATTGACTTTGACATTCATTGTATAACCGCCAATCACCTTTGGCTTGGAACACACAACTTGTGTCAAAGTCAATTCTCCAGATGGTGAAGACTACTGTGAAAAGAGATGCTTGTTAACTGGCTTTGCTTATGGCTGAATTTGTGGCTTCTGTGAAGAAATAAAATATTTACACCACCCTCAACTTGAAACATTGTGCCTATTGGTTCAGTCTTCACTGTTTATTAAGTATCCAGTAGACATTATTAAACAACGGGCAATAGAGTTATACTGTTACCATTAGCCTTGGCGCAATCAACATACACATACCACAAACCAAGAGCTTCCAGGCAAGGGAAGACTGAGGTAATGTGGCCAGGTAATGTTTATGCCATGGTTATGGTGGATGCAGATGATGGGAGTTGCAGTCCACATCTGGATGGCATCAGGTTGGGGAAGGCTGTTGTGGAGTAAGAGTAACAATAAATTTAAAACGTAGAAACATAGGAGGCTGCCTTATACTGAGTCAGACCATTGGTCCCTCTAGCCCAGTATTGTCAACACGGACTGGCGCTGGCTCTCCAGGGTTTCAGGCAGGATTCTTTCCTAGCCCTGCCTGGAACTGGAGATGGCAGGGGTTGAACTGGGATCATCTGCATGCAAAAGCATGTGCTCTACAAAGCATGCGGCACATGCTCCATGGAAATTGTACATAGATATTTGTGCATGCATGCCTCTGTCTGCTTGTAAATATCGCTTGCATTCTGCGAGCGTAGCTCTTTTCCTGGAAAACCTTCCCGACCCCCATTGCAACATTTGTGGAAGTGTGTGACGGGGGAGTACTCCCATACAAGTCCATTCTGTGGCATGTACAGCTTGTCCTATTTTCAGATTTATATTCCCGTTTGCCACTGAGAGTCTCCTTGTCCACAGTCCAAGGTTGGTTCAGGACAGGTATGCAAGGGGTGAACTCCCACATACCTACATGCCATCTCATGGCTGGGTTGGCCTGTTCTCCCATATAGTGCTGCTGGCCAACATTATATGAGGCAGCTCTCACGTTGCCAATTTTGAATGAGAGGTGCAAAAAAAAAAAAAAAAAAGAATGTTCCTACAAATCATGGTGTCTTTCATTATGTGAGTTTCAAATGTCAGCTGTCAATCTGTTCCCCACACCCTTTCTTTTGCTGCACTCATGTCGTGCGCGTGCTGAGAGAAGCAGTAGCCGGCTACAGTTTTCCAGTACAAATAGGCATAGTAAAAGACAGGTGGCAATGGGGCTTTTATACATTTTCCCACAATGAAGTTTTTTTTTCCGGGGGGGGGGGGTTGGCTGTAGAATAATTGAAACATTTCAGGTAGCCTTGAGTACCTGAATCATTGTACTAAGCAATTCATATATGAAGCTGTTGGCATTTATTCCTTAGTTACCTTTAAAAGATACCCCTTTGTCAGATCAGCCACAAAATGGCACCTTCTTTGAATTTATCTGTCCATTCTGAGTCCCAGGTTTCTAGAAGCTTTTTGACACATCTAGAAGGCTCTGATTACCCATTAATTTATCCTGACCTGTGATTGGCTTCATCATACCAGCCTTTGTGGGTTGCTAGCTTTTACTTTGATTACACACAACCCTGCATAAATGCATTATAATTTTACTGACCGTTTCCTTCTAAAAACATAGGAATCAACATATATATTTTCCAATTTATCTTAATCACAACCATTGCTGTATAACAATCAACAAATGGGCTGTGTGTGATCAAGGGCTCGTACTAGACAACTGCCCCCAATGGACCTTACTTTCCATTCATCCTTTATAAAGATAGCTCAGATTGGTTGAATTCCCGTCAGTTGCTAAAGGCGAGGTATTATGGGAAAATCGCAACAAGCTTTACAAATGAACTAGAGAAAAAACTTCAAAGGTCCAGGGGTAGAGCTTCACTGTCTTTCACAGCACCTCCCCCCCCCCAATCCTATTTTTTGGCTCCTGCACTTTTAGACCAGATATTCCCAGCTGCCACTTTCCTCTTCCTAAACATCCGTAATTTACCACACAAATAAATCTGTTAAAAAAGAAAAGATTGGATTCTGCAGGCAGAGGGCACTATCCAATGCTGCCCATCTGTGTGTGGGGCCCACAAACACTTTTGTTCCACACACGATCAGCACCACTGATTCCATTGCACAAGCGGCACCCACGGCTTGCACAACGGTGATTTAGCATTTCCAGGGGCAAGCCCCCAAATAAGCAGAAACACTAGTTTCTGGAACAGGGCCAGTTTATTTTATTATGTATTGATTTATTATATTTATACCCTGCCTTTTTCCTGCAAGGAACCCAAGGCTGCTTACATAATCCTCCTCCTCCTCTCCATTTTATCCTCGCAACAACCCTGTGAGGTAGGTTAGGCTGAGAGCCAGAGACTGGCCCAAAGTCACCCGGTGAGTTTCATGGCAGAGCGGGGACTAGAACCCGGATCTCCTGAGTCCCAGTCCAACACTCTCACCACTATGCCACACTGGCTCTCCAGTGGCGTAGGTTGGTGGAGCTCCCATATGTGAGCTCTGTTGGCCTGCCCCATTCCAAGAACGAGTGTTTCCTCTCATTTTGGTAGCCTCCGGAAGTGCTAAATCTCCGTTCCACAAGTGGTGGGTGCCACTTGCAGAACAGAATCAACAGGGCTGGCTGCGTGTGGGGGGGTCACCATTGGATTCTGCCCAGACTCTGTTGTTCCAAATGTGAACATCACTCTGTCTAGATGACTTAATCTGATTCTGGCATAGAATTTGGATTACAGGAGCACAGAGTGTACACAGGGTGTACACAATCCTCAGAATTAAGAAGGGTGGCTTATAAATTCCATCATGCGTAAATGTGACATTGTAGTGGTACTTCCTACATTTGTGAATCTTTTCACCGGTGTTCTTCGTTTCTTATTCTGCCCAGTGAATCTACTCAAATTGAATAGTCCTAAGACTAGTGCAGTGGAGAGCTAGACTTGACACAGACTCCTACAAACAGAGGACATTGATGTATAGCATTGATTTCATCCAACTTGTTTCAGCAAAGGAGCAATTCCATTGGCTTGCTCTGATGCAATTTGTAAGCATATTATTGAAGGTAACTACCGGTAAGTGAAAAATGTGCTGCTGTTGGGCCTTTCGAAATCTTGGTTGAAAGAACTTTGCCTTTTGAAATCTTGGTTGAAGGTACTTTGATGATCTCTTAGAACAAATTTATGTCTACCTGTACAGTCAGCTGATGTGCAGTGGAGCACCTAGATGTAAATCTAATGACAATTTAGAAGAGATATAAGTCCACGTCCTTGACTTTAGAGCACTAACGTGATCTCAGCTTGCTTTCAGTGTGTGTTTGTGTGTGTGTGTGATACTAAATCCAGCCAGACCATTTTATACATGTGATATTTGCCCCATTTTATGATACTGGGTTCCTTGCAAGAAAAAAGGCAGGGTATAAAATAAATAAATAAATAAAATATTCCATGGGAGCATCCAGCAGTAAGATACCTGAGCTGCAACACATCAGAGCTGACCTGTGGGCCATTCTGCTCTTCTAGGAATGTTTGTCCCCATTCTCACACACCTGTGACCATGGAAGAACCACTTTCCCATGGTATGATTCCATGTCAGTTGATTATGAAGTTGGAAAGACCCATGCAGTTGGCTTCACCCAGGTTGTTGCTTCATTCACATATACTTCGGAGTGGCCTGGGATTGCATTGCTATGGAAAGGAGCTATGAATTTGCCATGTAGTAGCATTGGCAGATACCAGCAAGGTTGAAGAGGTGAGATGCAGAGAGAGTTGTATAGCTGTTTCAGGAAAAGAAGGGGATGTGGTTGATGGTTCCATGAGAGAAGGTGGTACAGGCCATCAGGCCAGATCAGATTTAAGCAGGAGAGCATGGCTAGCAGGATCACAGTACCGACAGAATTGTCATCAAGTAACAGCCAGGGAGTCAACTTGAGAACTAGAGCAAGAGACGGGCCCTGTTCAATGGCACAAGGTCTTAGCCACTAAAGTAGGAATGCAGAAGCTCAGGTCTGTTCTGGGGCCCAAATTAGAACATTAGTTATTGGGCGGATTAGAAATGTACTAAATAAACAGATAAATTCAGCCCTCCAGGGTTCCCCAGATGACCACGCCCCCTTCCCCTGACCCCACCCCCTTTCCTGTGACCGCGCCAATCATTTGGTGGTTTCCCAGCTTTTGTGCAGTTTTTCCCTGTTCTAAAAGGTTGAGATGTTTCTCCTAAGGCTTAGTTACTGGCAGTAAAAGCTCCAAGCTACAATATGCTGGAAGGTTTTGTTTTTATACTGCTGTTTGATGTTTTTCAGGATGTTTGTTGCTGTTGCTGTTGTTTTTATTACTGTATCGGTTTTTAATATGTGAGTTTTATTGTTGTATGCTGCCTCGGAAGAGCCCCTGCCTTGAAAAAGTGGGCAAGAAATATTTTAAATAAATAAATGAAATAAAAAATGCTGGCATTTTTGGTATTTGGGCCTTTGGCCCCACCCACATTTTGCCTTTGGTCCTGTCCACCACTGGACAGTGGCCCCCAAAATGGTATTCGGCCCTTTGGCTGAAAGAGGTTCTGCCTGCTGTGCTGAAGGAAGACGTGAGCACACTGCTTTGACAAAGGAGTAACCTTGACATAGAAGCTTTTCTAAGAGAAAGGAGGGTCACCACCACTGCTTAGTCAGAGGTATTGTAATGGAGACTGTTCAGACAGACAGGTGTTATAGAACTGATTCCTCTGTGAGGGTACACGCATGATAGCAATCACAAGAAGTGTCTGGTTTTGAAAAGCTCGATGAAAATGTTGACCCAGCGTGCAGCTGCTGTGAAAAAGGTAAACTCCAATGTTAGGCATAATTAGGAAAGGAATTGAAAATAAAACTGCCAAGGTCATATTGCCCTTATACAAATCTATAGTGCGACCACACGCAGAATACTGTGTAGAGTTCTGGTCACCACACCTTAAAAAAAGGACATTGTAGAGTTGGGGAAAGGGCAACTAAAATGACCAAGGGGCTGGAGTAACTCCCCTATGAGGAAAGGTTACAGCAGCTAGGATTGTTTATCTTAGAAAAAAGGCGAGTAAGGGGAGACATGATAGAGGTGCACAAAATTATGCATGGTGTGGAGAAAGTGGACAGGGAGACATTTTTCTCCCTCTCTCATAGTACTAGAACCCGGTATCATCCCATGAAGCTGATTGGTGGGAAATTCAGGACAGATAAAGGAAAGTACTTCTTCACACAGTGCATAGTTAAACTATGGAATTCACTTTCAGAAGATGTAGTGATGTCACCAATCTGGACAGCTTTAAAAGGAGATTGGACAAATTCTTGGAGGAGAGGGGTATAGTCCTGATCGGCTATATGCTACCTCCATATCGGAGGCAGTATGCCTGCGTACACCAATTGCTGGGGAACTTGGGTGGGAGGGTGCTGTTGCACTCATGTCCTGCTTGTGGGTTTCCCGTGGGCAGCTTGTTGGCCACTGTGAACAGGAATGCTGGACTAGATGGACCCTTGGTCTGATCCAGCAGGGCTCTTCTTATGTTCTTATCATTTGTTTCTTTCTTTACCCATATGACTGAATGCAAACAAGTACTGTACTCTTCTTGTAGGTAGCCTTACAGCAGACAGGGAGCTGTTGCCAGTCAGCTGTTATTGTAGCACCGCAAAAGCTAAATGGAATATGAAAGCAATTTAATTTCCTCTTAGGAATTGACTTCCTCTCTTAACAACATCAGTAGCTATTGAAACGGGGTGGGGGAGATCAATAAGCTGCTGCTGTTTTGTAGTCAGCAAAATAATTACATTAAAGTGTGGTAGAGGAACCTTTATTTGATGCTGTTGCATACTGAATGAGAGAAGTTTTTTTTTTTTTTAATCCACACATGGTTAAAATGGTATGTACTTGGTGGGGGGGGGGGGACAATACTACAAATAGGAAAATCCCAAGGCTTATTTTTCACAATGCACTCTGAAGTAGGTAATGCAATGCATGGGCTAAAGTCCCCAGCAATGTCAGCAAACATCATTTATTTTAAGTGCAGCTCAACCAGTCTCCTATTAAAATGGATCCACGAGGGGAAATTCTTCTGAGTTGAGCTGGCTGTAATTGAAAAAGCAAGTGGATTATTTTCTGGAACATGAACCCCACAGTGAAGTTTTAAATGAAAATATAAAAAATAACATGATGTTTATATGCAAACCCAACCTAGTACAAAGCACAGGGCATATGCAGGTATATAATATATTGCATATAAAACCACTGGCATGCATAATATTGTGTTTTGCAGTGTTCCTCTCAAGATTTTTAACCTCAGTTGCCATATTTCCTCCTTTCATTTCTTTCATCTTCTGCCACCAGTGATGCAGCCAGGTAATTTTAGACCCTGGACCTAATGATCTTAGGTGTGTGTGTGTGTGTGTGTGTGTTAGATAGGCATATGTATTACTTCAGCAGTGAAGCACACAACTAACATTTCTCTTCTTTCCCCTCCTGGCCACTCCACGCTTTACAATTGTTTTCAACATTCCTGACACAAACCCTGTACGGCTCCGGTCCAATATATCTCAAGGAGCGCCTCCAGCAACATCAAGTAGGCGGCTCAACAAGATCTGCCACAGACGATCTTCTCCCTGTCCCATCAGCCAGAGAAACCAGGCTGGTGGGGACTAGGAGGAGGGCCTTTTCTGTGGCAGCCCCCAATTTATGGAACTCTCTCCCCAGTGACCTCCGCCATGCCCCTTCCTTGATTAGCTTCTGCAGTGCATTAAAAACATGGCTTTTCAGGCGGGAATATGGGGTGGGTTAGGATTTTTAAGTTTTGTTCTGTTTTTAATTGTGTTTTATACCGTGTGTGTGTGTGTGTGTCCCCTCTTGTATTTTATTGGATTGTAAATTGCTCAGAGTGGCTGGATGTCTGGCCAGATGGGCGATTCATAAATATAATAAATAAATAAATAAAGAAAGAAATATTTATACCCTGCCTTTCTTCCTGCAAGGAATCCAAGGCGGCTTACATAATCCTCCTCCTCCTCTCCATTTTATCCTCACAACAACCCTGTGAGGTAGGTTAGTCAGTGACTGGCCCAAAGTCACCCAATGAGTTTGATGGCCAAGTGGGGACTTTTGATGATGATGATGATGATGATGATGATGATGATGACGACGATGACGACGATGACAGCAACAACAACACTGTTTGCCAACCCGATTAAAAGAAAGTGCTCTGAGCATTCGTGGTTTTCTGTTTTAAACACACTTAAATCATAGCCCCATCATGATGACTACAGGGATAAAATATATTTTTCTTATGCTGCCCTGACTACAGGTACTCTCTGGTACTCGCTGGGCGGTCATTTAGGGGCCCAGTGGGCTGCTGGTCCCTGGGTTTGGCCTGCAAGGTCCAACCATAGCTATGCCACTGTCCACCACCACTCCCTCCACCCACGGCAGCATCAACCCATTGCCACCTTAGAAGGACTGCCCAGCTTTTAATGAAGGCTATTTCACAAAAGCTGGAAGATATGCAGAAGGATGGAGTGATTCTGTTCTCCATGTATAGAAGCCAGATGGAGAGGCTCTGCATGCAGAGGTTAAACACAATGTGAGGAACGAGTGGTGGGCAAGGAAAAGAGAGCCTGCTCACTCAGCTGACTCTTGCTCTCTCCCCGTTCCTTCCCTTGCTTCTCATTCAGCCAAAGTGACTTGGCTAAGGGGGCTGCCCCCATACCTGGAATGCCACTGTTGAGTAGCAAGGTGGGGGAGGGGGGCCCCTCCTCCGTACCGTTACCCTGCTCACTGGGCGTCCTGTTTCTTGGGCTCCACTAAAATTTGGCCCAGACCCAACTCTCATATGCTTACTTCTGCATATATGGACCTCCGTTACTGGACGCCCCAAGAGGAGAAATGGGAGACCTTGCTGTGTTGTGGCCTGGGGCACTGCTGCTGCATACCCAACATGGCAGGAGTTTCTGTTTCTTGTTTTCACAGGAGTTTTCACAGCAGTGGGGGTGGGGGAGAGCACGGTTATGTGCTCGGCATTTATTGTTGTAACAACTGTATAATTTACTGTCTATCAATTGATGAAATTGGACTTTGTTCCGTGACAAGGGCATTCAAATTATTAGAGTTTAGCACGTAGTGACTGAGAATTATTGATTTAATTACCCGGCATTTCCCAAGCTGACAGTTACCATTTCCTCTGATTATTCTTGGTTGGTAATTTAGTACAAATCAAGTACTGTGCTCTGATGATACATGCCATTCTTCTCTGTTTAGTCACTTTTTATTATGACAAGAGTTAACTAACAAAGAGTCCCCAAACAATATCAAAACTCCTTAATCATAAAAAATAATCACATCGTGACAAAAATTACAGAAGTATGCGATCAAGTGGATATCGCTAGAAAATGGTCTTCCTTTCAATCCGTTGCACAGCATTTACTGGTGCTAATACATGAAAATGTTAATACACGAGCACTGAGCACAAGCCCCTTGCGTGTGTTTGTCATTAACCGCCCAGAGAGCTTCGGCTGTGGGGCGGTATAGAAATGAAATAAATGAAATGAATGAAATAATGTCAGAGTCTGTGCAAGTTCAAACTATAAGTGCAGGTTCTACACATGCAAGAATAGGGATTGTTCCTTGTTTTGCGCAGTAAGTCTAAGTGCATGAAGTCTGTACATGTGTAGGCTCTTTCATACGTTATGCTGAATGAGCATGAATCATACACACCCCTATTTCGTGTGCACTGCATAGGAAAAAAGAATATCCCAATAAAAACCCTATTTCCTGACAAAATAGATGAACGTAATATATGGGGGGGGGAGTGAGATCTTGCCAACTTACAGAAGGAATACAAAGTATGAAGTGAGTTTAGAGAACATACACAAATATGGTTAATTTGCCTAATTTTACATATTACAGAATCTGTGTGTGAGTGTGTGTGTGTGTGTCATACGTCTGCCCTTGTACCTGCTAATCATGAAAATCTGATTGCTATTTCAGAATTCAGCATGCTGAAGAACCTCAGATTTTATTCCTTTAAAAAGTTCTGTCTCTTAAGTTCAACTTTGAAATACACAGGAATGCAGTGCTTGTCAAAATGTCAGAAGGCAGACAGGCACCAGGCAGGTCTTCCTATATTCAAGGGTGTGGGGCTCCACGGCAATTCTTCTTCTTCTTTTTTTACCCTTCTCTTTTGACTGGGAGAAGGAATACAAATTATATAGTGTTAGAGAATATATGCAAAAATATGGTTAATTTGCCTAATTTTACATATTACAGAATCTGGTTTATTTCCCCTTCCGTAAAAATTATTTTGCTGACCCTGAGTTAAAAAAACAACAACAAAAACTCACCCTGTTGTCAATCTTAATGGTATACTTACCTGGTTATAAATTTTTACTGTTTTTCAGATAAGTAAGCAGCAGCTCCAAACTGTCAAGGATCGCTTCCAAGCCTTCCTCAATGGAGAAACTCAAATTGTAGCAGACGAAGCTTTCATGAATGCCGTCCAGAGTTATTACGAGGTAAGAAAACAAGATCAGCAATTCCAAGGCTTTGGAGGGTGGAAGCTGTCTGAAATACCAGTCTGGGGAGAAGCAAACTAGCTTTTGTTAGTGCTGAACTAGCTCATAGACAAGGAGTGTACCATTCAGTTCTTTCAGGATGTAAGCGTAAGAACAGTGACTAGAAAGTACACATCCCATTGAACTCAGTCTAAGAAATGTCTAAGAAATATCTAAGAAAGCATGCATAGGATTGGAGTATAAGAGTACTTTTAAGATATTAAGGTCAGTTGCCAAGTCTCCCCTGTGGGCCACCTAACATTAGAGGTGGAACATTGGAAGCTACTTTATACTGACCTGGTTCATACGTAACGGCAACCCAGAGTATGGGTTGTTGAATCCTGGGTTGTTCTTATGTGTGAACCCAGAACTATGGCTTAACTATGGGTTGTTAACCACAAACAACCCAGGAAGAGAAGCCATGAGTCAGATGATTGGTCCATCTAACTCAGTATTGTCCACAGTACGTTGACTCTGGTGAGATTTGCCAGAGATAATTAGAAGCAAGGTTGGGAACATTATGCTGATGATCCAGGCCCTCCTCTAGGACTCACTGAGAGAAACTGTGTGTACAGGAAGCTCTAGGACTTCGAAGTTTGAGAGACAGGGTAACACACTTCTCTCTATGTAACAAGCTCTCTCAAGAACTACAAGTCTCAGAAGTTTCTATTCTTTCTTCCTGTAGTATGCCCTATGCATAGGCAGGAGAGGGCATGGAAGCAGGAGGGAGGAACAAGTACCATGACAATCGGGGACATCGAGGTCCCTGGACAGAGAAAGCAAGTGCTACCAATAAGATTTGTAAATGAGGTCGCCAGAAGTGGCTGGTGGCTTCAATATCAGCGGGGTTGTGTATCCACTCCTGGTTTCAATCTGAACTTTAAAGGAGCTATCTATGGTACTGGACCTAATTTTGGGGTAGGGTTCGGTGCCATGGACAGCACCTTAAAAGTTCAGGCTGAAGCCCAGAGTGGATACACTGCCCCACTGACACTGGAGCCAACAGCCTGCACTGGAGGTAGGTCTCTCATCTCCAGAGTTCATAGAAGTGATACTAGATCCCCAGGGACAAGGAAGGGAGCAGTGTCTAAAGGGCATTTGTTGGTGGTGGCTAAATATACATACAGGCCTGGAATCAGCACCTGGCATGGTGGGGCAGATGTCGGGGGCCCTGCGCCCTGGAGGGCATGCTGTGCCTGATGCCAGCGGCATCCTTCTAAAAAATGGAATCTTTTTGAGAGGCCAGTGCTGTGAAGAGAAATGCCAGGCCAGGTGGCTGCAGCTTCTGCCATCTGTGTTACCCCTGATGCCTCTGGGCCCCTCTCCCTGTGTATACTACATATATTCCGGGGAAATGAAGATGGTGAAGCTCTGCTGCCGGAGCTTCATTCGGTTCTTCTCTTCTCAGTGCTGGGCTGAGCCTGCTGCCCATTCCCACTGCAGCCCTCTAGCACCTGTCCTGGGGCAGCGGCAGGTGTCCTACTTTACAGACGACAGTCCTCTGTTTTGGTGAGTTGGCAGAGGTCAGTCCTCTATTTGAAGAGGTACCAGTCCAAGCCTGGTTTGAAGTCAAAGAAGCATAAGAAGGGAGAGCAGGGCAGGGGCCTTGATGGGGGCCATGAACTCTTAGCACCTGGACAGCAGACGGGGGAGGCAAGCACACAGGTCACCTGGCCACAGTCTTTCCCATGATGGTGAGACGTATTGTTTGCAGGAGATGTATTGCAAATGTCTTGTTTGCAACTCTTTGAATTAGAGTTATTATTTCTGAATTTGCACCTATACATATAAAATTTACATAGGCAAATGTGATGCACACATTGGCATCTCCTCTTTTGGTGATGCGTAAGTGGCCACCCCCTAGTCTGTCCTGACCGCCTGCCCCTCCACCCCCTTACTTTGTGGGGGGCACCAGGGTGGTGCTTGTGGGAGGGCTGGAGGGCCTTACCTAGAGCCCCCTCAAACCTGGCTCCAGCTCTGTATACATACAGTAATACCTTGGATTGCAAGCATAATTCGTTCCGGAACCGTGCTTGTAATCCAAAACACTTATATCAAAACGAGTCTCTGGCAGGCATGAGCGGGGCCAATTTCAGCCCGCTACGCCCGCTCGAGGCGAGTGGTTACATCCCTACGACTTGTATTGCAAGACGTCGCTTGTTTATCAAGTCAAAATTTATTTTAAAAATTTGCTTATCTTGCAAAACGCTCTCAGACCAAGTTACTTGCAATCCAGGGTATTACTGTATATGCCACACTTCCATGTCTGGCTATAAATACAAATCAAGCAGCCAGGAATGAAAGGAGCTCAAATAAAGGGAGCTAAAACACACACACACACACACACACACACACACCCTAAAGGACATGAATAATAAATCCTTCACTTTTTCAAAACAAGCCAAGCGTTTCATGGCAGTGGGGGATGGGAGGGGATCCATGTTTAGGGTGTCTACTTACACACTGCAAAAGAGGACATGCATTACACAAAAAAGAAGACAAAAGAAGACACCAAACTGCAGAAATCCATCGTTATTGCATAAATTTTCCTCTATACATAGAAATGCATATGTACAGATGCAAATCTGGAAATAATTCTTATTGTTTAAATAGAACTATAGTACATCTCACCATAGTGTGCAAGACTGCGACTGCATGGCCTGTGTGCGTGCCTTGCTCAGTCTCCTGTCCAGGTGCTCCTGATGGGCAACTTCGAGGCCCAGCTCTTCCTTCTGATGCTTCTTTATGGTTCTTTTTTTATCAGACTTGAACTAGACAGCCCTTCAGACAGAGGATGCCTTCAGAATGGAGGACAGTCCTCTGGCAGACCTTCAAATAGAGGGCTGTCCTCTGTAAAAAGAGGATACTACACACACACACACACACACACACACACACACACGGCCAGCCTATGACATGTTTCACTTTTGCAATATGCTCAGAGAACTGATGCTTGATCACAGCTGCACACATGTAAGGAGAGGGAACATCCCCAAACTCTTTCACCTCCCCATCTGTGACCCCCAAATGAAAATCATCCCCCACCCTGTAGCAGTTAGTGGTAGTAAAATAAACCTTTTCCAGGTGTGTGACATGCACACAGCAGATTTGTGTACTGCATGTCAACAAAGTAGAGAATAGCTACACTTAAGGGGGGGGGGCGGAAACAGCCCAAACAACCATTCAAGTCAAAGATTACAGACTTTATTTTTAACACACAGAGAAGTTACAAAAGAGAAAAACGGCTACCAACCTCTAGCACATGAACCAGTATACTCATTGTAATAGGTCTAATGTGAAGACGAAGAAAGAGCGATGGGGGAAGTTACTGTTTGCCAAATAAGGAGTGAAAAGAGGCACTATTTAAATGGCAAGGCAGGCGTTTTAGAAACTGTATGCCAGGAAAGCTTGGCTGCTGCTGAAGTATTGAAAAGGTGGAGGGCACTGAGAACTGTCAGTTCAACAATTAAAACTGAAGGAATTACATTGCTAAGTGGGTGATATTGCCATCACCTCCTTTCGGGGCAACTACTTTCCCCGCCTTTTCCCTCTTTACCAGTGCTTTTCAATTGACAGCTAGGCAAATGACAGCTGGCAACTGTGCGCAAATTAGCCTATTTGCAGTCTCGCCTTGTCCTCTCTTTGACAGCTGAAACAGACAAGGGAATTGACCAGGCAAGACTACACATATCGGATAGCAGTAAATGCGCACTTGTGCACCTGCAAAGGATTGACAATTTTTTTTAAAAAAATAAATGTGCAATTTTCAGGAGTCAAAAACGGCAATGAACGAAGAAGGTAGAGATCAAGGAGGGGGAGACAAGATGGGTTCTGCCACGAAGGACCCTGGGATACCGGCTGGAGGACTGCGGGGGAAGGAGGGGGAGAATAATCCACAGTGAGCCCAATCATCTGTCAGGCACACCGCGGGTTGTTCAGTAAATAACGAACCCACCATGGCTTATTTGCAGGGTGGCTTAGCGTGATGTGCGAACCTAGCCATAGTTTTCCAAGAATTACCATAGCATGTTCACTGGAAGCTGGCTTGATCTCAAAAGTTTATTATGAGGTCAGTTTGATTGTTTTTTAGTGTGACCTCTTCATGGTCTAGTGACACACAGTTATTGATTAGGATTCCAATTAACAGAACTCAATAGCATTGTGTTGTCAGGTGCTTAATCTAAAACCACTATCCTTTATAGGCTTTTTCAAATGGATACTTTACTTAATTTAAAAAATATATTTTATGTAGCTCTTAGGTATCTGCTAATGGTAATCTGTTAATGGAACTGCTATCAATCATGTTGATTGTAGAGGAGAAAGGGCTCTGACATGTCAATTTGATAAATAAATGAGATAGTGCAGTATGCATAGCATAGTCTAGCAGCAAAGAATGTGAACTGAGAAGTCCCCAGTAGAAATTTCACATCATCAGTTATCTCGTGAGTGAGATCAAAGTGTAGACAAGCCATTATTTTCTCAATCTCAGCTTCCCATATGTAATATAGTTGTAGATACAGCTATATGGTTATTAGGATTACTGCAAAAATGTACACATGAAAAGTACAATATAAATGTTTCTTGATGATGATGATGATGATGATATATGTTTTGTAGCTTATAAAATGCTTCTTTGCATTAACAGAAATACTCAGTCAGAGTACTGTAATGTACAAATAATAACTCAACCAACAATAAAATACATTTGAATAAAACTGTCATTCCAAAACAAACTAAATGCAAAATGAAATCATCAATATCTATTAACCTCTCTCATGAGTCTCAGAAAAAGCCCTCACAAAAAGTAATGTTTTCACAAGATGGCAGAAAGAATTCAGTGAAGTAGTTTGGTGGACTCCCTGAGCTGGGAGGTCTGAGGTTTGAGCCATCACCCCATTATAACTTATTATGTAGCGGAGATCTCCCCAGCCAATAACTGGCAAAGAAGACCAGCTTTGCATGCAGAAGGTTTCAGGTTCAGTCTTTTCCTGTCTCCCAGTTAAAAGGATCAGGTAAAAGGTAATGCAGGACACCTCTGCTTGAGAGCTGCTGACAGTCAGATGGACAAATAGTCTGACCTGATATAGGGCAACTTTCTATGTTCCTAATTATTGCGATGGTTAATCTTCACATTTTGAAGAATTAATTCACAATAGTTAATTCTCAAAACACAAAGTCTTGGCTTCCAGTGAAAGAGAGGTGGTGTTAGGGGGCATCCCACTAGGGCTGGAGCCCTGAATCTTTCAACTGGAGCCCCAAATCTCTGGGAGACCATCTGCCCCACCACCCTGCTGTCCATGGGCACTTGCTGAAATAGAGGCACAGGGGCCCTGATGATCTCTGTTGCACCTGATCCCCTGGATTAGCTGGCTTTTTGCCCACACATGTTTCACCTCCTGCTGCCCACCCCTTGAATCTTTCTGCCTGAGGTTTTTTTCTGAAATCAAAGGCCCTCTTCTCCCCTGTCCATACACCCCTTTTTTTACAAATAGGGCTATCCTTAGGAGACAGGGTCCTTTACAGACTTTGGAACATATATAAATCAGCATGTGCAAATTTGTGCTTTGTTTTTGGTCATGTGGACTTGAGCCTGGATCTTTTCCATACCTAGCACCACCCCTGCAGTGAAACAAGAGAGCTTAGATAGCCTTAAAAGGGGCTTAGACTAGGGGTGTTGAACCTCTTTCATCCAGAGGGTCAAATTCCATTTTGGAGAAGCTTTTGGGGGCCACATTTCTGTGGTGGGTGGAGCCGAAGGCAAAAGGGGGTGCCACCCCCCAAAATAACAGCCTATCGTAGCATAAAGCTCTCACTGTATCTAAACCTTAAGAGAGGCATTTCAACCTGTTAGAATGGGGGGGGGGAAACAAAACTCAAGAGACTACCAAACAATTGGTGGTCAGAGGAGTGGGGGTGGGGCCAGGCAAAGGGGGTGTGGCTATCTGCTGAACCCTGGAGAGCGAGGCTGCGACCCCAGGAGGGCTGGATTGGGACCCTGAGGTTCTGCATACCTGGATTAGTTAAACTCATGAAGGTTACCTCTTTCAATGGGAGTTGTCCATGATGCCTATTTAGAAACTCTGTTTTCAGAGGCAGTGTACCTCTGGAAACCAGTTGCTGAGGGGCAACAGTGGAGAAGGGTTATTGCCTTCAGGCCATTCTTGGAAGTTTCCAAGAGACATCTGGTTGGCCACGATAGGAAATAGGATGCTGGATGCATCTTTGGCCTGATCCAGTAGAGCTTTTCTTACGTTCTTATTCTCTCATCATATGTTATTTGCTGACAAAAGGCTCATGCCACAGAACCTGGAATAGTTGTCAATGGGACCACCCCAGAGAATAATTTTGGAGGATTATGGCACATGTGCAATGCACAGAAATAGTAGCTAAGACATCCTACTCAGTAGGTTTATATTGGCTCAGGGACCTTGTTTTATCAAGTGACAAACTAGTAGGAAGGTAATAAAAGACTAATGTGGAACTGGGGAAGTATGCATCCTGCAATACTCAGTCATTAAATTATTTTGTGTCTTCTCCTCATTTCAGAGGTCATAAATTTAAATTTACGGAATGCTATTTTTCAATTAGGCAATATCTTTGTTGAAAGAATCAATATTTTGGCAGTTAATTACGTTTAGCAAAGAAACCTTCAGTACACTAATTAATTTGTGGGACCAATCATCATGGCATCCATAACTGTTTACACATTGTCAAATAGCTCACTTGACATCATCATCATCTAGTGGTTGAGTTCATAACGAAATAAGAAGGGGGGAAAGACATGTTTTAATACACAACAGCCATATTCATTAACACTTGCCCGCATATTTTATGTAAAAGCACCACTGCCTTTTACGTATATGTCAGGGAAGCAACTTCACAGATTCATATTTACCTAGAAGTAGAATTCCTGCTGATATGGCCGTCCTAAGGCTATAGATGGGGAATGTCTGCTTCTGTAATGCCATTTACGAACATATGAAGGTGCCTCATACTGAGTCAGACCGTGTTGACCTATCTGGTCCAGCACTACCTACTCTGATTGGCAGTGCCGCTCCAGAGTCTCAAGCAGAGATCTCTCCCAGCATGGCTTCCTGACATGATGCCAGTCATGTGGTTAGGTAGCGTGCAGGGATTTTAGATCATAAACTGTAAATTGTGGGGAGGGGCGGGTGAATCCATATCAGGACTGCAGCAGGAGGCAAAGGGTTTAAGGATTCAACTTTAAGCCATCCTACCCACCCACCCATGCCAGGGTCCCAATCCAGATCAGGAGCTCTGTGCCTGCAACTTATGTTCTAAAAACGCTGCACTCTAGAGCTAGTCTTGTTAGGCCTGGAATTTCTTTTCACTGGCGAATACCAGGGATTGAACCAGAGGCTTCCTTCATGCAAAGCATGTGCGCTATCACGGACTGGGCTGGCACCAGACTCCAGTAAGTTCTCGGCATATTGCTGCCAATGGGCTGCTGCAGCTGCCACCTCCTCGGCCACTGCAGCCCACCTGCTGGCCACTGCCACCCCCTTCCTGCTGCTACCCTCACCCATCCACTGCCGCCAAAGGTCCCTGCTCACCCCCACTGCCAAAGCCCCTTACCCACCCACCCGCCACCACCTCTGCCAAAGCCCATCACCCACCCACCTGCCACTGCTGAAGCCCATCAGCGACCCACCCATCCAACTGCCACCATGCCCCACTGCTGAAGCCCCTCGTCCAACCACCTACCACCACTGAAGCCCCTCATCCACTGCCAAAGCCACTCTCCCATCCGCCCACCTTCGTTGCCATCTGTCTGGCTTTCTTAACCTCAGGGCTGGTGGCAGCAGCTTCTCCTCCTCCTCAGCTGCCCAGCTGCACTGACAAAGTGCCATAGCATGTGGCCAGCCAAGCCTACCTGAGGCCCCACACAAGCTTTTAAAAGACTTTTTTTAGTCCTGCTGCCTGACTGAAGATTCCTGCGACTAAACTGGGACCTTCTGCATGCAAAGCAGGTGTTCAGTCTCTGAGCTCTGACCCCTATTTAGGAAGATTTGTGCTACTGTGGTCAGAAAACCTCATCATAGAATAATAGAAAAGTAGAGTTGGAAGGGGCCTACAAGGTCATCGAGTCCAATCCCCTGCTCAGTGCAAGAATCCAGCAAATTGAGACTCCATGGGGCTCCATTATACGCTAATAGCTTGCGGTCTGGTGCTGCCCACACGTAGTTGTGTTTCAAGCAACCATTTGCACAGCTTGCCAAATGGTACTCTTAACACAATTCAGTTCTTGTCTGTTCCTATTGCAATGCTTGTAGAGCTGGTTGCAGTTGTTTTTTCAGTACGCATACAGTGCCGGCTCTAGGTTTCTGAGGGCCCTGGAGCAAGACACCCTCAACAAGCCACCTCCCTCAGTGAGTTGACCTTGTCACTGCCATTTTCACTCTTGTTCCCCCTCCTCTTTCTCATCATTGCTACTGCTTACTTGACAGGTAGAGAGCCAATGAGCAAGCAGGCAGTGGCACCTGCTGCTCCTCCTTTTCACATTGGCTGGGTTCAGGTATCACGATAACTCACACTCAAAGGTTGAGTATAGGTTGCTGTTGAATTGTGGATGGTTGTTGAAACACGGATTATCCTGTTGTCTGAACCCAGCCGAAATAACAAACCATGGTGAACAACCCACCGTTCGCAGCCCGACAACAATGAATCCATGGGTTCTCTTCATGGGTTGTTCATGGTTACCAAGTCATGGCTTGTTAGCGCAATTGAGTTCAGACAACACGATAACCCACGTTTCAACAACAACCCCTGAGTGTGGGTTATCGTGTTGTCTGAACCCAGCCATTGTCTGGGCCAGAGCGAGAGGCTGGAGAACAAGCAGGTTGCAATGAATAAGAGGAGGAGCAAGTCCAGGGGGCTCTGACAGCAGGCCCCTGCTGGGTGTGGGCCATTGGCAGGGGTCCAACCTGTGAACAGAAGTACCTGGAAGCAAAGACTCCCTCAGACCCAGCGGTGCAGTGGAGCCAGGGCTCCCAGGGTCGAAGAGCAGGGACTTTTTGATTAGCAGGTTGAATGATGTCATCTGCCACCTTCTCTGTTCCCTCCTAGTTTAGCTGCAATCCTCACACTAGCTGGGGGGAATGGATTTTTCTCATCAACAATATATTGTTGTGAGCTGTCCCTGTTGTAATGCAAAGCATTTTGTGGTGGTTTGGTCTTGAATGGGCAGTTAACACCCCATTATCTTTACAAAAGGATAGTCTGCTCCTGATGGAGATGAAAACTTCTGGAACTCATTTGAGATCAAGTGTTTCTCCCTGGTGATGGGAAAAGAAGCCCCTTGGAATCTTGAACTGGCGGTGCTATGCTGTTTGGTGACTTGTGTCCCTCTCTTTCCCTTTCTCATGCAGTCTCAGGTCTCTCTAGCTAACCACTTCACTGCCCTCATTGTTCTATGACTCTCTGTTCTCACTATTTTATGACTGTGAACTGATCCTTCCTAGTACACTGGGTATTGCACTATGTACTGCTGTGTACACCCCACCCCCAAAGAACAGCAAGTACATAGCGTAATACACACACACACACACACACACACACACACACAGATCAACACAGTGACCTGCGATGACCCCATAGTGATCCCATAGCCATGTCCATAGGGCCCATAGCCATGCCCACAGTGACCCCAAAGCCACACCCCTAGGACTTATTCTTCTTATGTTCTTATAGAGGTGTATTAAATTATGCATGGTGTGGAGAAAGTGGACAGGGAGACATTTTTCTCCCTCTCTCATAATACTAGAATCGGACCAGGTCATCCGATGAAGCTGATTGGCGGGAGATTCAGGACAGATAAAAGGAAGTACTTCTTCACATAGTGTGTAGTTAAACTTCCACAAGATGTAGTGATGACCACCAATTTGGACAGCTTTAAAAGGGGATTGGACAAATTCATGGAGGAGAGGGCCATTAGTGGATACTAGTCCTGATTGGCTATGTGATTCCTCCAGTATCAGAGGCAGTATGCCTATTTACACCAGTTGCTGGGAAACATGGGCAGGGAAGTGCTGTTGCACTCATGTCCTGCTTGTGGGCTTCCCATGGGCAGCTGGTTGGTCACTGTGTGAACAGAATGCTGGAGTAGATGGACCCTTGGTCTGATCCAGCTTGGCTCTTCTTATGGCTCGGTCCTGGGCTCAGTGCTCTTCAACATTTTTATTAATGACTTGGATCAGGAGGTGCAGGGAATGCTTATCAAATTTGCAGATGACACAAAGTTGGGTGGAACAGCTAATACTCTGGAAGACAAACAAAATTCAAAGCGATCTTGATAGGCTGGAGCACTAGGCAGAAAACAACAGAATGAAATGTAATAGGGATAAATGCCAAGTGCTGCACCTAGGGAGAGGAAACCAAATGCAGAGTTACAGAATGGGGGACACTTGGCTCAACAATACTACAAGTGAGAAGGATCTTGGAATTGTGGTAGATCACAAACTGAATATGAGCCAGCAATGCGATGTGGCTGCAAAGAAGGCAAATGCTATTTTGGGCTGCATTAATAGAAGTATAGCTTCCAAATCGCGTGAAGTGATAATTCCCCTTTACTCAGCACTGGTTAGGCCTCATCTTGAGTACTGTGTCCAGTTCTGGGCACCACATTTTAAGAAGGATGTAGACAAACTGGAGAGGGTTCAGAGGAGGGCAACAAAGATGATAAAGGGACTGGAAACAAGGCCCTATGAGGAAAGACTGAAAGAACTGGGCATGTTTAGCCTTCAGAAGAGGAGACTGAGGGGAGATATGATAGCACTCTTCCAGTACTTGAAGGGTTGTCACAAAGAGGAGGGCCAGGATCTCTTCTCGATCATCCCAGTTTGCAGGACACGGAATAATGGGCTCAAGTTACAGGAACCCAGATTCCAGCTAAACATCAGGAAAAATTTCCTGACTGTTAGAGCAATAAGGCAATGGAACCAACTACCTAGGGAGGTGGTGGGCTCTCCCACTCTGGAGGCATTCAAGGTGGAGCTGGACAGCCATCTGGCAGGAATGCTTGCTTTGACCTGGATTCCTGCACCGAGCAGGGGGTTGGACTCGATGGCCTTGTAGGCACCTTCCAACTCTACTTTTCTATGATTCTATGTTCTTGTGACGGTCATGATGAGCACCTGCATTTCAGCATTTAGCATGACACCCCTGCTCAGATCACTTTCAGTTCTTTCCAAAATGCTCTCCAGCTGCTATTTTGGTCAAAAAATGTGGAGGATGCCATGCTATTCAGAGATTGTAAGAAGGGGACTTAGAACTCCTTTTTTCATGTTTGTAAGGCTAGGGTGAGAACCCTCATGGTTCCTTTCTTCCTTTTCCAATCTGTTTTTGGTTTTTTTTGTTTTTAATGGGAGGAAGCACCCTCTCCGCCGATGCAATGTGCCGTGCAGAGCATCATATGCTTTTAGTGCTTTTCCAGGCTTGAGAGGCTCAGTGTAGTGCAAAAAGCTGGCATGTCCTCAGGTCATCCTTGAGTTCTTTAATTATTGAGCATATGCAGACATGCTCCTCTGTTGCTCTGCTTCTTTCCAGTGTGTCGTGTTCATGTCCTCCTCAACATCATTAATAAAACAATGCTCCACACCCTCCAGGCTGCCTCCATTTTCTGTTGAATAAAAATAAAAAGACATACATCCCCCTCTTCCACATCCCATTTCCTTGCCTTCCAGGGTACCTATTGGGGCTCCATAGTAGCCTTGATCCTTTCCCACTTGCTTTCCTTTAGCAGAAATCGTATCATCACTGCCACCTTCGTTTGCTTCCTCCTGTCCTGTTGATTTCCCTGTGGCTCTGCTTTGTTCTGGACTCACTGAACAAAATCCAGTTGTGCCTTAGCTGTAAAATGCTCTAAATGTGTGGGGAGAACTGGACCGAACCTGGCACAAGCTGCATTCAGTACAGCTGTGTGCTCCCCTCTTCCCCAAGGCGTGAGAGCTCCCAGGGGGCAGCATTACCTGGGTTTGGCTTCCTTTGAAGGAGGGAGCACTGGAGACTTTTATGCTTTCTTTACAAATGTAAGGGGGGATTCAGAGGGTGGCACCAAGGGAGAGGGACTTCTTGGTGGTGGCCCCCCAATTCTGGAATGCTCTCCCCAGTGAGGTCCACCTGGCACCTTTTCAGTGCCAGGTTACGACTTTCCCCTACTACCAGACAGCATATGATGCGGCTTTTAAATGTTAGTTTTTTATTGGGTTCTGGTAGTTTTATTGTTAATTGTTTTAAATTGTTTCTAACTGCTTTAAAATTTTGTATGTTAAAGGTTTTATATTCTGTTTTATTATGTTATGAACTGTCCACAGAGCTTTGGCTGTGGTATAGAGATGAAATGACTGAATGAATGAGCAAAAGTGGACAGACTTTAGGCCTGCAGAATCTACTTTGCTTTTAGTTGGAACTCTGAGCTACATCAAACAGACCCAGGAGCAAAATAGTGGCTCAGGGGTGGCTCCAATTATATCCAGCACCTCATGAGCTACATGGTCTGCAAACACAAGTACAGATCTACAACGGAGTTACTACAGATCAGGGATTCTAACACATAACTCTAAAATTGGCCATTAGAACTGCACAAAGACCTGGTCAAAGGCAAGCAATTAATATTCATATTTTACAGATGAAGAACAGGGAGGCTAAGAGATAAGCAAATAACTCAAAGACAGGCATGGCAGAAAATGTATTTTTACTTGCAATTTTACTAGCCATTGTTAAACAACTGGGAGTCATGAGCCTTTGCCAATTTATTGCAAATCACCCAAAGGTCTACCAGTAGATCCTGATCTACTGTCTGCCCTCCCCAAAGTAAAGCATAAGTGGAGGCAAGCAACATCCACACACCAACCAGGTAGGAAAACCACTATCTTGCATAAGTTCTTCAGAGAAAGTTACCTTGCATGCCAAGATGGTCCAGCCTTTAGCTAACTCCCTGCCCATCGCTCTCTCTGCTTCTGTTTCTGTCTGTTCTGAAACTAATTCTTTTGTTCCTTCACACATACACACACACACCTTATGTCAGCAATCCCCACTTAGCTGGGGGTGGGGGAAGGGCATGTCACCTTCGAAGCTTTGATAACTTTCCTACTCAAATATTCCAGAGATATCTCTAGAGTCTTTAGACCAGTGTTCTCCAACCTTGGGTCCCCAGATGTTTTTGGCCTACAACTCCCAGCTTGCCCCAGCCAGCATAGCGTAGCTGGCTGGGGCATGCTGGGAGTTGTAGGCCAAAAACATCTGGGGACCCAAGGTTGGAGAACACTGCTTTAGACAATTAACAGCCCTTACCAGGCATTGACTGAATATCCCAGGCCATTCACGTTCCTTTGTCCAAATCCCAGAGTCTGGCCAGGCGTTGTTTAGAGGCAAACCCTTAGTGCTTGTCCCACCCAGAGCACTCGGACAGCAAGCCCTCAACAATACATGGGAACCAGACATTGGATCAAATCAATAAGATATGCCCATTTCGCTATTCCCCACCCATACAGGCCTGTGGCTCACGCTGGCTCAGCTTGTCTGAGTGTGGAAAGCTAAGCAGGGTCAGGCCTGGTTATTCTTTGGATGGGAGACCCCTCCTCTAGTTTCCTGCATTGAGCAGGGGGTTGGACTTGATGGCCTTGTCGGCCCCTTCCAACTCTATGATCTATGAATCAAATCACTATGAATCAGTCCATTTTAAAAGGAGGACTGACTTTGGTGTTTTGTAATGTACCTGTTTCTAGAAAGCCCTATCCCAAGGGCTCAGGGCCGGTGAAAAGCTCCTGAAATAAGCAATATCCCTGGATTGTATTGATGTTCAAACATTCCAACAATCAAGTCTCTCAATGAGTGTGCATTCAGATTTTGGTTTGTGGGGAGTAAGGCTGCTCTGCTCACGCTGAACCTGATCCACATGCCTTTGCCACTACAGCCATCTCCTGGTGTTCTGAGATATCCTTTCCTGGTGCTTCCCTATCATCATCTGCACTGCTGCAAACGAGTACTATAGCAATTCTCTCTCCCCACCCCAGCCATATATGGACATGTGCCCAATATATAAAGATGGATGGCTACTGCTGCTGTGTTGCTGTTCCCCATAACACAGATGTGATCTAGTCCAAAGGCTCCAGTTCATACATTGCTCGTGGTGGAGGAGCAGTGCAGCAGCTTCACACTGGTGCCCGATCATGGGGAGCCTCTGTCCATGCAATGTCCCTTTTACGGGGAGAAGAACAGCATCCCAGGCCTGTGGCTCACGCTGGCTCAGCTTGTCTGAGTGTGGAAAGCTAAGCAGGGTCAAGCCTGGTTGTTACTTGGATGGGAGACCCCTCCTCTAGTTTCCTGCATTGAGCAGGGGGTTGGACTCGATAGCCTTGTAGGCTCCTTCCAACTCTATGATCTATGAATTCTATGAATCAGTGGGGCAGCTGTGTGATCAGGCATCAGTGTAGGGGAGTTCCTAGCTCAGCATGGTGAAATCTCCTTCATCAGAGGTTTTAAGCAGAGGCTGGATGGCCATCTATCAGGGATGCTGCAGGCAGCAGCGGGTTTCCTGCCTCAACAGAGCAGTTGGATTAGATGACCTCTGAGATCTCTTCCCAGTTCTGTGATTCTCTGTGTGCATGCTGGAGGGGTTGTTCATCAGCTCTGGTTAAGATACAAACAAGGGCTTTTCTTGAAGAGACCCAAAGCAATCGGATTAGTCGGGTTCAGAATATGAAGAGGCCCTGTGATTAGTTGCTTGAACATTAAGCTATGTGAGAAGATCATGGGTTGGCTAACGAGCAGATGTCAGCTAAGTACACCACATGATGTTGCAATGTGCAACTCCACGCTGAGTGACTAAGCAGGCAGATTGTTAAGTGCCCAGAGAGCTTTGGTTATTGGGCAGTGTAGAAAATAAGTAAATAAATAAATAATGTCCCCTGATTTGAAGGTGGGCTGGTGCTTGTTCCTTCACAGTGAGCTTCCACTGCTTCCACTTCATGCCCAACCCCCTGGAGCAAAGGCCTTCGGAGAAGGGAGATGTGTCATGTTTTATTCCCCATGTGAATAATGATGCTATTTTTCTAGGTGGACATTTCTCTTTCATCTTTTAGTTTTTTCATACCTTTGCCGGAAAGAGGTCACTGTTGACAGGTGGCTCCTAGGGAGAGAGAGAAATGTCATGGTTTTGGGGGGGGGGGGGTTCCTCCCCAGAGTAGCTGTCATCGTGTCAAATGCCTTTCATCCTCAGCATCTGACCTCTGCTTTGTACTCCATATGCCTGCATGTCGTGATAAAAAAGAGACCCTCAGAATAGCCTGAAAACACAGATTGCCTTTCTCACACTAGACTCTACCAAGTAACAGAGATCTGAACTGTGGTCGGTTCTGAAATAGCATCTTGTCACTTGCTGCAATCTTCTTTTTTAATTAAATGTTGCCAGCAAAGGTCCTAGCTGGGCACAATATATCGGAAAGTTTGTTATGCTGTGTATGGGAGGGTGGAAGGTTTAATCCCAGCTTGTCTGATAAAGGCGCCAGATAATACATCCTTCTTACAACATTTTACATTGTTTCTGTCTAGGTACAAGGTGTGGGGGCACAGGATATTGAACTGGCCAAACTGCGGTTATCCAAACTGTTTGGGTAATCAGAAGTTCAGAAAAACAGCACTTGAGAAGGACTGTAGATATTGGGGGGGGGGGGGGAGAGAAGAGATCACATTGGGATAACAATGCCTTCATGTAATCAGATTATTGCTAAAATTTGGAATAAAAATATTGCATGCTAAAATGTTATGGTCATGTACTTATATGTATTTTTTCCCCTTGGGGTGAAAACAGCAGCCTGGAAATGGAAAGTACATGTTTTTCTAATAACTGATTGGTATAAGGAAGTTTGGGTTATAGCCCTAAACAATAAACTAACTTGTAGTATTAAATGCAAAAGGGGACAGTTAAAGAAGAATAATTTTATGGATATATGGAATCAATTATTAGACTATGTATTATTAAAGGGGAAGGGGAGTATGCCTTGTCAGGACATGTTATATTTTTGGAATATGGAATTCAATTGATTAAGGGGATGGAAGTATATTAGTTGGTCCCTAGGCAGGTGGGGGATGCACCTTATGATTTACTGTAGTTGTATGTTTTTTTGTTTTTCAGTGTTGTATGTAGTTTATAATAACTAAATAAAATTTTAAAAAATAAATAAAAGAAAAGAAAAGAAAGAAAACAGCAGCCTGGGTGGTGCAATTTTGATTGGGGTGGAAACCTCAAGGAAGGTTAAAACACTATTCTCCAAGTGCCACTGATCCAATCAAATTCAGAGTCCCATCCCATGGCTACATTTCACTAAAAAAAATAAAGTGCAGGGAGATCCAGTCTCAGATTTCTCAAGTCATGTGTCAGACAGCCAGGGATGCATGGATTTTGTTAAATCCATTCCATCTGTATTTCTCAGACCGTCAGACATGTTTCATTCCATCACATGCTCATTGACAGAATCAGATTTATTTTTTTTTACCAGAATTTTGTTCTACTGGAGCTAATGCCCAGTTGCGTAAATGAGCTAATGCATTAGTGAATTAGCGCTAATGTGAATTAGCTCAAATACACACACACACACAAAGTGAAAAACTCTAAAGTAAGTTCACGGAATCCGCGTGACTCAGAAAAAGCCAGTCTGCTGTGGAATCTGCAGGTTGGATTCATAGAAATCCGAACTGATTTGAATCCGTACGGATTTCCCCAACATCCCTCCAGTTGGCCCTTATGGCTCCAGCTATATCACTGAATTTCCACCAAAGCACAGTGCATAGTTAAACTATGGAACTTGCTACCGCAAGATGTGGCGATGGCCAGTCCAAAGTTGGATGCGGATTAGACAAATTCATGGAGGATAAGGCTGTCAATAGCTACTAGTTCTGATGGTGATATATTTTAGAGGCCGTATGATTCTGTATGCCAGTTGCTGAGGTACACAAGCAGGAGGGTGCTATGCCACTCATGTCCTACTTATGGGGCTCCCCATGGGCATCTGGTTGTCCACTGTGAGAAAAAGGATGCTGGACTGGAAAGGCCTTTGGTTTATATGCATTACTATGTTCTTAATAGTGCACTGCCATGTTAGATGCTGTATTATTTGAAATCTTAGACCCATGAGTCAACGCTGATATAATTACAGCCACAGGCAATGTGAGGAAAGCATGTAAATTTCTATTCTACTTGCCTTGTTTCAACCACATATTGTACTCATAATGGGACTGAGAGCAGGGGAAAGAGACAACTTTATTACTTTACATCCAAGCCAGTGACATACTTTCAAAACACACCCAGAAGAAGATCAATTCAATTTCATGTTAATTATAAACCAATGGTAGGAAGTGACACTGAGTGAAGCTCTTAACAAGATCTCCAGAAATGAACAGAGTCATGGCATTAATGTTTGGTGGTTTGTAACCTAATAACTTCCTAGGGGTTAAAAGAATGATGCAATAGAACAGCCTTCCCCAACCTGGTGTCCAGATGTTTTGGACTTCAACTCCCATCAGCCCCAGCCAGCATGGTCAATGGTTAGGAATGCAGGGAGCTGTAATCCAAAACATCTGGAGGGCACCAGGTTGGGGAAGGCTGCAGTAGAATAAATACTAAAGACCTGAACACAGAACCCGAGAGCTATGAATTAAATATTGTATTTTCAGTATGATGATCCCAAACACGAATTCCCTTAGAAGCTGTACTGATATGTACCTCTATTCATTTTATATCTGAATGCTCTTACTTGCATTGTTTCATTATCTCTTGTAAGAAGTCAGTGAGTGTCTATAAGCAATGTGGTGCAATAATGATCTAAAATGAAATAATAATAAGGCTTCTGAAACCCAAGTTCTTCTTTCTTCAGATGTTCAGGAATTTGGCAGCATCCCTGTGTCCTCTCCTCCCATACCATTTTAGTGACAGATTTCAACACAGGGGGAAAATCAAGCAAACTGTATGCAAAGCATGTGCTGTGAAAATGAGCTATGCGGTGTGGGGAAGGACCATAGCTCAGTGATACGGTCAACACATACTTTGTATGCAGAAGTCCCAGGTTCAATCCCTGGCAATTCCAGTTAAAAGGATTAAGTAGCAGGTGATGGGAAAGACCTCCTCCTGAGATCTTGGAGTGCTGCCACCAGTCCAAGTAGATAACACACTGGGCTAGGTGAACCAATTGTCTGACCTGTTATCTACTTACCGTATGTCAATCACACATGTGCTTATTTTGATGTATGTACATGTGATGTGTACAGCCAGTTTCCCAGCACATGCAGCAAAATAGATGTATTTCCAGCAAGTTATACATGACAATGGCTTGGATACAGATTTAGTCATACCTAGAGTAAACCCATTGAAATCAATGGGCCTTACATTAGCCATACATTAGCCTTAAGTCGCATTGATTTCAATGGGCCTACTTGAAGTATGACTAAATGTGGATCCAACCTAATTTATTTGGTTGGTTTACACACTTTTATCCTACACTGAAACACTTTTATTGTAATAATTTGTCACATTTGAATATTCCCGAGAAAAAAGGAGAAGATCAAAACAACCTGAATCTGCTTATGCAGTGACTTTCATCAAAATCTGCATTCAGCTTAAAATGTCATACCATTTCACGAAGGTTACCAAAGTTCTAATTGGAAAAAAATATGCTTTTATTTTTTTAAAGTTCACACATTGTGAATGCTGTACTATTCTGCTTCATAGAATCCAGCCATGGGAAAGGGAGTGGGATAGAATATCACATGCATTGACAATGGTGTATAAGGAACCACATGGTAAATGGAGAGGAGGATTATGTAAGCCGCCTTGGGTTCCTTGCAGGAAAAAAGGCGGGGTATAAATATAACAAATAAATAAATAGAATGAGATATGCTTCCAGTCCCTTCACATCCGGGATGCCTCAAAACAGCCAGAAGAGTTGAAGTTTCTGTTTCTGCTTTCTTTGCAGGTGTTTCTGAAAAGTGATCGCGTTGCCAGAATGGTGCAAAGTGGTGGGTTCTCAGCTAACGACTCCCGAGAAGTCTTCAAAAAACATATTGAAAAGAGGGTCCGTAGCCTTCCTGAGATTGATGGCCTCAGCAAGGAAACTGTCCTGAGTTCCTGGATGGCAAAATTCGATGCAATATATCGGGGTGAAGAGGATCCACGCAAAGCACAAGCCAGAATGACAGCAAGTGCTGCTTCAGAGCTGATCCTTAGCAAGGAACAGCTGTATGAGATGTTCCAGAATATCTTGGGAATCAAGAAATTTGAGCATCAACTTCTGTACAATGCATGTCAGGTAAGACTTCCCGTTGTCCCGGGGACCCACTACCAAATCATCTATGATGTAACACAGGTGAATGTTTACTCTTGTTATAGTATTGGCCTGGTTCAGATGATCATAGGTTGATCATAGGCTTAGTAAGCCTAGATATGATCGAGCTCTGTGCCTGGGCATGCAAGCCCTTTTCTCCTCCCTTCTCAGCATGCCACTATTAAACCCAGAAGTCTTTAATTAACCTGTAATGGGAATTGTGGAAGATAATCAAGGAGTACAGGAGTGTTGTGCAAAGTTCTTCCTCTATGTTCTGGGCTTGATTTAAAAATCTAAATGGTAGAAAGCTTGCTTCCCTGAATTATCAGTAGATGGCCTTGGCTACGCTGCTGGTATGTGACTTGGCTGCTAGCCAGCACAATGAAACGGTCAGCAAGCCACCGGCATATGACTTGGCTGCCAGCCATAATGATGAAACTGTCCACAGGACAGGTGTTATTGCTCAAACACGCGGTCTTCAGCTCATGTAGCTTTATGCTACTATGATATATAAGACCAGCAAATGCAGCCTGAGGGGTGGGTGAGAGGTGGCGAGAGGTGCTGAAAGGGAGGAGAGAGAGAAATCCAGGAGTCGTCTGGCTGCCAGCATGAAGAAGGACAAAGATCCAGCAGGAGCCCTGACACAGACAGAGGAGTGAGGCCTCAACGCTGAGTGACTGCAGGAAGGACACGACGGATACTGGAGGCAAAGGTGATACTGGTCGGTTGGTGATATTGTGGTTGCTGTCTGTCTGTCCAAGGGGCGGGGCTCCCACTAGGGAACTTGGGACTGTTGTAACTTGTATACTAAAGATCTTAACTCACAATAAAGATGTTTGACTTAATCCTCTTAGATTTATTATGGCATAAGAATCCACTAAAGAACCCCTGCCAAACCCTTTGGGAAAACATTTGGCAGAACATAACCATAGTTTCCAATTTCATCCAGACTGGGACGTGATGGTTACCAGGTCCGGGACAAGCCAGGATCTTAAACTATGATTTGAAGTTGGTTTAAAATCCTGAGTTGTTCTGAACCTGGTAATCATAGTTTCCTAGTTTGGACGTAATGGGAAACTATGGTTAATTGGAGACTTCTGAGGTTAATTGTGGTGCTCCAAGAAGGGAGGGGGGAAGGAGCGGCATGTGTGTGCACCAGACTTGATCATATCTCAGTTTATTAAGCCAAGTTACGATAATCAGAACGAGGTCAGTATCTCGCTATATGGTATTCTGGAGGTGAGAAACAGGCATATGGCTGTATTTCTAGAAAGTGCCATTGCTTTCGGTTACAAAACATAAGATATATATATTGGGGCTTACACACGCTCCTCTTTGGTTGCTTTTAAGTACTTATTTGTTTTGTTTAGCCTTTCCTGAGTGATTTCTTTTATGTGTATGCCTCACCCAACTGATTTCTTTTATGCTGACTTTAGATTGTTGATTTTACCTAATGCTTTGTTTTTAAGGTGTATACTGGATGTTTAAAGTACTGCTTTTATCTATTGTTGGGAGCTGCCTAATGAGGACATTATTCTAAGAGGTGGGGTATAAACATTTAAAGTGAATGAATTACTGTTCTGTTATAGCAACTATGGGCTCACTGCTTGACACTGAAAACTAACTGGATCATCTTGACCTGCAGAGTTCATTTAGTATACCTAAACTTCTTGCCTTGGAATCTCTCCTTATTTCCGCAGCTGACATTCATTCAAGGCTGTAGAGAGATCTTGCTAGGCAGTGCTGAGTTGCTAGTATTTGTATGAGATTTTGTATGAAATGGTTTTTGGAGAACGGAAAATAGTATCACAAGCATGCAGCATTTGCAGAATAACAAGGATGTCTTTCAACATGATGATTCATTGGTGCTTCCCACAAGCTTTCTATTATATGCATTCTAGTGGGAAGATATTGAGGGTTACAACTTACATGCATTCTCATCAGTTCTGACTTCGCAGCTGACTTGTATTCTATATGTTTACGCTTCCCTGTCTGGCTAAGAGACTGGATATGCTCCCTAGTATTGTGTGCTGAAGCTATTGCTATTTGAGGAACAGGTTTTAGGAGAAACACAAGAAGCTACCTTATACTGAGTCAGACCCTTGGTCCATCTAGTCCAGCACTGTCAACACAGACTAGCACTAGGTTCTGACTTTCCAGGGTTTCAAGCAGGAGTCCTTCCCAGCCCTACCTGGAGATGCTGGGGATCGAACCTGGACCATCATGGTCCAGGTTCTTCATGGTCCTGTGGCCTGTGGCTTACGCTGGCTCAGCTTGTCTGAGTGTGGAAAGCTAAGCAGGGTCAGGCCTGGTGATTACTTGGATGGGAGACCCCTCCTCTAGTTTCCTGCATTGAGCAGGGGGTTGGACTCAATAGCCTTGTAGGCTCCTTCTAACTCTATGATCTATGAAATCTTCTGCATGCAAAGCATGTGCTCTACCACTGACCTATGCCTCCCCCCACAAGGAGTATCACTATTGCTGTATAACTACTTGGATAGAACAACCAAGGGTCTTGTGGCACCTTAAAGACTAACACATTAATTGGGCAGTCTCATGTTCAACACTAATGTAAATAGCACTAAGTAAATTACATTGCGCTAGTATAAGCAACCTCTAGCTCAATGCCAATAGTGCATGCTGGTGCAACAGATTTTCCAGGGAAGCCCATCACACCAGCAAATACTGTTGGTATTGTGCTAGAGGTTGCTCACACTAACACAATGTAATTTTTGTTAGCATCGAATAGGAGACTGCCTGTGCCATAATGTGTTAGTCTTCAAGGGGCCACAAAAATCCTTTTTTTTTTTTTAACTGAAACACATACGAACGCGGCTACCCCTCTGGAAATTGTTACTCTTACATAGCATCAGCAGTGTGCAATGCAACAATCTCTGGCCAGAGGGCTTTGACAGCCTATACTAAACAGCATGACCTGACAATAGGCTGGTCTGCACATTCCCAGTGAGCATGCCGGTTGTGGACTGGCCGGATTTCCCTAATTACCCTCTCTGGCGTGGCTTGCCATGTCATCCTAACCTGGGTGGCATGGCTTGTTGGGGCGAGAGCAAATAACCTAACAGCAGCCCATGGGTTATTTGAGGGCTGCTGCCCCCCCCCCCCAACAAGCCATGCCGCCCAGTTCAGACGACATGGCAAGCCGCACTGGCGAGGGTAATTAGGGAAATCCAGCTGGCACGCAACCGGCATGCACGGGGTTAACAAGCCATTGTGATCATGCAAACCTGGTCAATGAGTAGTGGTGATGAGGCAGAGAGGATGGCAAAGGAAGAGCAGGGAAGGTGAGGCTAGGCTAGTTCAAGAAATTCATCTTTAGTCCTCCAGATAAGCAGCTCTTGAGTACTGATTTGGAAAAGGAGAGTGAAATGGCTTTACGATGTTGTAGCTAAAGAAAGTGACATAGCAAAAGAAATGGCAATGTTAGAAGGAAACAAAAGGGCAACTCATCCTGCAATTCTTTCTCTACACATTGATGTTTTCCTTCATAATGACTTCTGGCATTCACTCACACACACACACCCCTCCCTCCCCCTGATTTCAGGGGGATTTGCATTCAATCTTTTTGTATTCATTGCTTATTGTTTGTATCTCTTGTTCTTTTTTTTTTCTTCTTTTTTAAAAATTTTTATTTATATATTTTAAATGAACACACATACAAAAGAACATAAACCTACAAATCATAACTCCAAGTGCACCCGTCACCTCGGGGCCAAAACCAATTCTATCCACATAATCCATCATTAATCTATATTCCAAAAATACATCGTATCATGACATGGCTTACTCCCTTTTCCCTTTACTAAAACATAATCTAAAAATGGTCCCCATATATCCTTAAAATTATTTTCCTTTAATTGTCCCCTTTTACATTTAATACTACATGTTAGTTTATCATTTAAAGCAATATCCCAAACCTCTTTATACCAATCTATTATTAAGTACTGATGTTGAACTTTCCAATTCCTTGCTATCAATAATCTCCCTGCCGCTAATAAACTTACAATTAATTCCTTTTTCTCTTGTGAACACAAAAGTTTCTCCGTTATTGATAACAATGCTAATTTTGGACAGACCTCCAAATTAATGCCAATAATTTCTGAAATTTCTACAAAAATTTTATTGCAAAAATCCAATACGCTTTTGCAACTCCACCACTTATGACCATAAGTACCAAGTTCCTGACATCCTCTCCAACACCATGGAGCACAATTACTATCTATTTTGTTTAATCTTACTGGAGTCAGATACCATCTCCAAACAGTTTTTAAAAAATCTCTTTTATCCTTACTGACATATTTCTTAATATACGTCTGCCCCAAATATTTCTCCACCCCGCATTCGATATCTCCTCCTCAAATTCCATTTCCCATATCATCTTAAGGTTATCTTTTTTCGCTTCAATCCTCTGAAACATGTTATATATCTCCTTAGTTAACCCTCTGGAAGAAACATTCCCTTCTATAAGTTCTCTAGACAACACTTTCTTTTCAAATCCAGTAAGCTCCCTCTCATGCTCATTTCTCTTCTTCCATTTCTTGGTCCACTGTGTATCTCTTGTTCTGCCAATACCTCCTTTGTGGTTGATCTCATTTAATCTACTACTGTGTTTTGGAATTGGTATTTTTCTAGTGGGCAGCTGCTGGAGCTACTGCTATAGTGTACACACTTTCCCACTGGCACTAGGTGCGAAATCTCAGTTGTGAACATCCCAGGAGAAAGAGAAATAAAATGACACTGTGTACAGTGGGGGGGGGGGGAGATGACTTCTTAATAAAATGCAGCATCTTCCATATGCCCTCATATGGAGTATGGAATATCCACAATATTTTTCTAGATACAAAGTGTGCCTTATTTTTTGTAGTGTTGTGAAAGTGTGGAGTGTGCACAATATTCCATGGAGTGGTGGATGATAATCTGGAATAAGGATCAGTCATTGAAAAGGAGGGCTCTGTCAAGAATGGTATGGGCAAACAGAAGTGTTTAAGTAGAACTATGTGGGCAGCATAAGTGAAATAATTTGCATGAAAGCTACCATGAGTGTTCAGTCAAGAGTAAAAGATCCATGTTGCATAACTCATACAACATGGACGAGACTGTCAAGGTTCCACTTCTGCGAGGACCCCTTGATCCACTTTTTGAAGATCTCTGCCTCTTCCAAAAGCCCCTCCTATTCCAGGAGACCAATCCTCTGCCTGCTACCCTCCTGTTCCCAGTAACATGGGAACCAGCCTCAGGCATGGTGAATAAGGCACTCCAACAATAGTTTACTTATTGAACATGCGCAACGTAAATTCAGATTGACTTAGGGTATTTACACAATAGAGCAGTAATAATTCAAAAAAACAGTATAAGGAAAATAAACAGACAAATAACACAAGGATATCTAACTTAGCTACTGTGTTACTTGTCTTGTAAGCCTCAGTTCAGAGATCCTTTCTCCAGTCAGCCTAGCACAGTCTTAGCTAGTTCTAGCTCTCGCTCTCGCTCTGTCTCAGACTGCCTGCCTTTCTACTCTGCAGACAATCTCAGACTGCCTGCCTTTCTACTCTGCATGCAGACAGTCTTGCTCTGGCTAGCTGGCCACACCCCACCTCCTTATAAACCCTTCCCAGGATTGGAAAATTATACCCATGTGACCTTGAACAGGAGAGATGACACTTAAATTCTATTGGGTGAACTGAAACTCACAAATGCCCCCCTCCCATCATGAAATGTTTGGGCCTACAGGCTTCAACTAACTTAGGACTGTGTTTGGGCCAACAGGCTTCAACTAACTTAGGACTGTGTTTGGGCCAACAGGCTTCAACTAACTTAGGACTGTATAGGCCTCAATCCTTCACAGAGACATTCTATGGATTTTATATTTTAAAAAGAGTCAATAAAATGTGCTAGATAAGCCATTGAGTCTCCCAGTCCTCTTCCATGGGGTTTAAGCAATAATAGCCTTTTATATCAACCTTGTAAATAAGCCCACAACAGTTAGTAGCCTGCAACTGAAAAATTACTAGCCTGCTGGGGGTCGGCAAAAGAGGGACGAAGAGCTGCATTTCTATGCATTTCTAGAGAGCCTACTTCCTCTAGCAGCCTGTTTCGTTTCTATGCTGGGTACAAAGGAGGAATGGAATATTCCATCCCTCCTTCTTCTACCCACTCACTCGCTTGCATAGAATTCTACGCATTCACCTGCATGTAGTTCCTGATCGCCTGTGGCTACCAGACTAGTGCTTCAATACAAGGTTGTTTTATATAATGAGAATGATACAGTTTTGATATATCACCATTTATCTTCATATTAGTTGGTATCCACATTAGCCATAGTTCTTTTTTATATGTAAATGTTTATAGACCTTTTTTTTTTTGGTCCTCCAAATTCACAGCAGTGCATTTCTTTTTAGAGCAAATTCCATGATTTTGTACTTGTCTTCTCAGATTTACATATTCATTTCCAGAAGACAGGGATTATTTTTGTTTCATGAATAGATTAATTTCCTCGCCATTTTCATCTCTCTCCTTTTCAAAGTCAAAAATGAGGGAAATATCCCACAGTTCAAAAGAACACAGTGGGCATTACCGTTCTGATTAATAACTCTGCTGCCCAGCCAAGAAGAGAATCAAGGATAGAATTAGGGAAATGAAGAGGCAGGCCGGTAATATCAAAAGCATTTCTAATTTTGGGTATACTCCATCAGAACTGCAATTTCTTGTCTGTGTCCAGAAGGGATGAATGAATCTGTCAATTTTGGTTTCTCTCAGTTTCTCATTTTACTAATCTTTGATTCATTCTGTCCCATTTCTGCATCAGTTTGCGACTCCTTAAAAAAAAAAAAAAAGTCCGCATGAAAACTCATATGCATTTCCATGTCCATTTCTCCTAAGATACACATTTTTGTATGCATGTTTGCCTAATAAACACATTGATGCAAGCAATTTCCCCTTATATAATGCTTTTTTGCATGGGGTCTTCACTAACGTATGCATTTTTGTGTGCACATCCCCCTAATAGCCACTTTTTGTTAGTTTGAAGAACAGCATCACAAAATTCCGAGAAACGTACAGAAATGTTAAAAATCACTGTTAAAAATACATACGTTAATATGAAATGACACTAAACAATTTTAACTTACAACAAGAAAGGTAAAGTTTAAAAAAAGAAAGAAAGAAACAATTACAAGAAAGATGAAAGCGGAGCAGTGTCACAATTATGAGCCAGGGAAAGCTTGTGCATTGAAAGAGAAATTCAGTGCATCTCACCATAGTGGGGAAGGCTATGACCAGGTGAGCTGTATTCCTGCTCTGTCTGGTGTTCAGGTGCTAACCGCTGATGGGCTGATTCAAGGCCCCGCTTTCCCTTCTTATGGTTATTTATCTTTAAATTGGTCTTGGAGAGGACAACCTTTCAAACAGAGGAGGCCTTCAAACAGAGGGCTGACCTCTGACAGCCCTTCAAACAGAGGACTGTCATCTGTAAAGTAGGACACCTGGTCACCCTAAGCAATATAGTGGCCAACTTAAATGCAATACAACCATGTGAAGGCTGCTTGTTCATGGGTAGTGGCTGGCCATGTCGATCTAGAGATGTTGACTATGTTGTCACAAGCCACTAAAAAAGCGGGTTGTGGTACTTTGCTGAAAACAGCCAGATCCACATGGCAGCACTGACTTGCATGATGAATGCAGCCTCCAATGTACATGCATCTCTCTTACTTTCCTGCCTGCACTCCCTAGCACCAGAGTTTTCAAACTCTGAGATTGGCCCTGTGTTGATCTTTTAATGTATGTGTGGGGGAAGGGATCGTGATCGTGCCAGATTGTGTGCCTACCCCTTTGCTGCACTTGACGCCAACACACTGGATGCCACATTTGTACAAGAGCCTGTGTGTGTAAACCCGGACATGCATCAGCTTGAATTGCACAGTCTGTAAAGAAAGGTGTTGATAAAGCCCCAGATTTGGGGCGGTGGGGACACGCTGATTTTCCCATTGTGTGCAAATTGGTCTATAAGCTAGAACAGTGTTCTCCAACCTTGGGTCCCCAGATGTTTTTGGCCTACAACTCCCAGCATGCCCCAGCCAGCTAGGCTGGCTGGGGCATGCTGGGAGTTGTAGGCCAAAAACATCTGGGGACCCAAGATTGGAGAACACTGAGCTAAAAGTTTGTTGTTAAACCAGCATAAAAACATGGTTCCCTCGATGCAATTCCCCCATTTTGCTCTCCTCAAAACCTTTGCATCTCACTCTGTGGAAAGGCCACAATGTAAAGTCTCTTACATGAAACACTGTTTCTATTCTGTGGATTCCTTGCTTTCAGAAGAGATTGGGGGCAGTTGCTTAGCTAACCTGCCTAGCAAGTAGCTCCCTACGGGGCTGAGTTCACCCATGTTCCAAGTGCAAAATTTCCGCTGCTAGTTTAAATGCTTCACTATGATGCACTGACTGGCTTTATTTATGTTCTTTTATTGCTCATTAAACCAGCAAACCTACAATTAATTAGGGATTTGTTAGAAGTACGTATTTCAGTGAGAACGCAAACACTTAGCACAAGGATTATTTTGCTATTTTTAATATGTGTATGATAAGGATGATCATTAACAATGATTCTCTAGGGGTAAAGCATCTTATATAAGCCATCTCTTGGAATAAAATAAAACAGAGCTCATAGCGCTAGCCCTATCAGGAAGGATTTAGCTATTTCATAAGGATTTTTGTGAATCACTGTATGTGGAGATTAAAATGATAATACCCAAGAAAGTGGAAAACCGTGATTGCAATTTGCTGTGACCAATGCTTGGCCTAGACCTTTCTCCTCATTAGATCTCTCAATAGGTTTATTTCCATCTCCTTCAGCTCATTTCCTGCATTACTTCCTGAAGCTACTGAGAAAAAGATCTTTATTTTTTAGAAACAAAGGACTCACAAGTAGGGTTTATAGATATTCCAGCTGGGTCCTGGGAAGAATAATAACAATAACAATAACAATAACAATAACAATTACATCATCATCATCATCATCATCATCATCATTATTATTATTATTATTTTACATAAGTGCACAGTCATGAAACAGCTATGTGACTGAAAATAAATAAATTGGGAGGGGATACCAGTGTAATTTGTCCCTTCGGGTGATACTCCTACACAGATTAAGAGGTGTGCAGTCTGGTACAGGTTCCTCCCTACATAGGGTGGCCATGTGTCCTCTTTTTCAGAGGACAATCCTCTATTTGAAGAACTGCCAGAGGACTGTCCTCTTATGCATCCTCTGTTTGATAGCTCTGTGTAAATATAGCTCACTGATTGTTGTAAACCACCCAGAGAGCTTTGGCTGTTGGGCGGTATATAAATAAAATTGATGATGATGATGATGATGATGATGATGATGATGATGATGAAGAATCATCAAAAAGAATGATCACATAAATAATTATTATAATTCAAATAGAAATACAGTACATCTCACCATAGTAGAAGTTAGTGTCCAGGTGACCTGTGTGCTACCAGACTAGTGCTTCAATACAAGGTTGTTTTATATAATGAGAATGATACAGTTTTGATATATCACCATTTATCTTCATATTAGTTGGTATCCACATTAGCCATAGTTCTTTTTTATATGTAAATGTTTATAGACCTTTTTTTTTTTGGTCCTCCAAATTCTGCTGTCCAGGTTCTAACTGTTGATGGGCAACAATTCTTATGGTTCTTTATCTTTAAAGTGGAACTGCACAGGGCAGCCCTTCAAATAGAGGATGCCTGGTGCTGAAATGTTAGTAAAGTTGGCTCCAGGCGTACCTCTTGGGAGAAGGGATTCCAAAGTTGGGATGCCACCACAGAGAAGACCCTATCACCACTCAAGCAGGGGAGGCTGGTAACTCCTGTCCTGTGTCAGTGGGGCTCCTTATCCATTGCAGCTTTTATTCTGCGCCTTATAGGAGCTATCCATAGTGCTGCACTACACCCCCCACTGACCCCAGAATAGGTTCGCCACCATGGAGCACCATGGACAGCTCCTATAAAGCTCAGAAGAAAAGCTGCAATGGATAAGGAGCCCCACTGACATAGGAGTCACCAGCCACCCCTGCACTCAAGGTACTTCCCCCAGTGATGGGACAATAAGACAGACCTCCCCCACAGATCTAAGAGCACAGGCAGGCTGATATTACATATCAGAATGTTTAATTCAGGTAATCAATTAATCTTGAGTATATTAATAATATATCCTAAAAAAGAAATGTTCAGACCAGCCAATTCTAAGAGAACACCATCATTTTAAAATTAATACCTAACTTTATTTTGCAGCTAATCATTATAATCTTTTGTTAGGGGCTGTCCAATTTAGCCTTCCCAGCATGTGTTCTGTCCTGACTTATAAACAGATATCTTACCATATGTCCTCATGAATTTACTGAGTACATTTCCAGAATTATTTCCATCTATCAAACGTAGAACAATGTATCAGCATTTTTACTTATTCATGTTAAGAATCCTTAATATATATTCCTTGCATTGCATTACACTACCTGATATATATAGCGGATGATACTGTTGAGATAAAGAAAAAGGAAAGGAAAGGAAAGGGAAAAAAGCAATGCTTATAATAGGCAATCTTGTCTCCTCTCTTGATTATTAAAAGAATATTGTCTACTGCAAAAAAGAAAAAGGAAAAGAAAAAAGAATTGTAATATATTTCAAAGAAGTAATCTAGAAATTAAATTTCTATCATCAAGCCATAAGAAACTTCCATTTGAAACAATAAAATGCTTTCTTTGGATCTAGAAGCAGAAAATGAGTAGATATCTTTGCATTCTTACATGATGTTGTATTAGATTACACTGCCCCCCCCCAAATATTACAGTTGTGGTTATGTTTTTAGTATAAGGCTAACCCAATCAATACTAATGCATTTTCCTATCATTTGTTTTTGTGCATATGATTATCATCTAAAGCTCCTTGAAGAGCACTGTCATTTGTCATTTTTCTGCTCAAATATAATCTAATTGAAGGTTGTTCATTTTGGCTTGGCTCAAGAGATGTACTTGCACACCCACCCAGATCTCTTTCACTGCTGAACCGCCGTGGGATGATGGGAGGCCTAAGACAGGGATAGGGCTGATGGCGCTAACCATGGGGACCTGCTGCCGCTGATGCTGCTGGCAGCTACGGGCCTCCCCTGGCCGCCCTCATTGCTCCTTCTTGCTTCTGGCAGACATGCCCCAGGCCAAGCCCGGCTAAGTCAGGCCCCCTGCATCTCCTCCTCTCTGCATAGCTGTCTTGTCCTTGTCATCGCCGCCACCCCATCCATGGTTCTCTACCACCACCAGTATATTTGTATTGGATGGGCTGGGCTCTACCAGAAGAACGGTGAGGAGATTATTAAGGTTCAACAAGTAGTGTTGTGAACTTTCACAAGCGTCCAGGAGCCAGGATAGTTTCTTGGAGTCATGCCAGGGCCTTATGTATAGGCTCAGCTTCTGTTAGTCAGGAAGAGCACCAGAGACAATTACCTTGAAGCTGCCTTCCCCAATTATATTCCTTAGATAAGGATTATGCTTTGCTGTGAGAAATGAAACTGTTTGCTCTATTGAAGCTGCTGTTCTCATTAAACGCAGCTTCGCCCCACCCTTTGTCTCCCAGGAAGGGGAGTCAGTCTGTTTCTTATTGACACCCTCTGAAGTACGGAGAGAGAAGAACCTATAAAATCCCTGGCAGACGCATCCAGGGAACCAGCATCCAGGGAACCAGCACTCCAGAGATAAGGGGAGTGTAATCTTTCGTTTGCATTTATTGTTTATATTCTGCATCCATATTCCAATTTTGTAATGAATAAATTTTATGTCATTCTTTCACACAAGTGGTCTTGCTTCTTCTTGGTAATCCCCTGAATCCAGCTTGACTGGGTACCTGAGTGGATCAATCAATACAGCATTCTTATAGCAGTGATGCCAAGTGAGGTAGATGGCGCAAGTGGAGCGTGATGGTCATGGGAGTCCCCATCCTCCTGACATGGCTCTGCACCCACCTCTATTTATTCCTCATCCGTGCCTATGTGGACCAGGACTTCAGCATCCACGAGTTCATTCTAGGAATGTGCAAATCAGCAAAACCCAAGCTTGCCAAAGTTCTCAAAATTCCATCTCGAAGCTCTTTCTGACTTGAGTCCATATCAGATTGTGAGTTTTGTTTTTTTTTCTTTTTGCATGA